>JAMPIV010005706.1:0-600000 GCA_024509875.1 Oreohelix idahoensis | reverse complement strand
TGCAGAATTTTATAGGAAAAAATTTAGGAATGCTAAACTACTGTCAGGTGAAACATATCACCAGTTCTCTGCACGAATAGAGACATACTTGGAGAAATGGACTTCTCTGGGGAAAACCCAAGATCTTAAGGAAATGGTCCTTATAGAGCAACTAAGAGAGTCCATGGCTCCAGACCTGAGAAAGTTTCTCATGGAACAAGGTGCAGAGAGGCTGGGTGAGTTGCTAAATGTTGCTGAAAGGTATCAAGCAGCTCAAGCAGAGGTAACAGGTAATAAAAAGAAACAAGTGGATAACTTTAGGGCACCACAGAACTTTAATAAATTTGATCCTAAGGATCAAAATAAAGGTAAGCACCAATTTGATAGGCCACGGTATGAAAATAAAAATAAATTCCCACAATTCGATGAAAGGAAATATGATGAAAGAAAATCTTTCAACCAAGGAAAAAGGTGGTGTAAAAATTGTAAGATGAACAATCATGACACTGACCATTGTAGAAGGAAACCTCCTCATTTTGCTGCTATGACATCGGGGAAAAAGGAAAAGAAGGGCAAACCTGAAGAATTACAGGAACCATACCACCCCCCAGTGTGTGAAGATGTCATTTGTAATGGTGTCACTATAAGATGTTTATATGATACCGGTTTAGATTACGATTCCGTTGTGAGTTCTCACCTGGTGCAGGCCGATCAATACACCACAGAAACAGTGGAGATTCAAACTGCAACCAAGGATGTAGCTACCATGACACTTCCCGTCGCCCGAATAAAAGTGAAAACGCGATATGTGGAAGGAATCATAAAAGCAGCAGTGATAAATGAGCCAATCTACCCTCTAATATTGGGGTGTAGATATGTCTTCTTGGGGAATCCCAAGAGACCTGTGATATTGGCAACAATGCAGACCAGATCACAGACAAAGAAGGAGGAGGATAATCCCATAAATACTCACCCAGATGAGATGAGGAAGGCACAGGCTGAGGACAAAACACTCAAGCCATGTTTCAAGAAGTTGCCCAAATCTCATACACCTCCAGGCAAGGGAGAGTTTTATATGAAGAACAAACTGATATATAGGAAGGCTGGATCTGAATCCAATGGTCACGGACAGCTGGTCCTTCCCACTTCATATAGGACTAAAGTGTTGGAACTAGGGCATGCGATTCCCTTCAGTGGTCATATGGGAATCAGCGCAACAGGACAGCGAATAGCTTGTCACTATTTCTGGCCAGGAATAACTGAAGATATCAAACGATATGTAAAATCCTGTCCAGAGTGCCAACGAGTAGCACCTAAACATTGGACTGCACCAGCAACTCTGGGGGAAATGCCCATAGTGGGAACACCCTTTGAGAGAGTTGCCGTGGATCTTGTGGGACCTCTCACCCGAACCAAGAGAAGGAACAGCTACATTCTGACTCTGGTGGACACTTGTTCTATGTGGGGAGAGGCAGTAGCCCTGTCATCGATTGATTCTAAACATGTGGCAGAGGCATTGCTCACAATTTTCACAAGGTTAGGCTTTCCCAATCAAATCTTGACTGATAATGGCTCTCAGTTCAAGGGGAAACTAACTGAAGAAGTTTTCAGGATCTTCCAGGCCAAACACTTCCATTGTAGTGTGTATCATCCCCAAGGGAACGGCCAAGTGGAAAGATTTAACGGCACATTGATGTCGATCCTGAGAAAGTTGGCACACGAAAAACCAGATACATGGGACCAGTACCTGCACGCCGCCCTCTTTGCTTATCGGGAGGTACCCCATAGTTCAACCGGTATGGCCCCGGCAACATTATTGTTTGGAAGGCCAATAAAAGGTCCACTTGAAGCTTTGTTAAGAACGTGGACTGATGAAAAGGCAGAGGAAAACATTACATCTTCATACCAATATGTGAATGAGCTGACCACTCGGTTGAAAAACTGGCTGGAAACTTGCCAATGAAAATTTGAAACAAGCCAGGAAGAAACATGCTGCCTATTATAACAGGAAGGCGAAAGACAGAAATTTGGCTGTGGGAGAGAAAGTACTGCTTCTTTTGCCCGGGAGTCAGAATAAGTTACAAATTGGATGGCAGGGTCCATATACAGTTTTAGAGAAGGTGTCTAGAACAAATTATAAGATAGATAAGAAGGGGAAAGAAAAAATCTATCATGTGAATCTCCTGAAGAAATATTTGGAAAGAGAACATCAGGAAGAGACACACTTGTTGACCTTGTCCATCGCCATGGAGATGAAAAAGGAACCACTTTCATCATTTGAATATCCATTACACCCCTGTGAGACAGCAGCACAGGTGAAAATCAGTACACATTTAACGAAAACTCAGAAAGAGAGAGTGCAACAGGTTCTAAATAATCATGCAGAGGTGTTAACAGACCGACCAGGGCATACAAACCTATTGGAATATGATATGAAACTGATAGACCCCACACCTGTCTGTATGAAACCATATTCGATTCCGTTTGCTAAGGAGAAAGCTTTGAAGGAAGAGATAGACTATCTGTTGAAGGAAGGAATTATTTCGCACAGTGAGTCTTCGTATAGTTCCGGTGTTGTACTCTTAAGGAAGCCCTCTGGAGAACATAGACTCTGTATAGATTACAGGAGACTGAATGCTATTACAGAAGGACAGGTGGATCCATTGCCGGATACAAATCAGCTGTTTGCCAGACTAAATAAAGCTAAATATTTCTCAAAAGTGGATCTGAGTAAAGGATACTATCAGATTCCAGTAAAGCCTGAGGTTAGACCATACCTAGCTTTTAGTACCTCAGAAGGACACTATGAGTTTAATAGATTGCCATTTGGATTGAAGAATGCGCCTAGTGTCTTCTCTAGAATGATGAGAAAATTATTGGATCCTCTGAATAATCCCTGTATAACAAATTTTATGGATGATATCCTTATAGCAACAGAAACATTTGAGGAACACATTGACTCTCTGAACATGCTGTTTGATCGACTTAGGGAGGCAAATTTAACAGCCCGACCAACCAAATGTTGCGTTGGATGTAAAGAATTGGAATTTTTGGGACACACAGTTTATCAGGGAAACATGACCCCTGACCCAAAGAATTTAGAGAAACTACAGAAAGCCCCGAGACCACAAACCAAGAAGGACGTGAGATCCTTTGTCTCATTATGTGGTTTCTACCAGAAGTATATCAAAAACTTTAATTCCATATGTGCACCTTTAACGGAATTGACACGTAAAGGACATCCAGATCGCATTACATGGACACCACAATGTGAAATGACTTACCAAGAATTGAAGGAAAAGCTCACAAGTAAACCCATTTTGAAATTACCTGACTTAAGTCAAGAATTCATAGTAAGGACGGATGCAAGTAATATTGGGTTAGGTGCAACTCTACTACAGAAATCAGATGCATTGGATGGGGAATTAAGCCCAGTGGCATATGCTAGCAGAAAGTTGAATAAAGCTGAAATCAACTACTCAACTAGCGAAAAAGAATGTCTTGCAGTAATATGGGCAATAAAGAAATTCAATATTTATCTATATGGGAAGGCATTTAAGTTGCAAACAGATCACAAACCTTTATCGTTTTTAGCACAGGCTAAGCATGAGAACTCTAGGTTACTCCGATGGTCTTTGCTTCTGGCTCCATATAATTTTAGCATTGAGTATATATCTGGAAAAACCAATTTGGGAGCGGATTTTTTAAGCCGCCATCCGTGTGATGAGAATCACCGTAAACCCCAGAAATAATAATAAATTTCTCTATGTGTATATAGAATAAAGGACTGACATATAATGTCTGTTTTAAGAGGGGAGGTGTCATGGAATATTCTAATCCACATATATAAATTATCAAGTAAATATAAAGCCTAATAAATACATATAATAAATAAAGAGAAGAGCAATGGTAAAGAACAGTGCTGTCACAATGACTGTACTCGAAATCCCCTTTGTTTTTAACACCCATTGAGAGGCCCGGCGTAATGACCTAAATTAATCCTAACATTAATTAATCTATTACGTTACCAAAAAACTGAACGAACAGATGGACAAACCAGGATCAAATAGAGAGGGGGAGGGCTGAAAATCAGGAACGCCCCCCATGCAAACATAAACTTCGCGCGACCTATTATCCTGCTACCCCAACACACCAGTCGACACGCCACCACACCAACCACTATTTTAACAGACGCCCATCCCACTTAACCACCCACCCAAACACAACAATTCCCAACCACCTTGTTCCAATACACCAAACCAACACACCCACAACCCCTCTAACTTAACCCAAAACCCACCATCCCCCCTCAACAACAAACCGGTCCCTACCAGGGACCCCACAACAATTACACCAAAACCATACAAAACCCCCCCCAACCCCCCCCCCACCAAACCACCACCCCCAATTACAAAAAACCCCTACCAAATCCCTAACCACACACCAACTTTAACCACCAAAACCAAAATTGCAACCAACACCCCCCCCCCACAACACACCTACCCACATCCCAACTACCCAACCACCCCCTAACCACCCCCCAAACCCCACAACCACACCCCCCCACCATTCCCCCAACCCCCAGCCAATCACCCCCCCTATATTCTACTCACCCCTCCAATTCCCTACCATACAACCCCCTCCATCCCATTATATGGTTCCTACCAAAAACTCCGCCATATACCCCTACCACAACCCACCACAATAAAACCTACACCTAAACCCTCCACTCCATCTTAACCACAAACACTCACCCTCCCCTTCCCATGACCGCATTCACCCAAAAAACCTACCCATTGTAAACGCCAATCCCCTTCCTTTCAACCTACCAAAAAACATTGATCCCGAAACTCTATCCATCCACTAAGTTACCCAATACGTAGCAACTCTACACGTACCCCCACCCCACCCCCATCCCCACAACAATTCCTACACTTCTTTAACACTCCGCCTACCCCATTATCCCGGATCCCTTCCCCTGTCCATGCCCAACAACTCACACTTCCCACCAGTATGCCTGTGTATTATCAAATCCCCCTTTACTATCCCCCATTCCAATACTTAAATCACCTATTTCTTTTCCTATCAACCCCTAACCCCCCACTTTTCCACCTCGTTTACGGAAGTTCCCCCCCCCAGACAACTTCTTACCCAATACAACTATAAATACACTTCATCACCATGCTAAACATCCAATCATAAATGCCCCCATAATCTCGACTCCTATGTACCCTTTCTTCTCCAACTCCAAACATTTTACCACTCCTACCCTTACCACCCCAACCTCTACCCCCAACCCCCCCTGGTTACAATCATGTACCATCTCCACAAACTCCCCACTTACCACAAACACTACCATAATACATCCACCCCTATACTTCCATTAATGCACCAATGACCCAAACTCGACCCCCTACACCACTCCAAAAAACACCCCACAGAACCTCCCAAAAAACTCCCAATGGTCTAATCTTGGGGACCAAATCATGAGCCAGGGGGGGGTTCCCACCCCACCCCCTACCTCCCATTATTCCCCAACAAATACCCCACATTCCCCCATACAATACCCCAATTACCCCCCCCCCCAACCCACTCCACACCACCGACCCCCCCCCCCAACAACCCCCCAATCCCAAACCGCATACCCATAAACGCCACCACACCCCCTAACCCCCCCAACTCCCCCCACCCCCAACTACCCCCTAAACCACCCCCCCCCCCCACACCCCCCCCCCCCAATCAACCCTAATTTCACCCCACACCACCCCGCCCCCCCCCCAAAACTCCAAGCCCCTCTTAACCCTACCCCCCTCCCCCCCCACCCCACAACCCCATATACACCACCCACAAACCCACCCCCCCATCCTCCAACTCGACGCACACCCCACCCGATACATCCCCTTTATCAATACACCATCCCTGCATCTACCCCCCCCCACCCCCATGACCATCCCCTCAAACTATCCTCACCCCAACTTCACCCCACTTGCCCACCCAGAATTACCCCACCCCATAATTCCCAATCCCTAAAACCCATCCACACCATTTCCAACCCAACACCATCATGATCCCCCTTCACCATCCCCCCCTTAAAAATCACTAAAAATCCTGCAAATGCCGCGTAACCTGTGATCCGCCTCGGGCCCGATGGACTACCCCCGCTTTGCGCCAGCGTCATCCCACCACGCACATCTAGTATTGTATATGTATATGTCACACAGTGGGATCTATCTCAATTCGCTCATGTCAGTCTTGGGAGTGGGCCACCCCCCACGCCCCGTCACTACCTCACCCTCTCTCGTCCCCCGCCCGTGTTGCGTCTCGCAACCAGCCACCACCCCAAACCTCACACACCCTCGTCATACTCAAGACCTCTCTGTAACTCGTCTGCTGCCTCTCCCCAGTGTTGACTATCCAACCAACTCACTGGCTCGAGCCCTCGCTAATTATCTAGAGGATTCTATAACGCCAAATCATCCCAAATAGTATCCTACCTATAGACCTCAGTCGTAAGCAGTTTATGTAACTACACTAGCACCCTCTACAGCCTCTCCCGTTCCCCCCGTGCCATACACCAGTCCTTATCCGCTCGCTCCCCACCTACCCCCCCCCCACCCCCCCAGCATCTGTGACTACCCTCCCCACCCACTCCCCTCTATATCCGCCCACTACTTCTAATTACCCGTACTACAGTACATCACGCCCTCCCCCCCCGATATCCACCCCGCTCCTCACACACCACCCCTCCTACCCGCCCACACCACGTGCATCCCACTCAGAACGCAACGTACACAGATGTCCCCCCCCCCCCACACACCCTCATATACCCCATAGTCACACAAGCTGTGACCCTCATCACACTCATTGTCTCTATAGACTGACCTGGGCTGCACTCTGGTGTCACCATCTGCAACCCCGCGTCCCCACTCTCACGACTCCGTCCTAAACCTAACACTCACGCTTCACCCCAAATACACAATGCTCCACCCCCCGTCCCATGCCCCATGTATCATGCCCACACATGTGACACTATACTCAATACATCACATCTCTCGTGCCTTGCGTACCCTCTCCCAATGTGCCCACATACACCCCATCCACACAGATTCAGTTCTCATCCCAAGCCTTGTGTTCCGTATGTCTATTTCTAACCCCTACCTCGCCGACTCTCTATCCCCCTCGCACTATTACCTTTGTCACATTCACCCGACCCTCAAACAATACTCATATATACATATCTGCACTCGATATACTTATCCCCCTGACTGTGTTCTCACCCGCCTTCATCAACCCTGACCAAACAGATGTATATATTCCTCTCCCCCCCACCCCCATAGCCCTAGCCCCCCACCTACCACGCACACTGCCGCATCGCCTCCGCTACACAACGTCTCTGTAATCACTATCATTATGCCCCCCTCCATATCCCTCCACCCCCCACGCCCCCCCTCCCCCCCTCCCCATTGCCCTCAGATCACTCCTCTACAGTTAGATCCTTAGCATCCCATAGAAGGTCGGCCCCGTTCCACCACCGCATACACCATACGCTACAACACCTCCACCCCCTATGTTCCACCATCCCACCCCCCCCAAAATCAAAACCTACTGTGTCATCCTACTGTTCGAGACTGTCTATCACAATCTACACCCGTACCCCATAAATCACCATGTGCACACATCCCCCCTCCCACGTGTCCTCCCATCTGTCCCGCCCCCCCTCTCTCCACCACCCATCACCCCCCCCCCCCCCGCCACATACAGTACCCTCTTCCATCGCCCTCCCCTATCTTGCGAAATACGGTCTCTCCCGCTCCTGTCTAATCGTCCAAATCATAACCACGGTGCATGCTGTCTCCCACCGCGTCCACCCCGCCCATATAAGCCGTGACCTCTCCTATAATTCTCTACCTCACTCCCACACACTACCTACATACTACCCCAACTAAAACTTCTAGAACCTAAACACCCCCCCCCCATTATCTCCCCCCCATCCGTCTGAAATACTACTGTCACACCACAAAAACCCCTATCCCGATCGACCCATTCCCCAAACACCCTCACCCCCCCCAACCCCTAAACAACTCTAATACAGTCAAAACCTCACTAACAATCGTCCACAACTAAGAACACCCCATAATACCACCCCAACCACACTCTCGTACCCTCTCACCCCATACTACTCTATAAATACACTCTACGTCACACGCGCTCCCACGCCACCCTTGGCCCCTCCACCCACCACTCACACATAATTCACACTACCCTACCCACTCCTATATGTGTGTTGTGTCCACTTGTCTCTCCCCTTCACCACCTATATCCACAAGTAGATGTATGCCCATATCGTTTATACTCCCTAAACCTTCCTCAATGCATCCGTAACTACCCCCCAGTACGTCCTCAACTTCTTCACTTACTCATGCAACCCTACACGCATGACCGTCAGTTCTCTCTTGCAGTGT
This sequence comes from Oreohelix idahoensis, assembly GCA_024509875.1. Lineage (NCBI taxonomy): Eukaryota > Metazoa > Mollusca > Gastropoda > Stylommatophora > Oreohelicidae > Oreohelix > Oreohelix idahoensis. The sequence goes on along the minus strand of JAMPIV010005706.1, from coordinate 591,559 downwards.
GTCTGCACCTACATCACACTACCCTCTACTGCCCCCCCCTAATGGCTCCACCCCCCGTCCACCCCAACCCAATCCACCCACCACACTACAAGCATTCATACCACATACCCCACTGAAATACACCTAATGTTCCCACCTATAGATCGCCCCTCCTTCGATAGTACTCTACAAACCCCTGCCTCTCCCCCTCCGCAGTCAGAGTGTAGTTCGATAGAGCTGTCATTGCCCGTAGATGACGAGCCATCTAAGCCCCCCCCCACCACACCCCCGCTACTCTCGCATTTACCCCAGTATAAACATCCCCCCCCCCCACCCCTATTCTAAACCCGCCCCCCCATAGTCCCCCCCCCCCCCCCCCCCCCCCCCCCCCCCTCCCCCCCCCCGCCCCCCCCGCCCCCCCCCCTCCCTCCCCCCCCCCCCCCCCTGCCCCCCCCCCCCCCCCCCCCCCCCCCCCCCCCCCCCCCCCCTCCCCCCCCCCCCGCCCCCCCCCTCCCCCCCCATACCCCCCCCCCCCCCCCCCCCACCCCCCCATACCAGCGCATACTGCCCCCCCCCCCCCAGAAAGATCCCCCGCACCACCCCCCTATATGCCCAATCCTAGCCCCCCCCCCCCCCCGCACCCGTGCACCCCCCCCCTCCCCCCACCCCCCCCCCCCCCCCCCCCCCCCCCATGACCCCCCCCACACCCCGCACCGCCCGCTCGCCCCACGCGCACCCCCCGCAGAGACCCCCCCCCCCCGCCCCCCTCCCCCCCCATACAGATGCTCAAAATCGCCAGCTATAGCGGACAACTAGTACCCCAGAGTCCATCCGAAATAGTGCGTTGTATGACCACCAGTAAATGTCATACTACCATCTAGACTACGCACGCATCTACTTGAATATGAAGCCCTCCGCCTACCGCCTCAACGTAAGTAGAGCTTGTTGTTCTTAGTTCTCACTGTGATCTGTAAGCGCTTCCATTCTTCAAACCACACAGCACCGATCTCACTCGTGTCATTTGCTCCGGTTGTCCCCCCTATCCGATCACTATGAGACGCATCAATTCCACTGACATCTGCTCTTCAATTATACCTGCTGCGTGAGAGAGCACTACTCACAAGTCTATACGACCAATACGACATGCCCCCACGCTACCCCTATCAGTCTCAGACTAGACCCCGCGCACGAGCTGTCCAGAGCACACCTCTCGGTACCTGCAAGCTGATCGCGCGTCAGTAGTTGCCGCTCTCAAAGATCCCTCCACACTTGCACTTATTGCGCAAAGCTTGCCTAGCTGCTTATGAGTAAGATTATAGTGTATCTATGTATGTGTTACGCGCACTAGCCCGGTGCCCGGACCCATTTATCTTGTCCCAGTGCACTCAATTGGGTGAGGAGTGTAGGCTACGATCGTCTCCAACATGCGGTGGACGGAGCCTCACCCGTCTCCTATTCTCCCCACCCCACCCCCCACCGCTTCGTGGTTGCTCTAGCTGTCGCTTCAAAGCGTAGAGCAGCTTCTGGACCTAGTCTCTAGCCCATCGACCCCGCGCCTCCTACGCGCATGTTAGAACTATGCCCGAAGACAAATCCCCCCCCCTACTTAGAGAGCACCGCGAGTAATTTCCTAGTGTCACTCCGCGCGCCCGGGTGTTCTCCCTTTGTTCGGCAAAATGTGTTATGTCTCTAGTGTAGGACCCCATCACGTCTGTTCTTCCTCCCGTTGTTGTTCCACTCCGTACCAGTCTGTCTCGGCCTATACCGTCACTCACGCGCGCGCAGGTACCGCTTATCCGCTCTTGGTCAGTGACGAAGTTCGATCCTCGCATGATCTGCTCCTCTACCACACTTTTCTCTCATCATTTTGTTATCTGCCTCTCGCTATGTGTCGCACTTCAACGTCTCCCATAATAGTACATAAGCGATCTCGCTTGTCTTGCCCCAATCCTAGTTTGTGTCCTTTATATGTGCAAACAGAAAGATTCTGCAGCTTGTTTTCTGCTGTGAAATGGTATGCCACGTCACTACCATTGTGTGTTTTTATTCTTGTGCAGACCCGGATGTCCCCTGTCTAGACGTCATTCCCCGAGAGGTCTAGAATGCTATGTTGACATTGATTGTAATGTCGTTTCGCACTGATACTGCTACACTGCCCATGCGTAGCTTATTTCTCGAATCGCGGTTGTTTCTAGCGTACGTACGGCAGACTTGTGGGTTAACTAATTGTGTCCTGCCAGATCACGTTTGCGCATCCGCTGTTTGTATCGTGCACTTAGGCTTTCGCTTCTGCGCGATCCACCTGTCTGCTCCCGCCACGTCGCTCCATATCTCCTATAATTCCCCACAAAGATGACGATTGATCCTCTCTCTCCCCAGTTGCATCGTGGTTGTGCAATGCCCTCATATATGACTCTCCCCCCTGGTCTCTAGTACACCCTCGCGAGTCCACTCGCTACTCCGTGCCCGCTAGTTGTTTTGTAGCCACGACGTGAATCTGGTCCTATCCTGTCCCCTGCGCTATGTGTTCTATACACACGCCTCTCACGTGTGAGCAGTCCAGTTTCTAGCGGACTGCAGCTCTACTCGCGCGTGCACAGTCACTGCTTTCTTGTCTGCGAAAATGCACACTCACTGTGTGAGTTGGCGACGCTGGGTGTCACCCTCATGTCGTCTTGCTAATAGCGGGTCATAGACCCGTGACTAAATCTCACATGCCTTATACCGTCTCTGCTAGCGCCTCCGCTCACTTGTACGTCTCACACCTCCCGTGACCCGTCTCCTGTGTGACTCTGTACACCCGCCCGGTCGCCCCGCCCCTCTTATTCCGCTGTTGTCCCATCACTGAGCTGTGAATGGGCTCGAGCGACGGAGGTCGCCGCCCCATCACACATGATATCACAGTCGCAGTGGTGACAGCCCTTCCTCGCGCCCAGACGACACGCAAAGTCGACCGCCTGATCAGCGGCCGGTGCGTCCGTCTCCCTCTCCTGGGCTCGATTCTATGTCCACGGTCGTCCTCCCCCCCCTCAGTGCAACCCCCGCCCTCCCTCTGGTCACTACTCACCTGTCTCGCCCGGCACCGTGCGATTAGAAGAGAAAAGAGACAAGAAGTCACATTCTATACCCCACCCCCACCCACTCGAACATTAGACTCCCATATTACTGCACCCCCCAACCAACTCCGTGCCTGGCATCTGCTCCTCGCCAGAGCCCACCCTCAGCAACCATTCGGGACCACCCACTCCCCCTACCCATTAGTCTACCACCGCAGTGGGCTCGCCTCTTGAGTAGTGTTGCCATGTTAGTTAGTGGTGTGAGCGATCGCGCTACGCGACAGTACCTCCCCTCGGTCGCGCTCTCATAACTCGCGATATCCGAAGAGACCTTAGTGTGAGCCCCCCAAGTCCGCGCGACACGCCAAATGTCTCGCCTTGTGACAAGTCCGTTCTGACGTCAACCTCTAAACCCTCTGAGATCCAGATGGTTATGGCACATGTGTCTGTCCCTGCGAAGTGTGCACTTCTAGTCGTCGCAGCTCCGCACACGACGTTACGCTGTGTGCAACAGCGTCATAAAAAGTTTCGAGATGTACATGTGTCCTCCCCGTAGCATGTAGTTGCTGTCAAGCCATAGGTGTGTGACAACCTCAATGGACGCGTTATTGTAGACACGAAACGTTAATAAAAAAGACTGGTGTGGTAACAGGTACATGTTTATAATGTACCGGTGAAACTACCTGACACAGGGCGAGCACCAGAACGAGATTTATTTGACGGTGTACTCTCCATAGAAAAAAAAAAGCGAGGTGCATGATACTGTGGTTTCCGGTGCGCCTGCTGGCCCAGTATCTACGACTTTAGCACCTGTTCAACGGGAGAGTGGGCTCATCCCTAATCTGTTTATGTTCCCAGTAGTAGACTATTCGCAAGCAGCCTGGGGGTGTCACTGCTCTGCGCGGACCTTGTTTACCGAGGCGGCGTCCGAGCTCGTATGGTGAAAATATGGTTGCGTTATCTTCAAAATAGCCCTGTCTTTCCCGTGGCTTTTCTGCCATCCTGCAACTTTGAGTTAGGGAGTTCTGAGCTCCAGTCTCTTTCCCAGGCATTTTATCCTGGCCTGGCACGCATACAGAGGACCCCACTTCTGGTTCTAAGTTAGCAGTTGGGGATAGGTGGGGTAGCACACTGTGCATTCCCCGTCATCCAGGGGGCTCTCCAACTATGCAGAGCTTGCACAATGCTGTGCTCTGGTTCGGGGCTCTCCCAAGGAATCCTCACGTCCTGCACAGAGCCACTTCCCGATACCCACCACCTGCCAACCCTCCATTGTAGAAATCTCCTGCATGCGGCCATCCAGTCAAGAGCCAGTATTAAGTCTGGTGCCCAAGTGATCCCCCCAAGCTCAGTGTGCAATGCTGGGTTCTCATCATGCTGCAACACAGGAGGGATTGTGATGCTCAGCCATCTCTCTCAATTCTGCACCGATAAGTGACATCGGGGACTTAACTTTGCCTCAGTACTGGGAGGCCCCGTTTCCGGGTACACCACACACAGCCAATTGAGGCAACGGTCGCCATGGGCGTGATAGACGACAAACAGTGAAGAATGAGGCAAGAAAGCATTTAACCCATGAAGTGGGGGTGGATTGGTGCAGACCAGAGCATGTACCACTCGCCGGTGGGTTCTGCATCTACACCTATAGGGTTCCACCCACTCCTCAGCCCATTTAGTCTGGCCCCTCACCCAGGACCTGTCCGGCTTGGGTGACCCTGCCAGGAGTAAAACTCCCGCCGGCATAGCTCCCGGGATCATTGAGGCGCTCAAGCTCTCCAACCACGGCAAGGTAGGCTTACATGTGGAGAGACTGACTTTGTAAAATTAACATTAAGAGGGGAATTTACTTGTCTTAAAATCAGGAACTGTGAACATCTCCAATACTAGTCCCTAAAGACAAACTATTGAAGTCATGATGACAAATACCAACAGAGCTTGAACAAAACAAAACCAGTATTACCTCATTTTACTACTACACAACTGACACACATAGAACATTTGTAATAATATATGTCACTACAATATTCATATTAAATACATTCTGTACATAACTTGTAATTTAAATTGATTGTGATTCCTGGTTCCCTTGTAGTTGAATCAGGACACATATTCATTCATGCCAGTAATGAATACATATTGTTATTTGAAAAGTTACGAGTGACTTCTTTAAGATATTCTCATAGAGTGTTATATGTATGTGAGTGTCACAGTGTTGTTAAGAGTAGTGGATTAAATTAAATTGTTTATCTGTCTGTTGTTGTGACTTACACTTCATCATACACATACCCTAGACACATAACGTAGTCATCACACTATTCCAGAATAATTCTGACTGAGATATATAGATATGTGGTAGCAAGTAAGGTGATATATAATACACTACTCTTATTAGATATATATATACCTTCACAGCTGATCTCAGTCAGTACACTAAGTCCCCTATAAATATTTATAACATCCCACTTCACCACACTAGACATGATACAAATCTATTCAAAACATTACCTCGACTAAGCCAACAAACATTGCTGTACAGCGGGAGGTCCGCATATGCGCTCTCCATTTCTTGTAGAAGAGACTTGCATTGCTTGTGGGTCAATGAAGAGCGAGAAACTATGAAGTTTAATATCTTGACAACAGTTTCCATTACAGAGTTCACGGATAGTGACGAAATCTTCGCACACAAACTCTCCTGGTGTATGATGCAATGGAAGCTCAATACTTGACGTCCAATACGATCCTCAAGAAGTTTAACAAATCCTTTGTTCTTTCCGACAAATGCAGGGGCGGCATCAGTAGTAACACAGAATATTTTATTCATTTTAATGTTCTGATTTTCGAAATAGCTTACAAATGCAGTTATAATGTTCTCTCCCTTGGCTGTACCATCAAAAGGTATCAAGCAGCACAGTTCTTAATAAATACGGTCGTTGTCACAATATCGCGCAACTATAGCTAGGCGCGCCACGTCATTCACATCGACACTTTCGTCAAGAGCGACACTAAATACAACAGCTTGTTGTAACCCGGTTGTTTGTTTTACCGTTACATTTTCAGCCATATCAGTTATGCGCCTCTCGATTGATCTCGCAGAAGCCGGTATTTCTCGAATCCAAGACAGTATTGTTTCTTTATTTGGTATATCACTAAACAAAATTTCAGCATTGCTCAAAAAAGTTTCCTTGATGTATTATCCATCTGTGAAAGGTTTGCCCTTCGAAGCTACACACTGTGAAATTTTGTAACTATATTCGGTAGTTTTATTTTTGGTTCCAAGTACTTGACTAAAATTACTACTTTGTTTTTTGTAGCCAGAAACAGCCATTTTTATGGCTTCGCTTTTCTCCTCAGAGTTTTTAAACATGGACTGATGTTTAGTTTGATAGTGTCTTTGTATACTTGACGTACGGCACACGACACTTACATAACATAAAGCACAAACAGCACGATCCCTTTGTTGTATGAATCCATATTCGTTTGTCCAAAAGTCTTGAAACGAGCGTATATAAAGTTTTTGTCTTTTTTGAGTCATTTTAACGGCACCGTATCACTTAATAACAACACCAACTTTTGTGCTGCGGTCAACGGACTGTACGGGCCTGAGTATGCGACAGCGGAGAGAACTGTAGAGGTGGTGGTGGTTGGGAGAGAGGGGAAGGATAGGACGGAAATATAACTTCGTCGAGGTCAGTCATTGTTGCTTCAAACTCACACTGGGAGTCAAAAACTGCGAGCGAAAACGAAATAAATACGCTCGTCCAGGCGCTAGCCAGACACTATTGCGTAATTAAGATATTACGTCTGGGCTTGCCCGGCAAAATTCGCTTGGGATTCTTTTCAAGAATCTCACCCTGCAAACTACAGTAGCAGGTAGACGCCAGACTAGCGGGCGCCGAAAAGTATAACCACTCCCCTTGAAATTCGTTGAAAAATGTTTGTTCTCGGAAACGGTCCGTAAAAACGAAGACTTACGTGCAGTATAGTATGATCAGGCCTTTAGTTTGCATCAGATCGCACATTCTTACCTCCAATGTCTAAAAACTTTCGTTTTGAAGGGTTGTAAAAACAGGTATAGCCTTAAAAGAATTATATGCTTCTATTTAATTAAAAATTCAATTTTTTTAAAAATGAGATCATATACTGTACAGTATTTTAATTCACTCAGCGTGCCATTGAAAATCGTTCCACGTGCCACGCTTGGCACGCGTGCCGTAGTTTGCCGACCCCTGGATTAGACTGTGAGAAATAATTACTGGATGTTCTTGCTATACGTTAAGTTAGCATTGCAATGTATTACGTTATTCTTTATATTGTCTGAAAACAATGCTCCAGACGAAGCATACGCCATGTTGTATTATTCAACATTTCCTTATTATTTGTTAATGTTTTACTTTGTACACCCCTCCACTTTAATATTATTCTTGTTCAGAGTGTCTTCTTGATTTTGTTCGTTTTTTAAAATATATATATATATATATAATTTTTTTTAAAATACGTTTTTAAAAAAATTAAATTTTTGTTATTTTATTTATTTAACGTATAAGCATAATTGTGATTGTCCCTATTTACAATAATTTGACAAATGTGATGCCACTTTCTCATATCGGCAGTTGTTCATATTATTTGGAATTGAAAAAAATAGGCCTATATATCCTAATTATAACCCATCAGAGGTTGAATGAACAACAGACTGATAAGAGCAAGACTGAGAGGGAGATTCACCAACACCACAATCATACAATGCTATGCGCCAAAAAACGACAGCGATGAAGAGATCAAGGACGAGTTCTATCAACAGGTACAAAAGGAAATGGAAACTGCACCCAGCTACGATCTTATTATAGTAATGGGAGACCTAAATGAGAAAGTTGGAACACATAATAGTTATAACGAAAGAATAATGGGGAAATGCGGCAGCGGAACAGTAAATGAGAATGGGGACAAATTAATAAGCTTCTGCAGTATTAACAACCTGGTCATTGGAGGAACACTTTTTCCACACAAAGAAGTGCACAAGTTAACATGGGAATCACCAAACGGACGAGACAGAAACCAGATAGATCACATAATGATCAATGGCAGATGGAGACATGCACTACAAGACGTGAAAGTAAGAAGAGGTGCAGATGTGGGAAGTGATCATCACCTAGTAGTAGCAAGACTGAAGGTGAAACTCAGAGCTGCTCGACCAGTTGCAGCCAAACAGAAAAGGCACAACATCACGAAACTTAAGGACCCCCTCACCAGAAAAGCTTTCGTGGTCGAAGTAAAGAGACGATATCAGACTACCAAAAGCCAGGAAAGATCAGAGACCGATGATGTCGACCAGAAATTCAACACCATCTCAACAATATACAAGGAAAGCAGCAAGTCATGCTTGGGATTCCAGGAAAGAAAGAGCCAAGACTGGATAACACCAGAAACGCTAAACACCATAGCGAAGAGAAAGGAAATGAAAAGAAAGAAAACAGAAGCTAAGTCTCCCAGGCTAAAGGCAATATATAGTGAACAGTACAGCCAGCTGGACAAGGAAGTAAAACGTCAAACCCGTGCTAACAAAAGGACATTTCTGGATGACCTTGCAAGACAGGCAGAAGAGGCAGCACTGAGAAATGGACAAAGCACAGTTTATAAAATAACTAAAACTATCAGTGGAAAACGAGGTGCAAACAACATAACGTTAGTAAGAGACAAGCAATGAAATCTCATCACCACAGCACAGGGGCAGGAAACAAGATGGGCAGAGCACTTCAGAGAAACACTGAATAAGGAACCACCAAAGACTCAGATGAATGTTCCTGAGGCTGAAAGTGACTTAGACGTAAATACAGACATTCCACGGAAAGAAGAAATCATCACAGCTATCAAAGGGTTAAAAAATGGAAAAGCGCCTGGTCACGACAACCTAAATGCTGAGTTATTCAAGGCAGACCCTGAACTAGCAGCAGAACTATTAGAACCACTATTTGCACAAGTCTGGGAAACTGAGACAACACCAACAGAGTGGAGTAAAGGAATAATTGTCAAATTGCCCAAGAAGGGTGACCTTACAGACTGCAACAACTGGAGAGGAATTACTCTCCTCTCAGTTCCCAGCAAAATACTAGGCAGGATAATCATCCTGAGAATTTCAAAAGCAGTTGACCATAAACTGAGGAAAGAACAAGCGGGCTTTAGAAAGAACAGAAGATGTGCAGATCATATATTCACCCTCAGGAACATTATAGAGCAGTGCTCAGAATGGCAGAGACAGCTGTACATTAACTTTGTTGATTTTGAAAAGGTTTTCGACAGCATACACAGGGACAGCCTATGGAAAATATTGAGGGCTTGTGGAATTCCCAGCCGCATTGTTTCCATCATAAAAAGCCTCTATTCTAACTTAAAAGGGCAGTGTTGGATTGAGTAATCAAACTTTCGAAGTGAAAACAGGAGTACGACAGGGATGCCTCTTATCAACAACATTATTTTTAACAGCCATAGATTGGGTGATGCGCCAGACAACAGAGGGCAGTCCAAGAGGAATTAGATGGAAAACATTTTCTACACTGGAAGACCTGGAATATGCAGATGACATTGCACTACTCGCGCATTCACATCAACACATTCAAGAAAAAACAGATAGACTGAATAAGTATGGCCAGCAGGTTGGCCTGAACATCAATCTGAAGAAGATAGAGGCCATGACACTAAATGTGGGCAATCCTGAGCCAATAACAGTAAGGAACCAGAAGTTAGAACAGACAGACACATTTACTTACCTGTGATGCATAGTAACACCTGACGGCGGAACAAGCAAGGACATTAACAACAGAATGAATAAAGCGAGAACAGCCTTTGCTATTCTCAACAACATTTGGAAGTCTTCCCAGTACAGCACAAACACCAAATTAAGACTGTATGAGAGCTGTGTACTTTCTGTGCTTCTCTATGGTGCGGAATGTTGGAGAGTAACAGAGAAGGAAGTGTCAAAACTGTCCTCCTTCCACACAATCTGCCTAAGGAAAATTCTCCGAATCTTTTGGCCAAACACCATCAGCAACCAAGAACTACTTATTCGGAGTAACCAGGAGGACATGCACACCATCATAGCTGGCAGACGCTGGAGCTGGGTTGGCCACGTCCTCAGAAGGGACCCTGATACCATCACAAGAACAGCTATGCTATGGACCCCCGAGGGAAAGCGAAAGAGAGGCCGACCAAAAACAACTTGGCGGAAAACTGTGGAAGCCGAGATGCAAAGAATGAACCACAGTTGGGGCACTGTACGAAGGATGGCCGCCGACCGAGCAAGGTGGAATCAATTTGTTGCTGCCCTACAGGACGCCACCAGGCGTGATGGCCTCTGACTTCTTTGACGGTTGGCGGTTATGGATCAAAGAAGAGAAGTAGAAGAGGTTGAACGGGATATTTTTCTTTATTAATTTAAAATAAATAAATTTAAAAACTTTGTAACTCAGATGTTTGTTTATTTTATTTTCGATTTCTGATGGGTTATAATTAGGATATATATTGGTTTCAATTCAAAATAAGATGAATAATTGCCGATACGGGAAAGTTAGTCAAATGCGCAGCGGTGAGCAGTTTCATTTCGAGCTAAGCTTTAAGTATGGTCTACATCCTTCATATATTTGGAAAGTTACGACAGCGATAAAATTAGAACATATAAAGGGACGTTATTCTAAAGACAGACTGCTTTTAAGGAAGGGAGCTCTTTCGTTGTTTGAAATCTTTGTTTATTGTTTATAACAACGTTTTTGGTTTGAATGTTTTTAAATGATATGGTTTATACTGTTGGAAGCAGCAAGAGCGGTATGTAATTTGAAAAAAAAAGGTTTTAATTTACAGCTAGAGAGGTAGACTCCGAAACGATATTTTCCACTGAGTTAATACAATTGCAATTATATTTATGTTCGGGAAGTAGGCCAATTTTCTGAGTGGATGAAAATAGTGGGTAAAAACTCACAATAAACGTAGGTAAAAAGGTAAAGGAACCCGTTACACGCCCATTGAGGCATATTGGGAATATGGTGTTAGGCCAATATTATCTTGACCGTCGGCACACTAGGGGTTATGTGGTCGGCATCACGCCGGCCGCCTTAACCTTCCCAGAGTTGCTCTGGTACCCATTTGGGGCTGGGTCGACCCAGGAGCCGTTTGTGGCCTAAAAAATTCCCGCCTCATCTGGGGATCGAACCATAGACCACTGCGCTAGGAAGCCAGTGTACTAACCACTATGCTACCGCGGCTCCATAATAAACGTAGGCTAATGCAAAAAAAAAAAAAAAAAAAAAAAAAAAAGCTGGAACGGCTAGAAAGCTTATGTAACTTGACAAGACATCAGTGTAGATTAACTCTCGGTATTTTATCTAACACGCCAACAATTTCTGACAGTGACGACACTGAATGTAATGCATTTTTATCATATGCTCCAATTATCTTCTTATCAAAACATGTCTTATAAGTTGTTATCGCCGTCTCACAGTCTTTGCAGCAGCGAATTGTCTCTTTCCACTAGTCTCCATTAGGACCTCGTCATTACATCTCTTTGCAGGCCATGTATTTTCTAAGAAACCATTTCTCCGTGGCTTCCAGGAAGTTCTGCATTTGTTCATTTACTGCCTATCGTTCATTGTTATCATAATTAAAAAATTTTTTTTTTAAATTAAAGAAGAAAAATATTCCGTTCAACCTCTAATGGGTTATAATTAGGATATATATACTGTTTTCAATTCCAAATAATATGAACAACTGCCGATATGAGAAAGTGGCATCACATTTGTCAAATTATTGTAACTAGGAACAATCACAATTATGCTTTATACGTCAAATAAATAAACAACAACAAAAAAGAAATTAAAAAAAAAAAATTTAAAAAATCAAGAAGAAACTCTGAACAAGAATAATAAAGTGGAGGGGTGTAAAGGCCTGGTGGTTCCAGTTATATAACTGACTTTAACAGCTATTTAATTGACTTTCATCTGTTAAAAGTCATATGCATTGTAAGAACAGCATCAGACCTTCACATTCCCAGCCACTAGATATTAACATTTGTTTGACTATATTATGCAGTTCCCTAGGTCTATCTATTCTTAAAACCTCTTCTATATTTATAGGATGCTTGCAAATAATCTAATATTGGTATTCTCATTTGTTCATACCTCTTACATTTTAACAAGAAATGTTCTATATTATTGTCTTGAAGACATCCTGCACAGTAAGGTTCTTCTATTCTGAAATAGCCTTTTCCCAGCTGTAGTCTGAGAAGTTTCTTATTACTGGGAATTTTCAATTCCCCAGATATCTGACATTTTCTTGTTGGAGCCTTGAACATCTTATATGCATGTCTTCCTTTCAGATTGTTATCCCACTCTGCTTTCCATTCATCTGTTATTAAATCTTTAATTAAGCTCTTAATCTCTGATTTACTCATCCCTACATTTATTAGATGTTTATCAGATCTACCTTTCTTGGCTTCTTTATCTGCCTTTTCATTTCCTTCTATGCCAACATGTGAAGGTATCCAAGCAATTAAGACTGAACATCCTCTGGAATATAAGTATGTAGTAGCCAGAAATATCTCCTCTGCTATATCAGGTCTACTACATTCTCGCAAGTTTCTAAGTGCTTGAATTGTTGAAAGAGAGTCAGTTAAAACTGTTAGTTTTTTGGGAGGGTTATTAGAGAATATTTTTTAGTGCTTATAGTATTGCCACCATCTCTGCAGTGAAAATGGGTGTATTTTCCGTGATGCTATATTCTTTTGCCATTTTCCATATTGGACTGAATTCTGTCTAATTTAATCTTATTACTGTGTGCAGCATGGTCATATATTATACTTCCATAATCTATTTTTCCTCTAATAAAAGATTTGTAAAAAGTGAGCATTGTCTTAGTGCTTGCACCCCATCCATTACCTTTCAAATATCTTAATAAGTTAGTCAATCCTCTGCAAGACTCCACTAGTTTATCTATGTGTTTATTCCAGTTCAGCTGTTGGTCCAAAATCATTCCTAGATATCGAGTGGTTTGCACTGTATTAATGTTTTGCCCTTGGATATTTATGTCTATAATTTTATTTTTTACAACCCTACCTTTACTGAAGATCATTCCCAATGTTTTATTTGTATTCAGCTGGAAACCCCATTTTGTCATCCATTTACATACTTTATAATTTTAAAAAATAATGGGCCAATGTAGTAAGGGACAACCTTTTTTTTGGTTCAGATGTAGAGCGGTGGGACATGTGTCCAATTTTGCCTAAATATCTATTGATCCAGCGGCCAATTAAGTCACCCATGTCTTTGGGTTTAGGCATAGGGTTTGGGTTATGATTCCAAAACCTAACTCTTAACTCCTATTACTGTGTCTAAATTTAAGGCTGTATTATGTGGGCAACTTAATTGGCCACCGGATCGATAGACATTTGGTAAAAATTTGACACAGTCCAACTGTCTTTCATTTCAGTTCCTTTTCTCTTACTTTCATTTATAATGATGTATTGCACAATATGTTTCAGTGTGTAAATCAGTGGTTCCCAAACATTTTTTGCTGGTGACCTTTTTTTTTTTTCATTGCTTTAGAGAAAGACTATTTCTTAAATTCTCATACATTTCCTCAACCCTACTGAAGACCTTCACAAACCTTATTAGGGTTGCAACTCTGGGTTTGGGAAACACTGGTGTAATTAACTTAAAGAACTAGACAAGTAGGAACTAGTGGAACAAGAGCTGCAGAAAAGACATTACCATTGGATAGGACACAACTGAAGAAGCCAGCTGATAGCAGCACAATGTAGTCATTTTTTTCTGGAACCCCCAGGGTAAGAGAAATAGAATGGGGCTGAAAAACACAAAGTGATAAACTTGAATGGATGGCACAGAAGGAGGGTTTGGCTGGAACTTGTTGAGGGGCTGAGCAACATAGTGAGTCAAAGGATAATAAATGAATGAAAATCCCCTCTGGCTATATTGTTTTATCTTAATGTGATTGCATTGTGTCTGGACCAGTTCTCCTCATTTCACTCATTCCTAGGATATTTATCGTCATTCTTTTTGTAAAAAAAAATGCGAAGTTTTCCACCTTTTATGATTCGAACATTCCGTTTAGTCACAGTTGTAAGTTTTTTTGCCAACTGTAGCTGAATTATGGCCTGTATCACCTGTGGTCACTTTAATAAGGTTATGAGGCATTTTGTAGAGATAGCGATGCCTTTTGCTATCCTGCCTTGCTTCCATGATTTTTGCCACTTGATCCTTTACCGTTTTTCTTTGGGCTAATATAGCTTTGTTTTTTTAAACACCTTTTTGTGTGTGTAGTCATTTCATGACAAGCAGATACTGTGAATTTGTTCTTTTATTTTCTTTTAATGCAGAGATTTGAATCAATATGGCAAAACGATATGATACATTGTTGCGTTTCCTACTTGTTGGTGACACAGGAGTAGGGAAGACTTGTTTGATTTGTCAGTATGCGTGCAACGAATTTCATGAAAACCACTTGACCACAATAGGTAATATTTTTCTTTTTACCGTTCTTCTCAGACCAGTTGTATGTAGTTTCTATTTCCACTGTTATTTTTAGATTAATTTAAAATAGGATAAACAAAGACCTGGGGTGAAAATAAAGTATTTCATGTCTGTAAAATTAACTGTTGAGGAAATGCTGATGAATTATCCTCTTATCAAAACATGTCTTATAAGTTGTTATTGTCATCTCACAGTCTCTGCAGCAGCAATTTGTAATTTAGATATTTATAAGAAAATAAGAAATGAATCAAACAGATCATGGTTTAATTTTTTAAATAAATAATGAATGCCACCCTTTATGTCCAACGAGTACCTGTTAATTACCTTTATTTATTTATTTACTTATTTAATTTGTTAATGCTATTTGTATAACATTTGCCCGTGTAGTTCCCATACCTGTCAACCTCCTGAGATAAAAGCCTGTATGGCATACCAATAAAAACCTGTACAAAGTTTAAAAACCTGTACGTAATACCAATAAAAACCTTACAAAGTAAAAAAAAACTTTGCACTAAAGATTTTGTAATACAGAAGATGAACAGTTTAAAAATAGTAGATAAGAAAAATGTAAGCATACTTAGCCCAGACAGTAGAGATCTACAAAGTTGAAATGGGAAATCTTCACGTTCCTTTCGCTAGGTGGCTACAAATGAAATGAGGGTGTAATAAATGCTGCGTACTTGGTAGTGAAACTTCCGCTTTTTAACTCACAGGTTGGTGGGATTTGATAAGTTTTTTTCTGATAACACTTTAAAAAAATGCCGAGGCTTGAAAAAAAAAGCAATTTTAAAGCGGAAAAAACATGTACATAAAAAACGCCTGTACAAACTGCTTGTACAGCTGTACTCAGTCAAAAATTAAAAATTCCAGTACAGATTATCCCTGTCCTGTACAAATTGACAGGTATGAGTTCCTGGGGAGTCTCTGAGGAGCTGATGCCAGATCATTGTTAATTTTTTAATGCTATTTTGGCCCTGTGTAGTTACTAGGAGTCTTTGAGGAGCTGATGCCAGATCATTGTTAATTTTTTAATGCTATTGCCTGTGTAGTTACTAGGAGTCTTTGATGAGCTGATGCCAGATCATTGTTAATTCTGTAATGCTATTTTGGCCCTGTGTTGTTACTTTTTAAGTGGTAACTAATATCAGGCTGGCAACCTCATCATATAAAACATATTGCTACAAAAGTCACTGAAGTAAGAGCACATGAATTCTTTAGTGCAGACATTTTGTGCAAGGGAACCAGTTGTAGCAGTAGCTGATGATTTGCCCATCGTATTCTATGAGGACCATCGACATTTCTCTTAATACAGTTCATTCTATGAGGTTAAGTGGGTGCGCATATGGCTAATCAAGCCAATGTGGGCAAGGAAAGTTCTGTTGCATGACCGACATACAAGGCCCGAAAACAATACAGGCTGCACATCCACTCTTAACTTTCAGGCTGCACGTTTTTTCTGGGCTGCCCTCATACGGTTGACCTCGCTGACTGCAATACCCGTTTTGATAGCGCCTCTCAAGCTCTCAAGGCTGTGAGATCCTGTGCCAGTTGCTCCCAGGTGGTTGTATTAATCTGGCAGCTCTTCAGTGACTCCCTGTCTTTGAAGCACTTCTTTGGTCGTCCTCTTGTACGCTTTCCCTCCCTCAACTAACCATACAGCAGCCTCTTTGGGAGGTGTTCATTTGGCATGCAAACCAGATGTCTGGTCCATCATAACTGCTCTTTCTGAATCAGTGTATAGACACTGGGCATATTTGCTCTTGATAGAACCTCGGTATCTGGGATCTTATCTTGCCATCGAATGTTTAGCATGCGATGCAGGCAGGTTGTATGGAAATTTTCGAGCATGTCTAGCATACGCGGTCCAACTCTCACGGGTGTAGAGGAGGGTGGGAAGGACGACGGCACAGTACATCTTCAGTTTGGTCTTGACGCTAATGCCTCTACATTCCCACACTGAGGATCGCAGACTTCCAAACACAGTACTGGCCTTTGCTATTCTGTTAGCCACCTCATTGTCAATGTTGGCTAGTCTTGAGAGCGTGCTTCCCAGGTACGTGAACTTATCCACAGCCATCAGTCTCTGATCCCCCACTGTAATCGTTGGCTTCTTGTACGGTTTACCCGGGGCTGGTTGGTACATAAACCTCAGTTTTCTTGACATTGATGGTTAGCCCGAAGCTGTCGCATGCCTTCCTGCATTTTCTGCTCGGAGCTACTATTCAGAGCGCAATCGTCGGCAAACAAGAATTCACGGATCATATCAGTTTGCACCTTTGTTTTGGATTGAAGTCTATGGGGGTTGAATAGTTTGCCATCTGTTCGGTACTTGATTGGTATACCGAACTCGCTTCCATTGACAGCAACAGTCAGCATGGCTGAAAACATCATGCTGAACAGTGTCGGGGCAAGAACACAACCCTATTTCACGCCGTTTGTAACCTCAAACATTTTAGAGGCTTCTCCATTGTCCAAGACGCGGGCATGCATACCTTCGTGGAGCTGTTTGACCAGGTTGATAAATTTGTCAGGACAGCCAAATTTTGACAGGATTTTCCATAGTCCACATCTGCTCACTGTATCGAATGCCTTGGTCAGGTCAGTGAACGTAGTGTATAGGTTTTGCTCCTGACATTTCTCTTGGAGTTGGCGAGCAGCAAATATCATGTCGATTGTTCCTCACCCGGCTCTGAATCCGCACTGACTTTCTGGGAGATGATGGTCCTGTTCAGGGTGTTCATTTAGGCGGGTGAGCAATACACACGCGAGGATCTTGCCGGCAATTGACAGTAGGGATGTTCCACGGTGATTGTCACACTCTTGTCGGTTGCCTTTCCTCTTATAGATATGAACTATTGAGGTATCCTTCACCTCATGTGGGATCTCAGCTTTGGCCCACATGAGGCGAAAGAGTTCGGTGAGCTTACTAGTAAGGCAAGGTCCGGCTGTTTTATATATCTCCGCTGGTATAGTATTGGCTCCAGGGGCTTTCCCAGGTGAGAGGATTTTTATGGCTTTCTCTACTTCGGCCTCGTTGATAGGTTCATCTAGCGCCATATTTATTTCCACTTGAGGTATCCATTGAATGGCTTCCTCGTTTATCACTGATAGGAGATTAAGTACATTACAGAAATTTTCAGCCCACCATATCAAGGATCTGGGTCTTTTCTGTAAGTAATGATGAACCATCCGCATTGCAAACTGGACAGTTACCAGAGGGTTGTGGACCATAGAGTGTTTTTACCGCTGCGAAGAACCTTTTTGAATCATTACGTTCCGCGAGAACCTCGATCTCGTCGGCCTTCCTACTAAGCCAAGAGTCTTGCATCTTCCTGAGCCTTGCCTGGGCTGTGCTATGTACATTGATAAAAGCTATTTTCTTTGTTTGGGAAGACATGTTGTTCTGGTGGGCTCTGTGCAATTGTCGCTTCTTATTTAGAAGGTCCTGGATTTCAGCATCATTTTCATCAAACCAGTCTTTGTGTTTGCATGTAGCTCGATCAAGATGTTTCAGCGCTCTTGAGTGAATGATGTCTCTGAGGGCTGTCCAGTCTTCGTCAGTGCTGCTGTTTCCGAGCTGGAGCTCATCTAGTCTACTCTCAAACTCTTCGTTGAGGTCCTTCCTAATGGATTCGGACCTCAGCTTAGACACGTTAAGCCTCTTTGATGTTTTTTTCCCTTGGGGGCGCCTCTTAGGTTGAACTTTTAGGTTCATCTTGGCAACAACGAGCCGATGATCAGTCCAGCATTCTGCACCATACATGCTCTTTGTTATTCTGATATCTTTCCGGTCCCTGCGTCTGACGATGATATAGTCAATAAGATGCCATTGGCGAGACCTTGGGTGCATCCATGTGGTTCTATTCCAAGCGTAAAGGCGGAAAACCGTGTTTGTAATGAGGAGCTCATTTTTAGCACCTGCCTTCAGCAAGAGTAAGCCGTAGCTATTGCACTTCCCAATACCATTTCTACAAATGATTCCCTCCCATGCTGTATAGACTGAGCCAACTCTGGCGTTAAAATCGCCCAAGATAAGTAGTTTGTCAGACTTAGGGACTGTACCTATAAGCGTCTCGAGATCCTCATAAAACTTATCTTTGATCTCGTCTGGGTTGATCATCGTAGGTGCATAGGCACTGATGATTGTGGCCTGTCGCTTTCCAGCTAGGGGAAGGCACATTATCATGAGCCGATCGTTGACTACCTTTGGTAGGCTTTCTAGTTTGCGGACCACGTCGGACTTAATAGCAAATCCGACACCGGCTTCACAGCATTCTTGGCTGCTGCGGGCTGCAGCCACTCCAAAAGAAGGTATATCCAGCGCCTATTTCTGTGATCTGCCCCTCTTCTGTTAGTCTCGTCTCACTCAGGGCTGTGATGCTGATATTGTTTCTGGACAACTCTCTGGCAACCAGGGCAGTCCTCCATTCAGGCCTGTCAGCCCTATTACTATTGTCTAACAATGTGCGTATATTCCATGTAGCGATTTTAAGAGGTAGTTTCTGTACTTTGATGTTCCTTATTCAACTTCTGTAGATTGGGATCCCCTCCAGCCGCGGTATGCTGGTCAGGGTAAGGTGAAGCAGGCAATTTTTAGGGCACCTTTTCTAGCCCCTTCCTCAGGCTACGGAGGTGAGCAGTGCTATCCTAAAGAGGGCTGCTCAGTCGCTCAGGTGGCTGCCGGGTTCCGCTGCTGCCTCATGTCAGCGAAAGACAATCATATGGCCTGAGCCGCCTTTGTGCAGGTCTGCGGCTACAGCTTCCAGTGTATCCTCACCTGCTGCTTCATTGCTCGCCCGTCGCCATAGGATTTTTGGGATAATGTGATGAGATGATGTCGTAAGACTGAAGTAAGAGAACATGAATTCTTTAGTGCAGACTTAATGCAAGGGGACCAGTTGTAGCAGTAGCTACCTGCTCCATAAGAAGCAAACAGGGAAATGATAACGATGTATAACCTTTAAAACTGATATAAATATTAAGCACAGTGAAGTCATTTGTTATCATAAGCATCATTTTGGCTGTCATTTTTTCAGGAGTTGACTTCAAAATGAAAGTGGTCAATCTGGATGGCAGAAATGTTAAAGTACAAATATGGGACACAGCAGGCCAAGAAAGATTTGAATCCATCACTAAACAGTCTTTCACAAGAGCACAGGTAATACTGCATTCATAATTTGTAAAAAAGGATTTGTTCCAATTTTAGCACAGATGTACAGTGTTCTATCCATGAGAAATGTATATTTTTCAAGTAGTGTGTTATTTTCAGTTACGTGTTATTATTTTCACTTTTAAACCTGTATACATAACACAAAAGCATCAGTGAATGAATATGCTCGTAGTATTATGCAGTTCTGTTTGTACTTAAAGTGAATGGCTATCATCTTCATGAATTAACTATTGCCAAATTATGTCCTACTGTCACCAGTCACTGTTTCCTGTTTTGAAAAACACACACACCCACCAGTCTTTCTTACCCATGGGATTCCAGAACAAGGACTGCCTTGTAACGCTATTAGCAGATTTTTTCAATGTGTGCCCTAATAGCTGCCAGCGTCTCTTCATCTATTACTCCATTGGCACATAATTGGTTCTTGTCATCAGTTCCATATTAGTGATCTTGTCATACCACTTCAAGCCTTCTATTCTACGCAAGTATCCATTTATGAAAGTCTGTAGGTTTTTTATTGAAATTATTAAAAATAAGAGAAAATTACAACATATTAAAGCACATAAGACAGTTCTCTTGCCATGGAATTCCTGAACAAGAACTGCCTTGTAATGCTATCATTTGATTTCTTCAATTTTTGTCCTGTTCACCAATGTCTTTTCTTTACCTATTGTTCCACCAGTGTTTGTCATGTTCTTTCAGTCTGTCACATTGCTGATATTGTCATACCAGTTTAATCATTTTATTCTCCAGTTACCCATGTGTAAAAGCCTGTAGCTTCTTGATTGTTGTTTTTGTTGTTCTCTATGTTTCAAAGCCATACAATAAGACTACTTTTCAACTTGACACAAGTATGAAGACGCCAAGAGTTTTACCAGAAGCAGATACAAGAGCAAGTGGGAAGCAGAGCATCCAGGCCATTAAACAAATTATGCATATTACCAGCTCAGCAGAAGTGAACAGGTAGTAATCTTCAGACTCCACACAGGCCACAACAGATTAGGATACCATCTATTTAATAAGCTAAAGATAGGAACTACTGATGGCACTGATATAATGACTGTTGACTTTCACCACAGCTGCCCAACATATGAGGAACAGAGAAAGCGCAAGTGGCCATCACCAGTACCATTCCTGGAAAAACTCTTCGGAGATATCAACAACATCAAGCTGACCACTGCTTTCTTTGAACATATTCAAGTTGACGTCTGAGAGTGAACGAAGAAGAAGAATACTGCCTGCTTTTTTCTTATTTTTATATCAATGTCTAGTCTTCCAACTTTTTCTGTATTGCTGCCAAGATATATGTATGAGTTCACATTTTGTGTTCGTGTTTCTCAAAGTTTTAAAATTATTCACTCATTAAAATCCAGTTAAAAATCATGACAAGCTCACTGTTTTCCAGGCATCAGCTACAATGAATACCTATAAGAAGTCATTCATGGGCTATCAGTTATGCATAATCCAAAATTAATGCTGAATTTTTGTTTTAAAAATTGGCCACATGCTCTTCATGTAAAATCAGTTATTGAATAGCATTTAAGTTACACTTAGCCATATATTATATGTTCTTTCTCTCTTAATATTATCAGTCATTGCCATAATCTCTCATCCAGAATCATCTATTCTAGTCTTTGCCCTTATTTGTAACAATTTGCTTTTAGTCTCTGTCCTCCAGTATTTTGCTTTCATCAGGTCACATTGCGAGTCTCACTTAAGGATTCTTTTGGAACTGGACTGATTTAAAAAAAAAGATTTATCTGTAACTTGGTTGCTAGTTGAAGTTTTTACTGTAAAGTTTTCAGGGGTTTTCTTGGTTCATTTTACTGCTAAGCTTTGCTAAGGGATTATTCAGGCTTGAGTCTTAGTACTGTTTGTCATTTTCAGCTGAATGCAGTACGTTTCAGTTTGTGATAAATGAGCATACCTTCAGAAGTGACAAATAAAAGTGAAAAATGGAGAAACTGGCTTTCAGGGTGATGAGTTTGGCTAATTAATTGGAAAGTCAAGAGAGATTTCACTCCTCTATCAGCAGTTCATTCTTCAGCAATGACAGAATAAAATTGAAAGAAAAATGTCACACATACTCTTAAAATTGTCACAGACCACAATAATACCAAGGAAAACTTCATCACTATAACGAATTTAAAACAAAGAGTTTTATGTTTTGTGTGAGGATGGACGTATTACCTGTGACTTTATATCTTTTATAAATTTTCATTTTTGGTAGTGCTGTTCCTGCTCCTAATTGTAAATCTTCATTATTTGACCCATCAGTTAAAAAAAGGTAAAGGATCCTGTTACACACCCATTGAAGCATATTGGGAATATGGCGTTAGGCCCATATTTTCTTGACCATCGACACACTAGGGGTGATGTGGTCAGCATCATGCCAGCCGCCTTAACCTTCCCAGAGTTGCTGCAGTTCATGAGGCTGGGTTGACCCCGGAGCTGTGGGCGGTCTAATAAATCCCACCTCAACTGGGGATCGAACCATGGACCACCGAGCTAAGAAGCCAGTGCACTAACCACTGCACTATTGTGGCTCCCCCAGCAGTTAAGCTATTATGTATTACTGTAAATTTATGTATAATATACAGTAAAATGTATGGCTCAATAAATGTCTTATATATTGGCAGGGATGTGTTCTGGTGTATGATATTTGTTCCAGAAGCTCATTTGAGTCTTTAGGGAAGTGGCTATTGTTTGTCAAAAGGGTAAGTTGGCAGTAGAATAATCATTATTGCATTATTTTAACAGTAGATTAATCATTACTACATTATTTTAACAGCAGAGCTGCATTTGCATGTCAGCTCCAAGTAAGTCCTCAGTTTAGGAAATAATTCTACAGGTAATTATGAGTTTGTTCTTACATGGCATTAATCAAACACAAAACATCCTTTAAGTTGTACAGCCGAACACCTGATTTGATGTTGCTCCTACCCTTTTTCTCGTTCCTTGTTCTCAGTGGATTTCTGACTGATTTACCAGAGTAACAGCAGCCATCTTTCTTTGTGATTGCATACTTTTTAAAAGAAAAATACTTATAAAGTTAGATTAATTCTGGGACCCAAAGATGCAGCAATAGAGAATGCAGTCAGCGACCCATAGCTTGACTGCTTTCATCAGGGTCAGCGAACCAGAGCTGACCAAGACCCTACTCCACCTCCACGTGGTGGTCCTGGAAACATCTGGCTGAGAGAGTAGGGATCGCAGAGGGAAGGCAAACCCGGTCCCAAAAAATGCCGTGCTGAAGTCGGATTTGTCGACCGAAAGGTGCAGATATCACAGCTCCGGCGTAAACAGACACAACGCAACCAACGTCCTTTTCAGGACGAACGAGGAAGAAGAAGAAGATTAATTCTTACTTTCTTTTCTATACTGTTCTCATGCACTTGTTTCTGATGAAGACATTAAGTTTGTAACATAGACCGTCTCTTCATCCTTTATCTCGGTAAGACTACACTAACCATTTTATTTACGTTACCATTTATCATGGTCTTGCTACCACCCAGCTGTAAATGGGTACCTTACTCTGCTCCAGAGTTAGGGAAGGCAAAGGGAACAAAGAAGGAAACTGATCACCTGTTATGATTAAAACCCATAACATATCATTCTTTATCATATAGGTATCGATTGAGGATACCATGTTTGTTGATGTACTGTATCCACGGGTTACCCGGAAGTACGAGGGGCGTTCAGAAAGTAATGCACCACATCGTTTTTCTCAGGAGCTGTTTATTCAAAAAGCATGAAATTTATACACAATATACATGGATATTTCATGTAAACATCGGTATTATTCAACATAATCCCCATCAACTCGTACGGCTTTATGCCAGCGCGAAACAAGTGCATGTATTCCTAGCCCGTACCAGATTTTTGTCTTGATCAACTAGCCATTTCTTCGCTGCATGAATCACTCCTTCATCATCTTCAAACCTTGTCCCATGGAGTGCATCTTTAAGTGGACCAAATAGATGAAAATCAGAGGGTGCCAAATCTGGACTATAGGGTGGATGGGGTAGTACAGTCCAACCGAATTTGGTGATTGCTTCCCGTGTTGCCAGACTTGTGTGAGGGCGCGCATTGTCGTGAAGGAGAAGCAGGTCTGCTGGATTCTTGTGCGGCCGAACTCTGCGAAAACGTTGATTGAGTTTTTTCAATGTCTTAATGTAAGCTTTTGAATTGATTGTCTCTCCTCTTGGCATAACGTCCACAAGAATCACACCTTCAATGTCCCAAAAGACAGTGATCATGACCTTTCCAGCTGAAGGAATTGTCTTGAATTTCTTTCTTCTTGGTGATTGCGGATGATGCCACTCCATTGACTGTCTTTTTGTCTCAGGTTCAAAATGATGTGCCCAGGTTTCGTCACCTGTAACGATCTTGGCCAAAAAGTTCTCTCCATCAGCATTGAAACGCTCCAACAATTCAGAAGAATTTGCTTTCCTTTGCAATCGGTGGTCATTTGTGAGACTTCGAGGAACCCATCTTGCACAAACCTTAGAAAATCCGAGAGTTTTTATAACTGCATTTGCACTACCAATGCTGACTGACAGCTGTAAGGCCAATTGTTGAGTAGTGATTCGCCTATCAGTAAGAATAATGCCCTCAGCGCATTTCAACATTTCTGCGTTGGTGGCTGTGGCAGGACGTCCACAGTGCGGCCGATCAAGCAGCTCCGTAACTCCACTTCCTGATTCTTTGATTCTCTGAACCCAGCTACTGACTGTACTCCTGTTGACTGCAAAACTTCCATACACATCACATAGACGCTTGTGAATATTCACAACAGTTTCCTTCTCTGCAACGAGAAATTCTGTCACAATTCGCTGTTTATAACGCATGTTGCTAACACGCTCCATTTCAACGGTTTAGGGCAGCCGTATTATTTGGCCGGTTGCAGTGCAATTTGGTGCACACAATTGGCACATGCCATATTTGAAGTGTGCAAAATTTCATGCTTCTATCTTCATTATTAGCTGAGAAAAACGATGTGGTGCATTACTTTCTGAACGCCCCTCGTACGTCATTCACTTTTGGTACTGTTTTAGCAGAAGTCAAAACCGGTCTCAGCTTGGCAAAAGTCAAGGAGCCTTCTAGGCTTTTTCGATGTGTTCGTAGAAGTGGATGGACGTACATGTGTTCAGCTCCTAGAATATGTGAATTCTAGAGTTCTAAAGTGTTTCTACATTTAGCTCACCCACAATGCTGAGTTGGGTCGATGCTACATATTGTTATTGAAAGCAGTGTATGCTGTAATTTGGATGCAAGTGAGTTGGCACATTTTAAATAAATTCTGCATGATACCATTGAGGACAGCGTGTTCAGTAGCAGACTGTATTGCGACGCTCAAGACTGGCTAGGTTAGGCCATTGTCTTATCTACATATATTTGATGATTGAACTGGAGCTTTGAAGTGTTAATAAATACACGTCATCTTAACGTCCAACCTGGCCTTCGCAGCTTCTTCAGTGTTGAAGATTAGGTGTGTGCAAGAAGGCTGATTGAAAATATAGTACCGGCATATCTACATGCCTTATCAAGTGTAAAAGAGGGGACCTCACCGAAGTTCACCTTCTACAAATAATTCAACTAGTATACGCCCGTTACAATGGGTGCTAATACAAAGAACGTTACATCACCCCACCTTATAAAAAATGCTGGACCTTATGGTGAAGTCTCTAACACTTCACTTCCCTACAGCAGTTTCTGATGTGGTACCACCTTACTGCAGTCCACTTTCTATTTAATTTGATATGAGCATTGTTTTTATGTTTCAAATCTTTGAGCCCTTGGTTCACTAGGTTTCTGATGACCTAGGAAGCTGAAATTTTGCACACATCTCTCTATTATGACACATTTTAAACTATCAAAATTTGTAGGAACCTCTAGTGAATCTGTCCCTTGAACAATCATACAAAAATTAAAGCAGAAAAAGTCATGTAATTTTTTGCAAGACTACAACTGTGAAAGGATCACAAAACTTGGCGACATTGTACACGAAACTGTGAAAGTTGATTGAATATTAGACTAAGGATCCCAGGCATTGACACCCCTCCCCCTATTTCTTGTTTCTGATTGGTGTTTTTTTAAATTGTTTTTTCTTTTAATTTCTCTTCCTTTGTTTGTTTGTTATTGTTATGAATAAAATTCATAACGATTGTGCCTATTATAGGTTTAGCTCAACGGGGCTCTTTGTTTGTTTATTTTATACGGGTCACTGATAAAGACGGGTGAGTGACGTTAAGCCGATATGCTTGGCTGGCTCACGTGAAACTACAGGGGCAGAAGTGCGGGGCCTTATTCGATTGTGTGTCAATGCGAGTGGACGTATGTGTTTGGGCTCCTGCTTGTTAAAGTGTTTAAAATGGAGATCTGTTATCACTAATACCTCAAGATCTTTGGTGAGAGGTATCTAGTCATCTAGTTATCTGTATTGACAAGAAGTATAATTGCTCAGTGTCGAGTGGGCAGAGATAAAAAATCATATTGAGAACTAAAGGACAGCCTTCCTTACATGGACTGACTGCCTACAGTATTTCGTCTACTGCATATTATCTGCCAGTATATGTTGGCATGAACTGTATTCTATGTGGAGCTGCATGCAGTCGTAAATAAATTGTATATTGTCCACTTCGTCAGTTGTGAATCAAATAATTCTGAGTGGTGTTGGCTGGTTGCGGTGTCTAAGAGATTTGCTACCCTAGACGTCATCTTGGCCACAGGAACCATCCTGTTGTATATTAACATTAACCTCAAAATGACACGTAACAGTTATATATATATATATATAATTTTTTTTTTATTTGACATACAAACACACACTGTTCAATAATTTTGATTTGCCATATATACAGTGACTGGACAGAGAATATGATGCGTTTCACATATCTGCAATTATACATATTATTTGGACATATTTGGAAATACAACCCTTGAGAGGTTGATCAGGATATTTTCTTCTTCATATAAAAAAAAAAAATGTGAACAGGATCACAGAACTTTTATCAATCAATCAATCAGTACCCTTTAGCTCCCTGAGGAGCATAGGCCTTCAACAAACACATGCCAAGTCTTCCTGTCCTGTGCTATCCGCTCAAGTTCTTTCCATGTTTTCCTCATCATTTTCACCTCTGAACTTTTATATTTTAGCGTATTTTAAAAGAAAAGTATGTAGCGTAAAACAGGTTTTTCCATTACTTGTTTATTCTTTTAAAAAAATAATTAACAATTACCAAACAGTGTTAATGCGGTGTAAAGTTTGAGAATAGGATTTTTCAGATAAACATTTCTTCAGTTGAAATGTTACGGAAGACATCCAATGCAGTCTTATATTTTAAAATTGAGCATTTCGTAAGAGAAGTTGGTGAAAATCCAACTAAAAAAGTAATATTAGGAATAGAACATGATGAATTCACACGGGTTTGAACATCTTTTTTAAAAGGGGTTTGAACATTTTTTTAAAAAGTAATGTCACACTTACAGAGAAAAACCGCATACACACAAATATTTTGATGACTTTTGTGAGAATTTGAGAAAAAAGAGCAAAGAAAAGAATCATTGCAAATGAAAATATACAAATATGAAGCAAGGATTGGGGGTTGGAGTGAAATGAATTTTTATCCCAAACAGTCTTCACAGTTTTATGGTAAGATTTCATTTATGCAATAAAAAAAAAAGTATATAATATAAATTTGAAGCACTGATAGTTTTAAATAGCAAGTTGGAGATAAATCTTGGATAAAATCATGCAAGCAGCAGTTAACATACCTGTCAACTTCTACAGGAAAGGGATAATCTGTATAGCTTTTAAAGATTTTCGTTGGTGTACAGGCGTACAAGCAGTATTACAGGTTTTGTTTCGTAATTACGTGTAAGATAAATACAGGCACCTGTTGCAAAGATTTTAAACCATCTGTTGACATTTTTTCAATTACAAAAGGTGTCTGTATTGTGTATAATACAGCACATCAAAAATTAAAGGAATAAAGTTAGTTTTAGCTAAAAATGTGTAACTTTGCTTTATTTTTTACTATTTTTAAATGGTCTTCTGTATTTCAAAAATGTAGGTTTTTTTTAAACTTTGTAAGTTTTCAGTGGCATTGCATACAGGTTTTTAAAAGATTTGTACAGGTTTTATTGATATAATGTACAGATTTGTATCTCAGGAGGTTGGCAGGTATGAGTAAATATTGCATTTTTGTATAATGCATATGGAAGATTTTGATTATTTGCTAATCAATAGCCCCGTGGAAAGTTACACCATTTAAGAAGTTTATGAATTATTCAGTAAAAAGCAAGATTTATACACATTGCAATAAACATGCACAAGTTTTCAAATCTTGATGTAATTTCATTGTAAAATGTAACTGATTCTACAGTTTGCTGACCAAAACAATCTCAAATTTTACGAAACAAGTGCCAAAAATCCAGAGAGTCTTAAACAGGTGAGTACCTTTTCTTTAAGTGTGGTAGGAAAAGTGTGATATAGTGACATTACAGAATTTTTTTTTAATAGAAGTTTTAATTGATTCATTGCATAACAAATTAAACACTGACCAAAAAATAATTATAACTATACACTATACTGTATCATACATAAAAATTGAACAAGGGGTTAGAAGACGCTGATGTTGAATAGGGCGCACTTTGAAGAAACCTGTTGATGGCATTACATGGCAGACCTTGTTCTTGAATCCCCAGGGTCAGAGAGGTAGAAGGAGATCACAGAAGGAAATGGGAGACAGACATTTTAAGGATAACAGAAGACATGGAAAGACTTTGGATAGATGGACAGAGGGTGGGGGGGGGGGAGCTTGGCACGAATTCGTTGACGTCCTATTCTCCCAAGGAAGCTGATGGGTAGTGATGATATGATGATAACTAATTAGAACTATGACACATACGACTTCAACGATTAATGTTTGTATTTTCAAAGCAAGTGAATAAAAAAGCTTTACTTACTTACTTACTTAGTCGTTCCCCTTCTACCGTGAGGTGTAGAGGTTTGGAAGAGAGAGCGCCAGACTATTCTATCGGCTGTCTTCCTCCTGGCCTGGTTCCATTCTAGTCCTCGGTCCTTCAAAGATTGTCTGTCCTCCCAGCGGACTCTGGGTCGTCCTCGGGGTCTGGATCCTTGGCTCTTTGTTTCCCATGCTTGTCGTGGTAGCCGATCTTCTCCCATTCTGCAGACATGGCCAAACCATCTTAGTTGGGACTGTTCTACTTGGGTCTGTAGGGGGTGGCATTTTAGGCCTTGACGTATCGTCTGGTTGCGTACCATGTCTCTTCTTGTTACTTCAACCACCTTCCTCAGATACCTCATTTCTGAGGTTTGGATCTGGCTTTTATGGGTTGTAGTCATTGCCCATAACTCGCATCCATATGTCAAGACTGGGACATAGGTGGAGCGGTATACCGCCATTTTCGTTTTCTTACCAACCTCTCTCTTGCTGAGGAATCCTCTATTTATGGCCTGAAAAAGTCTCCCAGCTGCTGCTTTTCGAGTGGCCAACTCTTCTTTGATGCCTCCCTTTCGGTCTATAATAGCTCCGAGGTATTTAAAGTGGTCGACCTGCTCCAGGACCTGTTCTCCCAGCTTAATCTGATGTCTTCTTTCTTCTCGTGATATCACCATGGATTTTGTTTTAGAGCTGCTTATGACCATCCCTCTCTTCTCCAGCTCTTCCTTCCAGACTTGCAGGTTGGATTGGAGATGTGCCTCTGATTTAGCAATCAGGGCAACATCATCAGCAAATGCCAGCTCTGAAATATAGACACCTGTCTCATCTTCCAGTACCCCACTGAATACTTTCTTGTTCTCTCCTTACATGCCTTGATGACATCGTCCATAAGGAGTATGAAGAGGTAAGATGATAGGATATCACCTTGTCTTACACCAGTGGTGGTCCTGAACTCTTCTGACTTATGGTTTGCTGTCCTCACATAATTTCTGCAAGACTTGTAGAAGCTCTGTATAGCATGAATCAGAGGTGCTGGAATATTCTTCCTTGCCAAACAGTCCCAAAGTTTGCTCCAAGGGACCCTGTCAAACGCCTTTTCCAGATCTATGAAACAAAGATGGATCTCACTCTTATACTCAAGGGCCTTTTCACTCAGCTGTCTGAGTGTGAAGATTAGGTCTTGAGTACTTCGGTTTGG
This sequence comes from Oreohelix idahoensis, assembly GCA_024509875.1. Lineage (NCBI taxonomy): Eukaryota > Metazoa > Mollusca > Gastropoda > Stylommatophora > Oreohelicidae > Oreohelix > Oreohelix idahoensis. The sequence goes on along the minus strand of JAMPIV010005706.1, from coordinate 561,659 downwards.
AATAAAAAAGCTATGAGTTAAAAACAAAGTGCAAAGTTAAGTCATACTTAAACCATACATTTATGACAAAGTTAAGTGAAATGATATGACAGTTTTACAGGTTCACGTAAACCAGTGCTTCTTAACCAGGGGTGCAATAACTCCCTGGGGGTGCGAGATCCACCTTCTGGGGGTGCGAAGCATGTTAGATATTTTATAAAGCGAATCATCAAGATTTATATCATTTATATTCATCACTCAGAATATATAATGCTCAGAACTCAACTAATTTGTACAAAATTGAGCATTGGCAACACTGATGTGTAGTCACATTTTTTAAACAACATTTTCTCACAACTTACTTTTATCTTTTTGTTGTGTGCTAGAAGATAATGGGGTCCGAGGCTTCTTAATGTGCTTTAAAAGGGGTACAAGGTTTCTTTCTTAAGATGCTGTAAAAGGGTGCGAGGCTTCTTAAGATGCTTTAAAAGAGGAGTGAGGCTTCTTAAGATGCCTTAAGAGGGGTGCAAGGCCTCTTAAGATACAGTTAAGAGGTGCGGGGGTTTCTAAAAGGTTAAGAAGCTCTGACGTAAACAGATGATGAAGAAGAGACATTCTCGTGAAACACCTTTGTCCTATTAAACAGCACATTAAAACAACACAGTTGGACAGTACTTATGTAACAATAATAATAATAAGCATCATCATCTTTTAAAATAAAAATGTAAGAAACACTGAAAAACTGTTGAAAAGAGTTTCTTATTTGAGATTGCTCTGACCTAAGCTCTTATAGGTCCAATGTAGTGACATGAGCAACAAAGTTCCTATTATTCATGCATTTCTCTTACTAAAGAAGACCCACAATACATCAGCATATTCGCTCTTGCTAATGTTTTTTTTAAAATGTTATTTGTTCTGGCAGCCCTTTGAGGATTTGTGTAGGGATATATTGAGAGCCAAATCACGGTCATCATCAACGGACAGTGAGATTGTAGATCTTAAAGCCTCTCCTCCAGAATCAGTAAATAAGAAGACAGTACAAACAGAGGATAAAGCAACAAGTACCTCAGGGAGAAATTGTTGTTGACAGATTATATGAGGCATGCTTATTTGTGAGGCACTTCCGATGTATTAATTTCTGTGGTATTATTAACAAGTATGAAAATATTTATGAAATTTACAATGATTTCCCCTCCCCAAACATTTTTTCTGAACTATTTATATTTTAATTTATATGCAAGTGAAACAGTTTTTTTTTTTTATATTTTGTAATTTTGGTGAAAATTTGGGGATATAGATTACTTTAAGGTTAAAAAAAATAAAGTAGTCTTACAAAAATACTTCACTGTGATTACTGCTATATTTATTCCATATTGCAGAGGTATATAAATTGGGGTCATATGTTTTCATCATGTAGTAAATTTCACCTTTGTTTTACATTATAAATAAGTGCCTAACAGTATTATGTAATTCAATAATAATTTGATCTAGTTACTGACTTTCTTGTTATTTGTAGTGGCAGGGTTTATTGTTATTTGCAGCACTATTGTTGATTGTAGTATATTCTTTTTTAAATGTAGTAAGAGTGGATGATTTAAAAAAAAAATTAATGTATATTAGCTGTTAGTAACTTGAAGAAACTGCAAAATGATAGTGAAAAAAATATATAAAGTTTCAAGATAAATCTTGGAAAATAGGCAGGCTACACTTATGTAACAATAATAAAGGAATACAATTTTTACTCTTTGCCTATGATTACCTCTGATCAGTTGAATTTTTAACTAGCATATAGGAAGGTTGGTTTGTATGTGCCAGAAGTCAATGAATTAATATCTCCTTGTTGTGCTTCTCAAGGAACAGTTGTCTCCTATGCCAGTAATCTCTACCAAAGTGCTGCATGTAACAATAATAATAATAAGCATCATCATCTTTTAAAATAAAAATGTAAGAAACACTGAAAAACTGTTGAAAAGAATTTCTGGTACTGGTCTAGAAAGCGGGCCCCAGACTTTTTCCGAGAAACGAAACACAATTTACGAAATGGTAAACGAAATATGTATCGTATGAGGGGGAGATAACCCAACCGTCTTGCCGTTGTTTTGCGGCAGCCGTAGCTGGCATAAAAATGCAATGTCTATTCTGGAGGCCAGTAAAGTGAAATGTCCTCAAGGATAGCTTCAAATACATTTCTAGTTGTAGGTACTCTCGACCTCCACATAAACTCGGCTAGGTAGGTTTTCAGATGTTCTCTAGCTGTACCTCGATGTTTTTTATTTCTCCACTTAGCGCTGCCCCACATTCTTTCCACTGTTTGCGTGTGTACTCCCGTGTCTGGATCAGTAAAATTGTATCTGTGGTTGACTTGAAAATGAGAAAATCCAGATGCCTCGATGTCAGCGCTTCTGTACCCTCTCCGTGAGTCAGAATAGATGGTTGAACCTTCCTTGATATGTTCAACTATTGCTTTTAAGAGAGTTGCTGCGCTCCTATCTGGGATTGGCACCAAGAAGACTTCACTTGTTTCGCGACACACTCCTCCAAAAATCCATTGTTGCGGTAGGATTCTTCCAGTGTTGTTTTTCCGTTTCGAAAATAAACTCTCATCGATTTCAACAATGTGACCCTCACCTCCAATCTGACAATGTTGCACTTTTGAAAGAGAAAAGACGCATACTTCACGTAAGAACGCATTCCATTCCACAACAGTTGTTTTGGAAATAAGCAGTTCCCTAGCACATACTTTCACTGAGGTTGACTCATAGCTCCAGTAATAGATAAACGAGATAACGTTCACTAGGGATAGTTTCGTGGACTGCAAACACGTGCCACTACGTAGCTCTCTTCTCTCCTTATGCTTCCGTTCCCTGCAGATCCATCTTATTCTGCCAGCGGTGTAACAATGAAGTTTCATTTCATGGCCAAGAGTAGAAATTCTTTCAGCCGGCAATATGCCACGCGCTTGTAAAAATTTGACAGCGTCATTTTCAGTGCGTGGCAAGATCGATAAATTGAACTCCATGTTGATACAAAGGCGGTCGGATCGTCGAATGGGCGGTTGATACAAAAGTCGGATCGGGAGTTGTTAAATAAAAAGTCGGATTCGCGTTTTCAAAAACCTGAACTTCTGGGGCCCGCTTTCTAGACCAGTTGAGATTGCTCTGACCTAAGCTCTTATAGGTCCAATGTAGTGACATGAGCAACAAAGTTCCTATTATTCATGCATTTATCTTACTAAAGAAGACCCACAATACATCAGCATATTCGCTCTTGCTAATGTTTTTTTTTTTTTAATGTTATTTGTTCTGGCAGCCCTTTGAGGATTTGTGGTGATTTCTATAGCAGTTTATTTTACACAATGAGGCAGCTAGCCTCTGCACAACTTCACTGTACGGGTCCGTTTTCCAGAATCCGAAATGCTCGTGGACGGCCGTTTTTTGGTTTTCCGATTTTTTCGGATTTCACCCAAAAAATCTCCCAAAATCGCCCCAACTTAAATTATGTACAGCTGTAGTACACCACGCTCAAGCTTCTGCAATAACTCTACTTTCTGTGCTATCGATAACGACAAATGCTTCCTTTTCTTATTCCCACTGTTATCCACATGAGTATATGCAGCTCTTTTCAACATTTTCACAATGAAATTAAACTCTAAATCACAAAATTAGCGAACAAATATCCAACTCAAAATCACAAATAAGCTCCGAAACATCCACACACGTGGCTGGTAGCAGTACCGGAACGCAACTGACCACGCTATGTTTGAACATTTGTATCATGCAGTAGCGATTACGTCAGCATATACTGTACTGAGCATGCATATCATGGGCCGGAAACATGATAAACTGAACGTAGCACGTGGTCTGTTCCTTGCATACCTGTAAAAATATCAATCAACACATGGTCTGGAAGCAGTGACGAGAAAGAACTAACCACACTTTAAAAATTTGTATCGCGCAGTAGCACTTACGTCAGCCTATATTGCACCTCACGGCTGGAAATGTGATAAACTGAAGATTGCATGTTGTCGGTTCCTTGCAAACCAGTTTTTTTTTTTTTAAATATTATTTTTGGGGGGGGGGGGGGGCCAAAAGTCACTTAAATTAGTCCAAAAATCAGCCAAAAAAACTTTCAATTTTCTGAATATTTCGGATGTTCGGATTCTGGGATACGGACCTATAGTTACTTATTTCAGCATGTCCAGTGAAAGCAGTGGGTTTATTCTTTCTTAGCTAACCCCAGGGAACTACATGGGGCTGTCAGCAGAAAACATAACCAAGATTTGTTGTAAATGTACATTTTAATGTACTCGTCAGTATTAGCTTGAAATTTTTTTGCCTATAATTTACCAGTGACGATTATCTCCAGCGATTCCCAATCCATTTTTTGCTTTGTTTTATTTTTATTCTTTCCAATTTTTGTCTTATGCACTTAGATTACTGTAGTTCTCACTTTAGTTGCTGAATTGTTTTCATATGTACTTAGATTAGTTCTCACTGTAGTTTCTGAACTGTTTTTATATGTGCAGTCCCTGATGAAGACTGCACGATTGTAATGTGGGCCTTTTTTTTAATCTAAATAGTGTTTTTAATCATAGCATGTATGATGCAACTTTTTAATTTGCTGACCATGCTGTCATCTTGTAACCTACTTCAGAGACCTCAGCCCCTCAAGTATTCCTTGTCTTGTATTCATGAATGCTTTCCAAATGTTGAATATGCTGACTGTGATCAGTTTTTTTATTCAAGTCTTTTTGATCACAACATGATGGGCGCATTTTCCCCCCATATTTTCAGATTTAAAAAAATATATATACTGTATATAACATTTTTTTCCCCACATTCTCATTGGAACAGTCAGACCTAATTCATGTTAAAACTTTCATTTATAAAGCTTAGACATTTTCTTGACTGCAATCCACAAAAGCCGGCTCCGAACCTCAGAAATAAGGTTTCTAAGTAAGGTGGTTGAAGTAACAATAAGAGATATGGTCTGCAACCAGATTATATGGCAAGGCTTCAAAACCCAAGTCCTGCAGACCCAAGTAGAACAGTCCTAACTATGATGGTTTGGCCATGTCTGCAGAATGGAAGAAGATCGGCTACCAAGACAAATATGGGAAACCAAGAGCCATGGATCCAGACCTCTAGGATGACCCAGAGTTCACTGGAGTGCAACATTAGACAATCCCTGAAGAACCGAGGACTAGATTGGAACTAGGCCAGGAAGAAGACCGCCGATAAGACAGTATGGCATTCTCTCTGGTAAACCTCTACACCCCAGGGTAGAAGATTGTTATTGTTGATCAGAATCGATGTCAATGCACTCCAGCAAAGCCATAGATTCTCAGTCTCCCTCAGCAAGTGTCGAAGAGTATGAATGCTAATTGTTTCTGTTGTGCGCTGGTTGTAGAAGAGGAACGACTAAGTAGTAGTGTTCTAAAACTATTGATTCTTCTAGTTTTCTATAAGGCCATTGTGTTTTCTAAACCTGATGGTTGTACTAAAATATTTTAGGTTATAATATGTTCTAAAACCAGTAATTTTTCTAATGTTGCACTTGCTGATTTGGTTATTTTAACTTAGCATTTCTCATAATTCTGTTAAATGTCCTCACATGATTATTGTCATATGTACACCTTGCTTATTCTGAATCATTTATCTCATGATTTTTTGTTAAAGCCTTAATGTGTGTATATGAAAAACTGTAAAAGTAGCTGCAATGAAAAATTCTAATTAGTAGGCTGTTTCACCTTCCCCTGATCTATGTATGGAGTAAAGGCACAGAAGCAAAAGGCAAGAGTTGCTAACCAAGCCCCCAAAACATTCAACGTACTGCAGTACCGATGAGTGTAACTGTGGCACCAATAAAATGACTGCTGAACATCTACTTCAAAGAGGCTTAACTTGTGAGCAACAGAGACAGTACATATGGCCGTCACCAGTACCATTCCTGGAAAAACTATGGAGATACAAATAGCCTCAAGCTGACCACTGCTTTCTTTGAAAATATTCAAATAGACGTCTGAGAGCATACGAAGAAGAAGGAGACTGTGGCCTCGTTAAAAAGTAAAAGTAGATCTTGGCAAGCTAAAGTGTGCCCCGGCCTAACTTAGAGGATCCTCACATCTGGTTTTAAGCTAGCAGTGGGGAGAGAGGACAGTGTACTGTGCATTCCCCAACCATCCAGAAGGGATTTTCCAAATATGCAGGGCTTAAATACTATTCTCCGGCTCTAGGCTGTCCAAAGGAGTCAACATGTCCTGCATAGAGCCACTTCCTGGCTACCCTCACCTGTTACATATCCAGTGATGGATCCTCTTAATGCAGCCAGTCATTTTTATTTTTCTGTAAAAACATCTCTGTGGCCTCCAGGAATGTTGCTACTTCTTCTTCTTCTTTGATCCATAACCGCCAACCGTCAAAGCAGTCAGCGGCCATCACGCCTGGTGGCGTCTTGTAGGGCAGCAACAAATTGATTCCACTTTGCTCGGTCGGCGGCCATCCTTCGTACAGTGCCCCAACTGTGGTTCATTCTTTGCATCTCAGCTTCCACAGTTCTCTGCCAAGTTGTTTTTGGTCGGCCTCTCTTTCGCTTTCCCTCGGGGGTCCATAGCATAGCTGTTCTTGTGATGGTATCAGGGTCCCTTCTGAGGACATGGCCAACCCAACTCCAGCGTCTGCCAGCTATGATGGTGTGCATGTCCTCCTGGTTACTCCGAATAAGTAGTTCTTGATTGCTGATGGTGTTTGGCCAAAAGATTCGGAGAATTTTCCTTAGGCAGATTGTGTGGAAGGAGGACAGTTTTGACATTTCCTTCTCTGTTACTCTCCAACATTCCGCACCATAGAGAAGCACAGAAAGTACACAGCTCTCATACAGTCTTAATTTAGTGTTTGTGCTGTACTGGGAAGACTTCCAAATGTTGTTGAGAACAGCAAAGGCTGTTCTCGCTTTATTCATTCTGTTGTTTATGTCCTTGCTTGTTCCGCCATCAGGTGTTACTATGCTTCCTAGGTAAGTAAATGTGTCTGTCTGTTCTAACTTCTGGTTCCTTACTGTTATTGGCTCAGGATTGCCCACATTTAGTGTCATGACCTCTGTCTTCTTCAAATTGATGTTCAGGCCAACCTGCTGGCCATACTTATTCAGTCTATCGGTTTTGTCTTGAATGTGTTGGTGTGAATGTGCGAGTAGTGCAGTGTCATCTGCATATTCCAGGTCTTCCAGTGTAGAAAACGTTGTTCATCTAATTCCTCTTGGACTGCCCTCTGTTGTCTGGCGCATCACCCAATCTATGACTGTCAAAAATAATGTTGTTGATAAGGGGCATCCCTGTCGTACTCCTGTTTTCACTTCGAAAGTTACATTACTCGATCCAACACTGCACATAAAGTTAGAATAGAGGCTTTTTATAATGGAAACAATGCGGCTGGGAATTCCATAAGCCCTCAGAATTTTCCATAGGCTGTCCCTGTGTATGCTGTCGAAAGCCTTTTCAAAATCAACAAAGTTAATGTACAGCTGTCTCTGCCATTCTGAGCACTGCTCTATAATGTTCCTGAGGGTAAATATATGATCTGCACATCTTCTGTTCTTTCTGAAGCCCGCTTGTTCTTTCCTCAGTTTATGATCAACTGCTTTTGAAATTAATGTTGCTACTTGTGTACTGATTATTCATGACTTGCTTCCATATTTCAGGATTGGCTTCTTTAAAACTCTTTCTTACTTTCAGTAACAATGATCTGTTGCATAAAATACTTTTCATTATATTAAATGCTGCTTTTGCTTAGACTATTCTTCTTTTTCTTCCTCGTTCGCTCTCAGACTTCTACATTAATGACTCTAGTAAAGGCAGTAGTCAGCTCAAGGTTCCCGACATCTCCAAATTATTCTAATTCTTTGTCTCTGAGTGGATTATCTGTCGATAATATGACAGTTCTTCTGTAGAAGGTTCTTTGTTACGTTGTTTGCTAATGCACAAGAAACCAATTAGATGAATTCAGTTGTTATGGAAAGCAGTTTTTCACAAATTTACAATAACCACGTACCCCCTATGAGAGTTTAGTCTTACCGGCGTACTCCTCTCAGGTGAAGATAATTTGGGGATAGTTTTAAAAATACTGTTTTATCTGCACTAGTGCATATATAATATGTGCTATTAATTTATATGTATGTATGCACATATGTGTGTATGTATGTATAAATATATAATAAAAATTATATAGTGCATACAATATATATAGAAATAATAATTAAAAACTACTAATTAAAAGAACGTAAGTAAAAATAAACATCAGCAAACATTCTGGCAAGGATAGCAGACATATAAGATGGATTCATGCCAGTCCCAGTTTAAAGTATGCATGATAACTAGTGAAGAAAGTACAGTTTAAACTTACTATTTTGTTATTAAAATTTTCAGTTGAAAACGACATGTCTAATGGAAGGAAGGGAACTACTTGTGATTAGGCCGTAGGGCAGGGATATCTGGGTCAATGTTTGAGATTTTCAGATGAACTTGAGGCTCTGTATCAGTAAGACAGTGTTTATAACCATCGAGCTACAGGAACAATTAGCATTCACATTCTTCGACATATACTTAGGGAGACTGAGCACCTATGGGTTTGCCCGGAGTGTAATGATGTCGATTCTGTTCAACAATAACAACAATAAAAATAGTTTTTTTTGTTTTTGTTTTGATGCCAGCCAACATAGAGAATCAGACATCACGCAAATACAAAGTGGGGCAGGGCAGAAGATAAAAGCTTTGTCTGATAGATGTGGATATTCAGAACTAACAACGGCCAATCAACTTACTTACTTACTTAGTCGTTCCTCTTCTACCGTGAGGTGTAGAGGTTTGGAAGAGAGAGCGCCAGACCATCCTATCAGCTGTCTTCTTCCTGGCCTGGTTCCATTCTAGTCCTTGGTCCTTCAAAGATTGTCTAATGTTGTCCTCCCAGCGGACTCTGGGTCGTCCTGGAGGTCTGGATCCCTGGCTCTTTGTTTCCCATGCTTGTCGTGGTAGCCGATCTTCTCCCATTCTGCAGACATGGCCAAACCATCTTAGTTGGGACTGTTCTATTTGGGTCTGCGGCGGATGGGATTTTAGGCCTTGATGGATCGTCTGGTTGCGGACCATGTCTCTTCTTGTTACTTCAACCACTTTCCTCAGATACCTCATTTCTGAGGTTTGGATCTGGCTTTTGTGGGTTGTAGTCATTGCCCACGACTCGCATCCATATGTCAAGACTGGGACATAGGTGGAGCGGTATACAGCCATCTTCGTTTTCTTACCAACCTCTTTCTTGCTGAGGAATCCACGATTTATGGCCTGAAAAAGTCTCCCAGCCGCTGCTTTTCGAGTGGCCAACTCTTCTTTGATGCCTCCCTTTCGGTCTATAATAGCTCCGAGGTATTTAAAGTGGTCGACCTGCTCCAGGACCTGTTCTCCCAGCTTAATCTGATGTCTTCTTTCTTCTCGTGATATCACCATGGATTTTGTTTTAGAGCTGCTTATGACCATCCCTCTCTTCTCCAGCTCTTCCTTCCAGACTTGCAGGTTGGATTGGAGATGTGCCTCTGATTTAGCAATCAGGGCAACATCATCAGCAAATGCCAGCTCCGAAATATAGACCTGTCTCATCTTCCAGTACCCCACTGAATACTTTCTTGTTCTCTCCTTACATGCCTTGATGACATCGTCCATAAGGAGTATGAAGAGGTAAGGTGATAGGATATCACCTTGTCTTACACCAGTGGTGGTCCTGAACTCTTCTGACTTATGGTTTGCTGTCCTCACATAATTTCTGCAAGACTTGTAGAAGCTCTGTATAGCATGAATCAGAGGTGCTGGAATATTCTTCCTTGCCAAACAGTCCCAAAGTTTGCTCCAGGGGACCCTGTCAAATGCCTTTTCCAGGTCTATGAAACAAAGATGGATCTCACTCTTATACTCAAGGGCCTTTTCACTCAGCTGTCTGAGTGTGAAGATTAGGTCTTGAGTACTTCGGTTTGCTCGGAATCCGCACTGGACCTCATCCAATTGTGGCTCAGCTAGGCATCGGAGTCTCTGCTCTAGGATTCTAGAGTAGATTTTACCAGGGACACTGAGAAGGGATATGCCTCTATGGTTTCCACATTGTCGATTGTCACCCTTTTTGAAAATTGGTGTTATGATGGCAATCTCCCAATCCTTTGGTATGGTCTTGTTGCACCATGCTGCCTGTAGGACCTTTAAGAGTAATAGGTCGCCTGATGCTCCCATGTACTTAACCATTTCTGGTGTTATACCATCATGCCCTGCTGCTTTGCCCATCTTGATTTTCTCTAGTGCTGCCCTCAGTTCTTCCATCTTTATGTCATCTTCACCATCATTGGTTTTCTCTTCTGTGCTAGTGGTTATCATTTCTGATGCTTCACCATGCTCACCATCCAGGAGTTCTGAGAAATATTCTTTCCATCTTTCCATTACTTCCTTCGGGGCAGTAAGCAGTTTGCCTTGCTTGTCCTTTATAAATTTGAGAGGGCATTGTTTTTCCTTCCTCATGTTCTTTAGGGTCTTATAGAACAATTTCTGGTTTTCTTGTGCATCTTTTTCTAGCTTTTCTCCAAATTCTTCCCAGGACTTCTATTTTGCTGCTAGCACTTTGTTCTTTGCTTCTGTTCTGAGTGTCACATATTCTCTATATTTTTCCATTTGTCCTGTTGTGTTTTTAGCTCCTAAGTATTGTTTCCATGCCATTTTCTTCTCTCTTATTTTCTCTTTGCCTTCCTCTGTCCACCAAGGTGATGGCCAATCAAAATGATGTAAAAGTATTTTTTTGTCAGATTTTGTTTCCTTGTAGCCATCTGAAGCCAGCTGTAAGAACTGTTCTTCTTTTGAAGCTACAGTACACCATTCTGGTGTATGAAATTTTAATGAATTGTTTTCTGCAACTAAAAAAAATATGATAAATTAAAATACTAAATTCTGCTGAGTACCCATTGAAACCCTTTTGTGTACTCTCAGGGGTACGCGTACTACACTTTAGAAAACACTGATGTAAAGCGTTAAGTTAAACAGAATTTGCTTTTTGGATGGAAAAATAACAATTTATTTCATGTCTGTCCATGAATTTTTGGTGTACACAACAGTGCAGACATTATGTTTTCCTCAGTACTGGTAGCTAGTCAAAGATTTCTCCTGCTGGTCCATATAGCTTGTTATTTATTCATCTGTTAATGATGTTGCTTATTTTGTTATCACTAGCTTTACTAGTACTGATACGTGTTTATTGATACATATTCTACAAAGGATCAGCTCATATAAAAGTATTATACCCTAGCAAATATACTTTTGTAGCCATTGTATTAAGTAATTTTTTGTTATCTGAATAATTTGTATTATGCGTGTATGTGTGCGCACATTCATGCGTGAGAGAAATTTCAAGAAGATAAGAGAGCTACTTAGAAAGTGACAGTATATTCCATAACTTTGCCTTAATATAAATATTTACATAAAGGCATATACATTTATATTATTGCCTATGTAATATATTTTATGTATTATATTTTTATATGTACGTGATTGCTGTGGGCTGTGGTTCTAGTTTTTGGCTTTGTGAAATACATTTTGCTGCTGGTTTTTCATAAACTTTCCACTTACAGATGTGAAAAGTCATGCAGGATAAATTTAAGCTTTTGTTTATAACCAAGCTCAGGCTGTTTGCACCTCTTTGAAAGTTTAATTAATAGAACAATTAAAAGGACCAATTGTTTTCAGCCAGTATTTTGTTACAAATATGATGTAAGTTCTGTAATTTTGTTTTTTACATGACTGGATTCTCCACCATGATGACTGTATATCATATATTGCTACAGCTCATTAATAAGATTTATATAAATATTTTAACAGCTCTAGATTTTCTTCTTTAGAACTGAGCATGATCATTTTTGTTTGCCATCACTGGCTTTAAATAAAGGAACTGAAGACAAAGTATTTTTTTACATTTCTTTTGTTAGTTTTGTTGATTTTATTCTCTCTCATTTCCCCCCTCCACCCCTTTTTGTCCCCAACCTCCCATCCACTTATATCTGTTGATTCTGGATAGGCAACTGTGAAATGGGTCAGAAATAACTAGAAAGAAAATGAGAGAAATGAGGTAAAGAGCACACTAAGGAATTGTGAAAAATTGCGTTTTCAAAGAAGAATGGGGCACTTTTCCTGGGAAGCATAGAAATGAAAAGAGAAATAATGACAGATCAGAATGTTTTAGGATACAGAGGCAGAATGCTTTGTTAAAAGCATAACTGAAGGCTGGGCTAAAGACAAACAAATGGTAGAGCAGAAAAAAGGCATAAAGAAATGGGCAAAAAATACCCATATCAGAGTGTACCAACAAGTCAGTGTAGACATAACAATGTGGGAGATCTATTACATTCAATCTTTAATGTAAAGATAATCAGAGTGTACCATCGTCAGTAGATATAAAAATGTGGGAGATCTATTAAATTCAATCTTTAGTGTGAAGATAATCAGAGTGTACCAATAAGTCAGTAGATACAAAAATGTGGGAGGTCCATTAAATTCAGTCTTTAGTGTGAAGATAACCCGAGTGTACCAACAAGTCAGTGTAGACATAAAAATGTTGGAGATCCATTAAATTCAATCTTTAATGTGAAGATAATCAGAGTGTACCATTGTCTCTCACGACAAAGGTGCCAGATTCGAATCACATTACCAACACGTTCCAGTCTACTCAGCTGTAAATGGGTATCTGACTTTGCTGTGTGAGTTAGGAAAGGAAAAGGCAGCGAGGAAGAGAACTGGTCACCCCACCTCTCGATGCTGGACCATGGTGAAGTCTCTAACACTTCACACTCCTACGACAGTATCTGCTATAGAATTACCTTCACCTTTTTACCATCAACTCAGTAGGTATAAAAATGTGGGAGATCTATTTAATTTAACATTTAATGTAAAGATAATCAGAGTGTATCAACAAGTCAGTAGGTATAAAAATGTGGGAGATCTATTTAATTTAACATTTAATGTGGATAATCTGAGTGTATCAACAAGTCAGTAGGTATAAAAATGTGGGAGATCAATTTAATTCAACATTTAAAGTGAAGTCAATAACAAGAATAGCTGCATATTCCTGTATATGTCTAAACAATTACACAATTCAAACAGAAAGTACAGGCATTAAAAATAAGTTACTTAAGAATACAACTTTTTTCTTAGGTAGCCAAATGAGTAAACAAGGGCTTCATCAAGAAAACAGAAGAAAGTCGTCACACAAGCCCCACGATAACAAGGGTGCTTGCCATGTGGAGACCGAGATGCAAAGAATGAACCAGAGATGGAGCACTGTACGAAGGATGGCCGCCGACCGAACAAAGTGGAAGCAGTTTTGTTGCTGCCCTACAAGACGCCTCCAGGCGTGATGGTCACTGACTGCTCTGACAGTCGGTGGCTAAGGATCAAAGAAGAAGAAGAAAATATTGTTTTAACTCTTTAAATTTTACTTGTTCAGTGTGGCTGAATAGTTAGAACACTTGCTCCTCGAGGCAAAAGAACCTGATTGAAACCCAGGTCGCATCATGTTCCAGTCTTACCCAGCTGTTAAAAAAAGGGTAACTGACTGTTAGCGAAGGCGAAAGGCCACTCCACCTCATAAAGCTGAGACCTAAAATAAGTGATGTCTCATAACACTTACCTCCCGTAGGGCAATATCTTCAATGGGGACTACATTTACTGTTGTTTATTGTCCACCCCTGATGAGGACTAATCAACAATATCAAAACTAACAAACAAAACATGAACTTCGATTAGGAAAGCCCGTGTAGTTCCTAGGAGTTTCTGAAGAGACAAATAAAGAATAGGCTTACTGCACCGTTAGGCATGTTGAACAAGGCGATTAATATGAAGTTGTGCAAGGGACTGGCAACCTTGTCATGTAAAGCAAATTGTTACAGAATGCACATCTGCAAGAGCACGTGACTGCTTGATGTAGGCTTCTTGCAAGGGCACCAGCTGTAGTGATGGCTTCATGCTCTGTAAGGAGCGCAAAGGAAAATGATGAAGCTGAGATTAGCATTGTGTCTATACAAGACAGTGCTTTGATGTTCTAGTGGGTAGCTGATGGTACGCAACTGGCAGTGTTACAATAACGTTATCTGCGTTGCGCATACATCAGATGTTAATAAACGTATCTAGAAAGTCACCAAGCTCTTTCTTTATTCAATATTGTTAGTTTAACATTCTAGTTTGATTGACGTTTCATGAGAGGCCGTCAAAGTTCTTTTAGAATATGAGAAGTTGAACATTATAAATTCTGTTAATATCTGGTATTCTACAGGGTGGTTGAAAAGTGACTATTTTTACATTTTAATATCCTCACTTGTATTCCTTGGATATACACAGCGCCGGATTTTTCATTAGGCCCCCTAGACACGGTCCTCTGGCCCCCGGCTTACACGGGCTCCCGGAAAAAAGCAACGGAGTCATAACGCACAGAGTTTTACAGCAACGGCACGTGTACGTTAGTACGCTCGTGGTGTGCAGGGTAATAGTATCTGAACAACAGTTAGTTTATTAGCTACCTCCACCCCCGCTTTATTCCTTTTTTATTATATTTTATTTGCAGGTGTCTCACTGCCTTTAACAAAATCTAGGTGCTGTAACAAACGCTTATATATATATATATATATATATATATATATATATATATATATATATATATATATATATATATATATATATATATATATATATATATATATATATATATATATATATATATATATAAGACAATAATTGGTGCCAATTGTTGTCATAGCCAGGAGTGGAATTGAGGACGAGCTTTCAATATCTGATCAAATGCTCCTAAGACGTGCGTAACACATAGCCTCTGACAACAAAAGTCCAGCTCCTGGCCTTCTCGTGGCGGCACCGTTTAATACTAACAAGAGAAGGGGCGAAGGGCGAGTGTCTGGCACCTTAAAACCAGATTGCTCCAGGTACATTTTTGTATGTACCTGCACGGATACTTGGAGAGCAGATGGGCACCGCCAAGCAAACCTCTTGCCCACTGAAATGCTATGATGGAAAGTCAACTCAGTAATAATATGCCGGATCGGCCGAGGCCCGGATTAACAACGACCGTGCTCTCATTGCCCCTTGAGAGTGTTAAGTCAGCGAATGGGGTACAAACACCTGTTTTGAAACTTCCTAGAGAAAGTTTTGTTGTTGGAACTTGGAATGTACGCACGCTATATGCGTGTGGAAAAGTCAGAGAACTAACACATGAACTTGTTAGATACTCGTGGAACATCCTGGGCCTAGCAGAAGTCAGATGGACAGGATTAGGTGAATCAATAACGGATGATGGTCACAAAATTTGGTTTAGTGGAGATGAGTCCAAACATCAGCATGGAGTAGGTTTTATTGTACATAAAGATAGATTGAACTCTGTCATCAGTTGCACCCCAGTAAATAGCAGGCTTATCACCATACGTTTTGCAGCACATCCAAAGAACATCTCCATCATACAGGTATATGCCCCCACTACTGACTATGAGGATGATGCAATTGATACATTTTATGAAAATCTGGATGAAACAATTAAGAAAATTCCAAAGACAGATCTTCTCGTCGTGCTAGGTGATTGGAATGCTAAAATAGGGCCAGATGCATACGGTCAGTGGGCTGGCACAGTTAGGAAATTTGGGACAGGAGAAACTAACGATCGAGGACTAAGGTTACTAGAATTTGCCAGCAACTATAAACTAACCCTTGCAAATACACTATTTCCTCATAAGTTATCAAGAAGAACAACGTGGCATGCCCCGAAAACTGAGATACATGGCCAAATTGATTTTATTCTTGTATCCAAAAGATTCAAGTCCAGTATTAATAAAGCCAAGACTAGGACTTTTCCTGGCGCCGACATTGGTAGTGATCACGACACGGTACTGATGACGCTCAAGCTTAAACTCAAAAAGAATTATAATTAAAACAGATGTTCTCAGCTAAGATTCAATTTAGACAAACTGAAAGATCCAGAAATCGCGGGAATCTTTGAGGCAACTGTTGGAGGAAAATTTGCAGCTCTCAACTTTCTGGAGGATGATATCAACTCAATCACAGAGAACATGAAAGACGTGCTCATTGAATCAGCAACAGAAATACTTGGTAAAAGAAAGAAAATAAACAAACCATGGGTTATAGATGACATTCTGAAGTTATGTGATACACGGCGGGAAATGAAAAAGGTTAAGAAAGAGGTTCCTGAAGCAGAAAAATGGGTAGCTGATCAATGTGAGTCCATTAATACGGGGCTAATAAAAGGTAATAGCAAGGCAGCTTTCGACACATTAATTAAGTAGACTATCAAAACCCCAACAGCCCAGGGTAACTGTCATAGAAGATAGCAATGGGGCTCTGCTCAATGAAAAAACAGCTGTAATGAGAAGGTGGACAGAATATTGTAAAGAATTGTATAACTGTAAACTCGATCCTGACTATAGCATATTAAACATTAAGTGTGAAAACAGGGAACTCGGAAATGCAGCAATATTACGGGAAGAAGTGGAAGATGATATATGTTCGATGAAAGGAGGGAAGTCACCGGGTGTGGATAATATCCCAGCAGAGCTCTTGAAATATGGAGGACCAGATATAGTAAAAATCATGACAACAATTTGCCAGAAGATATGGAGTACATAAAAATGGCCAAAAGAGTGGACGCAGTCATTAGTAATACCGCTTCCAAAGAAAGGAAATTTAAAAATGTGCAAGAATTACAGAATCATTAGCCTCATTAGTCATCCAAGTAAAGTGATGTTAAGGATACTTTTGAACAGAATAAAACAGAAATCAGAGGAAATCTTGTCCGAGGAATAGGCTGGCTTTAGACCAAAAAGAAGTACCTCAGAACAAATCTTCAATATTAGATTACTGATCGAAAAACATCTCCAACATCAACGCGATTTATACCATAACTTCATCGATTTCACAAAAGCCTTCAATCGAGTCTGGCATGAAGGCTTATGGCAAATAATGAGAAAATTCAATTTTGATACCAACATCATAGATATCATTGAAGCACTATACTAGGACGCAAGCAGTGCTGTTTTTGCAAGCAATGACATTGAAGCATTTTTCAAAACAACTGTAGGAGTTCGTCAGGGATGTATCCTGTCCACAGTGCTCTTTAATATATCTAGAACATGTTATGCAGGAGGCTCTCTACGGTTATAAAACAACCATATCGATTGGAGGCCGACCTCTTTGCAATCTACGTTCTGCTGATGATATCGATCTTATAGCTGGAACAGAATCAGAACTTCAAGACCTTACCTCTAGCCTGGAGAAAGTAACAAGAACGTATGGGATGGAAATTAATATAGAAAAAAGCAAGATATTGGTGAATAGCCATAAGAAACATGTTCCGACCAACATTACGTTAAATTGGCAAACGTTAGAAGAAGTGAACCTTTAAATATCTGGGGTCCACTATATGTAGTGATGGACGATCAAGTAAAGAAATCAAGACAAGACTTGAGATGGCCTCGGCTGCCATGACAAGGCTGAATGTGATCTGGAAAAATAACATCAGTTTTCCTGTGAAGATCAAAATTATACAAATCACTTGTATTATCTATTCTCTTGTATGGGTGTGAGGGCTGGACACGGAGCGAAGGATTCAGGCTTTCGAGTATAAATGTTATAGAAGAATTTTGCGCATTTGCTATAAAGAGCACAAAACAAATGTCTATGTTAGAGAGAAAATAAACACGCATGCAAGCCACCAAGAACCACTTTTGTCAATAGTGAAACGTCGAAAGAGTGCCTGGTTTGGACATGTAACTCGTCATGACTCCCTTTCGAAAAAGATCCTCCAGGGAACAGTCGAAGGTAAACGGAGCTGATGAAGACAAAGAAAATCCTGAGCAGATAATATCAAAGAATGGGCAGGGCACGGTTTTTCCACACTTGTACGCGTTGCTGAGGATAGAGAGCAGTGGAGGACCCTGTCTGCGGATGCTTCCACCATATATATATATATTATACATTAATAAAAACATGTATCTACAATCCATTATTTTTTTTCTAGTTTTACCTTTCAGAAGATTGGAGAGCCGGGCCTCCGGAGTTCTTAATCCGGCCCTGCATAGCATATAGCATTTGTCGGATAATCAAAGGAGCCCACATCCTTCATCGGACAATGAAAGGGGTTCATGCCATAACAAAATGTTAAGAAACTCTGTTGTACAGGTATATGTCATAAGAACTGAAAAGACAAGGCAGCGAAGAAAGATGAATACCTCGGTAAGGTGGCCACAACTAATTCAAGACACCAAAGACCGTAGGAAATGAAGAAACATGATCACCATACCTGTCGCAGAGCTATTTTCTTTGTTTTTTGTCCACATAAGACGAATCACCTTTTTTTTCAATACCCATCCACCGTACTCCACGTCTTACTTCAATTACCCTCATTTTCCTCGACTATGAATAGTAAACTAGTATTCAATATCTTCATTAACAGAGTTTAAGATATTACTGTTACTTCTTCGTCTTTGACCTCGTTTGTTAATCCCAGTGCCGTTCTTGAACGTATCCGAATATTCAGAGCTTTCATTCCTGCTACCTTCGCTACCGAAGCTACTACTGTTATTTTCAATATCGTTCCGGCTAGCGCCATTTTTCACTTTGTGTACGGGCGACTGTCCAATATTATCGTCATCAATATTATTCAAATCGCGTGACCTTTTCATTAAAGTTTCGTCTGCTGCACTGAAGATTTGGCTTGACGTTGGTAAATCGTCTGCTAGACTGTTTCGTATCTTAATTTTGGTAGTCTCTTCTTTGATTTCTTCGTCTGATTCTATTTTTGTCTCCTCGCCCCTGTCACTAAATTGTTCCTCACTATCAGACTCGGACGGGGTGGTTGTTGTCTCTTGGATGGCGTGAAATACGGCTGAGTAATCGGTTTGAAGCAAAGCAGCCATGAATGATTGGAATGCGCGCTCTCCTCTCTGCAGTAGAGCTGCCATGATGAGCTGTAAGTTAAAGAATACATTCTTATTAGCCCGAATACTACGACGAACTCAAGAATTATATATTAATTTACTGAATCATAAACAAATGAACTAGCTTGCTAAAAAGGAAAGAATGAAAGGTAGGTATACGTATACAATTTTTTTTTAAATATAGGAAAAGTGGGGATATTTATTGAACGAGTTTTTGTTTGTTTTAACACCTCCAAAAGGAACATGTGACCATCACTGTGCGGGAACCTGTGCCTCATGTACTTCACGTGCTGTAGCAGTTTGTCTTGCATGGTGAGGCTGTCAGCTTTATAATCTCACCTTAGGCACCTTTTACGACATACCAGGTGGAAGCTGTGGCCTCATCCTGTCTAAATTTCCCCAGCCTCGTGGAAACCACATAGGAGTATATATATGTTCTTAAAATTTGTCTATTACTAATATGAGTGCACATATAGTTCCCGGGGGTATCTGATGAGACAAAGCAAGAATACGGTTACTGCTGCTTCAGGCATCTCGACGACTAATATGGGGTTGTCACTGGGTTGGGGGGGGGGGGGTGCGGACCGAACCGGGTGACACCATCAGAGGGGGTGACATCAAATGACTGTCTAAAAAAATGTGTGTGCAGTGTTTCAGCAGAAATTTATTATTTGTTAAAATAAAAATATACCTGTAGTTAGTTATAACCACGAAAACATTTTTCGTAAGCTCAGCTTACATGTACTGTATCAATATACCTGCGTTTTTACTTCGAATTCTATTCTTTTCTTACCTAATTTTCACTTTAACCACATGAAACTATGTAAATGTAAATACAATTAGGATGTGCGTATGATATTGTAATTTAAAGGAGTAATTTTAATTTTGTTAGTTGTTTATGTCACTACTATTGCCATTACATTAAGTGATTTACGGGAATTACGATTTACGAGTAGGGCCTAACATTAGTACAAAAAACATTACTAGGGATTCTGCATGGTCTGGTACGGGAGGAGGTCCATGGGGGTGACACCTTGAGTTACCGCACTGGGTGACACCAACCCTAGTGACACCACTGCTGGCAACCTCATCATGTAAAGCATATTGCTACAGGAACTAAAGCATATTGCTACAGGAACAATAGCTGGAAGAGCATAAAGATGTTTGGTGCAGGCTTCCCCCAAGGGGACCAACTACAGTAGTCACCCCATGCTCCATAAGGAGTGAAAGGGAAAATGAATAATTGAAGTGATTATGTTTAAAATATGAACGAATGTATCAGTGCATAATTTATTTGGTCACAAGCTTGTATAGCTTCTATTGTTATCCAATCGATTCCTGCTGACTCGTGCTGCTTCCTTATAATTGCTGTAATTTCTTGGATTGATATGGCTGGTTCTTGTTTGTCATTGTTTCTCGGGGTGAATATATTGTCTTATAGTTTTTTTACAGCTGGGCTCAATAGTACTTGAAAATATTCATGCCATCGGTCCTTCCTTTTAATTTAACTGATTAGATTTCATATTTATTTCTTATTTTGTTGTTTTTTTAATTGTATCCTTCGCGTCAGATATTTTTTTATTAACTGGTGGAAATCCCTGCTGAAATCTTCTCTCTCTCTCTCTCTCTCTCTCTCTCTCTCTCTCTCTCTCTCTCTCTCTCTCTCTCTCTCTCTCTCTCTCTCTCTCTCTCTGTGTGTCCGGCTTTTGGGACCCTGCTTATAACTGTGCTACCGCTAACATGACTCTTCAGGTCATGGGGACTCACAAGCTCCTCTAGCACGACATGGTGGAGACACGAGAGAGGAGGTTCCTTGAGTCTGATTCCCCAGTCCACAAAGTGTTAAAACGTGCCAATAATTCTTCATGAATCTTCAAGTCTGTAGGTACATATCGAACGCAAAAGGCACGATGAGCAACGTCCCTAATGTCAGTTAACACAACCAACGCCAACAAAAAACAAAGTTTTTTTTAAAAATGTAACCCCTCAAATGCCTCTCAGAATCTACTAACCATTCCAGTATCTGGCGAACAACAGTTATGCGACTTAATTGAATATTCTGCAGTTTCCGCTGGACATCCTTTTTCGTCTTCGTTGATAAAATATTAATTGAGAGTGCCCAAGCAGCACGCAGTTTTAAGTCTAGTTCAGTGTAAATGAAATTATCGTAAGAACTGGCTTACTTCCTGCACGAGCAAGAAAGCATTCATGTTAAATTAATATATTTAAAAAAAAAAAAAAAGATATAACTTGTATGCACGTTATAGATGTTTTATGCTAATAATTTCTTTGGTTATACTTACATCCCATTTCTTATTTTTACCGTTGAGGTGCAGTACCATATCTGCCTCTCGCGCCGTTATAACTTTATTCTGAACTAGTAATGGGCTGATAAGTGCATCAGACGGAGCTGCCTGTTTGCAGAAATAAATTTTAGTCAGCAGGTTGTCACAGACGCAATGTAAGATATTAAATAGGAATAAATATCTCTCTTTAAAGAACATAAGAGCAACAGTGCAGTTGGCCTCCATTAAGAATCCTGCGTCCAAGTACTTTATGTGCTAACGCAGTAGTGTGTGTCTTATATAATGATGAAGTTGGTAAACTCAAGAAAATGATAAGACACAATTAGCTCAACAAAATAGATGGACATGACGAATGAGGAGCAAATAGAAGAAAATAACAAGAGATAAGTGGAGATGGATCGGGCATATTCTAATGAGTCTCCCTCTGAGTACTACCTAACAGTTTTTAACAGGAGATCTGCAGGAAAAGAGATATAGAAAAAAAAACACATCAAGGCGATTTTTTTAGGAAAAAAAATGGGATTCGCTACGACAGAGATTCCGACAGAAAAATCACTTCCTATTTTTAAATATTTATATCCTCACTTGTATCTAATAGGTAGTGCCCCCTATATAAAGGGACACTACTATTAGGTACACAAGAAACAAATGTCACAATAAGGAACAGTAACTACAATATGAGTAATAAGTTTTATTTTTATTCTTTTATTTCCAGGGGAAAAAAGTGAAATGAAATATAAAGTGGCTAATAATGTGACTTTACAAGAGACAGCTGAAATTCCTGCCCGCTTTGAAATCGTGTACAGTATTGAACTGACCGGATCTCATGCTAAGTTGTAATGCTAATGTACCATAGTATTTTATGCAATATAATGGCAGCTAATTCGTTTAATTATTTTGACGTTTGGTATTACTCCATGTTTTCTTCGAGACGTTTCAAGATTTGGACTTCGGGATCACACACAATTCACACATCCTAATTAATAAAGTCAATAGACCTCACTTTGAACCCCAGAAGGGGGATTATTATAAAAAAAAAACCCAGAGTAGTAGTGACATTTTGACTCGCCACTAATATGGCGAGTCAAAATGTCATTACTACTCTGGGTTTTTTTTTCCCTTTCTGGGGTTCAAAGTGAGGTCTATTGACTTTATTAATTAGGATGTGTGAATTGTGTGTGATCATGTGGCTAGACTGTCATGGCTTCTCTGCCTTTTGGCTAAGATCAAAGTGCATTGACATTAACGTGTTAATGTATTTGATCTTTTGAGGCTAGACGTGCGCCTTGATATCCGGCCTATTGGCTAAGATCATTGTGTCTTAGCTAGGGCCGGGGCGTGCGCCACCGCGACTCATGCGAGTCTAAAATATGCGACCTCATGCGAGGAAAAAATAATGCGACCTCATGCGAGGAAAAAAAAAATTTAAAAAAGGACTTTTCGGGATCACACACAATTCACACATCCTAATTAATAAATCAATAGACCTCACTTTGAACCCCAGAAGGGGGATTATTAAAAAAAAAAAAAAACCCAGAGTAGTAATGACATTTTGACTCGCCATATTATCCTTCACAATGAATACACAGAATAAATGGGATCGACTATTGTGTCAACTCCGCCTATGCCGGTCCCAAGCCCGGATGAAAAAGGAGGAGGGCGGCCTGCATGGAGGCCGTAAGGAGGCAGCCCCTCCATCATGCAAAGGCACAACAGGCCAATCACCTGTTTGTCTTAAACTATGATTACGAGCAATACAAGAGAGAAAACCGGACTGATTCTAAAGGCGACGAACTGGAACGGACTACGACTTATGGAACTTGGAACACAAGAAGTATAAATGGGAAGGAAGAGGAGCTGGTGGAAGAGATGAGGAAAGCAAAACTAGAAATCCTGGCTATAACGGAAACGAAGAAAAAAGGACAAGGAGTCATGGATCTCGATGGTAACACGTTGCTCTACAGTGGTGTACCCATACCTGAAAGAGCTAAAGGGGGCGTGGGTTGCATTGTGGCCCAAAATCAAAAAGATAGTATCAAGGGATGGAACTTTGTCTCGGGGCGCATTATGGTTGTAAAACTAAAAGAAGGAGAAACCATAGTCAACCTGGTCATAGTGTATGGGCCAAATGAGGATGAGAGAGCAGAGGTCAAGGAGGAATTCTTCGAGCTGCTTCAAAGGACAGTGGATGACTGCCTAGATGAAGTTATCATGCTCGGAGATTTTAATGCCAGAGTTGGAAATGACCATGCTAGATGGGGTGGAGTTATCGGAAGATATGGAGAAGATACTCTCAATGACAATGGAAAGCGACTCCTTAGATTCTGCAGTGAGCAGAATCTGATCATTACAAACACAAAGTTCCCCCATAAGCGCATACATGCATACACTAGATGTGAACCAACCAAGAATGAGAAGTCAGTGATCGACTATGCCATTGTTCGGAGAAGCTCATTCAGATATGTCCGAGATGCAAGAGTCTGGAGGGGGCCAGAGATTGGAAGTGATCACTACCTGCTAACAATCAAACGAACAACTGAAAGAGTTGCTCAGCCTAGGAACTGCCCAACATCACGCAAGAAACCAAGTAAACGAGCAGGAGAAATGAGCATTAGGACCTAAAAGCTGAGAGAGCCAGAAATTAAGACCAGATATCAGGGGCTTATTGCTACAGCAGTGAGCAACACAGAAGAACGACCTGATGACTTGGAAACCCTCTGGAATAAATTCAAGGATATCATAAAGACAGCTGCTGCAGAAGCATGCAGTGAAGTCCGACTTGGGAACCAGAGAAAGAGGACACATTGGTGGACAGAGGAAGTCAAAGAGAAAATAAGAGAGAAGAAAATGGCATGGAAACAATACTTAGGAGCTAAAAACACAACAGGACAAATGGAAAAATATAGAGAATATGTGACACTCAGAACAGAAGCAAAGAACAAAGTGCTAGCAGCAAAACAGAAGTCCTGGGAAGAATTTGGAGAAAAGCTAGAAAAAGATTCACAAGAAAACCAGAAATTGTTCTATAAGACCCTAAAGAACATGAGGAAGGAAAAACAATGCCCTCTCAAATTTATAAAGGACAAGCAAGGCAAATTGCTTACTGCCCCGAAGGAAGTAATGGAAAGATGGAAAGAATATTTCTCAGAACTCCTGGATGGTGAGCATGGTGAAGCATCAGAAATGATAACCACTAGCACAGAAGAGAAAACTAATGATGGTGAAGATGACATAAAGATGGAAGAACTGAGGGCAGCACTAGAGAAAATCAAGATGGGCAAAGCAGCAGGGCATGATGGTATAACACCAGAAATGGTTAAGTACATGGGAGCATCAGGCGACTGTCACGAAGTGGTTTTAAGTTTATAGAGTTTGCCTGAATGAAAACAAGACCCTAGTATGAGAAAGTCTGAGAAGATAGAATTTAGATGGAAAATGACATGCCGGTGGACAGATGAGACTATTGGCTCAAGGGATAGAACCAGGTTTTGACTCGCCCTTGCCGCTTCGTGACGTCAAACTGGCTATAATCTCACCCTCCTCTGACTTCCTTTAAATACAAGGAGATAAGGTGTATAAAAACGACCACAGACACCACTATACAGACCACATGTAGGTATAGTATAGACTAGAAGCTGATCCAGTAAATAATATATGTATATATTTATTTACATACAAGAAAAACAAAAAATGGCATCATACGTCATCAAGTCAGTCGATAGCGTGCACTGTTGCACGGCCTGAAAACAAGTAACAATTAAATTGCAAGACCCTCAAAAAAAAAAAACCTCAATCACATTCACTCTTCCTGTCACCCTGCTGAGGAATAAAAAAAAATGGTTAGTGCTTTAAAGAACTCTGCTCTTGTGGGGCTGTCAACTTTAGCCTCCACTCTCTAATACCACTAAGATTGCTACTGTCTCAGTCCTGTTGACTCTTCCTCAACGAACCGTCTACACCGCTTTCCTCTTGTTAGGCGATATGCGCCGCTAACTAACACCACTGGAAATGCTACAAATAATAGACTTGGAGTAACACAATGGCTCAGTATCTATCCGTCAAGTGGATACTGAACAGACCCTACTGTCGTGAAATATTCTAATCCACATATATAAATTAAAAGGTAAATATAAAGCCTAACAAATAAATTCTAATTTTTTTTTTTTTTTTTTTTTTTTGCGTTCGCCCGCTAATACTCGAGGCGAAATCTCAGGTTATTATTTATGTCTAACCTGACATTGATTTTACGTGAGTATCCCTTTATTTCTTGTACAGAGACAGGTGTCCCTCGCCATTCAGGCAAATACTCGCCGATTTCGGAGGTACCCATTGCAGCTGGGTCGGCTCAGGAGCCGCCAGTCCCTGGTCGACGACACCCTTCAAATGTCCTCGCCAGGTCTCGAGTTAATCCAGTCCAAATCCCGGTCGACGAAAAATCCTCAAATGCCGTCGCCCGGGTTTGATCCTGTATCACCCGGTCGCCAGAGCGGTGTTGTAACCACTACGCTAGCGCGGCTCCCATATAAATTCTAATAAAGAAAAGAGCAATGGTAAAATAACAGTGCTGTCACAAGGAATGTACTCGAAATCTCCTTTGTTTTATGCTTCGTCTGCAAATTGTAACGCTTTCACGTTGATAGTAAAAGCCTACTATATTATTACCCGCTTTCTTCAATGCAACGTGTGCTGTATTTCTTGGAAAAACATTTGAGATACGCAAGCTGAACAATGACCTAATTTTAATATTTCATTCATTCCATTTTATACACGGAGTAACTAAAGACAGATGGACTAAAGGATAGAGAGAAGGGAGAGGCATAAAGCCGAACACGTGCAACACAAAACACGCGTCGCGCGATACACAATTACTACTATCACGCGTGTAAGGCCACATGCACTAACTTTTTCGGACGGACAGTGATAAAAACACTAACCTTCCCAGAGTTAGGTTTTTAAATCCTGAAAAACTCTTATTAGAAAGATGACAATAGATGGGTTTACGTTTGAAAACATTACAGTACCCAGACAGCACATCTTCGAAACAGGAGGTAGAAGGAATTGCATATTTTGAACGCAGCATTTTAGCTCTATTAAATATATATATTTGGGTTCCTTAGGGTTTGCTGACAAAGAATATGTACAACGTTATGCAAATAGTCTAGGAATTAACAAGTTATAGCCAAAATAAAATGATGGTGCTGTCAGACAACACCCAAAATCAGAATCGCTCAGTGGTAGATTTTTTTACACCACCATTGTACGGGAAATGGGCCACAAGTTACATTTGAACTGATTGGCTGGAATGATATGTAAGGCTAAACACGATTAGTCGGACTATAAATACTATCTTTGGTTGTTAGGGGAGACGTAGGAAGTTAAAATTTTTTCAAACCCTTGTCGAAACGTGGCTCCATTGGCCAGACTCGCTGATATACTCACTTAGGAGCGTTAGTTCGAGACCACTAGTTCAAATAAGCTTGATAAAGCAACAGTGCGTTGAAGCCAGCTCATATTTTTGCTAAATAAAAGCCTGGAACATAAGCAGATGGGAATTTGTGCCAGTATTTGTGCCAGAATTCATCGCTAATCAACGTATCTGTGTTTGTTTCCATGAATTGTGGGACCGTGGTCTTGACGTTATTGAGCAGCACCTGGTCAGAGCTTTGCTGAATCCAGAGTCGGACAGCATACTCCTTGGTCCATTTAGCTATCAGTGAGGTGTCTCCAGAGCACAGGGGAGAAATCGAGCAGAGGAGTCTTTTCCTGCCGCCATCACGCAAGATAAGCTGATGTGGCCAGCTGAGCTCAAAATTATGTACCCCCATCTTAAAATAACATTGTAACATAAACTTAAGAGGGGAAGTAAATTGTTTTAATATCAGGAACTGAGAACATCTCCAATACTAGTTCCAATAAAGACAAACTATTGAAGTCATGATGACAAATACCAACAGAGCTTGAACAAAACAAAACCAGTATTACCTCATATTACTACTACACAACTGACACACATAGGATACTTTTAATAATATATGTCACTACAATATTCATATTGATAAATTCTGTACTTATAACTTGTAATTAAAATTGATTGTGATTCCTGGTTCCCTTTGTATTTGAATCAGGACACATATTCATTCATGACAGCAATGAATACATATTGTTATCTGGAAAGTTATCAGTGACTCCTTTAAGATATCCTTGTAGAGTGTTTTATGTATGTGAGTATCACAGTGTTGTCAAGTGTGGTGGAATAAATTAAATTGTTTATCTGTCTGTTGTTGTTATGACTTACACTTCATCATACACATACCCTAGACATATAACGTAGTCATCACACTATTCCAGAATAATTCTGACTGAGGTATACATATGTGGCAGCAAGTAAGGTTATATATAATACACTACTCTTATTAGATATATATATACCTTCACAGCTGATCTCAGTCAGTACACTAAGTCCCCTATAAATATTTATAACATCCCACTTCACCACATATATTGGGGTCTCGCTCTTGGGATTTTGAATCTTTCCCTATTAAAAAATATTGGGGGTAATTCACTTCAGGGAATATAAGAATTAAAAGGTATCCTTGGGTGGAATTAAATAAGGTTGAGCTCACGGTGCCTGTGTTGTCCATTAGATATATATTTAGAGATTGAATTGTTGGTTAGACATTGTATAAATTTACCTGATAGACAATGGCGGACCTGGCCAAGTTTCGATCTGCTGCTGTTCAGACTGCAAAAGAGTTAGGATTAGATGGGCAAGTTATGGTTGCCTATGTCACTACGGAATGTGACAAATTTATTGAACGCGAAGAAAGAAGGTTTGAAGCCGAAAGAAAGTTAGAGGCTGAAAAAGAAATTAAGAGGTTGCAGATTGAGGCTGAGGCTAAGAAATTGGAGGCAGAAAGAGAAGACAAAAGATTAGCTGCAGAAAGGGAAGCAGAAGAAAGAAGATTGACTGCAGAAAGGGAAGAGAAGAAATTAGCTGCAGAAAGGGAAGCAGAAGAAAGAAGATTGACTGCAGAAAGGGAAGAGAAGAAATTAGCTGCAGAAAGGGAAGCAGAGGATAAGAGATTACAAAGGGAACATGAGTTACGACTAAGGGAGTTTGAGTTTCAAGGTAGCATGCTCCTGAAAATGGTGCCAGTCCCTTTGCCTCTGATGCCACTGCTAGCCAAGGAGCCTCAACCTCAGCTATGAATTTTCATTTAGATCATTTTGTTGAGAAAGACGATGATATAGAGAGCTATCTAAATAGGTATGAACTATTAGCTACCACGTATGGGTTAGAGAGAGAGAGGTGGAGCTTAAAGTTATCTCAAGGACTTCGTGGGGCAGCTTATGAAGTTTTTGCAAAAATGAGCAGAGGTGATCAGGAAAATTATGACATGCTAAAGCAGGCTCTTTTGTTAAGGTATGAAAAGAATGCAGAATTTTATAGGAAAAAAATTTAGGAATGCTAAACTACTGTCAGGTGAAACCTATCACCAGTTCTCTGCACGAATAGAGACATACTTGGAGAAATGGACTTCTCTGGGGAAAACCCAAGATCTTAAGGAAATGGCCCTTATAGAGCAATTAAGAGAGTCCATGGCTCCAGACCTGAGAAAGTTTCTCATGGAACAAGGTGCAGAGAGGCTGGGTGAGTTGCTAAATGTTGCTGAAAGGTATCAAGCAGCTCAAGCAGAGGTAACAGGTAATAAAAAGAAACAGGTGGATAACTTTAGGGCACCACAGAACTTTAATCAATTTGATCCTAGAGATCAAATCAAAAGTAAGCACCAGTTTGATAGGCCACGGTATGAAAATAAAAATAAATTCCCACAATTCGATGAAAGGAAATATGATGAAAGAAAATCTTTCAACCAAGGAAAAAGGTGGTGTAAGAATTGTCAGATGGACAATCATGACACTGACCGTTGCAGAAGGAAACCTGTGTATATGGCAACCCTTCAGGTCAGGTCGACCTCAAGACAGGAGGAGGATATTATGTTGGATACCACTCCAGAAGAGATGAGGAAGGCACAGGCTGGGGATAAAACACTCAAGCCTTGTTTCAGAAAATTGTTAACTTGTCATACAACTCCAGGCAAGGGAGATTTTTACATGAAAAACAAGTTGATGTATAGGAAGACTGGAGCTAGATCCAAAGGTCAGGGACAACTGGTACTTCCTAAAAGATATAGGGCAGACTTAATAAGGAGCCTACATGTGAAACCAGATGGGGACCATGAGAAGATAGGTACCATCATTCAAAAAGTAAAAGGTAAAGGAACCCGTTACACGCCCATTGAGGCATATTGGGAATATGGTGTTAGGCCCATATTATCTTGACCGTCGGCACACGAGGGGTGATGTGGTCGGCATCACGCCGGCCGCCTTAGCCTTCCCAGAGTAGCTCTGGTACCCATTCGGGGCTGGGTCGACCCAGGAGCCGTTTGTGGCCTAAAAATTTTTCCACCTCATCTGGGGATCGAACCATAGACCACTGCGCTAGGAAGCCAGTGCACTAACCACTATGCTACCGCGGCTCCCTACCATCATTCAAAAGGTGGCTCATAATTATTATTGGCCCAAAGCAAGATGGGACATTGAGAATTTTGTAGAAAGGTGTAGCATAGCACATGAGGGAACACCCACAAGTGGGAACATGGATCAGGACCTGGACACGCCACGGGGCAAAATTAGGCCTGATAATAAAAAGAAAAATAGATTTGATAAAGTGGACCAAATGGAATGGGAAGCCCCTTTTCACGGACAAGCTTCACTTAACTGATTTACAATGGCCACTATGCAGAGAGTGCAAAAAGATGTCTTACCCCAGGATAAGCCGAACATCCCTCAATCGGACTTAAACAAACTGGAGGAAGAGGATGTAGAGAGGAAATCTCTCATCAAGAATTTTAAGTGGGGAGAAAGCCCCAGGAAAAGAATTGGTAGCGGTCGTTTTGTGAATGATAATTCTGGGAGGAAAAATCATCACTATAAAGCTTCGAGTGGAAGAGACCATACCGGTACATGGACAAATAGGTCCACAAAATTAAAGGTCCATATGTAGCTTTGTTAAGAACGTGGACTGATGAAAAGGCAGAGGAAAACATTACATCTTCATACCAATATGTGAATGAGCTGACCACTCGTTTAAAAAACTGGCTGGAAACTTGCCAATGAAAATTTGAAACAAGCCAGGAAGAAACATGCTGCCTATTATAACAGGAAGGCGAAAGACAGAAATTTGGCTGTGGGAGAGAAAGTACTGCTTCTTTTGCCCGGGAGTCAGAATAAGTTACAAATTGGATGGCAAGGTCCATATACAGTTTTAGAGAAGGTGTCTAGAACAAATTATAAGATAGATAAGAAGGGGAAAGAAAAAATCTATCATGTGAATCTCCTGAAGAAATATTTGGAAAGAGAACATCAGGAGGAGACACACTTGTTGACCTTGTCCATCGCCATGGAGATGAAAAAGGACCCACTTTCATCATTTGAATATCCATTACACCCCTGTGAGACAGCAGCACAGGTGAAAATCAGTATACATTTAACGAAAACTCAGAAAGAGAGAGTGCAACAGGTTCTAAATAATCATGCAGAGGTGTTAACAGACCGACCAGGGCATACAAACCTATTGGAATATGATATGAAACTGATAGACCCCACACCTGTCTGTATGAAACCATATTCGATTCCGTTTGCTAAGGAGAAAGCTTTGAAGGAAGAGATAGACTATCTGTTGAAGGAAGGAATTATTTCGCACAGTGAGTCTTCGTATAGTTCCGGTGCTGTACTCTTAAGGAAGCCCTCTGGAGAACATAGACTCTGTATAGATTACAGGAGACTGAATGCTATTACAGAAGGACAGGTGGATCCATTGCCGGATACAAATCAGCTGTTTGCCAGACTAAATAAAGCTAAATATTTCTCAAGGGTGGATCTGAGTAAAGGATAATATCAGATTCCAGTAAAACCTGAGATCAGACAAAATTGTTGGATGTAAACATTTAGGAGGAACGTAATCAATCCCTGAGTTGCCTCTTTGATTGAGGATATTCCGAATGTTTCATAGAGGATAATAAGAAGATTATGGGATCCACTACGAAAACTCTGCTTTCACCAGGTATATGTTATCTCCTCATAACGTACATTTTGAGGGAAATATAATGTTCTCTGGACATGTCATTGCGCAGACTCAGAGAAGAGAAATGGTGAATACGGGTTGCGAAGCAGCATTAAGACAAGCACTCACACTTGCGGCTGTTCAGTAACATAACCGAAATATATTATTGGTTGTAGAAGTCTGAGGCAGATTTCAAGAGTAGTGCCTACTCTGAATGGACCCAACTACATAAAACCATGATAGCACCACAGCAGAGTAAAGTCAAGTTGACTTACATTTATCTATGTGTATATAGAATAAAGGACTGACATGGGATGTCTGTTTTAAGAGGGGAGGTGTCGTGAAATATTCTAATCCACATATATAAATTAAAAGGTAAATATAAAGCCTAACAAATAAATTCTAATAAAGAAAAGAGCAATGGTAAAATAACAGTGCTGTCACAAGGAATGTACTCGAAATCTCCTTTGTTTTATGCTTCGTCTGCAAATTGTAACGCTTTCACGTTGATAGTAAAAGCCTACTATATTATTACCCGCTTTCTTCAATGCAACGTGTGCTGTATTTCTTGGAAAAACATTTGAGATACGCAAGCTGAACAATGACCTAATTTTAATATTTCATTCATTCCATTTTATACACGGAGTAACTAAAGACAGATGGACTAAAGGATAGAGAGAAGGGAGAGGCATAAAGCCGAACACGTGCAACACAAAACACGCGTCGCGCGATACACAATTACTACTATCACGCGTGTAAGGCCACATGCACTAACTTTTTCGGACGGACAGTGATAAAAACACTAACCTTCCCAGAGTTAGGTTTTTAAATCCTGAAAAACTCTTATTAGAAAGATGACAATAGATGGGTTTACGTTTGAAAACATTACAGTACCCAGACAGCACATCTTCGAAACAGGAGGTAGAAGGAATTGCATATTTTGAACGCAGCATTTTAGCTCTATTAAATATATATATTTGGGTTCCTTAGGGTTTGCTGACAAAGAATATGTACAACGTTATGCAAATAGTCTAGGAATTAACAAGTTATAGCCAAAATAAAATGATGGTGCTGTCAGACAACACCCAAAATCAGAATCGCTCAGTGGTAGATTTTTTTACACCACCATTGTACGGGAAATGGGCCACAAGTTACATTTGAACTGATTGGCTGGAATGATATGTAAGGCTAAACACGATTAGTCGGACTATAAATACTATCTTTGGTTGTTAGGGGAGACGTAGGAAGTTAAAATTTTTTCAAACACTTGTCGAAACGTGGCTCCATTGGCCAGACTCGCTGATATACTCACTTAGGAGCGTTAGTTCGAGACCACTAGTTCAAATAAGCTTGATAAAGCAACAGTGCGTTGCAGCCAGCTCATATTTTTGCTAAATAAAAGCCTGGAACATAAGCAGATGGGAATTTGTGCCAGTATTTGTGCCAGAATTCATTGCTAATCAACGTATCTGTGTTTGTTTCCATGAATTGTGGGACCGTGGTCTTGACGTTATTGAGCAGCACCTGGTCAGAGCTTTGCTGAATCCAGAGTCGGACAGCATACTCCTTGGTCCATTTAGCTATCAGTGAGGTGTCTCCAGAGCACAGGGGAGAAATCGAGCAGAGGAGTCTTTTCCTGCCGCCATCACGCAAGATAAGCTGATGTGGCCAGCTGAGCTCAAAATTATGTACCCCCATCTTAAAATAACATTGTAACATAAACTTAAGAGGGGAAGTAAATTGTTTTAATATCAGGAACTGAGAACATCTCCAATACTAGTTCCAATAAAGACAAACTATTGAAGTCATGATGACAAATACCAACAGAGCTTGAACAAAACAAAACCAGTATTACCTCATATTACTACTACACAACTGACACACATAGGATACTTTTAATAATATATGTCACTACAATATTAATATTGATAAATTCTGTACTTATAACTTGTAATTAAAATTGATTGTGATTCCTGGTTCCCTTTGTATTTGAATCAGGACACATATTCATTCATGACAGCAATGAATACATATTGTTATTTGAAAAGTTATCAGTGACTCCTTTAAGAT
Organism: Oreohelix idahoensis; assembly: GCA_024509875.1. Taxonomy (NCBI): domain Eukaryota; kingdom Metazoa; phylum Mollusca; class Gastropoda; order Stylommatophora; family Oreohelicidae; genus Oreohelix; species Oreohelix idahoensis. Next base: position 528,158 of record JAMPIV010005706.1, on the reverse strand, counting down.
ATCCTTGTAGAGTGTTTTATGTATGTGAGTGTCACAGTGTTGTCAAGTGTGGTGGAATAAATTAAATTGTTTATCTGTCTGTTGTTGTTATGACTTACACTTCATCATACACATACCCTAGACATATAACGTAGTCATCACACTATTCCAGAATAATTCTGACTGAGGTATACATATGTGGCAGCAAGTAAGGTTATATATAATACACTACTCTTATTAGATATATATATATACCTTCACAGCTGATCTCAGTCAGTACACTAAGTCCCCTATAAATATTTATAACATCCCACTTCACCACACCTACTGGTCCTGTCTATTTTCTCCCTCCTTCTCTCTCTCTCTGTCTCTCTCTCTTGGTCTCAGTGTCTCTCTAACACTCGACGACTGATGATGCGGCGTCTCCGTTACACTCTTCTCTCGTTACTTTCAGGACCTAGGTATGGTAACCCTGTCACCTGTTCCTGAATTCTGCGATGATGATGATGAAGTTCTGGCGTCAAGCATGAGGTACTTGATGAACTGTCGACAAAACTTCTCTGCTGCTGAATAGCTTCCCTCTTTTAACCCGCTCCGGAGTTAGAGGAAAAAAAACACAGCCTTGATTTCCGGCTGTACGCAATTGAAACCAGTCTCACGGCCACCTGCCGTTGCTAGAGACTATAATAGCGATGCTCTCGGCTGTATGATAATTAAACCACGGTCCAGCTGAAGCATAGGGACTTCACTACCAGAGACCATAGGTCTGACCCTTAAGATAGGTCCTGTTGCCGTGGGTAATTTTGCACATGGGCAAATTTATGCTCCCCCACTATTCTTGCCGCGACTCGCTGAAATTAAAAGAAGATGCGTCTATTGTATAACAATTCCAACCTAACGCATCTTTAACCTAACTCTCCTTCACTCGTCATTTACAACAATACATAAAATAATATTGCCCACGTGGCTCACTCGTCATGTACAACAATACAAAAATTAATATTACCCACGTGGCACTTAAATCTCCTCCTTCCCCCCCTCTCTCTCTATAATCTGCCAGGTAAGTAAACAGAACCTCCCGACCTGTCTGCCTCTTATCTATTTGTGACACGCGGCTACCCACGTGTCAACATTTTCAACTCGGGAACTTCTTTTGTCCGAAATTCCGGGGTCTCCTTTTAAACATTTACCCATGAGGTTTCTCGGCTTGCTCCAAAATTAAATTAAATCTCGCTATAGGAATAGTTTCCTCCCCTAAGCAGTATAATTCACTTACAATGTAAATCTGAACCCTCCGACAATATTTCTCACATTTAAGGCTCAGTAAAATTAACGAACACACCAGGGATTTCCCCATAAAATTACATTAGTAAATACACAGAAATAAATGGTGGTTTTACATAACATTCTACAAATATGGGCACACGTGTTTCTTACAACTTCACACACTCCTAACTACTGCCAAAATCATATAAAGAATAAGCACACTATTACATTTACGTCGTTCTTCAAAATTGATAATGGATGGCACTATCGGTTTTTTTTAAAACCAAAAAGTTAATGTCCCCCGAAGAAATTAACTACGGGCGAATTTCTCAAAGAACCCTCTAATGAATAAAACGATAATAAGATAAAAATCCTACATACCAATTCATCGCTGGTTTTTCCCACAGTGGAGAACGATAAATCGACGTCGACCGGCGGCAATATTTCTTCGGAGAGATTTGCCCACAGTTCTAACTGGCTATTTATACACACCGGGGCCACTCCTACGCATCATCGCGAAACCCACGTGGCATAAAATTGCGTCACGTTACCTGACGGCCGCGTGCTTCCGGACTCCTCATACCGCGTGCCGGAAATGGCGATTATTTCGTAAACAACGAAATCGCGGAAAATCAGAAGAAAGTAAAACTGGTCGAATGTAAAATAAACGTACCATCATAAAAAGATCCCATTTAATTTATCTCCTCAAAAATACCAAACACGATATATATTCAAATGAGAAGAAATAAAATGGTGAAAATTCAAAATAAAAGAACAGGATCGGCCCGGAAATACAAAATAGACGACAGAAATACAAAATAGACGACAGAATCGGGCCGGTTGAAAGACAGAATTACAGTGCGGCATCACAGCGACCTATTACTCCTAAAGGTCCTACAGGCAGCATGGTGCAACAAGACCATACCAAAGGATTGGGAGATTGCCATCATAACACCAATTTTCAAAAAGGGTGACAATCGACAATGTGGAAACCATAGAGGCATATCCCTTCTCAGTGTCCCTGGTAAAATCTACTCTAGAATCCTAGAGCAGAGACTCCGACGCCTAGCTGAGCCACAAATGGATGAGGTCCAGTGCGGATTCCGAGCAAACCGAAGTACTCAAGACCTAATCTTCACACTCAGACAGCTGAGTGAAAAGGCCCTTGAGTATAAGAGTGAGATCCATCTTTGTTTCATAGATCTGGAAAAGGCGTTTGACAGGGTCCCCTGGAGCAAACTTTGGGACTGTTTGGCAAGGAAGAATATTCCAGCACCTCTGATTCATGCTATACAGAGCTTCTACAAGTCTTGCAGAAATTATGTGAGGACAGCAAACCATAAGTCAGAAGAGTTCAGGACCACCACTGGTGTAAGACAAGGTGATATCCTATCACCTTACCTCTTCATACTCCTTGTGGACGATGTCATCAAGGCATGTAAGGAGAGAACAAGAAAGTATTCAGTGGGGTACTGGAAGATGAGACAGGTCTATATTTCGGAGCTGGCATTTGCTGATGATGTTGCCCTGATTGCTAAATCAGAGGCACATCTCCAATCCAACCTGCAAGTCTGGAAGGAAGAGCTGGAGAAGAGAGGGATGGTCATAAGCTGCTCTAAAACAAAATCCATGGTGATATCACGAGAAGAAAGAAAACATCAGATTAAGTTGGGAGAACAGGTCCTGGAGCAGGTCGACCACTTTAAATATCTCGGAGCTACTATAGACCGAAAGGGAGGCATCAAAGAAGAGTTGGCCACTCGAAAAGCAGCGGCTGGGAGACTTTTTCAGGCCATAAATCGTGGATTCCTCAGCAAGAAAGAGGTTGGTAAGAAAACGAAGATGGCTGTATACCGCTCCACCTATGTCCCAGTCTTGACATATGGATGCGAGTCGTGGGCAATGACTACAACCCACAAAAGCCAGATCCAAACGTCAGAATTGAGGTATCTGAGGAAAGTGGTTGAAGTAACAAGAAGAGACATGGTCCGCAACCAGACGATCCGTCAAGGCCTAAAATCCCATCCGCTGCAGACCCAAATAGAACAGTCCCAACTAAGATGGTTTGGCCATGTCTGCAGAATGGGAGAAGATCGGCTACCACGACAAGCATGGGAAACAAAGAGCCAGGGATCCAGACCTCCAGGACGACCCAGAGTCCGCTGGGAGGACAACATTAGACAATCTTTGAAGGACCGAGGACTAGAATGGAACCAGGCCAGGAAGAAGACAGCTGATAGAATGGTCTGGCGCTCTCTCTTCCAAACCTCTACACCTCACGGTAGAAGGGGAACGACTAAGTAAGTAAGTAAGACTATTGTGTCACTACTGCTATGGACCTAGGGATGGATGCCCTAGAAGGAGGAAACCTGCATCGGGCAGGAACTTTACTCCTGCTGGTATCGGGACCCCAAGCTGCGGCGAAGGCGTCGTCCCCGTTTTTATCAAGTGCACTAGTTGGCCCGGGCGGGCTACCGATAAACGGACTAGCTTCCTTGTACCGGTTCGAAAACCCAGTGCGCTGGTACTTCAACCTGACCACGGAAGCCATGCAAAACATTATGATAAACTACATGGCAAAACCATACAACTGGCAAACCCCGAGCTGACTATCACTATAGAACATTTGGAAAAAGAAAGATCCAAAATAACTCTCCACTGGCTTCCACCAACAATAAAAAAAGAAGCCGTGGAAGCCATTGCGGCAAAAATAACAGGCGATCCAAAGGCGGACGTTTTCAAGATCCGCAACGCGCCTGACAAATGGGGTCTACTCTGTAGCGCCACGACGGCCATTCCGCACTATCTGGAGCTCCGAATAACTGGAGCACAAAAACATAAGGTCCTAGTTACCATGCAAGGGCGGAGAACGGTATGTCCTCATTGTGGTGAGGATACTCACTGGGCCAACAAATGCAACAAAAAGCCAGCCAGAGAAGAAATCATTCCACAGACAAGACCATCGACAAACAGTCCACCAGAAGCACCGGCTACAACACCCAGGCCGACGATACTCGGCCCCAGACAGCCCAAACAACACTACAACACCAAAAGCTACCACTGAAGCACCAGAAAATACAAAACCACAAGTGAAACCATCACCAACATATTCATCAATAATGAGACAAAGCCCAACTTTCCAAACTGAAGAAAACATTTTAAACACTGCAACAGCTCCAGCCATCCAGACATCCACCCTAACTCATGAGGAAATAAACAACATGGCATCAGAAGAAGATAGCTCACTTCAGACACCCCCCAGACTGATTATTGACTGGAAAGAAAATGACAGCATCTGGGAAAACAAGCAATACAGACATTAGGACCATTTCTTAGGGTGCGTTATCAAACTTTTTAATTAGACTTTTATACATTTTATTCATTGTTATACGTTAAAAATTGCAGATGAAATTTTGATAATTAGTGTAAATGTTAGCGGACTCCGCTCAAAACTACATCACATCATAACACTTATACATAAACACACGCCAGACTTTATACTTTTGCAGGAAACAAACATACACACAGACAAACATGCATTACAAATCACAACCCAGTTAGAGCTACGACATTCCTGTTTTAGTTTAGCCATACACAACACAGGTTCGGGAACAGCAATACTAAAAACATCAGACAGGTGGGAAATACTTAGGACAAACCGAGACAACGAGGGCAAGATAACCATCGCTCAAGCAGGAAACAACATACACACATACACGGTAGTGAATATACACGCTCCAGCAAACTACAACCACCAACCACAATTTTACGAAAATATAGACAACTTTCTCACTCAGTCATACAGAGGACATAATATTATATTAGGAGGCGATTTTAACTGCGTTTTGACCAAAAAAAAAATAAATAAATAAAATAATAAAATAAAATAATTTAAAACACATATTTTACTCAATAAAGTCAATAGACCTCACTTTGAGCCCCAGAAGGGGTTTAAAAAAAAATATATATATGAAATGGCTTTTTCAGTCACCCTGCAGTCATTGACCTGCGCGCCGGAAAGAAGTACGAGTGAACTGAGATTATCTGAGATGGTTTAACTTTGTGCCGACATTTAGCACGCTACTGTCGACATATGTCGACGAAGGTAACCTATGCTCTCCCAGCTGTTGTCGACATATATCGACTACGGATATCTTCGTTTTCTAGCATTAGGATGTGTGTACACGTGATATCACTCCCGGATGTTAAGTTTTAAACTTGTCTGGGAGAGAGTTAGCTTCCGTTTCCGATTTTTTTTTTAAAGTAATGGATGTATTCGCGTTTTTTTTTTCTGTGAATTTTTTTAATCGAAATGAATCGGCATCGAACACGCGGCCATTTTTGCTCTAATTTTATTGGATTCTGACGCCATGCGGTAGGGATGAGATTTTTGTCTTTATAAGCGCTGATATCGAGTTCTCAGAATATGGGTGATGGCAGAGATGGAAACGAAAGTAGAATGTCATTGCTAGTATGTATAATTTCAGGGGTTAGGATTAGGTTTATCGGAAAGGTTTAGGGTTACGGCCGAATGTCATTGCTGACGAGGGCGTTTGTTGCTTTGCTACTGATGATGGGTGTAACGAAAAGATCGTCATTTGATCTGTATTGGTCAAATAACTTTCATTGAGATGCAAGGGATATGGACTCTTCGTTTGTTGGTTTTTTTTTTATTAAAAAAAAATTTTTTAATTAAAATTTTTTTTTTTTAAATTTTTTTCTCGTTTTTTTTTTTCATCTTTCCTTTCCTCTCTTCCTATCACATCTAACATGTACACAAACAAATTTTATATCATCAGATTCATCATTCATTTATTTATATAACTTCCAAAAATTATAGCAATTGACCAAGAAACACAAAAACTATAGACATTACAAGCCACCCACTATAAAAACGGGGCGTTGTGAAAAAGAATGCAGCTGCAGGAGCACTGTTTTGGGAAAAGAATGCAGCGTGCTAAAGGTACAGGGATGCATACATTATATGTAAATCAATATATAAATAAATCAACACCTTTTAGCTCCCCGATGAGCATAGGCCTTCAACCAAACATGCCAAACCTTCCTGTTGCGTACCATCAACTCAAAGTCTTTCCATGCCTTCCTCGTCAATTTTATTTCACGTGATGCTTGTTTGATTCCTGTCATCAGTTCCACACTGGTTACGGTGTCATACCATTTTTTAATCATTCTATTCTACTCAAGCAACTATTTATGAATGTCTTCTTGACTGTTCTTTTCGTTGTTCTCCGTGTGAAAGGCTTGACTGACTTCGAGTAGAAGACATTTAAAGAGAAGATTGTTATTTTTGTATTGGACTTGATTTATTTTATTTCCATACACTTCCCAATGCAATAAAAGCTCCTCTTGCTTTTTCTATCCATATTTTGATATAACTGTCTTTCCTTCCAACTGCGGCTATACTGCTACCAAGAAATATGTATGATTCTACATCTTGCAACGGTCTTTCTTCAAGCGTAATCTTGTTATTATTTCTTGTCTTTATTCTCATCTTTGTCTTTTCCCTGTGTATTTTCGGACCCACTTACTCTGACCTCTCATCGAGTATTTTCATTTTGTCTTGTATCTGATTACGGTTATGGGACAGAAGAACCAAGTCTTTGGCAAAATTTAGATCATCAAACTGTTTAGTCAGATTCCACTGGATTCCATTTCTGTTGTGCATCGTCAATGTTTACAAAACCCAATCTATGTCCAGTAAAAAAAAAGAAATGGAGACAAGTGGCATCCCTGACACACTCCTATTCTTATCTCAAACGGTTCTGTAAGTTGTCATTCATTAAGAATTTTGCATGTCGTGTCTTCTTATCTTTTCTTCATTAAGTTAATGATCTTCAGGATTAACTTAATGACCTACGGCCACTTCCAAACCCTGGTAAAGACCCCACATTTGTCAGAAGCTATAGAATTATCACACTGCAGAATGTCTACGGTAAATTACTAGAAAAGGTCGCAGTGAGAAAAATAATGAACCACCTCGAAATCCTCCCTGATACCATGGGAAGCTATAGGCCCATGAAAGTAACATGGGGTAACGCTGAAACATTTACTTATGATATGTACGAGGGGTACCAGGGTAAACGAGCAACGGTTGCTGTGGCAATTGACCTAGAGGATGCTTATAACAGTGTGAAACCTTAATGAACTGTGTAATGGCTTGCGGTGTTAACCCTTGTCTAACAAGATGGATAACACCTGCCTTAACTAAGAGATCAGTTGCATTTCGCTTGGGAACACAGACATTAGAACCAATGCGCATTTGTACAGGACAATCCCAGGGTTCTCCACTATCACCGGTGCTGTTTAACATCTACACTGCAAAAGTAGCCACCATTCAGCCAGTTGGGCTGGGACGAACATTGACTTTTGCAGATGGCATACTCGTTTACAGGACTGGCTCTGACCGACAGGAAATGGTCAATAGCATACACGGGACACTACATGAGGTGTTTAAATGGTGCGAGGAAACTGGTTCTAAAGTCAGTCCTAGCAAAGCCTGCGTGATTTGGTGCTCTTTGAACAACTCCAAAGTGAAAGCAGGCCTTCCAGATATTACTCGCGATGGGCAGCAAATTGAAAGGCAAATAATGAAGTACCTTGGAGTAACATTTGATCGCGGACTATTGTATAAGCACCATATTGATCGCATCATACGAAGTGCAGGAGAGGTCTGGCAGCCCTAAAAACAATGGCTGCAGCGCACCTGGAGCAGATATTACTATTTCTCTTGTATCATCAGCTTGTCATATCGGTAATTGAGTATGGGCTGGGAATACTCACGCTGTCAGTAACACAATGTGAATGACTGGAACCCAGTCAAAATGAAGGGATGCGCATAGTCTTGGGCTGACGCAAGATACCCTCATTGTGACGATTCGGCACATGCTTGGATTGCTATCAATTAGATCCAGATATGTCATGGCCCAGGCAAAAGCTTATATACGAGTAACCACAGACAAAAGGCACCCCCTGCATGGGACCTGAGCTGACATCAAAAGAGCAAGCATGAGGGGTATGTCATGGATGGCGCAGGCAGTGACAACTATTAGACAGGTGACCACAGTTGAAAATATATTCAAATGAGAAGAGTGGAGTAAGTCAGGTGAAAACTGGACGAACTATCAACAAGTCATCATCAGCCCTGGTGGAGAGTGCAGAACGTGGGCCAATGGAGGACAGAGCTGGAAATTGATCAGCTGATAAATGATAATGCTGGGGATGATGATGGCATTGTGGAAACTGATGGGTCTGTAATCCGTGGTGAGAACTCTGGATGGGGCTTCTATGCTAGAGTAAAGGTCAGAATCGTCACTGAACATAGCGTGGCTTACACGATAACAACCTCCAGCATGAGAATGGAGGTACGAACGAACGAACTTTATTTTCAAAGGGTTGAGAATTGGGCACGCAGGCCCGTCTAACATTCTGCCTTTCCTTTCGCTCACCTTTCATACTTTCTACTGAGGTAGAGGAAGCTACTACAGCCTCAAAGTGGCTGTGTCTGAAACTTCATTAACAAAGGCAGTTATTTTATCAGACTCATATTCTGTGTTTCGGAAGGTCCAAAGTGGATGGCTCTGACATGTAGGGAATACCTCCATAGAAGCTTCGAATCTTCAGAAACTGGTGTGGATCTTGTCCTGGTCCTGCAGGGGTACGCGACAATGAAAGAGCTGACAGACTAGCTTCAAGAGCACCCATAGAAGGTGCATTAGATATGGATAATGGATAGATAAAGGTCAAGGTAGTCCGTATCAGATACCGCCGTAGGGGAGTGAAGTGTTAGAGACTTCACCTTACTAGGTCCAGCATCGGGGGGGGGGGGGGGGGGCAGTTCCCTTCCTCGCTGCCTTTTTCTTCCATAACTCAAGAGCAAAGTCAGGTACCCATTTACAACTGTGTAGACCGGAGCGTGTTGGTACCATGAATCGAACCCGATACCTTTGTCGCGAGAGACCAGTGCTCAAACCACTCTGCCAATCGGTCAATCTATGGAGAGATACTGAAGTCAATTAATGATCGCCTATTAGTATTAGAGAATGACACTGCAATAGATGAATCATCAAGGCAAAGATTGCTGGAATTTGGCATCAAACGTAAGACCATCAGGGATGGACGTATGAGAGGAAGCATCCGGCGTGTATACAACCAGCGCGCAACATGAACAATTAGCATTCATACTCTTCGACATTTACCAAAGGAGACTGAGCACCTATAGGTTTCCATGGAGTGCAATAACGTCGATTCTAATCAACAATAACAATGATCATCAGGGGGAAACCCTAATGCGTCATCAGTTTCCAAAGTGATTCTTTGTCTACACTCAAATGCATTTTCATAGTCGATAAATTCAGTGTAAAAAAAGGGGTGAGTTCAGTTCTAAACCGTGTTCAACTGTCGTAGATTTTTGATATAGGAATTAAGACTTGGGTCGGTCCCTTTTGAATAGATATAGAATAGGTGATAGTTCAGTGAGAGATGATAATAGAAATAGATTTCCACGAGTGAGATGGTAGAAATTTATAGAGGCTGTCCCTGAAATCGAGAATCTTCTCTCTTTCAGCCTATCTTCTACAACAAATCTAGAGGAGTCAGACAGTCTATAAACTATATATATTGAAAATATATATATATATATATATATATATATATATATATATATATATATATATATATATATATATATATATATATATATATATATATATATATATATATATATATATATATATATATATATATATATATATATATATATATATATATATATATATATATATATATATATATATATATATATATATATATATATATATATATATATATATATATATATATATATATATATATATATATATATATATATATATATATATATATATATATATATATATATATATATATATATATATATGGGGATTAGGGTCAAACCCGAACTGTGGACAGAAAATTTTGCACCAAGCAATTATCGAAAAAATAGAAATAAGCAAACTCTCAGATTGGGATGCTGGAACGTCCGGACTATGTTGGCTGGACTATCCGAAAACCTACAGGATGTAAACGATGTAAGGAAGATAACCATAATTAATGATGAGCTTAAACGACTTCAGGTGGATATAGCTGCACTTCAGGAAACGCGCCTGGTGGGCTCTGGAATGGTGAGCGAGAAGGACTACACATTTTATTGGCAAGGGAAAGATCTTGATAAAGCTAGAGAACACGGAGTAGGTTTTGCGGTCAAAAAATCGCTAACTAACATGGTTGAACCAGGCGAGAATGGATCAGAACGCCTGTTAACGCTCCGCCTGCAAACTAGCACAGGTCCCATCACCCTTGTCAGTGTGTATGCTCCTACTCTGTACTCTGCCTCAGAAGCTAAAGATGAGTTCTACGAGAATCTAGCAGCAGTAATCAAAAGCATACCTAGGCAAGAACAGCTTGTTCTCCTTGGTGACTTTAACGCTAGAGTGGGTGCCGATAATGTTTCATGGCCTTCATGTCTGGGCAGGTTTGGTATTGGCAAGATGAATGAAAAATGGACAACGGCTCTTAGAGTTGTGCGTCCACCATGACCTCTGCGTGACCAACACCTACTTTCAGACAAAACCCCAGCATAAGGTGTCATGGAGACACCCACGATCCAAGCACTGGCACCAACTTGACCTGATTCTCGTCAGAAGGCCACTCCTCAGGTCTGTGCTCTCCACGCGCTCGTACCATAGTGCAGACTGTGACACAGATCACTCCTTGGTTTGCTGCAAAATCAGAGCACAACCAAGAAAACTCTATCGTGTCAGACATGAAGGGAAACCACGCATTGATACCAGCAAGATGTCAGACCCTTTCATGATCGCTCAATTCACTGCGACCTTCAAGAAAGTGCTCAGTATCCCTCAGCATGGTGATACTATTACAGAGAACTGGGAGCATCTACGGAACACCATTCAAAGTACTGCACTTGCCACCTTTGGTAAGAAAACAGCAAAGTCAAATGACTGGTTTGACGCTTCATCAGATGTGATGGCACCTGTTATTGAAGCTAAGCGCAGTGCTATGAATGAATACAAACAATCACCGAGTGCCAGAACCCTACAGATCCTGAGGGCTACGAGAAGCAAAGTTCAACAAACTGCTCGACGCTGTGCAAATGACTATTGGCTCCAGCTCAGTGAGAGCATCCAGATCGCAGCGCAAACAGGCAACATTAGACAAATGTATGACGGTATTAAAAAAAGCACTTGGCCCCCATAAAAGTAAGACGGCACCGCTAAAAACCATCAGCGGAGAGAAGCTAACCGATAAGGGTAAGCAGATGGAGAGGTGGGTCGAGCACTACTCTGAGCTTTACGCTAAAGACAATACCTTTACGCCTGCAGCCCTTGATGCTGTCAATAGTCTGCCAACTATGGAGGAGCTGGATGCCGAACCAACATTAGAGGAACTCAGTAAGGCCATTGATAGCTTGGCCTCTGGCAAAGCACCAGGCAGTGATGGGATTCCTCCTGATTTAATCAAATGCTGTAAGAGCACGCTATTACATCCCCTGCATAGGATGCTGTGCCAGTGCTGGGAAGAGACAACTATTCCTCAAGACATGCGAGATGCCAAGATTGTAACACTGTATAAAAATAAAGGAGACAGAAGTGATTGCAATAACTACAGAGGCATCTCTCTTCTTAGTATTGTTGGTAAGGTTTTTGCAAAAGTCATCTTAATGCGACTACACAAGTTAGCTGAGCGCATATATCCAGAGGCACAGTGTGGATTCCGAGCTGGCAGATCAACAACAGACATGATCTTCTCTCTCCGCCAGCTTCAGGAAAAATCAAGAGAGCAGAAAAGACCATTATATATCGCCTTTATAGACCTCACAAAAGCATTCGACCTGGTTAGTAGGGATGGACTCTTTAAAATCCTCCTGAAAATAGGCTGCCCTTCTAAAATGCTGGAAATGATAAAGTCATTCCATGACGACATGAAGGGAACAGTCCAATATGCTGGAAGCACGTCACAGCCCTTTGATATACGAAGTGGCGTTAAACAAGGCTGTGTTCTGGCTCCGACCCTCTTCGGAATCTTCTTTGCCTTACTCTTGAAACATGCATTCAGAGATGCAACTGAAGGAATATGCCTTCACACTAGGTCAGATGGCCGTCTGTTTAATCTTTCAAGGCTGAAGGCAAAAACAAAAATCAGAAGGGTCACTATAAGAGACTTGTTGTTCGCTGATGATGCTGCAGTCGTCACTCAAAGCCAACAGGAGCTTCAGAGCTTGATGAATCGCTTCACTCAAGCATGCAAGGACTTTGGCCTCACAATAAGTCTAAAGAAAACGAATGTGCTGAGTCAGGATGTGGGTGCTGCACCAGTTATCACTATCGATAACTATGCATTGGCAGTGGTGCACCACTTCACATACCTAGGGTCTACCATCAATGACAAACTCTCACTGGATACAGAAATCGACAGCCGCATTGGCAAAGCTGCAGCTACCTTTGCCCGCCTCACATCGCGTGTTTGGGGAAACTCTAAACTCACAATGAAGACCAAAGCTGCGGTATATAATGCCTGCGTCACCAGCACACTCCTATATGGCAGCGAGACCTGGACGACCTATGCTAAGCAAGAAAGAAGGCTCAATACCTTCCATTTGCGGTGTCTACGCCGCATCCTCGGCATCTCGTGGAAAGATAAAGTGACAAATGTCGAGGTGTTGTCACGTGCTGGCCTTCAAAGTATGTATACGCTGCTTAGACAGCGCAGACTTCGCTGGCTTGGCCATGTTCGCCGCATGGAAGATGGTCGCATCCAAAAAGATATCTTCTACGGACAATTAGCAGATGGCAAGAGAACAGTTGGGCGACCACAGCTGAGGTTCAAAGATGTGTGCAAGAGAGATATGAGGGCACTGGACATGGATCCAGCAACATGGGAGGATGAAGCTGCCGATCGCACTAAGTGGCGATGCTATTTACGGCACCACCTCAGATTGGGCGAAGAGAGGCTCACACAAGAAGCAGAGGTGAGGAGAAAACGTCGAAAGGAGCACCAGGAAAATAAGCAGCTGAGGGCTGCCACCTCAGGGGCGCATTCCCATAGTCAGTTATGACTGACGGGGCTATTATTATTATACTTACTTACTTACTTACTTAGTCGTTCCCCTTCTACCGTGAGGTGTAGAGGTTTGGAAGAGAGAGCGCCAGACCATTCTATCAGCTGTCTTATTATTATATATATATATATATATATATATATATATATATATATATATATATATATATATATATATATATATATATATATATATATATATATATATATATATATGTGTGTGTGTGTGTGTATATATATACCACTCACGTGCACACACACACAAGTGACGACAGTTAGACGCACAGACGTGGGAAAACTATAACAATGATTATATAGATATTTTGGAACGAGCTGACCGACACGCTGATTAAGTTTAAGTGAATTTTAATTATCATAATAAAATTCCATCACAACACCTGAAATTACATCAAACATATACAAATAGTCATAAAGCCAATGCATTGCTACAAGAATGATAGACCCATTGGTATGATCTTTTCCCTCGATGAATAGCCCACAGTCCTGTTAGAAGAAAAGTGATAGCCCCAAAGAGTCACGGATACATATGCTTTAGTCTAAGATTTCCCTTTAAAGGTATGAACAGACTTTGATACTCTGATCTATTCTAAGGAAAATATGGTTAGCAACAAAAACTTGCATAAAGAAATTTAAGACAGCAAAATGGGTGCCAAAATACAACAATAAAGGAATCACTCAGTCCTGCATTCACTCTATTCAGTCAGCCGTGATCACTAGCTTGCATTCGTACTTACAGCTTTGGTAGCAACTTCTGGAAAAACAATTTTTAGGACATGCACGTACAGAATCTCCAGGGTTAGTCATTGGCCAAGGGAACCCCAGCTCCACAAAGATAGGTTGAATTCACTACTTCAGGGAACGTTTCCTTGGTTGTTCTTATTTGAGGATATCTGTTTCTGTCACATTAAAATTGTCCAGGCACGAACGTTAACAGCGAGCAAAGTGTCAATAGCTTAGATTTCTAGTAACTAGGAATGTCAGGTAAATGCCTTCTCTCAGTATAGGACTTTATTTGGTCACACCACAACTAGTCAGAACTCCGTCGGAATGTTATTGATAGTAATATTTTACTTGCCACAAGGGCTGAAATGTACTTGAGGTTTTTCTCAGGAAGAATTAAAACTAGCGCGATAAGCCCGTTACTTCATTTAATCTTAAAGTTCATGTAATGGGTACTCTGTCGTTCTGGATGCCAGCGAAATGCCAGACAGGTTTTACTTTATACACCCAAGTCTTTAAGAAAAAATGTTTTTGTTCTTCACAGATATTTCTCCGTACTAAAACCGTTGGTAAAGTTGGGCTACCCCAGATTCACTGAATAAAGAGAAAACAATATATAACATACTTATACATACTATTTACTTCGGTGGTAACTTACATTATAAACTGCAAGCGTAGAGCTTGTCTTATCGTTTAAAACTCCCGTGAGATAAGTTATTCATAAAAAAATCATTCATCATGAATTAGAAATACATACGTATTTCGTCAATACTCAATGATGAATCAGTGCAGTTATAAGTTAGTTTAAAATGTTCTCGAATAATTACTAGCAATTTAATTAAATTTATCTACAGCTGCATGAGTTTAAGCTAGAAATTATAATTTATTCTGCTTTCCACTGAAACACGTCAACTAGAGAATATAACAGAATTATAAATTTAATCTCTCTGCACAGAAATCTAACTAGTAAAATGAAATAAGCGGTTATCACTGACTCACTCAACACTACTAGTCAATATATATTTACCTCAACACGGAACTACTAAGAACTAAATCCACTTCGACCAACTAAATGATGCTTCTATTAACAGAGATTTTAGGAATTGAAAGCTAGGTGGCAATCGACCAACTAAATGATACTTCTATCAACAGAGATCTTTAGGAATCGAACGCTAGATCGTTCTAGTCTTGACTGCGGAGTACTGAGTGAATGAATTCTAAAACTCTGGTTTATAACTTAAACAGACAAAGGATGCGCGCTATTTTCAAAAACCCCCGTCTCCCCCTCTCCTCTTAACACTTCACATTCCCTTAGACGCTGGCCATAACTGCCAAAACGCGTCTTCACACCTCACGCCGACATGTCTCATTTCTGAGCGATGCAGATGGCAGTTTCCACACCTCACGCCGAGAAACTTAGCCGAAGAAAACTCGTGTCAGATGAAATAGACAAATGTCTGCTCTCTATGTCTGACTAGACGATTTCTCACACTATTTCGTCTCGTCCAGGGACTGACATATTACGCAATAAAATGCGTTACTAGTATGAGAAAGAAACGGCAAAGTCAGAATGGGAAAGTAATATTTTGTCGCAAACGAACGAATGCGAAAAACAGGAAAAGGATAAAAGAGCGATAATAAAGTAGAGGACACGGGTAGAAAAGAAAAGAATATAGAAAATTTATTGATCATAAATCTCTATGCGACATCAACTATTATCCGCAATGTGGCTATCTGGCCTGTACAGGATATGTTGTGTCCTAAGCCTGCTTGTTCGTCTCTCAGCTGTCTATCCATATCTAAATATATTAGTGGGTTAATGCACACTGCATTTTAACATGCACATATAATTACATACTTATTGCATTCATAAGAACATAACATGCGCGTGAATACATACACTGACATATCTACAAGCAGTCTGTTGTTTTTTTATACATCTGCCACATCCCCTCATATTTCATTCTCTCACTCTGCATCTTATTCACTTAACACCCTCCACTATTCCTGATATATTCTATTTGTTTCTTTTTTTTTTTTTTTTTCTTTTTTTTTTTTACTAAAGTTAGAAATCAGTATTTACAATTTTGTTTCGATTGTTATTTTAATCACCACCTCGTCTGCCATAATTTTCTACATCTCATTAGGACATAATTTCATTGGCTCAGTTATAATCTTTTTTTTTTTTTACCAGCGGCACTTGGGCTTTCAGCCCTTCGGCCTAATGACATGTCATTGCGAGGCTGGGGAGCCTGTGGACTTTCCTTCCAACCCGGTCAGGAGCTTCGCTCCTTCCCATCCACAGAGGGTTTATCTCAGGAGCCGTTCAGGTTATTCAGTCAAAATCCCGGTACATGACACTCCTTCAAATGCCCACCCCCGGGCCTGAACCTGATCGCCAGCGCAATGTGGTAACCATTACACCAGCGCGGCTCCCTCAGTTATAATCTATCTTTGTTCATTTTCCTTTTTTTTTTTGTTCTATCTTGAGCACGGAGCCAAAGTTGCCGCTGGTCCTCTTGCAGGAAGCCCGCACAAAAGCATTCACGTGCTCCTGGAGCTGTAGTTTCTACAGCAATCTGTTTGACATGATGAGATTGTCAAGCACAACCTTTTACGACATACATGATAGAGCAGTAGTCATATTCTTTCTTGATCTCCCCACAGACCCCACAAATTAAACAAGGCAACTATTACTTTGTATTAATGACCCTTACTTTAAGCAGATCCTCCAGATTCATGGCCCCTGCCTGCTGCAACAACAGATCGACCAAATGTTGAGCATTGGCCTCCTGAAGTGACTCCAGAAAAGCTTGGAAAGATCGAGAACCTCTGTGGGGCAACACGGCTAAGAAGTATCTGTATATTAACAAATCAGAAACAGTCTGTAAAACACCGGTTTCTTCAGAGATTACAGACTGTCATCGACTAACGAGGGGGTTCTGTTACGACGACATGGTCGTAAGTCAGTATGGTCGTAAGTCGGAAATCACTATATAGCTGTATACCGTGTTATACGAACCATAAGGAAGTGTAAACAATTAACATGCCTGAATGAAAAATTTGTAAGTCTGTTTTGTTATATTTTAAAACTAATTTTACTATTTGTTTATTGTAAATTATACTCTGTAGAAGTTTTAACATAACATTAATGTACTGTTCTAAATAATGGATAAATGTAAATAACATGTACGACCAAACGTCGGGAGTTGAAAATAATCGAAAACAATTTAACATAGTTAATGGGGAGGCGGTCGTAGGTTCGAGTGAGTGTAAACCGCATACGTCGTAAACCGAAGACAGTCTGCGTTACAAACATGTAAACTATATATGGAGTTTGAAACATCCCTTAGTCTGTAATCACTCCAAATCAGCTTCTGTTTTTTCTTCTTTTCTTCTTCCCCCCCCTCCTCATTCTTCGTCTTCACCCCTTTCCCTTCTTCTCTTCATTCTTCTTCCCTCTTCGTCCTTCTTCAGAATTCACAATTCATTTTTTTTTCTGTCATCATACCTCTGTAAGTTTTGATGGCTGGTTTCATTTTTTAAGGGCCGCATGTTTGTGTTTCTGAGCCCAAGTATTACACGGTTATCAACTACCATATATTTCCCAGGACTCTAATCAATATATCGGCTAACGCAAGAGCAGTCACTGTTTCCTGATAGGCATGCTAGCAAAAAGCGATTAAAATGATTGAAGTGTTTGGGAGTCGGGCTAGCAGCATTATGCTGTTGAGAAAAAAAAAGACAATAAAAGAAAATTGATTACAGCAGCAGAAACAGAAGCTCTTTTGTAACCACTTTTATTCAAGTTAACTTGAACTTTCAACATTTGTCGCGTTTCAAATCTATCAGACTCAAAAGCGATACGTTCCACTCATCGTAGAGAGCTGAAACTTTACATGCAGCTTCTCTTCTCAGTATATATCTGTCAAGTTTTGATCCAGCCGATTTTATTTAACAACTAAACAATTTAAACAATGTAAAACATAGCCGAAATAACTCCATTAAATAAACTGTCTCTGCTCTCTTTCTCTCTCTCTCTCTCTCTCTCTCTCTCTCTCTCTCTCTATCTATCTATCTATCTATCTATCTCTCTATCTATCTATCTATATATATATATATATATATATATATATATATATATATATATATATATATATATATATATATATATATATATATAGATAGATAGATAGATATTGTTATATAATTTCGTATGTGAAGGAACGGGCGTCTCATAGATAACGGTAACTGGCCATCCACTTCAAACAACTAGGTATTGTATGGCAATTTAAATATTTACATTTTTATCTAAGATGCGATGACTTACTCATAACTGGCCATCCACTTTTATTGTATGCAATAAAATGTATGCAACATTTATTTTCTGCCATTTTAGTGCATTTGATAAAACTAATAATAATGCTACCTAAATTTATTTTTTTCTTTTACTTGATTACTTGAAGATTTTGAGAAGCCCAATATATTAATGATGAAGATTTCTATGTTTTCTCCTTCCGGAGCAAGTAGCCAGCGCTGCTGCTGGCCTCCCTTGCACGAAACGTGCATCAAAGCATTCATGCGTTCTTGTAGCGGCGGTTTCTGTAACAATTTCCTTGACCTGATTTACCACTTACGATCTGCCTATGGGAGCAGTCGTCCATTCTTTTTTCTTTGTCTCGTCAGAGATCCCTTAATCCAGAAAAAAACCAAAAAAAAAACCAAAAGTTACAGAAGCTGCCATTTGCAAACCTGAGTCTGGAAGGATCCTCACATGTTTCTTATGCTACAACTTGATGAAAACTACATACAGTCAGGCTGCTTATAAATTTTATGTTGACGAAGGCTGAATCGAGATCAGTTACGTGAATTGTGAAAACACTGTATGCAACTCGAAACACATAATATGGATTAAGGTGATTCATCTTCCATTAGCTTAGAATGTTGCTACTTTAATTCTCTGTTCTACTGGTTGTCCCACTATCAGGGTGTTCCTTACTTCTGGCGACATCATAAAAGCATAGGGTCATCTTATCATTTTTCGTAAAAACAGAATATTTTCGGACTTTTTCACTCACTCACTCACTCACTCACTCACTCACTCACTCACTCACTCACTCACTCACTCACTCACTCACTCACTCACTCACTCACTCACTCACTCACTCACTCACTCACTCACTCACTCACTCACTCACTCACACACACACACACACACCACACACACACACACACAACGGACAACCCACAACAAAAAAGGACTTATTAATTTCAATCTATTAATGCATGATTTTGGTGACTTTTAACATCACAACTTAACTTTCAATTTATTAATGTTTTGATCAAATTATTATTATTATTATTCGAGCCTTATCTTCTTCAACAATTCAGTATTTTCTTTTAAATAATCATGGAATTAAGAGCATGACACTTCTTTAAAACTATACTGTTCAAAAAAAGAAACGCATAGCTACTGAAGGCACACATAGCCATAATTTCGACATTCAATAACTTTTTAAAATTTAATGAGTTAATTGTTCAAATTGCATACAAGAATACCTTAGGGTTCAACCAATCAATTGGCAGTTGTTTTGCATCTGAGTCACGAGAGTGTTTTGGCGTACGGACTTTCCCGTTAGTATGGTGTGTGGCCTCCTCTTGCATCGATCAGCGACTGGCATCTCCTGGGCATGGATACGATCAGACGTCTGATGTGGGCCTGTGAGATGGCTGCCCACTCTTCCTGGAGTGCCTGGAACAGATCACGACGATTGGCTGGAGCAACGTCTCGGCGACAAACACGTCTATGCAGCTC
Source organism: Oreohelix idahoensis (assembly GCA_024509875.1). NCBI lineage: Eukaryota > Metazoa > Mollusca > Gastropoda > Stylommatophora > Oreohelicidae > Oreohelix > Oreohelix idahoensis. The sequence goes on along the minus strand of JAMPIV010005706.1, from coordinate 508,225 downwards.
ATCCCACAGGTGCTCAATCGGACTCATGTCTGGAGACAGGGATGGCCAGGGAAGGGTGAGAATGTTGTTGGCAGTCAGGAACTGCGTGGTTAACCGTGCACAATGGGGTCTGGCGTTGTCCTGTTGAAACACAGACCTTTGGGCAGCCAAAAGTGGAAGGACATGGGGTCGAAGAATTTCATTGACGTATCGTTGCGCATTCAAGCCTCCTTCAATGTGCACCAATTGACTCCTTCCGTTGTAACTGATCATTCCCCACACCATTGCACCTCCACCACCATGCGGCGGAGCTTCATCAACGCAATTTTGGGCAAAACGTTCATTTCGCCTACGGTAGACCCTAAGCCGTCTATCATGACGCTGCAACAAAAAGAAAGATTCGTCACTAAACCAGACACGTCTCCATTGATCGTCAGCTGCCCAGGGACGATGCTGGTTGGCACAAAGAAGTCGATTTTGGCGATGGCGGCGCGTAAGGACAGGTCCTCGGTGAGGTCGTTGTGCCCAAAGTCCAGCGTCATGCAGTCTATTCCGGACAGTTTGATCAGACACATGACGTCCTGCAGGCAATGACTGGGCAGTTGAGGAAGCTGTTGTAAACCTGTCTCTGAGGTGACGAAGCCGAATAAAGCGATCCTCCGCTGCTGTTGTCACTCTGGGTCGTCCACTGCGATGCCGGTCTTCAACTGAGCCAGTGGCTTGGAACCGGTTCCAAAGTCGACTGATGGTACTCTGATGCACGTTTAGATGCCTGGCAACCTGACTTTGACTTTCGCCTGCATGCAGTCGGCCAATAGCAATGTTCCTTAAATTTATCGATAGAGACGCCATAAATGTCTGCTTGAAAATGAACTGAATTTTTTGTGTGTAGCGTTATCCTTTTATAGGGTTTCAGTTGCGTAGTCAGTGAATAGTGTTCACCCCAAATTTTGTTGCTTTCACGTGCGCGCAACATGAGCTGTGGTCAAAAATTGCCTCATAAACACTATTGACCACTGCGTTGTAACGATTACAAAAACGAACGCAATTCAGGTCAACACGTGCATTTGACACTGTAAAGAACATTTGAGGCTGGTTTTTATATACCATAGCACCAAATTTTACTTACAAACTCATAAAAATGCGTTTCTTTTTTTTTGAACGGTATATACGATATTATTTCAGAAGCGAAATTCCTGGAATCAACATTGAAACTGTTACTGTCTTGTGTCTTGTCATCAATGAAATAAGCATGCACACGTTTGCATTGTGACCAAGCACTGCAAAGAATTATTTCAGAATGAAATTCGACATTTATTGATCGAGTAAAAAATTTTGGTTCGTTTCTTATGTGCCAGCGGCTGCACGAATCCTTCATCACTGACATTACTTTCAACAAATGTCAGGTTTTTAAGTTGATCAAAGCACTTGCACCGTCAAATGCAACATCTTTATCAATTAAATAAATGCCCACAAGCTCACACATTTTCCCAAGTTGGTGCTTCATGTAAGGTCATCCACGAAAAACATGTGACATATTTGAATGGTCTCATCCATATCTCTAAGTATTCTAAACTACTGATAGATAGATATTGATTATCTACATGAAACTTGTCACACAAACTATCAAGCTTAGCTCTTCGTTTTTCAACAAGCTTATTCCGAATCTTCAAGGACACAAACTCTTGACACAAGCGCTGCTTGAGAATATCTCTCAGAGATTTAATACCGATTAGAACTTCAACAACTGAACTAAATTCTTTTACCATTCATTCAATGTTTGCTTGAAAAATATTCCTAAAAGAATTTATTTGCATAAGTTTAGACCTCATAAAAGTTATGGTCAATCTCCGAAAAAAAGCTGCACAAATTGGACTTTTGAAAAAAGCCGCCCGATGCTCAGTCGTAAGGCAAACAAAGAGAACAAAATCCGGGAGAAAGACGACACATGGTGTCGCAGAGTGAAGATAATTTGCATATTTGAAATTTTCTGTCCATCCTGTATATTGCTTTATTTTCTGTCTATCCTAAGTTTCCGAAAAAAATGTTTCTCACGCACTTGCCTTTTCCCCACCTTAACCCAGGTGAAGATACGGTCAAGCAGCGTTCACGTTCGTTAGGAATTTCCAGACTCGTCTGTCTAGAAATTTATGGCCTGTCTTCTTCCTCATTGTTAAAACTTCTGAGCTCGGAACCACAGCACGTACAAGTGACATTCTATATGCAAACTAATTTGCAGCGATACTTTTTGCTATCGTGGGAACTTTAAAAAATGTAGCGGGTAAATCGAAAATAATTCTTTCTTTCTTTCTTTCTGTCTTTAAGAAACTAGTTTAGACTTCACTTGGTGAACGCATACGGGAAGAGATAGTCGCATTTCTCAGTCTTGTAAAGTAAAACTGTGCATAGGGAGACTTGAGTTAAACAAACCAAGTGCCCTCTAGTTTAACTTACAATAAAATTCCGGAGCGGATTTATGCAGTGCAAAGTCTTGTCTCGTATTGCTGAAAAGAGGTTACCTTTGGCCAGTGGCCATATAGTCCTCGTCCACCAGTCACAATAATTCCCTTCAATCATTTCAATCATTTCAATTACTTCAATTACTGCAATTATTGCAACGATTCTCAACACCAGATATTACCCTTAACAACCATCACCCGTACCATACTCCACCCATTTTAACCCTCCATCCCACCTTTGGAAGCAAATTCGTTATCTGTGGATATCGCATCAACTGTGGATACGTTACACCTTTCTTGGATTTATAAAAATCGTGTTCAGATTCTGTGCCCTTTGTGGATACCTTATTCGAACAGTGAAGTCGTTACCCCAATCTTGGATTTATAAAATCGTGTTCAGATTCTGTGCCCTTTGTGGATACCTTATTAGAACAGTGAAGTTAATTTCAAGCATTGGATTACGATATATTTTTCCAAGAGAACCCCAGGATATAAGTTGTTTCCAACATTCACACCAAAGGAACAAAGGAACAAACATTCATTTACACACAAACAGTATTACACATTTTTTCGAGCAAAATCTTATCAGGCCTGCCGGGAACTTTACTAACACAATTCATTCATAATCCTTGTTTTCACTATTGGTGTAATAATTTTTTTTTCTTCTTTAAAATCATCAAATTGTTGTGAGTTTGTTTTCTCGTGATAATCTTTATTATTATGTGCTGTAAAATCCTTATTGATTTATTTACATTTCTAAATTGAATAAAATTGAGTTAACCTCGATAGGATTGTTCGTTCAGTTCAGACTACCAAATCCTCAATCTAACTTTACTTCTTTACCCTACTATTTGTGAGTGACACAGTGTGTGCAAAAGAGTAATATTGTCGCCAGAGAAAACAAGAAGAGCTGTGTGTGTGGTTTTTCTTAGTGAAGAACTCACTGACTCAGCCTGTGCCTTCTGCCTATCTCTCTTGCGCACCACTATCACACGTCCGTGTGCACTATTGTCCATCACGCCTATACAGCTGTCAAGCTTTACCTACTATTAATTATATTTTCATGCGACAATAATTGGGAATCTCGTCCTTGGATTTGAATTTCTGGATTCTTATTTCACAGTGACTATAGGGAATCTTGTCTTTAAATTGTTCTGCAGAAACTGTAAGGAATCTTGAACTATTAGTCTATACTGTGGACTATAATTTTATAACGCCCTAGACAACGACACTTCTGGTAGTATCTGAACAGAACAATTATAATTTTAAAGTAACAGAACGTTGCTGTCACTAATTTAATTCAGGGTTATATAATTACGTTAAATAGTTAACTAAGGTAATTAAGTGGTACATTTAACAGGCAGTAGAGTGTGTATGTGTGTGAGATATTGAAGGGAATTGTTTATACTTGAGTATTGCTCAAGTGATAAGACCTTAATTCAGCAGAAATAAGGAATTGTCAAAAATCCAATTATACTAAACTTCCATTAATGAGTTACATTACTTCATAGAATTAATAGTACTCCCTTGGGCTTAGTAAATTGATTATCAGTTAAGTTGTATTGGTTTGTTGTATTACAATACTTCTTAGAAATATTAGTAATACCCAGAAACTAGTGTAACATACTGAGAGAGTGTAACAACCTGCACAGAAATATAGAAAATGACTGATTTACTAAAACTAAGGATGGGTCTTTTAAAATACACTAAAGAGGTTGGAATGAGTGAAGAAGAAGGTAATGCATTCATAGAGGCCGAAATAGAAAAACAAAGAGAAGAAAACGAAAGGATACGGGCTCATGAGTTCCGGCTCAAAGAACTAGAGGTTCAAAATCGTCCCGCTTCTCCCACTAACGCTTCATCACCTGACAACGCCTCTGCTGGTCTAGCACTCAACTCACCTGCAATGACTTTCCCAATGGAAAAATTTTGCGAGCGAAATGAACAAATTGATCTGTTCCTGGATAGATATGAGCGAACTGCTTCATCGTATGGCCTGCCCAAAAGCATGTGGAATCTTAAACTTTCTCAAGGATTAAGAGGGACGGCTTACGAAGTTTTTTACAAAATTAACCCCAGCAGAACAGAATGATTATGACGCTCTCAAGCAAGCACTGTTACGACGTTTTCAGCTTACAGCCGACAATTACAGAAAACGTTTTCGCCGATCTCACAAAGAAGGAGGAGAAACATTTGGCCAATTTGCTGCTAGGATTGAATCATATCTCGAAAAGTGGCGCGATTTGGGAAAATTTCCTAAGACTTACGAAGGATTACATGAACTCTTCCTGGTAGAGCAAATCAAGGAAACAATGTCACCAGAGATGAGAAAGTTCCTAGTAGAGCACGGGGCAGACCGACTCGAACCAATCCTTACGTTAGCAGAAAGGTTTCAAAATGCTATAGCAGAGACTCAAACCGTCAAACGGAAACCTGCTGAACTTCAACCTAAAGCAATCACCCAGCTCACCCAAAATCAGCGATCACAGGTAAACGCTCCAACGCAAGATACACGCAGAGACCGGTCAACTAACTCAAACACGAAAAATGCACAGGAAAGACCCCCTTACTTCATGAGGAGGGAGAAGAAATATTGTCATCATTGTAAGCAGACCTCGCACAATACAAATGAATGTAGAAATCGACCCAGCCCGCACTTGGCGGCGTGTTTACAAGGAGACGCACCAGAACAGCATCAAGACAGAACAAAATGTGGTAAACCAGAACGGAATTCTGTAACGGATCAGATTATCGCAAACGGGAAATTTGTGCGCTGTCTTTATGACACAGGATTACAGTTTGACTGTATAATCGCTTCACATTTGGTCACACCCGAGCAGATAACCTCGGAGACAGTAGATCTGTGTGGAGCCGTGAAAGGAGACACTCCTATGACATTGAAAATAGCAAACGTTTATATTGATTCAAAATTTGTTAAAGGATGGATTCGAGCTGCCATTATGGAGAATCCAATCTATGACGTAATTCTTGGATGTCGCTATGTGTTCTTGGGGGAACCAAGAAAACCTCTGATAGCTGCAGCAGTAACTACAAGAGGTCAGGCGAGGACAGAACAGGAACCAGGACCAGTGACAAACCTGCTACCACGGGAATTGAAGGATGCTCAACACAAGGATCCAACACTGGGACTATGTTTTAAGAAACTGCCACTTGCCAGTAACCCGCTGAAAAAAGGAAACTTTTATTCAAAATCGGGATTACTATACCGTAGGTCGGGCAACACTGGACAAGAACATAGCCAGTTGGTTGTTCCAACTACTTATAGGTCACAAATTTTAGAGATGGGACACGCTCTTCCTTTTAGCGGCCACATGGGACAAAATGCTACCATGCAAAGAATAGCAGCGCACTATTACTGGCCTGGGATGAACGGGGACATCATCCGATTTGTGAAATCCTGTGCGCAGTGCCAAAGGGTGGCACCAAGGCACTGGACACCCCCTGCTCCATTGGGGGAAATGCCTATTGTCGGTACTCCATTCGAAAGAGTAGCTGTAGATATAGTAGGCCCACTCTTAAGAACCAAGCGGAGAAATTGCTGTATTTTGACTCTAGTCGACACCTGTACTATGTGGTCAGAAGCAGTGGCACTCCCTTCTTCTGATTCTGTGCATGTCGCAGAAGCGCTCGTGAGTATTTTCACAAGGCTCGGATTTCCACAGCAAATACTCACTGATAATGGATCGCAGTTTAGAGGACATCTGATGGAAGAAGTCTTTAAGATCTTCCGTACTCAGCATATCCACACCTCACCCTATAATCCACAAGCAAACGGACAGGTAGAGAGATATAACGGGACCCTCATCACCATGCTGCGAAAATTAGCACAAGAAAGACCCGAAAACTGGGACTTATTCTTGCCGGCTGCCTTATTTGCCTATAGGGAAGTGCCGCATGCCTCCACTGGTCTACCTCCTGCAACATTATTATTTGGACGGCCAATAAAGGGACCCATGGAAGCATTGCTTAGGTCTTTAACCGACCAGAAAGCAGACGAATCTATTGTATCTGCATCAAAATATGTGCAAGAACTGAAGGAAAAGTTAAAGATAGGTTGGGAATTAGCCAACACTAACCTCCGACAAGCTCGTGCCAAGCATGCAAAACGGTACAATAAGACTGCGAAGGAAAGAGTACTACAACCTGGAGAGAAAGTACTGCTGTTACTCCCAACAGGGAATAACAAACTTCAGATAGGATGGCAGGGACCATTTGAAGTACTCGAGAAAATCTCTCGAACAAACTACAAAATCTCCATACGAGGGAAGGAAAAGATTTATCATGTTAACTTACTTAAAAAGTACATGGAACGCCTCGCTGCTCCTCAAGCACATCTCCTGACCTTAGCGGTTGCAATGGAAGCGGATAATGACCCCCACGAATATGCTGAATACCCGCTAAAACAGGAAGAATCACACACGGATGTGAAGCTCTGTGAAACATTAACTGAATCGCAACAGCATGATGTAAGACAACTGTTGGCTGAATATTCAGAAGTGCTCACCGATAAACCGGGACTAACCAACCTCTTGGAGTTTGATATAAAAGTATTAGATCCTAAGCCTGTCAGGACTAAGATTTACCCAGTCCCATACGCTAAAGCCAACGCTTTACGAGAAGAGATTGACAAGCTACTGCAAGATAACATAATCTCTGAATCGACATCCCCATACAGTTCAAGTGTAGTGCTTCTACAGAAACCCAACGGGGAAACTCGGTTATGCATCGATTATAGGTTACTCAACACTGTAACAGAGTTCCAACCAGAACCATTACCGAGCCCTAATGAACTCTTTACAAAGCTGAGCAGAGCAACCATTTTCTCTAAAATAGACCTTAGTAAAGGCTATTACCAAATTCCGGTAAAGGAAGAGATTAGACCATTGCTCGCCTTTAGTACCAGTGACGGACATTACACGTTCAATGTAATGCCTTTTGGATTACATAATGCACCTGGAGCTTTTACCCGGATGATGAGAAAACTATTACACCCTTTACAAAGCAATACCATTCATAATTTTATGGATGATATTCTCATCATCGCAACGGCTACATTTGAAGAACATGAAGAAGCGTTAGCCCTGCTCCTCAGGCGGCTCAAGGAAACTGGTTTAACAGCACGCCCAAGCAAGTGTCTGATTGGATTCAGAGAACTTGAATTTTTAGGACATACGATCACTCATGGTTGCTTGTGGCCAGTAGAGAAAAAACGTTGACAAAATCCGTAATGCAAAGCGACCCATAACGAAAAAGGACACTAGGTCGTTTTTGTCACTCTGTGGTTATTATCAACGGTTCATTGAGAACTTTAATAGTTTGACTGCACCATTGACTGACCTCACAAAGAAAGGTCAACCTGAAAAGGTAACATGGACGGCTCAATGTGAGAGCGCCTACACCACACTCAAAGAAAAGCTGACGACGAAGCCCATATTACGCCTCCCTGACCTCACAAAGACCTTTGTGCTAAGAGTAGATGCCAGTAATCTTGGAATAGGATCAACGTTGCTTCAAGCTGATGAAAACTACCCGGAAATGCTTTTTCCCGTGGCCTATGCTAGCCGAAAATTGAACGCTGCAGAACGCAACTATTCAACCATTGAAAAAGAATGCTTGGCTCTAGTGGCGGGAGTAAAAAAGCACCACGAATTTCTTTATGGAGTCTCATTTGTCGTGCAAACGGATCACGCACCCCTCACGTTTCTAGCAGCTTGTAAAAACCAAAATGCAAAAGTAATGCGATGGGCTATTTTGCTAAGTGTCTATTCCTTCAGGGTCGAGTACATCCCAGGTCCTGAAAATGTAGGAGCAGATTTTTTAAGCAGACACTCAGTAGAGGAACTCGCTAGTGGTGGAGAAAATAATCTTCTAACGCCAGCAGATAAGAAACAATCTGAGGAAACCTCGGAAGAAGTACAAAGAAGGAACTAATGGACGACACCGGGAATGATACACACAAGCCAAATTATCATCTCTCTCTCTGATTTAGTTGGGCAACTAACTTAAGTTCGGGGTATCTGTCGCAGAGTGAAGATAATTTGCATATTTGAAATTTTCTGTCCATCCTGTATATTGCTTTATTTTCTGTCTATCCTAAGTTTCCGAAAAAATGTTTCTCACGCACTTGCCTTTTCCCCACCTTAACCCAGGTGAAGATACGGTCAAGCAGCGTTCACGTTCGTTAGGAATTTCCAGACTCGTCTGTCTAGAAATTTATGGCCTGTCTTCTTCCTCATTGTTAAAACTTCTGAGCTCGGAACCACAGCACGTACAAGTGACATTCTATATGCAAACTAATTTGCAGCGATACTTTTTGCTATCGTGGGAACTTTAAAAAATGTAGCGGGTAAATCGAAAATAATTCTTTCTTTCTTTCTTTCTGTCTTTAAGAAACTAGTTTAGACTTCACTTGGTGAACGCATACGGGAAGAGATAGTCGCATTTCTCAGTCTTGTAAAGTAAAACTGTGCATAGGGAGACTTGAGTTAAACAAACCAAGTGCCCTCTAGTTTAACTTACAATAAAATTCCGGAGCGGATTTATGCAGTGCAAAGTCTTGTCTCGTATTGCTGAAAAGAGGTTACCTTTGGCCAGTGGCCATATAGTCCTCGTCCACCAGTCACAATAATTCCCTTCAATCATTTCAATCATTTCAATTACTTCAATTACTGCAATTATTGCAACGATTCTCAACACCAGATATTACCCTTAACAACCATCACCCGTACCATACTCCACCCATTTTAACCCTCCATCCCACCTTTGGAAGCAAATTCGTTATCTGTGGATATCGCATCAACTGTAGATACGTTACACCTTTCTTGGATTTATAAAATCGTGTTCAGATTCTGTGCCTTTGTGGATACCTTATTCGAACAGTGAAGTCGTTACCCCAATCTTGGATTTATAAAATCGTGTTCAGATTCTGTGCCCTTTGTGGATACCTTATTAGAACAGTGAAGTTAATTTCAAGCATTGGATTACGATATATTTTTTCCAAGAGAACCCCAGGATATAAGTTGTTTCCAACATTCACACCAAAGGAACAAAGGAACAAACATTCATTTACACACAAACAGTATTTCACACATTTTCCAGCAAAAGCTTATCAGGCCTGCCGGGAACTTTACTAACACAATTCATTCATAATCCTTGTTTTCACTATTGGTGTAATAATTTTTTTCTTCTTTAAAATCATCAAATTGTTGTGAGTTTGTTTTCTCGTGATAATCTTTATTATTATGTGCTGTAAAATCCTTATTGATTTATTTACATTTCTAAATTGAATAAAATTGAGTTAACCTCGATAGGATTGTTCGTTCAGTTCAGACTACCAAATCCTCAATCTAACTTTACTTCTTTACCCTACTATTTGTGAGTGACACAGTGTGTGCAAAAGAGTAATATTGTCGCCAGAGAAAACAAGAAGAGGTGTGTGTGTGGTTTTCTTAGTGAAGAACTCACTGACTCAGCCTGTGCCTTCTGCCTATCTCTCTTGCGCACCACTATCACACGTCCGTGTGCACTATTGTCCATCACACCTATACAGCTGTCAAGCTTTACCTACTATAAATTATATTTTCATGCGACACATGGGCACCCTATAAAAGTATATTCCTCTCTGTATGTGGGTGCGTGTGGGTGTGTGTGTGTGCGTGTGCATGGTCTCGATCTTCATATTCTGAATTAGACGTTTTATTTTGTTTTCAGTGTGACGTGGTCTGATCTATTCCATCTGATCTCCTCTAGTTCGAAAAGTGCTACATTGTAGATTGTTATTTTCTCGACTATTTATTCTGTAATCAAAATTATCCCCATCAAGCTGCTTACTTGTATTTCCTGCACATATATTTCTTAATCTGGTGCTTATGACTTGAAAGTTTCCACCGCCCTCTTATAATTTATCGCCCTTGTATAATGTATAGTCGACTAAAAATGAAAAACGCCATCTGAAGGCCACCGAGCTCTGGCTGGGAACAGCTGTGTTAAGCTATTGTATATTAATAACGATGGGGATATTAATGCTGAAGACAAGGAAAACGCAGACATAGAAATATGTAGCAGTAACTTGAAAATAAAAACAAAAACGTAAATATCATTTTGTGCAAACCATGAACTAGCTTTAGGAGAAGCAGATATTATGCACAAGCACTGAGTACTCACAAACCCAGACAATGAATTACCAAACGGACATACAACGATTTCTAAGACCAGAAGCATAATTTCTAGTAGAGGTAAATAAGCTTTATAAGCAGACAGGCAGCATGGTCTTCACCAACCCCAACTGAGCTAAAAACTGTATGAAATAAACCGGAGATATCCCCATCGTTTCATGGATGTGTTAGACGTGGCTATATGAAAGCGACGACTTCAGATTTTGACTGGGCAAAAGTTCTTGCTCAATTAAATATGTTTTTCCCCCGAAAGAAACGAAATATTTGTGTTCCTAACTCCGGATATGAATAATGTACTTAGTAGCCCAGTGGTTCCCAAAAGGTGTGGCACGCCACACTGGTGTGGCGAGAGATGATGGCACCAGAAGATTCTAAGACAATGAAGAATTTAGAGGGACTGTCAAAAAAATAATATGCCAAAAATAAATATAAAAGTCAGTTTCTTATTTATTTTGTTACCTAAATTAATATGGGAATATATGTATAAAAACCCATAGCATTTTCCACATTTTATTCAGTAATATAATTTATTTTAAGATACAGTTCTCCACGACATATTGTTGTGAACAGAGATTTCCAGCTCTGACAAATATCGAAGACCAGAAAAGAGAAAGGCTTCTTTGTGTTGATGAGGAGTTGAGAGTTTATTTAAGTTAAACCTAATATAAATGAAATTACCATACACACACAAAAAAGTTCACATTTCTCATTGAATTTGTATAAGGAACCTGTTCTCCTACCAGGCGCGTCAACCAGGTGGTGGACGGTTCAATGGCCAATATTGATATAGAGGTTAGCTGTGAATACTGAATAATCAACCATGAACCAAAACAGGTGGATGTCACTGAGGACGAGGTGAGAAAGTTGTAAGGGGCAGCTATCTGTATCAACTCATCTCTGAAGCTTCATGATGTGACACCAGCGCGATGGAGGCGTGTTTGACTTTTTAGTCAAAGGCTATCGGAGACATCCGTACACAAACCGACGGAAACCAACGGGAAACTGCCGTCGTATTATCCCTTGTATAATCATGAATCAAAACAACTTCCGTGTAAAAGGCAACGACGTTAAGGGGGATTAATCACCTCGTCCGGCAGGGAGCATGATGTGCTACATGTGCTACCCAACCGTCATCAAGCTACTGTTAGCAAAATTAGAATTAAGGATAACTTAATCACAGGAACTTGGAATGTCAGGACACTAATGCAGAATGGAAAATTAGAGAAAAATCAAGACGAAAATGAAGAGAATGAATGTAAATGTTTTAAAGGTAAAAGGATCCCGTTACACGCCCAATGAGGCATATTGGGAATATGGTGTTAGGCCCATATTTTCTTGACCATCGGCACACTATGGGTGATGTGGTAAACATCACGCCGGCCGCTTTTACCTTCCCAGATTTTCTCTGGTACCCAATTCATGAGGCTGGGTCGACCCCAGAGCCGTTTGCGGTTTAAAAATCGCATCGCAACTGGGGATTGAACCATGGACCACCGAGCTAGGAAGCCAGTGAGCTACCGCGGCTCCGTAAATGTTTTAGGGTATGTAAAATGTGATATACCGGAACAGGTGAAATATATTATGACAACTACCAAATATTTTATTCTGGAGGAAATAAACATGAAAGAAGAGTGGGCACAATATTAGATGCAGAAATAGCCAGAACAGTAAAGAGATTTTGGGCAGTATCAGATCTGTTTAAACTGAGTGGCAGACCACTAGATATCAATTTTATACAAATATATGCCCCAACAGCAGATAGTGCAGAAGAAGAAATTGACACTTTACGGCGAATTTGAGATGGCAGTGATAGAGTGCAAATCTCGTGAGATAACTGTTATACATATAGACGTCAATGCAAAAGTTGGAAATGAAAAAGTTGATGAAATGACTGGTGGTTATGGTCTGGGGGAAAGAACTGAGAGAGGTGACAGACTGACAGAGTGGGCAAGAACGCTTGTTATGATAGTAGGAAACACCTGGTTTAAGCAGCATCTTAGACGCCTTTAGACGTGGAAAAGTCTAGGGAACAATGTTCATAATCAGAATGACTACGTACTAATATGCAGGAGATTTAGAAACTGTTTGAAATCTGTGAAAACTAGGCCAGATGCAGACTGCAACAGCGATCATGAACCAGTAATAGGAAAACTTAGAATAAAATTGAAGAAAATAAAGCGAGCTTAAAAAAACATCACGTTAGACTTAACCTTACTTAAATCAGATAAGGAAATGAATGAAAGATAGTACAATACAGAATAGGTACAATGCAATTTTTAAAAAATACAGAGTATAGATGAACAAAGGGAAATGCAAAAGGAATCATGACATCAAACTTCAAAAGAAATCATACCAGAAGTAAAGAGGACTGCAAAGAAGAAATGGATGATAAATGCAATTTTACAACTGATGGATACAAGAAGGAAGGAGATGCAAGACAAAGAAGAAAATGACAGTCTAAACAAGGAAATAGTAAGCAACTGTAAAACAGCAAAAGAAGCATGTCTAAACCAGAGGTGCAGAGAACTTGAAGTGCAGCACAGAAAGGCACAAAATTTATGTACAAGCAAATAAATGAGTTAACAGGCAGAAGGACATAAACAGTCATTGACTGTTTGAAATAAAAAAAAGGAACCATTGTTAGTGGGTCAAGAGAACATGAAAAAAAGATGGACAGAATACATCAAAGAGCTATATGATGATGAAAGACCAGAACTGAACGACCAGGACAGCTGTGAAGGACCACCAATACCGTTGGTAGAGGTAGAGAATGTCATGCGCCACATGAAGAAAGGAAAAGCGCCTGAACCAGATAATGTAACAGTAGAGGAAATGGAAGCTTTGGGAGAATTTGGAGTAGAAGTGATAACAAAACTCTTAAATAACATCTACAACAGTGATCACATGCCTGATGATCTGTTAAAATCCATATTCATAACTTTGATAAAGAAACCTGGAACCATGGAATGCGAAGAACATCGCACCATTAGTCTTGTGAGTCATGAGACCAAAATATTGTTACAAAATTTCTTTGCAGTCCCAAAAATAAAATTAAACCAGAAATCGGTGATGAACAGTGTGGATTTGTAGAAAGTAAAGGCACAAACAATACTTACATATATATAGATATAAGTACAATGAGATCACTGGAGGATATGTCAGGAATATTCTTTGGTGTACATAATATAAACAACGTGAGATACGCTGATGATACAGTCTTAATAGCAAAAAGTGAAAAGAGTTGCGGGAAATGGTTAATACAATAGTGACAGAAAGTGAAAGTAAAGGTCTCAGCCTTAATAGCAAAACCACAGAGGAACCATGAAAGAAAACGTCTCAAGAAAATTACTTCCCCAGAATGCAAAATCGAAATAAATGGAACAGTTTTAAAACAGGTCAATAGATTCAAATACCTGAGCAAATTAATAACAACGGATGAAAGATGCATCTCAGAAGTGCTGAGCAGAATAGCTCAGGCAAAAACAGCATTCTATAAAATGAAGAGTATTTTATGCAACGATTATTTCTCAATAGAAGTAAGAAAATGAGTTCTTCATTGTTATATAGAACCAATCCTGACGTATGGGAGCGAGTAACGGACAATTAGTAAACAAGTAGGGAAAGCACTAGAGGCAACAGAGATGTGTTTGTACAGAAGAATGTTAAAAATACCACGGACAGCCAAACAGAGTAATGAGGATGTTATGAAAGAGGCCAATGCGCAAAGGGAACTTTTTTCACAAGCTAGAAAGAAGCAACCCACTTTCTTTTGGCATGTTATGAGCAGATGGAAACTGGAATATATCGTAACAACAGGTAAGAGAATATATCGTAACAACAGGTAAGAGAATATATCGTAACAATAGGCAAGTTTGAAGGAAAAAGAGATAGTGAAAGACAAAGAAAGCAGATACTGGACGGTTTGACATCATGGCATGGAAAGAAGTCAACAACAGAATTGATAAATAATACTGGAGACAGGTTGTCGTGGAGATACATGATCTCCTTCGCCACAAGGCATGGTACTTGAAGAAGTATTGTTTTATACTCTCTGGTTATCTCATGATCAATGTATAAAGCAGTTATGTTCTATGTTATGAACAAGCAGTTATGTTCTATGTTATGAACGAAGCACTGCTAGGAGTTGTGTGTGTCTGTGTTTGTTGTTGTTGTTGTTGTTGTTTTTTTTTTGAAAGTATTTCTTATCAATAAAACGTTCGGTGTGGCGCAAGCAAATTTTCATCCCAAAAGTGTGGCCCAGTGAAAAAAGTTTAGGAACCTATGTAGTAGCCTATCCTTTAAAAAGCTTTCCAGCTCAAGGAGTTAAAGTTAATGTCCCTTTGTACATTTATTACACAGCAACAAATTTAGCATGACCTATTTTATGGCTTTAAGGGATATAGTTCATCAGTTAAAAGGGGAGATACAGGTGGACGAAAGTAAACTGACGAATAATCTCAATTTTCTCAGGGGATTGAATGTTAGCCGTGTTGCTGTACAAAATGAAGTTTAAAAAGAAATTTGCAGTGTATGCAATGAAGGAAAGCTTAGCGTTATTATTGTAATCATGTCAGGTAAAAGTGACAATTCCTTTGGTTGAGCGATAAGAATTCACATGACGTGTGAAATGCAGAAATGGTCAATTTTGAAATGTTCGTGGGCTAGAGTAAGAGTTGGCAAGATGTCGATCGCGCTCCAACTGTAGACCGCTGAACGATTTTAGCTTGACCGCCTGATATAACGTTTTTTTTTCTTTCAAATACTGTAAATATTTAGTTTTTAAAGATACAATTTTACATTTATAAAAGGAATAACAACAAGCAATCACAACACGAGAATTAACATCTACGTTCACCGAACTTCATAGGCTACCTGTTATAAATATAATCACTCCTAACTGGTCTTTATGTTGAGTAAACCGAGTCCAATTTTCGAAGTACAAGTTTCAAATCAGGTTTGAAGTGCTTAACAGTACCCGGTAGTTTTAAAGTCGAGTCCCAAGTTAGGCTCATTTGTGATCTAACACTGTTTATAGTCACACTCGCTTTTATTCGAACAATCACATCTACCACTATAAATAATAATGAAGCATAATAATATTTTAAATTATTTTTTAGTATTTTATTAACTGACTGCTTTTATGATTTCGATTTCAACAAAACCATTTTCGATTTTACTGTATGAGTGCGTTATGAATAAGAACGGCGAAGTTGTTTCGCCGAAATAAGTAAATTCCGAGTCGAGTCGAATTGCTTATTTAAAAAAAAAAATAAAATAAAAAACTCGAATCGAGTCATTGTGATAACTTAAGCCCGACTCGAGTTTGAGTCCATCAACTCGAGTCGACTCATACAGATTTAGACATCAGGAAGAAAGACCTGTTCGACTGAGGCTCCTTCACAATTCAGCAGACTTCCAATAAATAGTCTATTTGTCAAAGGCAAAAAAAATATTATGAGTTGAGGAATTAGAGATGAGAAAAATGTATTACTTAAATCACCTACTCTTCGTTGTAAATAAAATCACCTTGTTATTTGATCATTTTACACACCAGTAGTGACTAACTGTTTCCCCTGTGTTGTCACCCTCTAATATTTGTTGTCCACGAGTCGTTCCAAAGCACAATACAAAAAAATCACTAATACTAGACGAAGCTAAATACTTGTCACCAGTGTGTTGCATTCGCCGATGGATTGTTTATACACATGATTACAGCCAACCCAGGCACAAAATCAATTATCCATCCACGATTTGATAAGAAGAGTATATGAACAGCACTATGAGGATAATGATACCGCGTGGGTTCCAGAGGTCTCAGAGAAGTAGAAAAAGAATTGAACTATTTTCCTGAAGGCATGTCCTAAAAGCCGACTAAATGCAGGTGTACATGGAGTTAGAAGCCTCTTCATGTCAAACAACTTGATACAGAAACTACTACCGCTAGAACACTTGAAGTACTTTGCAGCTGGCTCCTGACAAGGGAGCCATTTGCAGTGATTGCCCAATGCTCAGGGCCGGTTTAACCATTAGGCTAACTAGGCGGTCGCATAGGGCTGCAAAGCTTGGAAGCGGGAGTAGAGTGGGGAGGGGGGGGGGGGGGGGAGCAGCAAAATCGTGTGAATTTAAAAAATGGGTACATTTATAACGAAAAAACGCGTAATTCCGAGAAAAAAATACAGTATTGTAAATAAGCGTGCATACAAATATTTGTATTAACACATTTTTGTGGGCTCAGTGTTGCTCTTTGGGGGGGGGGGGGGGGGGGGAGAGGGGGGGGGGGGTCGGGGGGGGGGGAGGGGGGGGGGGGGGGGGGGGGGGGGGGGGGGCGGTGTGGCCTCTGGTCTCGATGAGAAAACGAAAGGTTAGGACTGCTGCACCCTTAATTAAGCATGTCGTACAAGGCAGCTAATGTGAGGTTGTGCATGGGGCTGGCAACCTCATCATGTCAAACTAATAGCTGGGACCTCAAGACGCAGCAATAGAGACCGCAGTCAGCGACTCATAGCTTGACTGCCTGCGTCAGGACCAGCGAACCAGAGCTGGTCAAGACCGCACTCCACCTCCACGTGGTGGTCCTGGAAACAGTATGCAGCTGTGCAGGCTGGCTGAGCGAGTGTGGATCGAAATGGGAAGGCAAACCCGGTCCTAAAAAATGCCGTGCAGAAGTCGGATGTGTCGACCGAAAGGTGCAGATATCACAGCTACGTTGTAAACAGACACAACGCAACCACCGTCCTTTTCAGGGCGAACGAAGAAGAAGAAGAAGAAACTAATAGCTACAGAATTGCTTGGTCTAGACATCTTTACAAGACATCAAGCTGCGGCGGTGGCTTCATGCCCCATAGAGAACAAACAGGAAACTGATGACATTTATGTGCATGGTTCATGTGCTTGAGTGTCTGTGTATGTAAATGTGGCGGTTTACGTATATCTTGGCGGCAACAAATGAGCTCTTTGCCCAGTGCTCCAAATACACTACCACCGGATACTGTCTATTCTCATTAAGAAGCGTTAGATGTCCAGCGATGAATGAAAGAGGACACTCCGCACTCTTCGACTAAAGAAAGAATGTCTTATTTAAAGAAAAGTAATTAGGAAAACCATAGATAGAGCTCTTGCAGTAAACGTTTCCTTGCTTTTGTAGCATCCATTCTCGTCTCTCGTTGACTTTGTAGTTATGGCATCTTAATGTTAAAAATCTACATGTTTTTGTTACATTTGTTCACATAAGGAAAGTCTTCTACTATTTACTGGACCCAGTATCAAGGTCTTTGTCTTGTTTGGACTGACACATACTGTTAATAGGAGAACAACAGAAGTGATTGCGTCATTAAAGGGCTGAGTTGCCCACTGTATACTTCCGGTGTTATCTTGTGTGTTTCGTACTGATATATAGTCAGCAAAGCATCCTTTTTTGGGGATGCCTAGCTGGCCGTGGGGTCAGTGTGATTCGCTTGATAGCTAGGCGGAGTTGTCGTACGGAAGGTACGGGGTTCGAACCCTGGGTAAGCCACTCACGTCTGTTGTTTTTCTGTTGTCCAAGTGTTCTACTTCTTTATTTCTTACGAGTGCCTGAAAACATACCTTTATGTTTGTCTAATATTAATTTACATTTGTTCTAATGACTTGCAGCCTATATTTTCATATTTTAAAACCATTGAATGTTTTATTAGTCTTGCTGACTTAGTCGTTCATCTTCTACCCAGGGGTGTAGCGGTTTGGCAGAGAGAGAGAGAGAGAGAGAGAGAGAGAGAGAGAGAGAGAGAGAGAGAGAGAGAGAGAGAGAGAGAGCAAAATACTATCCTATCGGTTGTCTTCCTCCTGGCCTGTTTCCAATCTAGTCCTCGGTCCTTCAGAGATTGTCTAATGTTGTCCTCCCAGAGATTGTCTAATGTTGTCCTCCCAGAGATTGTCTAATGTTGTCCTCCCAGAGATTGTCTAATGTTGTCCTCCCAGCGAACTCTGGGTCGGCCTGTAGGTATGGATCCCTGACACTTAGTTTCCTATATTTGTCGTGGTTGCCGTTGTTCTCCCGTTCTGCAGACCAGGCTAAACCATCGTTATTGGGACTGTTCTACTTGGGTCTGCAGGGGCTGGGTTTTGAGGCCATGACATGTTGTCTGGTTTGCGGACCAAGTCTCTTCTTGCTACTCAAACCATTTTCCTCAGGAATCTCATTTCTGAATGTTTTATTAGTCATTGTATGTAATAAAGCTTTGAAGTAGACATATCATATTTCTTTGGCTTCAGGTTTTTACAGAATGGGGTAGGTGGCCTCTATTCCCACCCCTCCTTAGCCGCCCTCTACGATATGCCTGGTGAAGTTACAGTGTTACTATTCTTTACTCCCCTTCCGGGCCCCAGTGACAATATGGGGGTCTGTTTATTTATAAGATTTATTTACTCTCTTACGGGTTACTTGCGCTTACGTATAAAAAAGACGCACTTACTTATTAAAGGACGCACATGAATAGTTATCAGTGTGAAATATTACAGAAAATATTATTACTTTCGAACAACATCGACAACAGCATGGACAAATCAACCAAAGCTAATTTAAATAATTCAATGTAGCCATCCAAGACGGAAGAAGGTCCTCTGGTAAGGTTGCATATGACGCTAACAAGAGAATGCTGAAAGGAGTCGGTGCTGCAGACTCACCTTTGTTCTTCTAGAAAAGTCAGACAATCAAAGTGGTCCATAGCCCTCACCGGACAATCAAAGGGGTCCATGGTACAAGCCAGGCTAAGAACCCTTGATTTAGAAGAAAGAAGGAGGAAAGGGAAGAGGAGACATACTGGAGTCGTTAGTCCTGGTGTTATGAACTTTCTTTCGTTTTGTCAAGAGGAGAAGAAAGAAGACATCAGATTAAGCTGGGAGAACAGGTCCTGGAGCAGGTCGACTACTTTAAATACATCGGAGCTATTATAGACCGAAAGGGAGGCATCAAAGAAGAGTTGGCCACTCGAAAAGCAGCAGCTGGGAGACTTTTTCAGGCCATAAATCGAGGATTCCGCAGCAAGAGAGAGGTTGGTAAGAAAACGAAGATGGCTGTATACCGCTCCACCTATGTCCCAGTCTTGACATTTGGATGCAAGTCATGGGCAATGACTACAACCCACAAAAGCCAGATCCAAACCTCAGAAATGAGGTATCTGAGGAAGGTGGTTGAAGTAACAAGAAGAGACATGGTCCGCAACCAGACGATACGTCAAGGCCTAAAATCCCACCCGCTGCAGACCCAAGTAGAACAGTCCCAACTAAGATGGTTTGGCCATTTCTGCAGAATGGGAGAAGATCGGCTACCACGACAAGCATGGGAAACAAAGAGCCAAGGATCCAGACCCCCAGGACGACCCAGAGTCCACTGGGAGGACAACATTAGACAATCTTTGAAGGACCGAAGACTAGAATGGAACCAGGCCAGGAGGAAGACAACCGATAGGATAGTTTGGCGCTCTCTCTTCCAAACCTCTACACCTCACGGTAGAAGGGGAACAACTAAGTAAGTAAGTAAGTGTCAAGGGGTGATATGCTTTGTTTTGTTACGTTGCCATTTGTTGAAAGTTCATAAGATTTGAATCTGTATTCTTGGGATCTTAGCTCATATTTAAGAATCTATGACCAAGTGTTATTAGTCATTTAAATTTACAGACAACCGTAAAACGAACTGATATGTGGTGTATTGATCCAACAGTTCCGTAATCGATCTGGTTAATTTAATCACGAGTTACCTGTGCCAGCACAATATATATGTGTGTGTGTGTGTGTATATATATATATATATATATATATATATATATATATATATATATATATATATATATATATATATATATATATATATATATATATATATATATAATTCCATACGTTCAGTCAATGCCTCAATAGATTCCGTATCACAGCCATCGTGGTAATTAATATTGGCCCTACGGCCTATGACATCTCTGAATAATCATTAAGGCACCTTGGCCTGAACCCTATACTGAAATATAAGCAATGTGGCCTTAACCCTTTACTGAAGTGAAGACACTGTGGCCTTAACACTTTACTATCCACGCAGTTGTACCGTCACACAGACGGACCTCTACACTTCTCACCATCAAGGTGACTTGCAGAATCTCCTCTTTTCTTAGCTACATGCAAACGTCATAACCTCAAAAACTAACGTTATGCAATCATGCAATGATGGAAGTGCTATTCGGTGCGGAAAACGACATCTAAATAATAATTGCAGTTTATAACACACCACATAGCAGCTTCCAACATTGCCCCTCGCTTCCCGAACGTAAACCATAGGTTTTCGATTGAGAACCGAAGATAACGTATGTGCACAAATAAATAAACACTAAGCATGCGCATATTTACTTAATAAAGTAAACTGTAAGACTATATCAATGACAGAGATCTGAGCTCTCTTAAATTTTTTTAACACCCAAAAGTCCATTCAGCGTTTACATCGATAAACCAATTCTAATGTGACGGTGTGGCCAGAAAGGTGTAATTTTAGACTGAGTAATTAGTTGTCGATCTAGTCTACGGTGTATATTTGTGCTCATGTTGGCATTCTCACCCGGTAATGGGCGATTTAAACGAAACACATCTTCGCCATCCATAAAGAAGACAGACGTGTGAGACATGGGAGACAGCGCTCGGTTGTTAGACATCTCGGCGCTGTCTGACACCAGAAGAAAACACCTTTTTGAGCACGAAACCGTAAGAAGTGTGAGTAGGGCAACGAATATCGTGGGATGTAACAGCCCATTAGTGAGCGGACCTTGGGTTGTGTCGATTAGGAAGATAACACTGGCTAACAAAAAAAAATTTATTTTTTCTTTCTCTAACATTTCTATGTTTTTCTGGTCAATTTTAATGCCCTGTTTTTAAATCTGCAAACCGTTTTTCTCTATCAGGTCGGGATCTCTAGAAATACGCAATTGAAGTTTTTTAACAACCCATACAGTATTACAACATCATTTGTACAAGAAGTATAACAGTTATGTAGGCTTGAATTTCTTTGCAGTCGACTTTCGTCGGTGAATGGCATGTGGTACATCGCGATGAAGCATCCAACAATAATCGGCAAGCATGGTCACACTCCACCGTCCTTCATAACGTGACTCCATTACGGCGATATCTTGATGGAATCGTTCTCCATGTTCATCGCTGACTTCGCCAAGTTGTCAGGGAAAAAGTCAAGATGCGAATCGAGCAAATGGATTTTGAGGGACATGTTACAGCCCATAATTCTGTATGCATCTATGCACTGCTTAACAATATGCACACAGTCGACAGATTTGTGATTTCCCAGAAAGTTATCGACGATCGATTTGAATGCCATCCATGCGCGAAGTTCACTACCATGTAACAAGTTCTCGAATTGTTTGTCTGCAATAACTTTCCTAATCTGAGGTCCTACAAAGATACCTTCCTTTATCTTTGCATCGTTAATTTGCGGAAACTTTTCTCGAAGATAAGTGAAAGCTTTGCTCGTTTTATCTAACGCTTTTACGAAATTCTTCATGAACCCCAACTTTATATGTAACGGTGGTAAAATGATGCTGTCTTTGTTAACTAATGGCTCGTGTATTACATTTTTATGCCCCAGCTGCATACGATCCCTGATAGGCCACACCTTTCTTGCATAATGTTCCTGTCTGTTGCGGCTGTCCCATTCATATAGGAAGCAACAAAATTTAGTATACCCAGTCTGCATGCCCGTGAGAATTGCAATGACCTTTAGGTATCCACAAATCCGCCATTGGTAGTCATTGTACTTTATTTTTGCCAAAAGTATAGCCATATTGTCATAAGTTTCTTTCATATGAACAGAGTAGGCGACTGGAATTGATGAAAATAAATTTCCATTATGCAATAACACGGCTTTTAGACTAGTCTTGGAAGAGTCGATGAAAAACCGCCATTCGTTGACTATGTGCTCATGACCGAGGTGCACCATTAGACCGTTTACATCTTTGCAATAGCAAATGTTATCATCCATCTCAAAGTATTGAACAAGTTCTCTGTGTCTATGACGAAATTTAGATATCGGAGTATTGGGCGCTAAAAGATTCCATTCTTTGAGTCGCGAACCGAGTAATTCCGCTTGTCCTTTGGTGAGAGCGAGATCACGTATTAGATCTGAAAGTTCTGAATGGTTAATTAAGGGAACACCATCATTCACCGGTATATAATCCGAGTCAGAATTAGTTTCTAAAGCAGGTAAACTATCAATTTCTGATGGTTCATTCACGTCCAACGGATATTGTTCTGGTGGAACTGGGATCGGACACGTGATTGGATCATGAGGCACTGGTTTCGAAACCGATTCAATATTTGGATAAACCACAGACTTTCTAGTTTTAAAAGTGAAACCATAAATATTTGTCAAGCAGAAGTAACAATCAGTAGCGTGATTTGTCGGTTCACGCCATATTACTGGCACTCCAAAAGGCATCGACTTATGCTTCGGCGATTTTAGTAACCAACCTGCCAATGTATTTGTACAAGTCGAACAAACTGCATTTGGCATCCAAGATTTATTTGCATCATCAACTTTCGAATCGAAATAAAGTTCATATGTTTTCTTTAGCAATGTTGTAAAGTTTTTCTGGTGAACACGATCGGTAAAATATCCGCACACGTAACAGAACAGATCAGCCGAATTTCTACAACTTCTAGAAGCAATATTTCACTCAGAATTATTTCAAAATACAGTAACTATTTGAAATATAACGTAACATATGTCATGCATCTTTTAGCAGTATAAAAAAGTAGAATTATTTTGCATTTTATTAATTTTTAAAAAGTTATATAGTAAAAATGAAACGGAGCCAATAACGGTTTCCCAAAAATATATTTATTCACAAATATCTTAAGAACCCGACGTGATAGAGATAAACGGATTTCAAATTTGAAATCAGCGCAAGAAACTGACCTAAGAACACTTATTCTTATATAAGAAAGAAAAATGTTGTTTGTCAGTGTAATCTGGCATTTTTTACGTGGCTTTCATAAGGTACCGGGGAGTATAGGTAAGATTTAAACTAAGAGAGTTGAAGTCTTCAGTCAGAGAGGAGAAGTAGCCTGATTGTCTTCTTGTGCAAAACGCGCCTTCGTACGAAAATCAAGCGAGGTTTGGGCTTTTGCATAGTTGCGTCTGTGCTAAGAGAACTAACGACATTGAGGTATGCTTACATATGAGTACATTTTTATAATACTTTAGATGTAGTAATATTAGACGTTTCAGTTTTAAGAGTTATTGCTTAGTAGCGTTTGTCTATCTATAGTTTGATAGAAACTGACTGGCGATTTATGTGTTTTTAAGTGTAATTTCATCGCTATTTTCAACTGTGAGACTGTGTTAAATGTGTTAAGTATCTAAGTGCATTTATAAGAGGAATTCTAGTGTCGCACTGCGCTGTATACAAGTGTGTACTTATTACCATTATTATTATTATTATTTGTGTAGTGTTAAGTAATGGTTATATTGCATTCTTGTGAGCCGTAAGTGTGGTTAATTTTACATCAGTGATTATTGTGAGAGAAGGATCAGCGTACCCTCTAGCTCCGTGAGTAGCCTATGCCTATTAAGTTTAGTATAGAGCTGTAAGAATAGAGTATATATATATATATATATATATATATATATATATATATATATATATATATATATATATATATCTGCTTGTTCTTTAGAGCAGCTAGGCCTCTAAGATACTGATCAAATGTGGTTATTTAGACCAGTGAGTTGTGTATAATATTTCATCATAGATAGAAGTGCTCCAATTAAGTTTTCTCTCGCGTGATGATGTAGTTAGTATTTAATAGGAGTATGAAGGCATTATTGTTGACTGAACTTTGTTTATTGTATGATTACACATACGCAGACCTGCATGAACACACACAACACACATGGTCATTTAAGCGCATATACTTGCATATTTTCACACATATGTATGTATTATTACGTGATGATGTTTGTCCATTAGTACGATGCTAGTTTATTTTGTTTCATTTTATTTCAGAGAGTCCAGCAGTCTGTGCTAGGTTATTATATGGTGTTACGAAGAGAATACCGACATATCTAGGCTATACAGTGTTGCTTATGAATTGCCTTCAAAGTAAACTTGTGGACAACATTGTTTCTGTATGATTCATGTGCTACCTGATAGGGTTTCATTAATAAAAGTGGGACCCCTGTCATCAAGAGTTTTGCTGTGACTGCGGAACGTGTATGAAAGTAGGCCAGAGAGAGTGACGACAACATTACACACGAATTCTTATTCTTCTTCACACATCGTCTTCGCACTGTCACACTAATAACTGTTGCAGAGTTGGCTAAAGAAGCTGTGCAATACCAGTTCAGCGATTGTAAAGTTTCATTTACAGAAATAATCTTCTTCTGCGTTCAGTTTGTAGCCATGCTAAATCTACAGGACTGTCGCCAGGACCAAGTCCACAGTCTTTTCCAGGTCAGCGCGGCAGCCCCATAGCTTCTACTTGAGTTCAGCACCCACTAGCCAGGCCTGGTGTTGTCGGTCATCATGGGTTGAGCAGTTTTGGAGAATGTAATCAGGGGTCTGTCTGGATTCCGTTGCCACATGGACATTCATTCGTATGAGATATCCTTAGGCGATAGACGTGGCCTAATTATCTGCAGTGGCCAGTTCTCAGGCGGAAAATTATATATATCACCTTCCTTCTGGGTGGCTGAATTATTCCATTTTACTGCCACTTCTAGATAAAGCATCAGCTCTCTCATTTCAATATATTCTGCCCCCATTGACCATGTAACCGTGCCTTCTACATCTGGAGACAGAAAACAAATGTAAACACCTACAATACCTTCTGTTAACCAGTCGTCTGATGATAAAGTCAGCTCTGCAGTGACAACTGTAGCCACAAGCGACGGATGTAGTGGCAATTAAAGTCCTACAATATTTTTTGTAAGTACAATCTCGTACATAATATTTTTTTGTGTGCGATCCATATGTTTGATCATTATATGTAGTTAACAAATGTTGTTAACTCTGTAGTTTTTGTTTTGTTTCACTTTTAAATTGATTTTTATACAGAATTCTAGATCTTGGGAACGAATTAATTTGTTTTCTATTAATTCTTACGGGAAATCAAAATTCATTTAGCGCTTTTTCGGTTAGCGCTCGATTTTTCAAGAACGAATTAACAGCTCTAAGCGGAGGATTGCTGTATTTTGCAGTCTGTATACCTTTCTAGCTATACGCTTATCAGTTTTTTTTTTGTTTTTTAATCCTTCTTCCTGAGTTTATATATTTTTAAAAAGTCTTTATGTCTGCTTATCTGTCTGATGCCAGGCTTTCTAATGTCTACCTGTTTTGTTTTGTATATCTATGCGTATGTCTGTGTCATTTAAACATCAGCCCATGCGTGCCCATTGTTTTTAAAATTGTCATCAGGTTCCTACTGATATTTGTTCAACCAAAAACCTGTCACAAATACTTTGTTTTATATAATTAGACACAATAGCAGGTGCAATCAGATCAACATCAGTGGGAGCTATAGAGATGGCTTTAGGAATTCTACCCTTAGAATTACGGAGAAAGGAGTTAAGACTAAATTACATGAACAGAGTTATGTTAGATAAGTCTCACCCAGCACATACAGCTTTTACCAAATGCCAACTAACAACTCAAGCCAATCCAATGAATACCACTAGATACCCTACAGGATGGAAGTGTATGGAGGAAATTGTCAATCTGGGTACATTAATTACATCAATTAATAACAGTGTTGAATACAAGCCAGTGATTCCACCCTGGGAGATCAAGAAACCAGACACGGACTACCACCTAGCAGAAATACTTAAGAAAACAAATAATATAGAAAATATTAAAAACACAGCCAATAAATATATACAACAAATATCAAAAGACAGCATTACTGTGTACACAGATGGATCCAAGGGAGAGGATGGCAAATTGGGGATAGGAATACATATTCCAATATGGAAAATGGCAAAAGAATATAGCATCACGGAAAATACACCCATTTTCACTGCAGAGATGGTGACAATACTAAAAGCACTAGAAATATTCTCTAATAACCCTCCCAAAAAATTAACAGTTTTAACTGACTCTCTTTCAACAATTAAAGCACTTAGAAACTTACGAGAATGTAGTAGACCTGATATAGCAGAGGAGATATTTCTAGGTACTACATACTTATAGTCCAGAGGATGTTCAGTCTTAATTGCTTGGATACCTTCACATGTTGGCATAGAAGGAAATGAAAAGGCAGATAAAGAAGCCAAGAAAGGTAGATCTGATAAAAATCTAATAAATGTAGGGACGAGTAAATCAGAGATTAAGAGCTTAATTAAAGATTTAATAACAGATGAATGGAAAGCAGAGTGGGATAACAATCTGAAAGGAAGACATGCATATAAGATGTTCAAGGCTCCAACAAGAAAATGTCAGATATCTAGGGAATTGAAAATTCCCAGTAATAAGAAACTTCTCAGGGAGCCGCGCTAGCGTAGTGGTTACAACACCGCTCTGGCGACCGGGTGATTCAGGATCAAACCCGGGCGACGGTATTTGAGGATTTTTCGTCGACCGGGATTTGGACTGGATTAACTCGAGACCTGGCGAGGACATTTGAAGTAGTGTCGTCGACCAGGGACTGGCGGTTCCTGAGCCGACCCAGCTCTAATGGGTACCTCCGAAAACGGCGAGTATCTGCCTGAATGGCGAGGGACACTTGTCTCTGTACAAGAAAATAGGATACTCACGTAAAAATCAATGTCAGGTTAGACATTAAAAATAACCTGAGATTTCGCCTCGAGTATTAGCGGGCGTACGAAAAAAAAGAAACTTCTCAGACTTCAGCTGGGAAAAGGCTATTTCAGAATAGAAGAACCTTACTGTACAGGATGTCTTCAAGACAATAATATAGAACATTTCTTGTTAAAATGTAAGAGGTATGAACAAATGAGAATACCAATATTAGATTATTTGTAAGCATCCAACTTACCAATAAATATAGAAGAGGTGTTAAGAATAGACAGACCTAGGGAACTGCATAATATAGTCAAACAGTATTTAACACGAACAAATGTTAATATATAGTGGCTGGGAATGTGAAGGTCTCATGCTGTTCTTACAATGCATATGACTTTTAACAGATGAAAGTCAATTAAATACTGTATATGTTAAAGTCAGTTATATAACTGGAACCACCAGGCCTTTACACCCCTCCACTTTAATATTATTCTTGTTCAGAGTTTCTTCTTGATTTTTTGTTGTTGTTTATTTTGTTATTTATTTATTTAACGTATAAGCACAATTGTGATCGTCCCAATTTACAATGATTTGACAAATGTGATGCCACTTTCTCATATCGGCAGTTGTTCATATTATTTGGAATTGAAAACAATATATATCCTAATTATAACCCATCAGAGGTTGAACGGGATATTTTTCTTCATTAATTTAAAAAAAAAAAATTGGTTTTATGATTAAATACTTTATTTTATGTTTAAATACTTTGTTTTACCATTATACGAAAATAATATCTCGTGAAAGTGGGAGACAGCTCTATATACGTGATAAAATGTGTTATCTCGAAGCTGTCAATAAAAAATACCCGGATCTATTCAAATACCCATTTTGTCCATACAGGAAACTGTGTCGGCGACGTAGGAAAAAAGGTAAGGTAAAGGATACCGTTACACTCCCATTGAGGCATATTGATAATATGGTGTTAGGTCCATATTTTCTTGACCATCGGCACACTACGGGTGATGTGGTAAGCATCACACCGGCCGCCTTAACCTCCCCAGAGTTGCTCTGGTACCCAATTCACGTAACATATTTCTATTTACGGTTTCATTTTATTTATTTTTAACTTAGTTCTCGCTTTTTTTCTTTTCTCTTCTGTTTTGTTATCTTGTCCCTAACGGAGACCTTGTAGAGGTCTAGTTAGCATTTTCTTTGTCCTTGTATAGACCTATTGCCTATGTTCGTTTACCCGCTGTCATAAGAAGAATAAACAGTTAACTGCTTAAGCAGGGGAAGATCATCAATATTCGCAAAAAAACATTAAGCAATAAGACAAGTAGTTGAAAAGACCATTACAGAGATAAGAACACACGATTTCACTCCCTTGCTATAAGATTTTACGGACGTGTAGTGAAGCCTGCAACTGTATTTTTCCAAACTTCGTATGTTTACTATAAAGTGTCTATAAGAAGGCATGCGGTCAACTTTGTTGGCTGTCGTGAAACGAAGTGTAACCCACTACTTTGTTAATCACTATGTCGAGATACAGATTTGCTTCAACCAATCAAAGATCAACGTTCACCAGTCTCTGAGACAGAATGAATTAACGGCCATCTTGTTCACGCAAGATGGCCGATGAAAACTGAATAAAATTAGGCTGTATGAGACCAGGTACAAAACCGGAGGAAACCAATCATTTTGCTCCGCCAGGAACCAACCGAAAGCTTTCCTCAAGTAGTTACCTGACTATATAATCAAGCGGATTTTATGCTAACCACGCAATCCCGAACTTGACGCCAGAGCTGAAGAGGAAGAACTGTCACTTTGATTTACAACTTACCTGAGGGCATCGACCTGCAACCTACTTCACTAAGTCGCGTCAAAACCTGGCCAGTTTAAAATCTTAAGAGGGTAAATATATTCACGATAACCGTTGGTATTTGTTGTGTGTCATTTATACTACCTATCAGGTTACTGATTGTATTGTGACAGGGGCTAGGTGTTACCTCACACCCCAGACCCGTGCACTAAGAAAATTTATAAAGGATCGTTTGACAGGGGTTGCAATTATTGGTTGCTTGCAACCCTCTCAGCAGCAGACTTAACAATTCAAGCAATCCAAAGCCTTATGCAGATCAACATTTAATTCTACCGAACACAACCGAACACCAAACGAACAATCCAACAAACAATCAAACGAACAAACCAACGAACAATCAAACGAACACCCAGTCAGTGTTCATAGACTGTCTGAAAAACAATAAATAAAACAATGTCTAAGTGAACATTAATAGCATGGATAATAACACTTACCATAAAGAAAACATGCGCCCACCTGATATCATCAACTATCTCACACACTCATGCGTGTCGTCCAATGCGACTAGTATGGTGTTGTGCATGAGGCTGGCAATCGCACCGGGTAACATAGGTTGCTACCGAAACCACTACTGCAAGAGCATCTGAATGCTTCATGCTGAGACAAACCACACCGGTGGCCCCATGCTCCCTCAGGAGCGGAGGAGAGAAATATACATCTCCAAGTACGCCCACGTGCTCTCACAAACCATGTTCACATAACAATAATAATCAACTGGACATAAAATAATATTCTTCAATACATGTACAACAAATAATCTCAATAATGAGAATTAACTACTACCTCTCAACCGACCCACATCAATACTCGTTCCCGCACTCTGAACATGTCGTAAGTGACGACTGGTGCGCCTGGCCACAAACGTGTCATATGTGACCCCTGACGAGATTGGGAACTCATCACATGAAACACATAATTACAGGAACAACCACTGTAACAGCATAAAAATGCTTCTGTTGACTTGTGGTGGACACCAGCCGCATTGGTGTTTCCATGCTCCACCGGGAGCAAACAGAGAAACACCTGTCTCAACTTGCCTTACGCACCAGAAATCTAAATGACTATTCTCCCTTCTAAGTAACCACTAAAGATAAACAGTAGAATAATCAATAATCGTGAAATACACTTAATTACTTTTACATTAAAGGATAAAATAAAATTACTCTTACATTAAAGAATAATATTCTTGGCTTTAACCAAAAACTGGAACTAAATACACCGCGTGTCGCTCGGCATAACATATTATAGGTTTAACACGCGGAGCGTGTTTAATCAGACTCGCTATCGCCGCCTTTTATCACCACGAGGCTACTATCTTGCGATCGTTAATCTTATCTAAATTCCAGTGAAATAACCTCAACAGTCTGCCTTTCTGAAGAATGAAATAATCGCTCTTAAACTCTCACATCTATCTATCTATCTATCCCATTAAACATTAAAATAGCCACATCGATATAATTTCAGAATCCTAGAAAACTAATGCTAATTTAAATTAACTCACGTGCTCAAGGCATTTACAGCTTGGCTCTTGTGTGTCTTCTTCGTCTGTTCTCACTGGGCGGCTGTCTCAACAATCCCAGTTTCGCCACTTGCTACCCCCTTTATAGGCCCTGGCCTAACCACTCAATTTACTGCGCGCTTACGCGCATTAATCTGCGCCACACAGATAACACACGCGATTATTGCTCCAGAATGCATGAAAACACAGATATACACAACTAGAGCAAAAACACAACTAATATGTAGGCTTATTATGGCCTTGTAATAAATCTCTGCTTGAAGATAACGTGATCAAAAGGCACTAAAACCACATAGACAACATGACTGCCCAGATGGGGCCAGCGCCGAGAACGACAGATCTCAAGATGGCGCTGTCACATATTCCCCGCCTGATTTTGTTGTCGTCCCGACAACTGCACTAAATCAGGCGCTTCAGTCGTATTCTCCAAATCTGGAGGATCACCTTTTCCTTCACTTCGTCTCAGGTCATTGCTGGTTACTCTAATGCTCGGACTCGCTCTGTCCATTCGTTGGATGATATATGGACCCCCTGTCATTGTGGGAGCACGAACTACAACGTACTCGTCTTCTGACCACATATCACGAATCTCGGATCTCTCAGCGTCGTGCATTCTCTTCTTCACCAATTCTCCGACCTGTAGTGGAGTAGAACACGACAGCTTGTCACATCTCTCTTTCCGGACTGCTGCAAAACTCTGCAACGGTGGCTCTGCTCTTACGTGCGCCCCTCGTAGCCTGGAAACGTGTCCTTCAACGAGTTTTAGATGAGTCTCCTCCTCTAAATGCCGACCACTTTTCCCGGCGCCCTTATGGTGACAGTTGCCACGGCCATCTCTTGGCTTGCACTGTGACGGCAATGTAGATGTGTTGGTACGCTTAGAGAGGGCGCTCTTTGATGGGCAAACCGATATCAAATGGTCCGGGGACCTACAATGGAAACATCGCTTAGGAAGCGGGCCCTGGGGACACTTGGCTGCCATGTGGTTCGAAAGGTCTCCACAGTTGAAGCATCTTATTTTCCTAGGCTTCCTTGGTGCCCTGGGTCGCCTCCTGCTACCCTTACATCCCTGGCCGCCTTTGACTTTCTTCCCTGCAATAAGCGCCTCACACTCCGGTCGACCACCAACCATCTTTATCTTTGAGCCATTCTGCTCCCCTTCTGTAACCTGACTCCCAGCCGCAGAGGGGTCTAGTTTAACGCTTTGTGGACATCGATTCTGTACGTGGCCTAGTTCTCTGCATCTAAAACAACGAACTGTCCTGGTACGTCTCCCCTGCTCCTGAGACATCGCATCAATTTTAGCCTCTAATTGAGCCACCTGTGCTCTCAGCCGCTCTACTTCTGCGTTTAATGCATGCGTATCTGACACAGTCTCTGTTCTTGCCACTTCAACACTGGCAACACAAGCCCCCAAAGCTGCTTCGACACTGGCAACACCAGCCCCAGAAGTGGGTTCAGTCTCCAAAAACCGTAGGGCATAGTCCCTCACCGACGTGAACGATGCTGTAGGCTCCTTGATGATCATTTCCTTTGCAAGCTTTCTTAGTAGGTCATCTCTCAGACAAGCAGCAAACTGGTCACGAAGAAAGGATGGCGCCAAGCGAGTGACGTTGTTCTGCTTTTGTGCCCTTACAACACTTTCAAACACCTCGTGAATGCGATGGGAGAATTCCCAAAGAGACTCCCTTGCACCTTGCCGGGTAGAGTAGAACGCGGCCATTACTTCTGGGATGCTCCGACGCTCCCCATACACCCTAAGAATGGAATGTAGCATTGCTTCTGGGTCACCGTCATCAGCCTGAATCCTCAGCTCCCTGCGGACACTTGGGGTCACACTGTCAAGAATAACATCTGCCTGGTCCTCTTTACTCATCATCCCTACTCTCCAGGCAGCTCTCACCTCTCTGACATATTCCTCAGCCGTAGGACCCGTGCGCTCCCCAAAGCACCGCACTCTCTTGTGAGTAGGTACCACGATGTACTGTACTCGTTCTGGTTGACGATCCAGCCCTACTACAGGGTCATCCACCTCAGCCACATCTTCGTTATCAGTTCTACTAGCAGCACGTGTGTTGCGTGCCGCCATCTTGTTGCTAGTAGAGTTGACTAGAAATCTTGACAAACTGGATGATCCCGTCCCTTGCCTTGCACTGAACTGGGTGTTCTACTGTTTCGGCTGTTGCTGCTCTGATTGCTGAAGAGTTGCTTCACTGCGTGCTGTCTGTCAATCCTGCCGACGACGCCACTTGTGACAGGGGCTAGGTGTTACCTCACACCCCAGACCCGTGCACTAAGAAAATTTATAAAGGATCGTTTGACAGGGGTTGCAATTATTGGTTGCTTGCAACCCTCTCAGCAGCAGACTTAACAATTCAAGCAATCCAAAGCCTTATGCAGATCAACATTTAATTCTACCGAACACAACCGAACACCAAACGAACAATCCAACAAACAATCAAACGAACAATCAAACGAACAATCAAACGAACAATCAAACGAACACCCAGTCAGTGTTCATAGACTGTCTGAAAAACAATAAATAAAACAATGTCTAAGTGAACATTAATAGCATGGATAATAACACTTACCATAAAGAAAACATGCGCCCACCTGATATCATCAACTATCTCACACACTCATGCGTGTCGTCCAATGCGACTAGTATGGTGTTGTGCATGAGGCTGGCAATCGCACCGGGTAACATAGGTTGCTACCGAAACCACTACTGCAAGAGCATCTGAATGCTTCATGCTGAGACAAACCACACCGGTGGCCCCATGCTCCCCAGGAGCGGAGGAGAGAAATATACAACTGCCCAAACGCCCACGTGACGTTTCACAAACCAAAGTGGTTCTTGACATGCAATGTTTATCTCATCTCTCTGGACATAGAATTTGTATTCTTCAATGCGCACAATGTTCAACAAATAATCTCAATAATGAGAATTAACTACTACCTCTCAACCGACCCACATCAATACTCGTTCCCGCACTCTGAACCCATACAAGAGTATAGATAATACAACTGATGCGCCCAGGCCACAAACGTGTCTTCACAGTGAAAAACCCCTGACTTTTCCAACTCATCACATGAAACACATTATGTCAGGAACAACTGAGGCCATGTCAACAGCATAAAAATGCTTGTCTTTGACTTGTGGTTGATCTTCCATCACGCATTGGTGTTTCCATGCTCCTCAGGGAGCAAAGGTGTTAACTTCTGTCTCAACTTGCCTTATTTAACGTAATGTTGGTCGGAACTATTATTATTCTTTCTTATGGTATTCACCAAAGATAAACAGTTGCTTTTTTCTATATCAATTTCCATCGTGAAATTACACATATGTTCTTTTACTTTCTCCAAAGGATAAAGGTAAGGTTAAAATGATTCTCTTACCAGCTAAAGATCAATATTCTTGGCTTTAACCAAAAACTGTAACTACACAGAGTGTCGCTCGGCATCCAATCGATATGGTAGATTTAATCACGCGGAGCCTGTTGCATAACTGTTCTAGATAAATTTTAAAGAGCACGAGGTGGTGACTAACGACTTGCGATTGTTAACTCCTACAAAATTTTTGACAGTGAAAGCCTTCACCAATGTCTGCCTTGCTTGAATGAAAAAACAGCACTTAAACTTGCGTCCTTATTATCTTCAATGATATCTATGATATTCACCGATCAAAAACACATTGAAATAAAAAACCACATCGATTATTGCCATAAACCTTTCAGAATCAGAAACTCGATCGAAGGCTTTTGTGAAATCGATGAACGTGCTAAGGTATAAACATGCTTGGATCTGGAGTGTTTTTCGCTGTTCAGTAACACTGGGCCATAAAGAAAACATGCGCCCACCTGATATCATCAACTATCTCACACACTCATGCGTGTCGTCCAATGCGACTAGTATGGTGTTGTGCATGCAGAGGTGATGGCAATCGCACCGGGTAACATAGGTTGCTACCGAAAATCCACTACTGCAAGAGCATCTGAATGCTTCATGCTGAGACAAACCACACCGGTGGCCCCATGCTCCCTCAGGAGCGGAGAAGAGAAATATCAATCTACAAGTACGCCCACGTGCTCTCAAAAACCATGTTCACATAACAATAAAAATCAACTGGAAATAAAATAATATTCTTCAATACATGTACAAAAAATAATCTCAATAATGAGAATTAACTACTACCTCTCAACCGACCCACATCAGTACTCGTTCCCGCACTCTGAACATGTCGTAAGTGACGACTGGTGCGAAACGTGTCATATGTGACCCCTGACGAGATTGGGAACTCATCACATGAAACACATTATTACAGGAACAACCCCTGTAACAGCATAAAAACTGCTTCTGTTGACTTGTGGTGGACACCAGCCGCATTGGTGTTTCCATGCTCCACCGGGAGCAAACAGAGAAACACCTGTCTCAACTTGCCTTACGCACCAGAAATCTAAATGACTATTCTCCCTTCTAAGTAACCACTAAAGATAAACAGTAGGATAATCAATAATCGTGAAATACACTTAATTACTTTTACATTAAAGGATAAAATAAAATTACTCTTACATTAAAGAATAATATTCTTGGCTTTAACCAAAAACTGGAACTAAATACACCGCGTGTCGCTCGGCATAACATATTATAGGTTTAACACGCGGAGCGTGTTTAATCAGACTCGCTATCGCCGCCTTTTATCACCACGAGGCTACTATCTTGCGATCGTTAATCTTATCTAAATTTCCAGTGGAATAGCCTCACACTATGTCCTTTTCTGAAGAATGAAATAATCGCTCTTAAACTCTCACATCTATCTATCTATCTATCTATTCCATTAAACATTAAAATAGCCACATCGATATAATTTCAGAATCCTAGAAAACTAATGCTAATTTAAATTAACTCACGTGCTCAAGGCATTTACAGCTTGGCTCTTGTGTGTCTTCTTCGTCTGTTCTCACTGGGCGGCTGTCTCAACAATCCCAGTTTCGCCACTTGCTACCCCTTTTTATAGCCCTGGCCTAACCACTCAATTTACTGCGCGCTTACGCGCATTAATCTGCGCCACACAGATAACACACGCGATTATTGCTCCAGAATGCATGAAAACACAGATATACACAACTAGAGCAAAAACACTACTAATATGTAGGCTTATTATGGCCTTGTAATAAATCTGCTTGAAGATAACGTGATCAAAAGGCACTAAACCACATAGACAACATGACTGCCCAGATGGGGCCAGCGCCGAGAACGACAGATCTCAAGATGGCGCTGTCACATATTCCCCGCCTGATTTTGTTGTCGTCCCGACAACTGCACTAAATCAGGCGCTTCAGTCGTATTCTCCTAATCTGGAGGATCACCTTTTCCTTCACTTCGTCTCAGGTCATTGCTGGTTACTCTAATGCTCGGACTCGCTCTGTCCATTCGTTGGATGATATATGGACCCCCTGTCATTGTGGGAGCACGAACTACAACGTACTCGTCTTCTGACCACATATCACGAATCTCGGATCTCTCAGCGTCGTGCATTCTCTTCTTCACCAATTCTCCGACCTGTAGTGGAGTAGAACACGACAGCTTGTCACATCTCTCTTTCCGGACTGCTGCAAAACTCTGCAACGGTGGCTCTGCTCTTACGTGCGCCCCTCGTAGCCTGGAAACGTGTCCTTCAACGAGTTTTAGATGAGTCTCCTCCTCTAAATGCCGACCACTTTTCCCGGCGCCCTTATGGTGACAGTTGCCACGGCCATCTCTTGGCTTGCACTGTGCCGGCAATGTAGATGTGTTGGTACGCTTAGAGAGGGCGCTCTTTGATGGGCAAACCGATATCAAATGGTCCGGGGACCTACAATGGAAACATCGCTTAGGAAGCGGGCCCTGGGGACACTTGGCTGCCATGTGGTTCGAAAGGTCTCCACAGTTGAAGCATCTTATTTTCCTAGGCTTCCTTGGTGCCCTGGGTCGCCTCCTGCTACCCTTACATCCCTGGCCGCCTTTGACTTTCTTCCCTGCAATAAGCGCCTCACACTCCGGTCGACCACCAACCATCTTTATCTTTGAGCCATTCTGCTCCCCTTCTGTAACCTGACTCCCAGCCGCAGAGGGGTCTAGTTTAACGCTTTGTGGACATCGATTCTGTACGTGGCCTAGTTCTCTGCATCTAAAACAACGAACTGTCCTGGTACGTCTCCCCTGCTCCTGAGACATCGCATCAATTTTAGCCTCTAATTGAGCCACCTGTGCTCTCAGCCGCTCTACTTCTGCGTTTAATGCATGCGTATCTGACACAGTCTCTGTTCTTGCCACTTCAACACTGGCAACACAAGCCCCCAAAGCTGCTTCGACACTGGCAACACCAGCCCCAGAAGTGGGTTCAGTCTCCAAAAACCGTAGGGCATAGTCCCTCACCGACGTGAACGATGCTGTAGGCTCCTTGATGATCATTTCCTTTGCAAGCTTTCTTAGTAGGTCATCTCTCAGACAAGCAGCAAACTGGTCACGAAGAAAGGATGGCGCCAAGCGAGTGACGTTGTTCTGCTTTTGTGCCCTTACAACACTTTCAAACACCTCGTGAATGCGATGGGAGAATTCCCAAAGAGACTCCCTTGCACCTTGCCGGGTAGAGTAGAACGCGGCCATTACTTCTGGGATGCTCCGACGCTCCCCATACACCCTAAGAATGGAATGTAGCATTGCTTCTGAGTCACCGTCATCAGCCTGAATCCTCAGCTCCCTGCGGACACTTGGGGTCACACTGTCAAGAATAACATCTGCCTGGTCCTCTTTACTCATCATCCCTACTCTCCAGGCAGCTCTCACCTCTCTGACATATTCCTCAGCCGTAGGACCCGTGCGCTCCCCAAAGCACCGCACTCTCTTGTGAGTAGGTACCACGATGTACTGTACTCGTTCTGGTTGACGATCCAGCCCTACTACAGGGTCATCCACCTCAGCCACATCTTCGTTATCAGTTCTACTAGCAGCACGTGTGTTGCGTGCCGCCATCTTGTTGCTAGTAGAGTTGACTAGAAATCTTGACAAACTGGATGATCCCGTCCCTTGCCTTGCACTGAACTGGGTGTTCTACTGTTTCGGCTGTTGCTGCTCTGATTGCTGAAGAGTTGCTTCACTGCGTGCTGTCTGTCAATCCTGCCGACGACGCCACTTGTGACAGGGGCTAGGTGTTACCTCACACCCCAGACCCGTGCACTAAGAAAATTTATAAAGGATCGTTTGACAGGGGTTACAATTATTGGTTGCTTGCAACCCTCTCAGCAGCAGACTTAACAATTCAAGCAATCCAAAGCCTTATGCAGATCAACATTTAATTCTACCGAACACAACCGAACACCAAACGAACAATCCAACAAACAATCAAACGAACAATCCAACGAACAATCAAACGAACACCCAGTCAGTGTTCATAGACTGTCTGAAAAACAATAAATAAAACAATGTCTAAGTGAACATTAATAGCATGGATAATAACACTTCATCATCATCTCAACCCATAACCCGTCATCTGGTTCGTAGATTTTAATGGTTGCATCAGCAGACAACAAATCCACTGCTCTCCTCAAAGCATGGTTGTTGTAGAAACACGTGTCCTGCCCATTTATTTGATACTGTTTCAGCGGATTTTCTTTGCCTTCCTCTTCTCCGTTACCGAAATCGTTTTCGAAAGGGTCATGACGAGTTTACTGATGGCCTGCATAGGACTCTCTAACATAGACATTTGTTTTGCATTATAGCAAATCTTAAAATTCTTCTGTAAAATTTATGCTAGAAAGCCTGAATTTCAACAATTGTACTGCATGAGATCCAGCCCTCACACCCATACAAGAGTGAAAAGATAATACAAGATGATTTGCATAATTTGATTTCACAGAAAACTGTGTTACTTTTGATCAGATTCAACCTTGTCATGGCAGCTGAGGCCATCTCAAGTTTGTAATTTCTGAAAATCTTCCATCAAGTCCTATAGTGGACCCGAGATATTTAAAGGTGTTAAATTCAAGAAACCTAATGTTGGTCGGAACATGTTTCAACCGGTGTTTATCTGCTTTTTTCTACATTAATTTCCATCCCATATGTTCTTTAAAATTACTTTCTTCATAAGGTAAGGTCTTGAAACAATTCGAAAACTCTGTTTGCAGCTATCAGATCAATATCATCAGCAAAACGTAGATTACACAGAGGTCGGCCTCCAATCGATATGGTTGATTTATAATCGTAGAGAGCCTCCTGCATAATATGTTCTAGATAAATGTTAAAGAGCACTGGTGACAGGATACATCCCTGGCGAACTCCTACAGTTGTTTTGAAAAATTCTCCAATGTCATTGCTTGCAAAAACAGCACTGCTTGCGTCCTTGTATAGTGCTTCAATGATATCTATGATGTTGGTATCAAAATTGAATTTTCTCATTATTTGCCATAAACCTTCATGCCAGACTCGATCGAAGGCTTTTGTGAAATCGATGAAGTTATGGTATAAATCATGTTGATGCTGGAGATGTTTTTCGATCAGTAATCTACCATAAAGAAAACATGCGCCCACCTGATATCATCAACTATCTCACACACTCATGCGTGTCGTCCAATGCGACTAGTATGGTGTTGTGCATGAGGCTGGCAATCGCACCGGGTAACATAGGTTGCTACCGAAACCACTACTGCAAGAGCATCTGAATGCTTCATGCTGAGACAAACCACACCGGTGGCCCCATGCTCCCTCAGGAGCGGAGGAGAGAAATATACAACTCTAAGTACGCCCACGTGCTCTCACAAACCATGTTCACATAACAATAATAATCAACTGGACATAAAATAATATTCTTCAATACATGTACAACAAATAATCTCAATAATGAGAATTAACTACTACCTCTCAACCGACCCACATCAATACTCGTTCCCGCACTCTGAACATGTCGTAAGTGACGACTGGTGCGCCTGGCCACAAACGTGTCATATGTGACCCCTGACGAGATTGGGAACTCATCACATGAAACACATTATTACAGGAACAACCACTGTAACAGCATAAAAATGCTTCTGTTGACTTGTGGTGGACACCAGCCGCATTGGTGTTTCCATGCTCCACCGGGAGCAAACAGAGAAACACCTGTCTCAACTTGCCTTACGCACCAGAAATCTAAATGACTATTCTCCCTTCTAAGTAACCACTAAAGATAAACAGTAGAATAATCAATAATCGTGAAATACACTTAATTACTTTTACATTAAAGGATAAAATAAAATTACTCTTACATTAAAGAATAATATTCTTGGCTTTAACCAAAAACTGGAACTAAATACACCGCGTGTCGCTCGGCATAACATATTATAGGTTTAACACGCGGAGCGTGTTTAATCAGACTCGCTATCGCCGCCTTTTATCACCACGAGGCTACTATCTTGCGATCGTTAATCTTATCTAAATTTCCAGTGGAATAGCCTTTCTGAAGAATGAAATAATCGCTCTTAAACTCTCACATCTATCTATCTATCTATCTATCCCATTAAACATTAAAATAGCCACATCGATATAATTTCAGAATCCTAGAAAACTAATGCTAATTTAAATTAACTCACGTGCTCAAGGCATTTACAGCTTGGCTCTTGTGTGTCTTCTTCGTCTGTTCTCACTGGGCGGCTGTCTCAACAATCCCAGTTTCGCCGCTTGCTACCCCTTTTTATAGGCCCTGGCCTAACCACTCAATTTACTGCGCGCTTACGCGCATTAATCTGCGCCACACAGATAACACACGCGATTATTGCTCCAGAATGCATGAAAACACAGATATACACAACTAGAGCAAAAACACTACTAACATGTAGGCTTATTATGGCCTTGTAATAAATCTGCTTGAAGATAACGTGATCAAAAGGCACTAAACCACATAGACAACATGACTGCCCAGATGGGGCCAGCGCCGAGAACGACAGTCCTTGTTAGGACTCAATCTATTGTCTCCTATAACCTGCAATATAACCAAAACAGTCCTTGTTAGGACTCAATTTATTGTCTCCTATAACCTGCAATATAACCAAAACAGTCCTTGTTAGGACTCAATCTATTGTCTCCTATAACTCAATCTATTGTCTCAGATAAGACCAACTGCAATATAACCAAAACAGTCCTTGTCAGGACTCAATCTATTGTCGCATCTAACTCCAATCTATTGTCTCCTATAACTCCAACCTGATATATCACCAAACAGTCCTCGTCGCATATACTCCTATCATAAGAACATAATAATATTGTTAGGATATATGTTACCAGCTAGTATAGCACTTGTCAGAGAGGGCGTGGTATAGTATAGGGGGAAGGACATTGTTGTATCACACCTAGGTGTACATATTATTGGATTTATTCATGCATTGATTTATATTATGGGATGTATTCATGTATTAAATGTATTCATGTATTGAATCTATATTATTGAATGTATCCATGTATTAGTTTATCAGAAAGAATGTTTTGCAAGTAGACACCTGTCTTGTCTCGCTATTGCTAAATCATACTGAGCCATGTTGTCATTCATCCCACATGCATACATCGGAGACACGCTCATTTCACTCACACTAGAAATAGGTGGGCTTGAGGACAGAAATTAGCCCCTATTTTTGCTTTGTTACAGGTTTAATTGTGTCCTAAAAACCTGAGGTCGTATGTTCGAGTCAATCCCGCTGCCTGGAACTCCGCAGGAGCATAGAGGTTGACCAGACTCTACATCTTTGGTCCCCCTCAGTCTTGGGTGGGCTAAAGGAACGATACTCTGCCGGTGGTGTGAACCAAACAAAGAAGAACAGACTTAAGAGAGATGAGTACACATTAGTACCATTTCTGTCGGCATTGTGAGCATAGAAACTGTCAGTGATGAGAAAGTGAAATTAGCATAGCAAGAGACAAAAATTAACAGCATAGCTGAGAAGTGTTATATTCTTAATTAACAGCACAGCTGATCCATGTATTATAATTAAATAACAGCACAGCTAATATAATTTTTGGTTCCTATAATTGGAAAACTTGTAAAATATTTATATATTTTTTTATAAAAATAAACATTTGTAAATCATATGTAAACTTACAAATTCATTACATTCCATTTTTCAACATTCACCCTTCAGCACAAGAGTAGATAGTGTATATACTAAATAAATACTAGGGAAATTGTATTTTGAACGACTTGTCAATTTTATCATTGTTAAGTAAAAATCTGTTTCCTTGTTTTTTTAATATCACAGTTAGTTACACAGCGGAGGTGGCACTTTATGTCGGTCTCCTCTCTACTATTGTTTCGAGATCAGAACATTCACAGCCGTAACTAATTTGTGATACCAGTAGTTCTCTCAGACACTGGGACTTCACCATTTTCTGCAGAAATTCTATTTCTGAAATTGTCAGTACTATACTGATCCAAGAGCAAAATAAAACCTCTCGCCACACTGGGGGCTCGTTCCTGGGATATTTCTGTATATCTTGAGCCATACTAAGTCTATTCATCTATCTACACTCTATCTTGTGCCACCCATAGGTAACATAAGAAAATAAAAAAAATTTTATTTAAAAAAAAAAAAAAAAAAAATTCTATTTTAGGATTTTTAAAACAATATTTTCTTAGGAGGAGTACCATTTAGTACTCAGTAAATAGTTGATGCTCACAAAGTTGCACGGAAATTTTTTGTTCATTTAAAGTAATTAATTTTAATTACAATAATTTGGTTATAGTAAATTTACATACCCTCTCTAAGTAACGCCATGGCTGATCTAGTGAAATTCAGGACTGCGATCATGCAGATGGGTAAGGAATTAAATATGACAGGTGATGCTCTCACTCAGTATGTCACAACAGAAGTGGACAAACATATGGATAGGGAAGAAAGAAAGTTGCAATTAGAGACTGAAGCAAGGAAATTAGAGGCTAATAGAGAAGCAAAGAAATTAGAGGCTGAAGAAAGGCGGTTGCAAGCGGAAGCTGAGAGAGAAGCCAAAAGACTGGAAGCTGAGAGAGAAGACAAAAGACTGGAAGCTGAGAGAGAAGACAAAAGACTGGAAGCTCAGAGAGAAGACAAAAGACTGGAAGCTGAAAGAGAAACTAAAAGGTTAGAAGCTGAGGAAAGGAAATTACAAGCAGAGAGAGACCATCAGTTGAGATTAAAAGAGCTTGAAATTCAGGCAAATACTGGCAATAATGGTGGTAGCTCACCTCACTCTGAGAGTAGCTCCAGCCAGAGCACCTCAAGTGGGGCCATGAATTTTCATCTGGACCCATTTGTTGAGAAAGAAGATGCCATTGAGTCGTACCTGGATAGATACGAAAGACTAGCCACTACCTATGGCTTAGTGAAAGAAAAATGGAGTCTTAAACTATCTCAGGGATTGAGAGGTATTGCCTACGATGTGTATTTGAAGCTCTCAAGAGATGACCAGGAAGATTATGAAATCCTGAAGCAGGCACTGCTTGTGAGATATGAAAAGAACTCAGAATCATATAGAAAGAAATTCCGAACAGCTAAACTTCTTCCAGGAGAAAACTATCACCAATTCTCTGCTAGATTGGAAACCTATTTGGAAAAAATGGAGTAGTTTAGGAAAGTGTCAGGATCTGAAAGAAATGATAATGATGGAGCAAGTGAAAGAGTCCATGCCTCAAGAAATGAGGAAGTTTATCATGGAACAAGGAGCAGAGAGATTGGGAGATATTGTAACTGTTGCTGAGAGATATCAAGCAGCTCAGGCAGAATTATTAGGAAATAAGAAGAAGCAGGGTGAAAACTTCAAATCATCACAAAACTATACCAAATATGAACAAAAGGACCATACCACAAGGAACAAACAAAGATTTGACCAAAAGGACAAAAACCCTCTAAGATCGGATAAGACAGCTTACCGGAAGGAAGGAAAGTGGTGTAAAACTTGTCTAATGAGTAACCACAATACTGCGGACTGCAGAAGGAAGAATCCTCCTCATCATGCTGCATGTCTTACAACAGGGAATCAGGGAAGGAAGGAAATGGCAGTAAGTCAGAAAGACTTCCATCATCCCCCTGTCTGTGAGGAAGTGACCGTGAATGGCACTCAAGTACTGTGTTTATATGACACAGGATTGGACTTTGATTCAGTAGTGTGCTCTTCTCTAGTGAGTCCTGACCAGATAACCACAGAAACAGTGGAAATCAGAGGACCGATCAAGGGAGCAAGAACCATGACATTACCCATAGCCCGAATCAACATAAGATCTCGCTATGTGGAAGGAGAAATCAAAGCAGCAGTGATGGACGACCCTATTTACCCTTTGATTTTGGGGTGTAGGTATGTTTTCCTTGGAGAACCTATAAAACCTGTAGTTATGGCAACAGTCCAGACCAGGGAAAGCTCCAGGAAAATGGAGGAGAATCCTATCAATACTCATCCAGAAGAGATGAAAAAGGCTCAAGCAGCAGACAGCACGTTGAAGCATTGTTTTGGCAAATTGCCTAAAGCACACAACCCTCCAGAGAAAGGAGACTTGTATATGAAGAATGGCCTACTATACAGAAAAGCTGGAACAGGACCTAAAGGGCATGGACAGCTTGTAGTGCCAAAATCTTACAGGGAGAAGGTTATGACGCTAGGACATGCTATACCCTTCAGTGGACATATGGGAATAGGGGCCACTGGACAAAGGATAGCCTGTCACTACTTCTGGCCAGGAATTACAGAGGACATAAAAAGATATGTAAGATCTTGTCCAGAATGCCAAAGAGTAGCTCCTAAGCATAGGACTGCACCAGCAACACTGGGAGAAATGCCTATTATGGGAACCCGTTTTGAACGTGTTGCAGTAGATATTGTTGGACCCCTCACTAGGACCAAGAAGAGAA
Source organism: Oreohelix idahoensis (assembly GCA_024509875.1). Lineage (NCBI taxonomy): Eukaryota > Metazoa > Mollusca > Gastropoda > Stylommatophora > Oreohelicidae > Oreohelix > Oreohelix idahoensis. Next base: position 463,551 of record JAMPIV010005706.1, on the reverse strand, counting down.
ATGCTTACATATTAACCTTGGTTGATACTTGCTCTATGTGGGGAGAAGCAGTGGCCATGTCAGCTATAGATTCAAAGCACGTGGCAGAGGCCCTGTTGACATTATTTACCCGATTAGGTTTCCCGCATCAGATATTGACTGACAATGGGTCTCAGTTTAAGGGAAAACTAACACAAGAAGTATTCAGGATATTTCAAGCCAGGCACTATCATTGTAGTCCCTACCATGCCCAAGGGAACGGTCAAGTAGAGCGGTTCAATGGTACGCTAATTTCAATCCTTAGAAAGCTGGCGAGTGAAAAACCTGATACTTGGGATACATACTTACCCGCTGCACTATTTGCATATAGGGAAGTACCCCACAACTCAACTGGATTGGCTCCAGCTACATTGTTGTTTGGAAGACCAATAAAAGGTCCACTAGAAGCATTGCTGCGGACATGGACTGATGAAAAGGCAGAGGAAACAGTGACTTCCGCATACCAGTACGTCAACGAGTTGACATCTCGATTGAAAGCAGGTTGGAAACTGGCCAATGATAACTTAAGACAGGCCAGGAGGAAGCATGCTGCGTACTACAACAAAAAAGTAAAGGATAGGGAACTGGAGGTGGGTGAAAAGGTGTTATTACTGTTGCCAAGCAGCAATAATAAATTGCAGATTGGATGGCAGGGACCCTATGTCATACTGGAGAAACTTTCCAGGACCAATTATAAGATTGACAAGAAAGGAAAGGAGAAGGTATATCATGTCAATCTTCTTAAAAAATACTATGACAAGGAATCATCAGAAGTGGCACATATCATGACCCTAGCCATAGCAACAGAAATGCACGGCGAACCACTTCACTCTATGGAGTATCCACTCACAACTACAGAGGATTATGTTCAAGTAAATATTAGTGAACATTTAACTCCAGAGCAGAAAAAGATGGTTCAGCAAGTGTTGGAAACCCATGCTGATGTGCTCACAGATAAGCCAGGTCGAACGAATCTGTTAGAGTACGACATGAAGGTTACCGACCCTACCCCAGTATGCATGAGAACATACTCTATACCCTATGCGAAAGCCCAAGCACTAAGGGAGGAGGTTGATTATCTGTTGAAGGAGAAAATTATCTCGAAGTCAGACTCTCCCTATAGCTCAAGTGTGGTGCTATTGAGAAAACCGAGTGGTGAACACAGGTTATGTATTGACTACCAGAAGCTTAATGCGATCACAGAATCTCAGGTAGACCCATTACCTGACACCAACCAGCTATTCTCTACACTGAGTAAGGCTAGGTATTTATCGAAGGTAGATCTAAGCAAGGGATACTACCAAATACCAGTGAAACCAGAAGTTAGGAAAATGCTGGCATTCAGTACATCAGACGGACACTACGAGTTTAATGTACTACCCTTTGGGCTGAAAAATGCTCCAAGTATCTTTTCAAGAATGATGAGGAAATTGTTGGAACCTCTACAAAATCCCCATATCCCTAACTTTATGGATGACATTCTTGTTGCTACAAACACATTTGAAGAGCATATAGTAGCGCTCTCCATGTTGTTTGACAGACTGAGAGAAACTGGATTGACTGCACGTCCAACCAAGTGCTATATCGGTTGTAAGGAGTTGGAATTCTTAGGTCACACTATTTCTACAGGTCATATGTCTCCTGACCCAAAGAATATAGAGAAGCTAAAGAAGGCACCCAGACCTCAAACGAAGAAAGATGTGAGATCATTCGTGTCATTATGTGGGTTCTATCAGAAGTACATACCCCATTTTAACTCTCTGTGTGCACCATTAACTAACTTAACGAAGAAAGGACAGCCTGACAAAATCAAATGGAATGCTGATTGTGAAAAAGCTTACACAGAGCTAAAAGCAAAACTCACCAGCAAACCCATCCTTACACTACCCGATATCACACAGGAATTTGTATTAAGAACGGACGCTAGCAGTATAGGTATTGGTGCAACTCTCTTGCAGAAATCAAAAGCCCAGCCGGAGGAACTTTTACCAGTCGCCTACGCCAGTAGGAAGCTGAATGCAGCTGAGTTGAACTACTCGACCATAGAGAAGGAATGTTTAGCTCTAATTTGGTCCATCAACAAATTTTCACCTTATCTGTATGGGACACACTTCATTGTCCAAAGCGATCACCAACCTTTAACATTCTTGGCTGCATCTAAAAAGCTAAATTCGAGATTATTAAGGTGGAGTCTGCTTCTGGCGCCTTATTCCTTTACCGTGAATTACATTCCGGGAAGAGACAATGTAGGACACCCTAGTACTCTGGAAGGACAGACGCAAAAGGATTAACCACAGCAGGGGTTTACACGTCAGCTATGACAAGTCACAGCTAGGAAAGGAGGGGGCTATGTCGTGAAACGAAGTGTAACCCACTACTTTGTTAATCACTATGTCGAGATACAGATTTGCTTCAACCAATCAACGATCAACGTTCACCAGTCTCTGAGACAGAATGAATTAACGGCCATCTTGTTCACGCAAGATGGCCGATGAAAACTGAATAAAATTAGGCTGTATGAGACCAGGTACAAAACCGGAGGAAACCAATAATTTTGCTCCGCCAGGAACCAACCGAAAGCTTTCCTCAAGTAGTTACCTGAATATATAATCAAGCGGATTTTATGCTAACCACGCAATCCCGAACTTGACGCCAGAGCTGAAGAGGAAGAAGCTGTCACTTTGATTTACAACTTACCTGAGGGCATCGACCTGCAACCTACTTCACTAAGTCGCGTCAAAACTTGGCCAGTTTAAAATCTTAAGAGGGTAAATATATTCACGATAACCGTTGGTATTTGTTGTGTGTCATTTATACTACCTATCAGGTTACATTGTATCTTGGGGAAATTAAGTATAATGATTGTATTTCCTATTATGATTGAATAGACGAAGACTAATAGGACTCATACTTCAACCTATTGTCTCCTATACTTCAATCTATTGTCAGTCTATAACTTCAGTCTATTGTCTCAGATAAAACCAACTGCAAATATAACCAAAACAGTCCTTGTTAGGACTCAATCTATTGTCTCCTATAACCTGCAATATAACCAAAACAGTCCTTGTTAGGACTCAATTTATTGTCTCCTATAACCTGCAATATAACCAAAACAGTCCTTGTTAGGACTCAATCTATTGTCTCCTATAACTCAATCTATTGTCTCAGATAAGACCAACTGCAATATAACCAAAACAGTCCTTGTCAGGACTCAATCTATTGTCGCATCTAACTCCAATCTATTGTCTCCTATAACTCCAACCTGATATATCACCAAACAGTCCTCGTCGCATATACTCCTATCATAAGAACATAATAATATTGTTAGGATATATGTTACCAGCTAGTATAGCACTTGTCAGAGAGGGCGTGGTATAGTATAGGGGGAAGGACATTGTTGTATCACACCTAGGTGTACATATTATTGGATTTATTCATGCATTGATTTATATTATGGGATGTATTCATGTATTAAATGTATTCATGTATTGAATCTATATTATTGAATGTATCCATGTATTAGTTTATCAGAAAGAATGTTTTGCAAGTAGACACCTGTCTTGTCTCGCTATTGCTAAATCATACTGAGCCATGTTGTCATTCATCCCACATGCATACATCGGAGACACGCTCATTTCACTCACACTAGAAATAGGTGGGCTTGAGGACAGAAATTAGCCCCTATTTTTGCTTTGTTACAGGTTTAATTGTGTCCTAAAAACCTGAGGTCGTATGTTCGAGTCAATCCCGCTGCCTGGAACTCCGCAGGAGCATAGAGGTTGACCAGACTCTACATCTTTGGTCCCCCTCAGTCTTGGGTGGGCTAAAGGAACGATACTCTGCCGGTGGTGTGAACCAAACAAAGAAGAACAGACTTAAGAGAGATGAGTACACATTAGTACCATTTCTGTCGGCATTGTGAGCATAGAAACTGTCAGTGATGAGAAAGTGAAATTAGCATAGCAAGAGACAAAAATTAACAGCATAGCTGAGAAGTGTTATATACTTAATTAACAGCACAGCTGATCCATGTATTATAATTAAATAACAGCACAGCTGATATAATTTTTTGGTTCCTATAATTGGAAAACTTGTTGTAAAATATTTATATATATATATATTTTTTTTTTAAATAAACATTTGTAAATCATATGTAAACTTACAAATTCATTACATTCCATTTTTCAACATTCACCCTCCAGCACAAGAGTAGATAGTGTATATACTAAATAAATACTAGGGAAATTGTATTTTGAACGACTTGTCAATTTTATCATTGTTAAGTAAAAATCTGTTTCCTTGTTTTTTTAATATCACAGTTAGTTACACAGCGGAGGTGGCACTTTATGTCGGTCTCCTCTCTACTATTGTTTCGAGATCAGAACATTCACAGCCGTAACTAATTTGTGATACCAGTAGTTCTCTCAGACACTGGGACTTCACCATTTTCTGCAGAAATTCTATTTCTGAAATTGTCAGTACTATACTGATCCAAGAGCAAAATAAAACCTCTCGCCACATTGGCTATAAGGTGCTCTGGCAGATTAATGGTTTTATGATAGCAGTTGTGATTGTTCACATGATAATGGCTAATACAGAAAGGGTAAGAAAAGCTACACCAAGCGCGTTCTCATTCGTCAGTATGATTTAGAGCCAGTGCATGTAACCAACTGTTACAATGCGTGGTTTTTATATTTTACGCAGAGATCGGGTTTCCTCCTGATATACGAGTAACTCCAGTTCGGATGTCTCCTAATGACGGCCCTAATTCTCTCATGGTTATTTCATTCCATTCTATTCCACTTCAACATTGACTATTTGTAGTTAAATTTGTCACGACTTATGGTCAATGCATCATGAAAAGATTGCAAAGCATGTGCATTCTTATAACGGGTGTTCAATTTAGTTTTCACCGTGCAATGCGCGTCTTTTTCGTATTTTATGGAAAAGGTGGCTGCATTTTTCATTGTTCGTCACATAAAGTTTCACTTAATGTATCATAGGACTTCTACATAAGACACAAATCTAGCATAAACGATACCATCTGTATAACTTTGTTTCCTCTACCATAATTATTATTTATTTTTTACATCCAAAATTTTAATATTTAGTTATATTGTTAATGAAATTTCTTATAACTAGAACGGGCTACACTTGAATAGGTCTATTACATAGCTAATTGTTGGGCATTTTGTAGCAAAGCTAGACACCATTCACACGTTACCAAAGAATCGAAGTTCAAAAGATAAAACGACCTTGATTTATTTGCTGTTGCTGGTTGGTCTAAATACCGTGCGGTGATCAGAATCAGTTATAATACCAATAATTCACTAATAGCCTTTTAGTTGTCACGATATGTAGATAAATGCTGCTGAGACGTCTCATTCATAAACTGATGGTTTAAGTAAGGTCAAGGTTAAGGCAGTCCCATAGAAGATAATGCCGTAGGGTAGTGAAGTGTTAGAAATGTCACTAAATTAGGTCTAGTTTGGAGAGATGGGGTGACCAGTTATTCCACGCGGCATTTGCCGTCCCTAACTCAAGAGTAGAGTCATGTACCCATTTACAGCTGGGTAGACTGGAGCGTGATACCACCTTGTTTCGAACCCGGTTGTTTGTCGCGAGAGATCAGCCCTTTAAACCACTCAGCCAATCGGAGGCTCAAATACATTTTTCATAACAGTTTCTGATCTCAACGTTAACTGTAACGTAACCTTACTATTAAAAAACAACACGGCTTAATATAATTTTAGGGACGATGCAAAAAAACAACAACAACAACAACAATAACTTCCAATTACATTGGAACGAAAAAAAAGAAGTTATTTCCACATTGCTAAACGCCAAGGGTTATCGGCCATCATTATTATTTCCCTTGTTCCTCTCCATGGAACATGAAGCTAACTACCATTGTAGCTGGCTACCTTACAGAAGCCTGCACTAAAGCACCCATGTTCTCTCTTCCAGCGTTAGTTTCTGTAGCAGTATGTTTTATATGATGAGGTTTACCAGCCCCATACACAACCTCATATTAGTTGCCTCTTCCGATATGCCTGACGGAACAGTAGTCATGTTCTGTCTATGTCTTCTCAGAGACCTCATGGTATCGTAACTTATGAAAATTAATAAGAGAAACAAAGACAGCTGTTCGACATATATCATAAGACATGCAACCTGCACTCTCATACTACCTTGAGATGAAACTTTAAGTAGGAGGGAGAGAGAAGCAATAAGCAAGACCGAAGGAAAAAAAACATACAGAAGAATCATAGAGACAGAGAGAACAAAAACGATTAAGCCTTGGAATCATGAGAAACAAAGAACCTTACCTTCACAAAAGAAGTGCCACGAATTTCCAGCAGCGCGGCTCAATCTTCGCAGAAGAGATGCGTCTTAGGTATCTCTGTATATTATATCCAGCGAAGTCTGCAAGGAGCCAAACATTCCACTGTATATAGTTCTCGTGTTTGCAGCATGATTACCTGTTAGAACTTAGTTAGGTTAACCCTTCTCACCCACTCCGCACTAAACGAAAAGAGAATATTCTAAGCAAATATTACAATATTAATTATAAGATTTCTCAAATTTCCGTTAACAACCTCTCTAACCTATTTTACTATAAAATGATTTCTCGCGTGCTTATGTGTTACGGGGGTTTTTTTTTTTTCTCTACTGAACCTGGGACCGTTATTGTCTGCAAATATAATTTCTCGGAGTTTCTATTCTCGAGGCATTTCTCTCTTTTCTTTACCGCCACTTCAGCCAGAGTAAACATTGATATGGATCACTTCTTTTTCTCAAAGAATACCACTTAATCGGTTCCAAACTAGACCGTTTCGGCTGTCTGCTATTCACGCTACATGCCTATCAATAAACTCCCCTTGTAAAATAATTAAACGTAAGTTGCGTATCAGCAGAATAAGAAAACACCGAACAGCACAAACGATTCAAAATTAAGAGTATTTTATTCTTATTTATTTATAACACAGCCTACCAATGTCAAAGAGCGTAGCTTGCTTACGTTACTATATTTCGCATTTATTATGTATACTCGATGTCTGTATCTTCATTCCTAATCCCGCCTTTCCACAAAACTGAATGTTGATCTTATTCTACTATCAGTGTTTACATATATAATCTACTGTCCCTGCTTAGTGAAGCAAAGATAAGATTTTTCACACAGGTCACACCCCATGTGTATTAATATCATAAATTATTTTGTATATTATTCACCAATGCGTAGATCGCGAGAGAAAAAAAAAGACGTTATATTTATTCGATCTACTAATCGATACAAAGATCCTCCCATGGCGACGCCGCGTGGTTATAGATCATGTTTCTATTGTTCGTTTTAAATCGAACTAAATTGACTTTTTTTTCTTTTCCAGCGTCTGGTTTCAAGTGGTCGACGACAATTAATAAAAACGAGAACAATCATTAAAATCTGTCGAAAATAATTTTTAAAAATTATTATTCGTGAAACCCACTGGTGCAAGACAAGGTGATATCCTGTCGCCTTATCTTTTCATACTTCTCAAGGACGATGTCATCAAGGCATGTAAGGAGAGAACAAGAAAATATTCAGTGGGGTACTGGAAGATGAGACGTCTGTATTTCAGAGCTGGCATTTGCTGATGATTTTACCCTGATTGCTAAATCAGAGGCACATCTCCAGTCCAACTTGCAAATCTGGAAGGAAGAGCTGGAGAAAAGAGGGATGGTCATAAGCAGCTCTAAAACAAAAACCATGGTGATATCACGCGAAGAAAGACGGCATCAGATTAAGCTGGGAGAACAGGTCCTGGAGCAGGTCGATCACTTTAAATACCTTGGAGCTGTTACAGACTCATGTCTGTTGTTTTTCTGTTGTCTAGTGTTCTACTTCTTTATTTCTTACGAGTGCCTGAAAACATACCTTTATGTTTGTCTAACATTTATTTACTGTTATATACCGGAAGGGAGGCATCAAAGAAGAGTTGGCCACTCGAAAATCAGAAGCTGGGAGACTTTTTCAGGCCATGAATCGAGGATTCCTCAGCAAGAGAGAGGTTGGTGAGAAAACGAAAATGGCTGTATTCCGCTCCACCTATGTCCTAGTCTTGACGTATGGATGCGAGTCATGGGCAATGACTACAACACACAAAAGCCAGATCCAACCCTCAGAAATGAGGTATCTGAGGAAGGTGGTTAAAATAACAAGAAGAGACATGGTCCGCAAGCAGACGATACGTCAAGGCCTAAAATTCCACCCCCTGCAGACCCAAGTAGAACAGTCCCAACTAAGATGGTTTGGCCATGTCTGCAGAATGGGAGAAGATCTGCTACCACGACAAGCATGGGAAACTAAGAGTCAGGGATCCAGACCTCCAGGACGACCCAGCGTCCGCTGGGAGGACAACATTAGACAATCTTTGAAGGACCGAGGACTAGAATGGAACCAGGCCAGAAGGAAGACAGCCGATAGGATAGTCTGGCGCTCTCTCTTCCAAACCTCTACACCTCACGGTAGAAGGGGAATGATTAAGTAAGTAAGTAAGTATTCGTGAAACATTATAAACCACGACAATCTGCATATTAGCATTTTAAAGGTTCGACATCTCACGTGCAATCAATGCTCGGTTATGTGAGATATCTCATTAAGTCAAATAATTTGCTGCTGAAACCACCATTGCAAGAACAATTGCGCTTCGCTATCCCTTTTGTTCCTCGCTTGTAGTACGATGTCCTGACATGTTTTCTTCGCTTGTAGTACGATGTCCTGACATGTTTTCTTCGTAGCAAAATTGAAGGTTGGTTTGGTTTGGTTTTAAGGATTATCTTCATTGTTCACGGATAATTCCATCAGTGCTCCGATCTTCTCCCTTTAGATCACACACGGAGGATCTTAGCACAGTGCACGAACTCCGTAGTACAGGCGAGAATCCCAGTGTGTGTATTTAGGAATCAAGACATTCTATAAATATTTTTGTGGTGGGTAGGTTTCTAATTTTTAAATTGTTGCCAGGACAGCGGCCATATGGCCTCTTCGTTACGATTTCCAACTGCCGTGGGACTTTTAACGTGCGCAACTCGCACACAGGACCTCCTTATTTATTCGCCTGAATCCTAGAAGGCTAGGCATCCGATCTCACTACCCAGGAGACCGGGGGGGGGGGGAGTATGACATATTAGGACCACTGGTTATGAGAAAAAAAATTCCATGAATTATATTCTCTCTACTGGGAATCGAACCCGGTACCTTTAGATTTCGAGGCGGACGCCATACCTCTTAGCCACTCCGACTGCCCCCCCCCACCCCCTTTCCCCCACATTGAAAGTAAAAAGGTAAAGGATCCCGTTACACGCCAATTGAGGCATAATGGGAATATATTGTTAGGCCCATATTTTCTTAATCATCGGCACAGTAGGGGTGATGTAGTCAGCATCACGCCGGCCGGTTTAACTTTCCCAGAGTTGCTCTGGTACCCAATTCATGAGGCTGAGTCGACCTCAGAGCCGTTTGTGGTCTAAAAAATACCACCTCAACTGGGGATCGAAACATGGACTACCGAGCAAGGAGGCCAGTGAACTAACCACTGCGCAACTGCGGCTCTCCAAATTGGAAGGGGACTAGATTTTTGTTGTTATTTATTTAACTGTAGGGGAGAATGTTGTATCCAGAATAATCGATTTGCAAAGCCTTTTTTTAAATTAAGAAGTTTGCTACTTTTCTTTTTGTACCACGCCTCTTTCAACCTTATACGTGCCTTTTCCAAACGTAATGATTTTTTATTCAGTACCGGACAAAATTTCACTTAAATAAAAAAAAAAAATAAAAAACAAAGAAAATTGCGGCAGGTTGGCTTATCTTTGGTCTACTCCGTGTGCAGTAATAGGCTGGCAGATTAGTTTACTATTGGTTAGCCATCCTGAGGTCTAGTGTGTTAAGAGTATTTTAGTTCTTTGTAAGTGTTTGCATCCCTTCGATCAATCTTGTAGCGGCCCATTATACTTGTAACATATAAGGACCTGTCATCAAAGCATCATTTTTTGGTGATGCGTGGATGGCAGGGAGGATAGTGTGATTCGCTTGCATAGCTAGGCGGGGTTGTCGCACGGACGGTCCAGTGTTCAAATCCTGGGTAAGCCACTCATGTCTGTTGTTTTTCTGTTGTCTAGTGTTCTACTTCTTTATTTCTTACGAGTGCCTGAAAACATACCTTTATGTTTGTCTCATATTAATTTACCCATTATACTTGTCCTTTTCTTGTCCTTCTGACCGATTACGCTTTATGATAAATGTATATCAAAGCCGTTTTTATTATTGTCTTTCATGGGCACATGTACTGGTGCTTCCCAAACGGTCTGTTTGGTTCTTACTGTGTTTCTTCGTTGCCTTACTGGCTTTCGAAAATACGACCCAATTTTCCAATGCTTCATCCAAAGGTAGCAGAAACATAAAATGCCTTCACTTTTGTCGTGAAATAGAATTAGATTAACTGTAGAGAACATTGATTATAAACAGATACAACGATGATGTTTTATCAAGCCTTATGGCTGAAATATTTGATCTCGTTTCTGATCGATTTATTTTCTATTACCCCGTATCACATTTTACAGCTGCCTGCGTTGTCAAAACGATTTATCGGACACGACTCAACAAGCATTACGAGTCCAAACATGAATATAAAAAAAGGTAAAGCTAGTCCCATACCAGATGCTGCCGTAGAGGAGTTAAGTGTTTCAGACTTCACCATATTAGGTCCAGTATCGAAAGGTGGGGAGGGACCCAAAGACGCAACAATAGAGAATGCAGTCAGCGACCCATATCTTGACTGCTTGCGTCAGGGTCAGCGAACCAGAGCTGACCAAGACCCTACTCCACCTCCAAGTGGTGGTCCTGGAAACAGGCTGCATCACTACAGTCTGGCTGAGAGAGTAGGGATCGAAGAGGGAAGGCTAACCCGGTCCCAAAAAATGCCGTGCGGAAATCGGATGTGTCAGCCGAAAGGCGCAAATATCGCAGCTTCGCTGTAAACAGACACAACGCAACCAACGTCCTTTTTTAGGACGAACGAGGAAGAAGAAGAAGAAAGGTAGGGTGACCAGTTCCCTTCCTCGCTGTCTTTTCCTTCCCTAACTCAAAGAGCAGAGTCAGGTATCCATTTACAGCTGGGTAGACTGGAGCGTGTTGGTACCGTGATTAGAACCCGGTACTTTAGCCGCGAGAAATCAACTCTCTAACCACTCTGCCAATCGGGCGCTCAAACATGAATATACTGACAGGAAAAAGATACGAAGAATTAAGGACTGATAATAATTAGGCCTACATTACTAACGTGGTCATCATCCAAAAAAAACCCGCATAACTAGTCTGTCCAGTATGGCTGTTTAGAAAGACTACCACGAGTGGTAGAGACCTTCTTCTTCTTCCTTCTTCCTCGTTCGTCCTGAAAAGGACGGTGGATGCGTTGTGTCTGTTTACGCCTAATCTGTGATATCTGCACCTTTCTGTCGACACATCCGACTTCTGCACGGCATTTTTTAGGACCGGGTTTGCCTTCCCATTGCGATCCACACTCGCTCAGCCAGACTGCACTGCTGCAGACTGTTTCCAGGACCACCACGTGGAGGTGGAGTGCGGTCTTGACCAGCTCTGATTCGCTGGTCCTGACGCAGGCAGTCAAGCTATGAGTCGCTGACTGCATTCACTATTGCTGCATCTTGGGGTCCCTGGTAGAGACCTGACTTTAAGGACCATTACTTTACACTAGGCCATAGGTAAAGGATACCGTTACACGTCCATTGAAGCATATTTTCTTGACCGTCGGCACACTAGGGGTGATGTGGTCAGCATCATCACCGGCCGCCTTAACCTTCCGAGAAGTTGCTCTGGTACCCAATTCATGAGGCTGGGTCGACGGAGCCGTTTGCGGTCTAAACAATCCCACCTCAACTGGGGATCGAACCATGGACCACCGAGCTAGGAAGCCACTGCACTAACCACTACGCTACCGCGGCTCCTAGGCCATAGGTCTCAACATTCTTGTTTTCTTCAAGCGGTAGAGACCTGTTGGTGAAATCTCAGCTAACTGCTTCAGTGCTAAGTTTATACTACAGAAGCCATCGGCAACATCATCAACTGCTTCAGTGCTAAGTTTATACTACAGAAGCCATCAGCAACATCATAATTTTCACTTGTTGCTCCTTATAGAGCATGGTGTCACCACTACAACTGGTGTCCTTGCAGGAAGCCTGCATATAGAAATCACGTTCTATTGCAGCTGTTGTTTATGCAGCTATTTGTTTTACGTGATGAGTGTCGTGAAATGACGTCTGTCTCACATCACGAATTCTAAATATTCTGACCATACCGCGCGCCATACATTGTAGAAAGATATGATACACTAACCAATGAAAATGCTTTTTTGGTCTTGTGTATACTACCGCTGGGAAAATAAAGATGGCAAGGCCCAATCTGTGTAACCTGATTAACTTCGGAATTTTAATACGGCATTTTGGAAGAAGTACCACTTGAAAGAGGGTACCAAACCAAAATTAGGGATGTTTCTCTACCCGTAAGTAATAATACTTTTACTAATACTAATATAGGACGGGAGAAATCTTGGGTTGAATGCATTCGAAGCTTCAGGTTGTTCTAAATTTAGCAGTTTAAACTATGCATAAAATAAAATGCAATTTGGAAACTAAAGGATTATTACATAGATATATAAAGCCTAATTCCAAGTATAATTTAAGCTTGGGATGAATAAAATCGCATCAGGAATAAGGGAGATAATTTTAAAAAAGTAGTTTTCCTACATTGAACGTTAGGCAAAAAGGTACCCATATTTTCTGATCGTGATTACATTCCTCGGGGTTTCCATCTCGTACGTCCGAGGTCACACTATAAATAGACTTGCCTAACAAACTCGGGTCAGTCACTATTATTTGAATACAGAGAGAGCGGCAAAAAAGGAGCATATGTTAATGCAAGTGTTTGCCTTCTGTACCTGTTAGCAGACCTTAAAAACCATTAAGGGCTCGTCTCTGTGTGTGCCCGAGGGTAAGAATGAATATATATATATATATATATATATATATATATATATATATATATATATACATATATATATATATATATATATATATATATATATATATATATATATAATATTTATGTGTAATTCTATTGATTAATCCATCTGTGCGATAAGACGTGTATAGATGTGTTAGGAATGGATAGTGTACTGGTGAAACTTACAGACTCATGTGTAATTCTAGTGGCAAAGCCTGCCTTCGGAAATATTTAAAATATTGAGAATGATGGCCAAGAAGTGTCTATGAGTTTAGACCTGTATTTAAAGAAGTATTTCTTGAATGGAATGAGACACCTACCAGGAACATAAGGAAGGATGAAAGGGATTGAAGTACTGTATAATTTGACCTATTACTTAGTAGTTTTATTCGCAACCAAATTATTGTATGGTTGCAAATCATGGGAAACGAATGATAATTAAGAAGGTAGAAGAAAATTATGATCACACTGAACTAAAATTATTGTTGCTACTATACTATACCTTGTGCATCTGCAAGCACTTCTTATTCTTCTTTGATCCTTAGCCGCCGACCGTCAAAGCAGTCAGTGGCCATTACGCCTGGTGGCGTCTTGTAGGGTAACAACAAATTGATTCCACTTTGCTCGATCGGCGGCCATCCTTTGTACAATGCCCCAACTCTGGTTCATTCTTTGCATCTCAGCCTCCACAGTCCTCCGCCGAGTTATTTTTGGTCGGCCTCTTTTTCGTTTTCCTTCAGGGGTCCATAGCATAGCTGTTCTTGTGATGGCATCGGGGTCTCTTCTGAGGACATGGCCAACCCAGCTCCAGCGTCTGCCAGCTATGATGGTGTGCATGTCCTCTTGCTTGCTCCGAGTAAGCAGATCTTGGTTGGTGATGATATTCGGGCAAAAGATTCGGAGAATTTTTCTTAGGCATGTTGTGTGAAAAGAGGACAATTTCGACATTTCCTTCTCTGTAACTCTCCAGCTCTCCACACCATAGAGAAGCACAGAAAGCACACAGCTCTGATATAATCCTAATCTTGTGCTGTACTGAGAGGACTTCCAGATGTTGTTTAGACTAAAAAAGGCTCTGCATCTTACACAGCTGCAGTACTTACTACTGCCACCTTGTGCAATAAAGTTTTGATACCGGTACATCATGTTAATTCACCCAATATATTGGGGTTAAGTTGTAACATGTATATTTTATTGTGTTCTATTTGCATTTGACATGTATGTATTGCTTATTGATGTACATTTACACATGGGGCTGGCAACTTCATCACATAAAATAACTTACCACATAAACCACCACTGCAAGAGCTGGTGGCTGTTTCGTGTGGGTTTCTTCACAAGGAACCAATTGCAGAGGTAGCCCCGGGCTCCATAGGGAGCAGGGAGTTGATGGTGATAACATCATATATATATTGTTTAAATTCAGATTTATTGTGTACATATTTACATCTGAAAATAATACTTTTGTTGTCTTCCGCTCTCCTAAAACATTTTCATCTGACTTGATGGGTTGAGATTTAATACTCAGGTGCATCAGGCAAAATACTGAGGAAGATGAAATGGTGGAGGGAAGCGGAGGTCACAAGATGTTTACATCAGGAGACATGAGACTTAAAAGAGACGTTTGTTTCTCTCAGTTTTTGGTACCAGTTGCCAGACACTTACAACATATAGGTCTTGAGGACACTTTACGACAACCTGAGCAGTTGCCCCGATCTTGCAAGGGACGTGCTATTGCAACAACAACTCGACTAGGAACCAGCAGTTAACAACAACTGTCACTACATTTCAAGCTAGGTGTCCAGTACTAGCTCAGCTTATGGACACTTTATATTTTCCAAACCACCGTATCTTCCCATTAAGATCAAGTTAACTGTTTTTTTCTGACAAAATCAATTTTATGCATCGTAACCCTGTTGACCAAATAATTTACCAATAAATTTTCTTTGTTTAATATGTAAATATAAATCATTAGTTGAGTTAATCAATTAGTTCAGTGAATTTGATGTCTGCACCCGCACGACTCCTTTTGTTAAAGACATATACATAAATAGAGCTATTAAATTAATATTTTGCTGAATCACAGTCGGCTGTGGGCTCATAAAATACGAGTCAAAACATGTTTTCTCACATAAGTAAGCAAAGAATACTAAGTTTATGAGAATTTAGATGACTCAGTTGTTGTACTTACCATTCTACAAATCCCTGTGAGACTCCCTGAAATAGAAGCATCAACCTTCTATTTATATCTCTGCCAAGAGTAATCTTGAGCGAAGTTGATACCTTTGAAAGCTCTCATCCTTTTACTCAAAGTTGGCCATCAGTGGACCACTACTGCGGAGCAGGGGAGACAACCTGCAACACAATCTTGTACATCCATGCCTAAGGGAACAATAGTCCTATTCTTTCTGTGTCTCTTCAGAGACCCCACATTTGGGCAGACGGCCAGCAGACTTTCATAAATGTGGCTTGCCCAGAACAGAAGGATTGAAATGGTATGATAAGATCAATCATGTGGAACTGATGGAGAGAACCAGACATGTGTTAGTGGAACAAGAGGAGAGGAGACGATACATTAAGACAACCAGCTGATATAACTACCAGGCAATCTTCTTCTGGAGTCCCCAGGGTAAGAGAAATAGAGGGGCACTAAAATACATGAAGAGAACTGGAGATATATAAGACAGGGATAAAGAAAACATGGAGAAGTTTTCAATGGATGGCACAGGACAGGAAGGTTTGGCGTGTTGTTGTTGATGTTGTTGTTGCTGATAACATGGCTTACACTGAAAACCATCAACAAGCTTAAGTCTTTGTTGATTTATTACTTAATCAGTCTGTCTTACATTAACTGTCTCTGCAGGTATTTTTAATAAAATTTGTTACAAGTTCACAAAATAGATAATGGAGGAAACCTTGAGCCCTGTGAACAGTAAATAAATAAATAAATAAAGGTAATTAACAGGTACTCGGTGGACATAAAGGATAACACTAGACAACAGAAAAGAAAATATAAGTGATAGGGTTACCGGGAGTCGAACCTAGGACCAACCAAACGGCGTCATCGCCTTGCTGTGACAGTACATCGTGAAAGGACGCTCGAAATTGGCTGATGTACTGTCACAGTGCCGTTTGGTTGGTCCTAGGTTCGATTCCCGGTAAGCCTATCACTTAATTTTTCTTTTCTGTTGTCTAGTGTCATCCTTTATGTCCACTGAGTACCTGTTAATTACCTTCATTTATTTATTTACTAATTTATTTACAAGTTCACAGCATCATTTCACTATATTTTTATTTCTTCCGTCACTAAAACTACTAAATGTAGTTACTGATCCAGTTTTTATTATTCCTGCTGTCATCTCCACTTAAGTCTGGACACTCATATAAGACTTCTGGTAGAATGATGTGATATTATCACAGCTACAGAAAAACTGATGATAGCGTTAAAAATAAAAATTAAAGAGAAACATCTACTCTTAATAGCACAGGTGGAAGACAAGAAAACTAGACATTTCAAGAAAGAGACAAAAGCCCTTAAAGTGTCGAGTGCAAGAGGAGTAGTATGGAAAAACAACATTCAGTGAGAACAGCCACACATTTAACACGCATGCATACACCTAAAATACCAAAATGAGATCTCACCGTGTTTGTAAAATTTATGTGAATCAAAAATTTGAAATTTATTGTTATATCTCCTATCATGGTCAGCAATAAGACAAAAATAAAAACTTTATTCTAAACAAAGATGATATTTTACGCCATGCTGAAGTTTTAAAAAAATATTTACAAATAGTACATTAAGTACATTTTGAATTGATTTACTTACTTCCTTACTTAGTCATTCCTCTCCTCCCCTGGGGTGTAGAGGTTTGCCAGAGAGAACGCCATACTATCCTATCGGCTGTCTTCCTCCGGGCTTGGTTCCAATCTAGTCCTTGGTCATTCAGAGATTGTCTAATGTTGTCCTCCCAGTGGACTCTGGGTTGTCCTAGGGGGTCTGGATACCTGGCTCTTAGTTTCCCATATTTGCCGTGGTAGCCGATAATTTAGTATTGACAATTACTTTAATATGTAACAACAATTTAAAAAAAAAAAGAACGAGCTGGTGTCATAGTTTTTAGTCAGTGAGACCATCATCATCATTACACTACAGCTCCCCTCGGAGCAGACCTCCTGCCATATGACATCGGGTCAAGGTCATTCTATGTCTTAATTTTTTTGTTACCCCTTTTATTTGTCTCCAGCTTTCTTCTTCATGTGTTTCTCAGTCTTCCTCTACCTCTCTTACACCAAGGATTCACTCTTACACCAAGGATTCACTCTTACACCAAGGATTCACTCTTATACCAAGAATTCACTCTTATACCAAGGATTCACTATTACACCAAGGATTCACTCTTACACCAAGGATTCTCTTACACCAAGGATTCACTCTTACACCAAGGATTCACTCTTACACCATGGATTCACTCTTACACCAAGGATTCTCTTACACCAAGGATTCAAGAAAAAATAACAACACATGGAGAAGAGAGCTGGAGAATGAAGTGAAAATGATGAAAACATGGAAAGAACTTGAGTTTATGGCACATGTCAGGAGGACTTGGTATGTGTTTGTTGAAGGCCTATGCTCCTTGGGGAGCTAAAGGGTATTGACTGATTGATTGCAGTCTCTCTTGACATCAAAGTGCAGTATTCCGAATAGGTGTAATCCCTCACTCTATCATGACTGAACACAATTATAATTCTATGGAACAATCAGGATTTTTTTTTTTACAGAAAATTAATCCCAAACTAAACTAAAACTTCTTTATTGTCTTTCAGTTTTCTCTGGAGCACAGCATGAAATTAGTTCATGCCAACCGTATCTTATTTATCCTTCTTATGTCTGTTTCCAGTTCACTTCTAATTCTTTCACCCAGGGAATACCAGAACTCGAACTGCTTTGTGCTGCTATTAGCTAATCTCCTCACTGTGTGTCCTAACCACCACCAGTCTTTTCTTCTTTTGCTCTACTGGTTTTGGTCTGGTGTTTTAAATAAATTCCTCACTGATGATCATGTCATACCAATTTAATAATTCTATTCTCCACAGCATCCATAAAGGAACGTCTGTAGTTGTTTGTGTGTGTGTCTGTGTTGTTCTTTATGTTTTAGTGCCATAAGACTGCCTCAGAAAAAGAGATGAAAATTCTTAATTTTTTGGTCGGACATATGAAGATCTGACACAAAATTAAATGGAAACTGGCCAGAGTAAAAATAAAATCCAAATCAAACATCAACTGGCATGCTGAAAGAAAGGGCACAAGTAAAAACATAATAGGAAGGAAACTGCAGATACGAGCTTTGGATGTTTGTATTGCCAGTAAAGGCTATTGTAACATAAGTTTGTGGAAGTCATCATATTTCATAGTCTAACAAATGTCACCAAGAAAAATTGCAATACATTAAATTGACCAGTTTATTTAAACTATGATAGTTAATTATATGGTAATTTGTATATATGTACTAAATTTTGTCTTAACACATTAACTACCGAATTGAAAAACACAACGAGGCCGAAAATTTTTCCCCCATTTTCATCCTGTAGCTGTTTGCACAAAGTAAGCTGTAGTTTTCGTAATTGTTTACATATTTTTATGAATTACACGTCCTTTTAAAGATAAATGAATGTACTATTACAATAAGCACCATTTGTAACTCTAATATTGGTTGTTGCTATTTAACGGCTGTCCGATTGCCGAGGACTTGCAATATTTTCACAATTTTAATTGCTTGCGCCCCATCTCCATCAAAATCACTATTTCAAACAATGTGCACACCGTTTTCACTCTTGTCCTCGTCGCTAGATCTATCAGTCAATTGTTGAAACAAGTTTCTAGCCTATTCAGCCGTTAGACAAGATGTACACGCATTTTTTGTGGTCCTATCACTAGTTGCCACGGTAAACAGTTTTACGCGATTTGGTAACTAACCCAAAATGCTGAAAAATATGAACATAATATAAATTTTCCAGTGTTCTACAATAACCATGCTTTGGGAATTTGTTTTCCGGTGGCAACTTAAAATCTTGAACCAGATCAGAAAGTGTTTCAGTACATTTTTCATTCGTTTTATTACTAAAATTAGACTGACGCTCTGAGCGGCTCGCGGTCCAAATGATAGGATTTCAAAAGCCGGTCCCACCGGCTTGCGGTAGTTAATGTGTTAAAGTCAAGTGTAGGACTGGCCTATATCATGTGGAAAGTGGATAAAGTCTGTGCTTGTCAGTGTAGGGACAGGTAGCATATTACTAAGATGGGTATGGTTAGCGGTGGGTAGCTTAATACCTGGTTCTGTGATTATAATTACTATTTGTGCCTCATACCATTTGATAACAGAGATGATAAAAATGTTGGTAATGTATTGTTTTTATCCAGATCGTTTCCATGTAAATAGTCCCTACAGCATATTTATATTTGTCATATTATGGAAACTTCACTACACCAGATGTTGAAAATTTTAAGCTTGTTTGAACAATCTTCAACATTCCATTGTTTCATGGATTAGACTCACACTAGTCAGTCTAGCCTCTATAGTCAAAGAGACAACATCTAAAGCTGCTGTCCTAACCAAATATACGAGTACTTGACTGGATTACTATTTAACTGTGCTACAACCCAAGCAAGACAAGTTCAGCAGTTCCTGTCCACCAAAGCTATGTAAGTACCCACTAATTTACATAAGAGGTAATAATAAGAAAGTTAAGAATATGTTTTCAATATAAGTCAATGATTTTCATGACTTTCTATACAAACAAGCAAGCCAACACAAGTCTGATTTTATTTATTTATTTATTTTTGCAACTGCACTATATATTTTCTTGCCAGCATAATCATACATGCCACATGCTATGGTTTACCCATAATCTGTACAAGGTGTTTGCGTTTTCAGATGTGTACATAATTTCTGTACAGGTTTTCTAACCCATTCCTCTTATTACTGTCTCAGAGTTCTTTTATAAGGTCCTGTTGAACACAGGATTTCCCAGTCTGTTAGTGATAATTAAGCACACAAATAGACTAAATGATGACACCATCACATTATTTTTACAGTGTAAAATAAACTCAGACATTTATTGTTTGGGTTTTAAAATAAGTGAAGACCTGCTTTAAAATGCAAAGTCCCCGTGCCCCATTTATAATGCTGCTTACTGTAATTGAAAATATTTTTACATGAATTAACTCTTTTGATATGACTTTTTCAGTCTTTGTACAGGTTTTGCGGGTCTTTGTACAGGGTTTTGGATTTTTTTGTACAGGTTTTTTTTATCTCCGAGGTGTGGCATGTATGCATAATATACAGGCATACCTCGCTTTATTGCGCTTTGCAGATATTGCGCTTTTTTTCAAATTATTCATGTTTATTTATTAGAACGTGCCTTCTTCTTCCGATAGATTTTGGCTCTCCACCAGCAAAAAGATTATGATTCGCTGAAGGCTCAGATGATGAAGATTAGCATTTTTTTTTCAGCAATAAAGTATTTACTTTTACAGTACATTGTTCTTTTTAGACCTAACGCTATTGCACACTTAATAGACATAGTGTAAACACGTTAGGCTTTTATATGCACTGGGAAGCAAAAAAAATGGGTGTGACCTGCTTTTATTGCGATAATCGCTTTTTTGCGGTGGTCTGGAACCGAACCTGCAATATCTCTGAGGTATGCCTGTAAATGTAACACATAATGTTGAATTAATGCTGAGTTTTTCATGGCCAAATTTTAGGTCTATATTTTATTACACCTAACACTTTCCACTTGAAGTTGAGTACAAACCTTAGTAAATGTAAATTCTACATTTATTCACCAAATCGTGCAGACGTGAAAGGAACAAAGCATCTTATCACAGTCTCAAATAGCACCTAACTGTAAAAGCATTTACAAAATGTAACACATCTGCCTATATGGTATAGAAAGTTTGTAACAGATTGCAGAACTGCCAATGAGGTATCAAGTGCACCATAAAAATAGGAATTCTCAAGTAAAATGTTCTATATCGTGTGACTGAAAATGGAGAACAATAAAAACGACAACCATGACATTACAGACTATCATAAATGGGTGCCTGCGCAAAGTAGAAGGATTAAAATTATATGACATAATCATCAATGTGGAATGGATGGAAAAAAAAAACTTGACAAATACCACTAAAACAAGATGTGAGGAAAAGATGTTGGTACTGAAGAAACCAGCTAGAAGCATCACAAGGCAGTCATTGTTATGGAACTCCCAGAGTTAAAGAAAGAGAGGGAGACATAACAATGCATGAAGAAGGGAATTAGAGACAGGCATGAAAAGGTAAAAGACGACATAAAAGAACTTTAATTGATGGCACAAAAAAGGACAGCCTTGAGTGAGCTGACTGAAGGCTTTTGCTCCCAAGGGAGCTAAAGGGTAATGAGAGAACATGGCTGTTTTTACCTTACACCGAAGTGCTATCTTAGTTCGGTGACCTGAATGCTGACACCAAGGTATAAATCTGTCAGCGTGCGAGGCCGCCTTTCCTAATTTTGGCGTGAAAGATCAGCTGATGTTTGTGTGTAAAATCGGTAATATCTAAATCAATGCACACGCGTTCTGGATAATCACAGCGCTAAAATACTTTTGTAAACTATAACTTTGTAGTGTGTACTATCTTTGATTGGATTTTTATTTGTTTGGAATTATATTTGGCGGAGTGACAGGCTTTTGAAAACAGCATCATCATTTGACGAAATTCATACCAGAGGTAATGTATTTATTAATGAAATATCTGAAATGCATACCATTTTTTTGAGTTCATAATTATATAGACTTCTCGAGGGGAACCTAAAGATTATTTCCATCTATTTTTTTAATTGATTTCGCATCTTGAGAATGTGTGGTAGTCAGTTTTGTGAGTCTGGCATAAGAAGAACAAGAATATTGTCACCAGATTTTATACAATTTAAATAACTGTGAACCCATTTTGGATACTCGCAAAGCTTAAATAAGGCTGTATAAAATAACTTTTTGCAAAGTACCATCTCTTTTTGCATTTTCATTCATTTATAATAATATTTAGCTACGAATATAGACGTTACAAAACATGTAAAGCTAAAGATTATTTCCACATACTTTGATCTATCTTTCAAGTCTTGTTAATCTTGTATTTATAATATGAATGTCTTTTTTCTACTGTGTGTGAGACAGAGACTGTCCCATTAGTGTTCGTTGGTAAGACAATCCTGTGCACACGTCGGGTGCCAAAGAATTCTGACAAACTGTTTATATCTCTTCTTTCATTCACAGATAAAGCTTTCTGCAACCTGGTGTTGGACTGGATACTCACAAATACTCCGTTAGCTTTATACATACATAAGTAGATTAAACTACATAACAACAAAATGGAACATACTTTGTTGCAGCACATGAATTGTGTCAGTGCACATAACAACAAAATGGAACATACTTTGTTGCAGCACATGAATTGTGTCAGTGCACTGTGCAGAGCCCGTGGCAACAGAGCATTAACTTTATAAAAAAAAAAAAAGCGCAAATCGGAAACCACTGAACTGTTTGAATTACGTTAATGATTTTTTTCTTTGTGTTTGGCATTAATGTATTAGATGATAAACTGACAGAGCATTCAATTATATTTTGTTGGAAGTGTTACTTGCAAATACAAAATGCAAAAAGGAGGCATAGTGAGAAGTGTCTTGAAACAGCCAATTAATGTAGGAAAACAGTCAGCACATCTGGAAAGACTATAACCATAATTCTACTATAAATGAATGTCAACTGTGCAATTATTTTGCAATGACATCTTTGGTGTTTTAAAAAACAAATAGCTGCTCTAGCCCTTGTGATGTTCTTTCTGACCCCTCCATGTCTAGGCAGTCAGTTAGCTGTAGTCAGGATAGCTCTGTACAGCAGGAGGTTGATGTTCCTGCTCACACTAGTGATGATATTGTACAGCTGGAGGTTGATGTGACAGCTCACACTAATGACGATACCATTATACATTTGGAGGTGGATGAGACTACTCACACTAGCATACCAGTTTTTGTTGCCATATCTACACCTACCAAGTCAGTTATACATGACAAGTACATCCACCTCACCTGTCTTCAAATGCGACATCACCATACAACAGTTACTTGCTAAGTCACCTTCACAACCACTAACACAAGAGGAAGAGACCCTACCCCCATCCATTGTTAGAAAAAAAACTAGCAACAGCACAAAATAATATCATAAAATGCAAAACCAGAGGACAACCTATTGTACTACAAAAGCTAATTAAACATAGAAAAGAAACATCAGTCACCAGAACGCCAACAAAATGTAAGCGATCTAAATTTCTCCACACTGTTAGGAAATATATTGTGGAACGTCAACTGACTCACTCTACCTGCAGCAGGCACATGAACTATGACGCTGTTCAGAAACGATTTGTAAGGAAATTTGCAGTAAAGCAGGAATTGAAAGTAGAGTAAACATATTTGTAAAGAATCAAAATCTCATCAATAACAGCATCAATAGAGTTCAGAAAGCTGTTCACCAATAAGACAATTCCCAAACAGCACATATTAGAAAAACATTGCGCAGACTGGATCAGAACTCAAGGCTCTGGAATGGGCATGCATGGAGAGCAAGGAGGAGAATTTGTACATTCCACAATTTCCAAAATTGAAAGACGCGCGGGCGGTATTAAAAATATAACTTCACAACTAAAGTTTATAATGGAAACTCATTTGTTACAAATTTCTCCAGCTGTGAATGTACAGATTCCTCCTATTTAAAAAAAAGAGCTGTGAATGTAGAGATTCCTCCTATTAAAAAAAGGAAGTGTGAATAATTATTAAACGAAATGTTGGGGCTAGAGCAAATTATGACAGTTGTTGCGTAAGAGTGACTGAATTAACAGTGTGGAAATAATTTAAAAGGTGTATGTTTTATTTATTAAAGTAAACATTTTATTTTACTCATGACCATACTCATTTTTCATGACCATTGTGATGTATGATTGAGAGATAATTGTTAACTCTCATTTTTTAGTCACTACTGAGTGTGTTATTTTAAGGTAATAAATGTTGACTTGCAGTTTAACGTTGCAATAATTCATGTTTGATGCATGCAAACAAAACAAAATTATGATATCCATTTTCTGCAGGTTTTCTACTTTTGATTTCTGTAATTTTTATGCATATCGAATGGTATCATTTTAGTTTATTGCATAAGAAACAAACCATATAAAAACATTAAAAAAAGGTACTTTTTACAATATTTCAGACTATCATATCTTCTGTTCTTATTATGATGAAATGTTCGTTCTTGTTCTAAAATTTAATCTAACATTTCGAGTCTAGCTTAACGCAAAATTAAAGCCGGTATTTATAATAATAAAGTAGCCTAAAAGCTTTAATTAACCCCCATCAAAAGTAAGCACTGCCACATTTTCCCGTTAGGAATTTGACCCCGTGACCTCTGTCGAGCTAGCGCGGTACAGGTCAAACTAAAGTGTCGCTGGCAAACCGCCATGAGAAGTGAATGAAATGAATAAATAAAATTCTAGGCACTGTTTACTCGATGTGGTACATTTGTTTTGTAGCAAATTACAAATTTACAAATGGTAAATAATCAACACTGTATTATGCTTACAACTCGCTTTGGATGCTAAATATTTACAACAAACAAAAAATAGGTGCAGAAAATCACATCCCTTGAAATGAAATGCTTGAAAAAGGTGACCTACAATAAAAGAAGAGATGAAGTAAGAAACAGTACAGAAGATAAATAGCTGAAAACAAGATTATGCATGGAATACATACTGCACACATAAAATGGTCTCAGCACTTTGTCACAGTGAAAACCTTCATCTGACATCCTGCAATTTAGATATTTCAAATGTAGGGCAAGAGGAGGAAGAAATAGTTTTAGGACAAAGAGAACAAACCATGGAACAGACCACATGAAATGCTCAAGAAGTTCACTGCACTGTATGATGAAGCTTAATGGATCCAGTAGAAAGGTAAAGTAATAAATGTTAATAAAATCAAAGCTTCCATGTAGTTATAACAAAATCTGTGGCTATACAATCTCTCACATACAACATATTGGTAAACTATGTGAAGGTAACTGTACAAAGAATATCGCAGAACAGTAAACATGATAAAACACAGCACATAAGTAAGCAAAAGATCTGACGAAAACGCTTAATCTGGTAACAAACTAACATGAAATCAAATGATAATATTTTGTCATCAGTGATGGTAAGATTACATTGTGTATGTATTATTTTTAAAAATGTATGAATACAAATTTAATAACTATACATAAAAAATAATTATGCAGACAAATAAATTGCAGTAAAATGCAGCTGTTGGGCCATATTATCACACATGCGTTTTAAAGGATTCAACAACTTGGTAAGAGAGTAATAATTAACAAACAACAAACAGCATTGTAATCAAGCAACAAAACAGGGGTTTGTAGTTTAAAAAAATAATTAAGCCACCAATAAGTATGTTCTCCAAGTATGCCAAACTTCTAACCCTTAATCTGTTTGTAGTTCAGGGCAGAAATGTGGGGAAAAAAATAAGGCTGGACTGTCTATTATCTTCACCCTCTAAGCGTAAAGATTTTGTTCATTTGTTTGCCCTTCTTATCGCATACTGTGTAATAACTTATGCATCCATGAGACATATGTAGGGCAAATATAACAGACAATAAATATACTGTTCTAAGTACAAAATATTTCAGAGATAAAACACAAATAATTAAGAGAAATGTGTACTAGCTTTTGCAAATAAAAAGTAGGAATGAATAAACTACAATACAATGGACATCTAATAAGAATAATCAGGATGTCCTGAAAGAGGTCAGAGTGCAAAGGAAGTTTATTACTCATATTAGAGGAAGCAATCTACTTTCGTTGGGCATATTATAGAAGAGGAAAACTTGAATATACTGTGACAACAGACAAGATTGAAGGAAACAGAGAAAGAGGACGACAAAGACAGAACATACTCTACAGTTTATCACCACAGCATGAAAGTAAGTCAAGACTAGAAGTGATAAACAGCACAGGGGGGCAGAAAACTATAGAGAGGCATCATGATCTATGCCAGATGGCATGGCACTTTAAGAAGAAGAATAAACTGCACAGCTATAACAAGCAGAAGAAAATAAATGCATTGGAAAAATAAAGTCGACACCTTGACTGTGTATAAATGTCCCAAACAAAATTGATCCAGAAGAAAACCGGTCCCAAAAGTAACAACCCAACTGAATTAACAGGGAAAAGCACAGCCAACATGACTGAGTAATGTGAAAGATCCAGAGGTGTTAGAAAAAAGAACCTCAGGAATACTCATGGCAAACAGAGTATAAACATAGTCTGGAAATGGGCAGGAACTGATTTTACTGCCCACTATAGAGGAGAATGATATAATGTAAAAACAGTTCATGGCTATATTATTAAGACAAATGAAGGATCACAATAATCTTGATATCACAGTGATATTATTTCATAAATAAAGCATATGTTCACAATATTATTTTGGAAACTACTCATGATTCAACAATTTTCTGACACTTTCAACCAAAATGACAATATACAAAAATAAAAAGAAGCTATTTACATCTAACACAAACCCCCTACGGGTAGTTAAAGTTATATAACGGACAGAGTAACAGTTTACTCCATGTTGGACAAGTTGCATTCATTTCATTATGCTAACCCATAGTTATATAAAGTAGAAAAAATATTTAATTCCTGTAAATATAGCACAGAAATTCACAAGTTTATACATTTTTTTAATCAATGTGAATATGCTGTGCCTTTTATCTCATTCAAGCATCTGATTTTATTAGGATCAAATTATAACTTGACCTATATAATACACCAAAGCCTTGATTTTAAAAATAAGGTATGGGAGCCGCGCTAGTGTTGTGGTTACCACACTGCGCTGGCGATCAGGAGATCCCAGGTTCAAGCCCGGGTGAGGACATTTGAAGCAGTGTCATCGACCGGGGACTTGGACTGGAATAATTTGAGACCTGGCGAAGACATTTGAGGGAGTGTCATCGACCAGGGACTGGAATAACCTGAATGGCTCCTGAGCCGACCCAGCTCTAATGGATACCTCAGAAGACGGCGAGTATCGCCCTGAATGGCGAGAGGACAACTGTCAGCGTACAGGGAAAAGGGATACTCACGTAACATCAGTCTCAGGTTAGACATTCTAACCAGAGATTTTGCCTCGAGTAATAGTGGGCGTACGATTAAAAAAAATATATATATTAAAAATTTTTTTTTTTAAAGTATAATGCGAGAACTATATAACAAGATGGATCTATTTAAGCATCATATTATTGAGCGTGGGTTAATTCCAGCTCTGGGCTTGATCCCTGAATGGGTGAGAGGGGAGCATTTTGCTGCTGCAAAAATTCACCCGAAGCACTTATCCATTATTAACCTTTCAGTCTGCTTTCAAAGCCTCTACTTTTGTGAACTGTTGCAATATCAACTGCTGTTCCACATAATTTTTCATAGAAACCCTCTTCACATCATAAACATTAGAAACATATCAATCTTGTAAACAGCAATTGACTTAGTTTTTGAAATTTTCAATCACTAGCAACTGAAATGTGCTTAACTAAAACCATGATAGGCATATCTTTGTTGGACAGTGATTTCCTGTATTTACAAAATTATTTTTCTGTGGGGATTAGTCTCCCGACGAAAAACAATTATCATGAATTGTTTATTACTATTAAATAATTTTATTTATTTTTTAAATTACATCTCATTATGTATAATGGGAAAAAACTATG
Organism: Oreohelix idahoensis; assembly: GCA_024509875.1. Taxonomy (NCBI): domain Eukaryota; kingdom Metazoa; phylum Mollusca; class Gastropoda; order Stylommatophora; family Oreohelicidae; genus Oreohelix; species Oreohelix idahoensis. Next base: position 435,638 of record JAMPIV010005706.1, on the reverse strand, counting down.
CCTTTATTTGCACCATACTTTAAACTAACATGGTCAAAACCACTCATGTTTTTTTTTTAATATAAGAACTTGAATATAATGTAATAAATGCACCTATCTTACTGTCCAAGATAAGACCTTGGCATAACTGATGCCTAGTGTTAGCATAACTACAGAAGACTCATTGCTTTCCTGTTACATAAAAACAAATGTTGGTATAGGATGTCTGCCTAAATAGATTGTAAAATTTGTATAGGATGACTATAAATGATACCCTGATTGTTTGGGATATGTGTTTGAATATAATGTCACTATACTGGCTCCATATGGACACATGATGTCATGGTCAATTACAAGTTAGTACAGAACTCCTCTCCATATACTGGTTGGGGTAATTAGCAGGGCATACTAAAAACATCATCACTTAGAGCATTGGGACAAAAGCTTAAAAAAAAATATATAAAAAAATGAAACTGTCGAGCTCCAAAATGCTATTAGAACAGACATGTAGATAGGAAATGAATGTATTTTCTGTCTAACATCTGTAATTATTACACAGGAATTTTCAAAAACAATCCCAAGAAAGAACAATCAGTTTCAGCTTTCCGGGATGATCAGTGACAAAGATAACAAAATTCAATTGTTGCCTGAAGATATAAAGTTGTATCAACTCTATTGACTGCAGTATGCCATTTTCATTCCTGAAGTTAGATGTGAAGATTCTCGCTCTTTAAGAATCCATAAAAGGCCAGGAACTGTCTATTCAAAGGGAAACTTACACCTCCCTTCCCATCATATGCTTGTGATACCCAAGAAATATTAACCCCAGAATATTTTTTAAGAATAATGTTCAGTTTTTAACTGTTTTCAGTCTTCCAATGTGTGTGGGTATGTACACACACACAATACACACTGAATTAGAAGTTCAATTAGTGAATAAATCCTTTTAGTTAACTGACTGCTATGCAAACTGTAACAATAGGAGTAGTCAACTTTATTGTTTGATGTAACAATATTTTTGTACATGCAATGATACCTAATAAACAACATCTTCATTAAGGAACTGTGCATCGTACGGCAAATATCCTTTCCGGTTCTTTGGAACTTTTGTCAACAGAATTTTAACCACAGTGTTCAACCGAACTGGAGTTACAAACAATCTTGGTGCTCACACGGCAGTTGTCAAAAACTATTTAAAAAGCAATTTAATGAAAACGTATCTGAAGGACATTATATAGTATGCAGTATCATAACTAACCGCCAACATAGCCTAAAAATTCAACGATTTAACCTGGGTAAAAAGAAAAACGAACAGCAAGAGAATTCACTTATCTCAAACAAGAGAACAGAATGTTCACTTATCTCAAACAAGAGAATAAAATGTTGTGACTGAAGGTCTCGTGCTGACATTTTACACTCAATATATAATACCTTGTATCTGTACAAGCTGACAATATAAATTCAGTTTTTATGTACATGGGATGTGCACCTGACAACTAGTGTTTGTACAGACTAACTTCATAAATGACACTCTTTGACTAATCTTAGAGTGCTGTAAACCCTTGAAGCCTCAAAACTTGGCATCTCTCCACAACCAGAAGTGTTTATTTGACCTGAGCAACAAATTTTCTGGAAGAAGGAATAACAAAAAAATTAAGGGAATACAAAAATTATACTTAATAAACTTTCAATCCTCATAAAAATATCCTAAAATTCTACTTCAAGCAATTCTTTCCTGTCTTAAGAATTCAGTTTACAACAGCCAACTTTTGATCTGCAGAAAGGACTCTTAAATGTTAGTAATACTCTTAAATGTTAGTAATGAAAGAGACTGGAAGCAATAAGGAAGAATAATAAAAATTAAAAAAAAAATAATTAAAAAAATGGGTTAAATCAGGATTCAAAGCATAAACTTTGCCAATTGAGGAAACAAGTACACTATAAGGAATCGACCCACAGTGACATTAAGCAGTCCTGAAGTTCATATATCGTCAGTCAAAAGCAATAATCCATAACTCTTAAGAAACAGAAGGAGATTAAAAAACATGGAGAAAAGAACAGGATAGATGAAAAAACATGAACAGATTAACCAGACAAGAGGATTAGGAATGAACTTATTGAAGGCCTATGTTCCACTGCACATATTGCCACAGCAAAAGTACTATGTGGCTTCCATAGTGCTTAGTGTTGAAAAGTGAAAGAAACAAGTGAAAAAAGCAACAAACAATGACGACAAACAATGACGACGCATAATGAGACTACACGCCCAAATATATAAGACCATGTGGTCTGGTATTATTATTGAGTTTATGAAGATAAGAGAGGAGCAAAAACTGTTATGGAATATCAGATATCTACGCCCACTACTTCAGTGAGAAAAACGCTGCACTGCTGTTAGAAAGAGATCATCTAACCATATGGCTGTCTCTTCAGAGGCCTGAAATGAAATATGAAATGGTGGGTCATAGCGACGCAGACATGAGGCAATGAAGGAAATGCCACATGAACTTGAACACAAGTTGAGATATAGACACACAACTAGCTGCCTCTAGGTTCAGCATCAAGAGGTTGGGGTGACCAACCAGTTCCCTTCCTAGCTGCCTTTTTCTTCCCTAACTCAAGAGCAAAGTCAGGTATCCATTTACAGCTAGGTAGACTGGAGCATGACAATCCTGTAAATCGAACCCAGCAATAGCGCTCTAACCACTCTGTGAATTAGACGCTCACTGCTATCATATAACTTGTTAAAATATGACTTCAACAAAAAATAACAAAGTTACCATTGCACATGAAATGGTGTTTACACAGAATATCAAGGTTAATCTGATATAACAGAATCATCAATGTGGAACTGATGGATCAAATAAAATAGCAGTAGAACTAGAGGTCAGGAAAAGATGTCAGAGATGGGTAGGATATACACTGACTTGCATCACAAGAAAGTGCACGTTCTAGAGCTTTTAAGGTAGAAGAAATACATTCATCATCATCATAAATCTCCTTTTATGGTTGTTAAGGAGCTTGAGCTCAACACAGCATTTTACCCTTTTGCAGGAAGTGTGTACTAAAACGCTTCATGCACTCTTGCAGCAGGGATGACTTCTGTAGCAACTCATTTTACACGCTGAAGTTGCTAGTGTCATGAACAACCTCATATTAATAATAATAATAAATTCTTTAAGCACCAAACACGGCGCATAAGGCAGAAACCAGTGCTCTCCAGGTTGTTCGTTGTGACGCTACTCCTCTTAGCTCTTGCACATTATTTAATCCCAACGTTCTTCTTTCTCTTATTATTGTTCTTCTGAGTGTTTCTTTTGGTCTTCCTTTCTTCCTCTTACCCTCAGGAACCCAAGTGAGCGCCTGCAGTGGTATTCTGTTGTTTTGCATTCGTAGGACATGACCGATATATGACCATCGTCTTTTCCTTATATAGTCGGAGACATATTTCTGCCTAGAGTCTTCTCTTATTTGTCGATTAGTCTTGAATTCTTTCCAACTGATGTTCATGAGTTTTCTAAGACATTTGTTCTCGAATGTATTCAGCTTGTTCTCCAATGATTTTGTTATTTTCCAACTTTCACAACCGTATGTTAACACTGAGATGACATTTGAATTAAACAGACGAAGCTTGGTATGTATATTCAGTGATCGTAATTTCCAAATGTTAGATAATCTATTGAAGGCGCTGGCTGCCAAAGCAATTCTAGTATGAATTTCTCTCATATTAGTCGCCTGTTATTGTATGCCTGATGGAGCACTGGTTCCACTCTAACAGCATCTCCTCCAAGATCCCTGGAAACTATATGGTTGTTAACAAGAAATTCAGAAAGACCAAAAACATGAGAAGTACATTAGATACAGAAATAAGATGGGAAAGGAACTCAAGAGAATAAATGAGATGAACTGCTCAAGACTGGAAAGCTTCATGAGATCTGGCAGAGATCCACAAGCAGCTGAAGGAAAAAGAGACATATTTCCACTTTAATGGTGCTCATCATCCTCATCAATTATCAGTAAGGAATCAGCAACTGGAACAGACAGATGCCTTCACATACCTAGGATGCATAGTAACACCAGACGGCGGAGCAAGCAAAGACATCAACAACAGAATGAACAAAGCAAGAACAGCCTTTTTTAGTCTAAACAACATCTGGAAGTCCTCTCAGTACAGCACAAGCACAAAATTAGGATTATATCAGAGCTGTGTGCTTTCTGTGCTTCTCTATGGCGCGGAGAGCTGGAGAGTTACAGAGAAGGAAATGTCGAAATTGTCCTCTTTTCACACAACATGCCTAAGAAAAATTCTCCGAATCTTTTAGCCGAATATCATCACCAACCAAGATCTGCTTACTCGGAGCAAGCAAGAGGACATGCACACCATCATAGCTGGCAGACGCTGGAGCTGGGTTGGCCATGTCCTCAGAAGAGACCCCGATGCCATCACAAGAACAGCTATGCTATGGACCCCTGAAGGAAAACGAAAGAGAGGCCGACCAAAAACAACTTGGCGGAGGACTGTGGAGGCTGAGATGCAAAGAATGAACCAGAGTTGGGGTACTGTACGAAGGATGGCCGCCGACTGAGCAAAGTGGAATCAATTTGCTGTTGCCCTACAAGACGCCATCAGGCGTAATGGCCACTGACTGCTTTGACAGTTGGCGGCTAAGGATCAAAGAAGAAGAAGATCCTCATCAATGCCCTTTTCACTCCTCACTGAAGCACCACTGTAGCTGGTTTCCTTATAGGAAGCTCACACCTAAACATTTATGTGTTCTTGCACTGATAGTTTCTGTAGTCATTTATTTTACATGATGAGGTTAATGGTGCTCATGCTACATTCTTTAATGTTGTCTATCTATTGTCTTTAGTTACATGCTTCTTCTTCAGTGATAACAAAATTTATCAAAGTTGTATAAAGAAGGCATGATTATCAAAGTTCTCCAAAGAAGGTATGATTACATTTACTTCTTTGTTATGATACTTTGTGCTGATAATTCATACACTTCAAGTCATACAGTCTAGTTCCCACAATTCTGTTACATTATAGGAAATATCTACTGTCTCAATGTATCAAACATTCTCAAATGTAGTTCCTCTGTAGTGCAATGAATAATAATGTCCTACCTGACAAGGTTGGGCAGCTCTGGTGATTTGTATATCAACTTGTGTCCAAATCCAAGATGTGCTTCAAATGCTACGAATTCCACAGTTCCTGTCTTATGATTTCTTGTATCTTTAGCCCTGTGATATAACTAACAAATATTGGAAGCAATTGAATGGAAATGCTACAAATAATTAAGTTATTCTGATGTTATCTGTTATGATATTTTCACATATAAATATTTTAATGAAATTCATCCAAAAAATTATGATGAGATGATGAGAATGATCATCATAAATGAATGTCTCCTTTTTACTCCTTCAACTTTTCTTACACTTTGTCCTTGAAATCTGAGATAAAAAAAAAAAAAAAAAAATTAGGAGTAACTAGCCACTGTCCCTCAACAGAGATTTCACACTTTCTTACATTTTTCCTTATGCTGATTTCTTGTTGTTAAGGATGAATAGAAATTGATTACTTGACAGGGTTTCTTTGTGTGCCTAATTCTATTAAGAATTTTTACAAAAACTGCTCTGAAACAGTATTTTCTCTCTCACAATTTCAATGTTGACCATTTGGCTTTAAGACCGGCTTATGAAAGCCAACCTGGCAAATGGTTAAGCTTTTTCTAGAGCTATAATTTTCAGAATGATGGCAAACTGAATTTTTATAAGCTAGTGCATGAGTTTTCACTGAGAATGAGGAAAAAATACTTTTAATCTGGAGATACCATGCTTTTCACCGCCAGTAAAAGCGGGCTAGTGCAAAATTTTTCTAGTGTTGAAATTCTTTCTCTTTTCCCTTCCATCACTTAGAGATCTACCAAATCATTCCATGTGATCTACCGATAGATCACGATTGACCAGTTGCAGACCCCCAATTTAAATGACCTAAGATATATTTTTAGACTAATGTGAAATGCTGGAAGTATGAAATGCAGGAAAAATGTGAAAATTCTAGACTGGTTCATTGTACAGAAGTTTAAAACATTAACATCAGAAATTGGTAATTTTTACAAATTTAAGGTTTATTTTCTTAATTTTGGTAATTTTTACAAATTTAAAGTTTATTTTCTTATCAGGAAAAAATGGTTAATCTTGATATGATTCGATAAGTAGAATTAATATTTCTTCATTTAGAATTTCAACTTTTTTTTCAATGACAACAAGAAAGTTAAACATGAACAACTCAAACATTACCTATAGTAAATTAGTACTTTGTTCAACTAAGATTTACATTTTCTGGACAAAGGAATTAATCTCAGAATTGTTCAACGTATTACCTTTTTTCCAAGATCAAAAGGAACAACACAATCATCTTCCGCATGAAGAATCATAATGTGAGGTGTTACAGACAGAATGCTGAAATTGTAAGCATAAAAAAAAATTCAGAATTCAGAAGAATAATATAAAGATGATGCTGAAGATTAGTGAGCTAAGGTTATTCAAATAAATATGCAATGTTTCCTTACACAGCTGATCACAAACTGGCTATTTATAGGCACAGAATCTTGAAAGACCTTAATAAAAGATTACTCTTTTGTGTTTTGAATTTCTGGTTAAAAGTTATACATGTGAAAATAAAATAACTGATGTTCTGAGAAATAACATTGTAATACCGTACTTTTCATCACTGCTGAAGTAGATTCCATGTTCACGAATTCCATCCACAAAGACCCACTCAAAATATGGAAGCATGCGGTAAGGCTATGAGAAATACAAAAAAAAAACAACATATATACATCTTCCAAAACTCCACCATCACATTATCACAGATCAATTTAATGTTTAACACTTCTTCAAATTCTCAAGCAGGAAACAGCAATACGACAGAACTGAAACAAAATTGGGATTTAAAAAAAATCAAAAACAGTTAAAAAAACTATGATACCAAAAATATAATTTAAAAAAAAAACATAACCACAAATTATCCAGGAAATATTATGTCATCTTTTCTTGTCTTTGCACATCAATACAGATAGGCAAATGTACCAGCATGATGAATGAATCAAAAGCAAAATCAAATATAAGCAAACTAACAAAACAGTCATTTCAAACTCACAAAAAGAAGAGGATAATGTTTGGCTGCCTCCTGCATATTGTTGAATGGAGACTCCAAGACTATACCTGATGGGTGGTCACCTAAAAATTAGACCAGAAAGCAACACTTAGAATCATCATAGAACAATCAAATGAGTGGCAGACCCCCCTGTATATAAATTTTGTGGACTTCGAAAAAGCTTTCGACAGTATAGACCATACTGTGATATGGAAAATCCTGAGACATTATGAAATCCCAGAGAAATTCATTTAAATCATCCAAGATTTCTACCAGAGGCCTCATGCACAGTAGTACACAAAGGAAAACTATCAGAACCCTTCACAGTACACAGTGGGGTCAGACAGGGATGTCTGCTATCACCAACAATTTTTCTCATGGTCACAGACAACAGAGGGAGAGAAAACTGGAATACAGTGGACATTTAACAAACAACTGGAGGATCTAGACTTTGCAGATGATTTATGCCTTCTATCACATAGCAAGATATGCAGGGGAAAACAAATAGATTAGTAACAGAAGCAGCAAAGATGGGACTACACATAAATGTAAATAAAACAAAGGAGATGAGAATAAATAATAGGCAGATGGACTTGATGAAGATCAATGATCAAGTCACTGAAGAAGTAGAAAGCTTTACATATCTGGGGAGTAACATTGACAAAGGAGGGGGAACAGCTGGTGACGTCTGCTCAAAGATAAATAAAGCCAGATGCGCTTTTAATGCCCTTCGACCAATATGGAACTCAGCTATTTCCAGAGAAAACAAAATTAGAATCTGGGGAGTAACAGTGACAAAGGAGGGGGAATAGCTGGTGACGTCTGCTCAAAGATAAATAAAGCCAGATGCGCTTTAAATGCCCTTTGACCAATATGGAACTCAGCTATATCCAGAGAGAACAAAATTAGAATCTTTAACTCAAACGTGAAGTCAGTCTTGCTATATGGCTCAGAGACATGGTATGTCTCAAAGAGTATCACCTCCAAACTACAGACATTTGTAAATAGATATCTCCGACAGATCCCCCGTATAAGATGGCCAGATGTAATAACAAATACAGAGCTAAGGAAAAGATGTGGGCAACAGCCAATACAAACAGAAATTAAGGTAAGAAAGTGGGGATGGATAGGACATACACTCATAAGAGAAAAATCAAACATAGCCAGAGGTGCCCTTGACTGGAACCCACAGGGGAAAAGAAGAGTGGGGAGGTCAAAGAGAACTTGGAGAAGAACTGTTGAAGAGGAAGCTACGGAAATTGGAATGACTTGGGCACAGCTGAAAAAGACAGCCCAGAACAGAAATCGATGGAGAGCAACTGTTTCTGCCCTATGTTTCACAGGGAATGAAAACGAATGATGATCAATGTTATCTCTTACATCTATAAAAATACTTTATAAAAAATCCTGCCCAAAAAAGGGGGGGGGGGGGGGGCACGGGCGAGTGTGTGTAAGAGTTAAAAACGCCAGAAAATGCCACTGGAACAAAAGTGTAAAACAATGATGTTGGAGGGGAAAAGGACTGGCTAATATGACAGGGTAGTCCCTGTTTTCAAACCATCAAGAAAAGAGAAAACACATATAGCAAAGAAGATGAGTCAGAAATGAGAAAGACAATGAACAATTGGAGTGGACTGCACAGGGACAGCAGATGCCATTAAGTGTGGCTGAAATGTTAATTCTATTTATCCCATTTCTGCTTCATCTTGAAGTGGTGGGACAGCTTGCGTGCTTTATGAATAGCCTGAGCTAAGTTCACTAGTGTAAGAATTGTGCTTCTGGTAGATTCGATCAAACTGAAAAGGCCATGGGAGAAAGGCCAGATAAAGAGAGCGAAAACCAGTCCTCTAGGTTCAAGGGTTGGGATTGGGATAATAGCCCAAGCATATAAAAAAATGTTACAGAAAGTGTAAATGTACTACAAGTTCATGTGCAGAGAATCCTCTTCTATAGATAGAGGCAAAATCTAGAATCGGGGTGTGGATTACAAGAACACTGAATGAAATTGGAATGGCAGCAAAAGTGGCCACGGAAATAAGAGAAAGAGCTGCTTTTATTACGTCACCAGAAGCTAGGATGGCAATGATAAAATAAGAACCTATACCACCCAGAATAATAACAGTAAGTTTTCCAGAAAAAGAAAGAAGAATCACCATAATCCAATGTCATACACCAATAAACAATGCAGATGATGCCACCAAACAAGACTTCTATGATAAACTCCACGAAGCAGTAGAAAACAGCAACAAGATCTCTTTAGTGCTATGACTTGATGAAGTGCAAAAGACTGATGTTCAGAGAATCATGATCCTTCTCTATAGTCAACATCACATCAAACCGCATAGCCCAGAAATGTTCCCATGGCACTAGTTGTTAAACACTGCTTCTTCAAGCCAGACCAAATATTCACAAACCCTGTTTTAACAATGTTACCTCTAAAGTGTAATTAAATTCTGTTCAGTCCTTGTTCTTAAAAATTAAACGAACAAACTGCTGAGCATGTTCTACAGGACTGTCCTCTGTATGACCAGTTAAGAAAGATATACTGGCCCAATGACTCAACACTAAACTCAAAGCTATATGGAGTTAAAGAGGAACTTCAAACAACAGTCGAATTCATCATGAGAACTCGTCTGACGGTGTAATCATCAAAGATGCGATCGCAAGAAGAAGAAGAAGAAGTTCTTAAAAATAATGTCAAACTAGTTCAAAATGCAAAACAGACTTTTAGTTTTAAGTACTTTTAGACTAAAGTGCCTGTAGATTCAAATGATTTTTAGTAGCAGTAGCCCCTTCAGTCGTGACTGACTATGGGAATGTGCCTCTGAGGTGATAGCACTCTGCTGCTTTTGTTCCTGATGTTCCATTCAGCATGTTCTTTTCTCTTCTGCTTGTTGTGAGAGCTTCTTTTCGCCCAATCTGGGGTGGCACAGTAGGGAGCATCGCCAATTGGTACAATCAGTGGTTCATCCTCCCAGGCTGCTGGATTTATGTCCAGTGCCTTCTTGTCTATCTTGCACACATCTTTGAACCTCAGCTGTTCTTTTGCCATCTGCCTGTTGTCCATTGAAGATATTTTTAGGAATGCGACCATCTTCCATGTGGCGGAAATGGTCAGCCAGTGTAGCCTGTGCTGTCTAAGCAGTGTATGCATGCTCTGAAGGCCAGCATGTGACAGCACCTCGACATTTTCACTTTCTCCTTCCACGAAATACCAAGGATGTGGCATAGACACTGTAGATGGAAGGTATTGAGCCTTCTTTCTTGTTTAGCATAGCTTGCCCATGTCTTGCTGGTAACAGAGGCATTATATACTGCAGCTTTGATCTTCACTGAAGTATTTGTAGACCAAAGTGATTCAGACTAAACTGAATCAGATTAAAGTGATTTAGACCAAAGTGCTGTAATCCATGTGGCCACTGGATGAGGAATGGATGTAGGGTTGCATAAGGCAGGAGGGCTGCACAAAAGCTCCCTCTTCATGAGGTACCTTTGTCAAATAGTGCATGGTATGAAAGAAGTAGACAAATATACTCAATTTTCACAATGATGTGCCCAGTTACATGGATCTTGACCAAAAGAATAATCTCAAGAGCATTGGTTAACAACACACAAATAAGCTACACAGAAGACCTAACAGACAAAACAGAAGATAGATAGTCTAAGGAGATGGAGATGTGAAGTCACAGAATAGAAAAAAAGTTCTGTACTGGGAAACAACCGGATAGAGAGCAGCAGACTGACGTCTATGCAGGACTCTTGTGGAAGCCACTTGTGCTACGGGGCAGGTGAAGTCCTGAATAAACAAATGAACATCACAAGTGGACATAAGCTAAAATAAGTGTTCTGACCCCATGCAACTACTGGGGTCTCTAAGGAGATGAAAAAAGATGGAACCACTGTTTCCATTAGGCATGTCACAAGAAGCAAGTATCACATGGAGGGGGCCAACTACAGTAGTGGTTCCATTCTGAAGTAGTGAAAGAGAGATATTTGTTCATTCATTGGCAGTTTTTAAAAAAAAATTACAACATTTAGTATTTTGTAAGGGGGAATGGAACTGTGGCAAACAAGGCAGATTTTGGCTTGAAAAGAAAAATAAACTAACTTAGCTGTTTCTCAAATGTGTTAAAGGATTGTATCATTTTATCCAAACACCCAAAAATCGAAATATCATGAAAATCAAAAGCTTCTTTGGGCTGCTTTTCTATCAAAACTGGGCGATTTTCTAACACACTTTGGGCAAATCTGAGTGATTTTCGAACACAATTAGGCAACTTTGGGAAACTTTTCAGCCGTGATTTGGGCGACAACTAAAAACCAAAAAAAATCTTGTTTCTGAAACACAGCTGTCCTGAGGATTTCAGATAAAAGGATACGGACTTGTATATATTTTAAGTTAAAACTCTTACCTTCATCACAAAGTCTTTTGGCCAACTTTGTAGTTACTCTGTGAAATAAAAGGCAAATTTTTGTGCTTGATTTAAAAAAATGCAAAAAACAAACTGGTTTTCACTTAGACGATAAGGGTATTATGCTAACACAGGGGTCGGGAACCTGCGGCTCGCGAGCCGTATGCGGCTCTTGGCTACTAAACTCTTAGTGACATTAAATCAGCATCAGGATATTCTCTGGTATGTGATGAGTCTTGTGATGTGGATGACATTGCACAAGTTGCTCTCATTTGCAGACATGTAAACACTAAAAGACCACAAGAAGTGTTGATTGAACTACTGCCACTCAGGGGACAGACTCGTGGAGAAGATATTGCAACTGCAGTATCTGAATGCTTGCAAAAGAAAGAAATAGATATCAACCAAATCATATCCATTTCCACACATGGAGCTCCGAGCATGAGAGGGAGAGAAAAGGGTTTCATTACTTAATTAACAAAAAGAATTAACCATGATGTGATTTCTATTTCTTTTCACTACATTATTCACCAAGAAGCCCTCTGTTCACAAACTTTCCCAGAAGAAATGTGGAAGATAATGGAATTAGTAGTTAAGATTGTAAACCAAATAATGGCAATTAGTCTGAATCACTGACAGTTTTGTGAGTTTCTCCAAGAAATCCATCATGAATACTCTGATCTTCTTTTGCATAACAAGGTACGGTGGTTATCCAGAGGCAAAGTTCTGATGAGGTTTGCTGCTTGTAGCAATGAAGTAAAGATATGGCTGAAAGAGAAGAAACTTGAATATCCTGAGTTATCAAACCCTGATTGGTTACAGAAATTCTACTTCATGCTGGACATGACTTCTCACTTGAACATTTTAAATAAAAAACTCCAAGGAAAGGGCAATACAGCTATTTTGTTCTTGGAAGATGTGCTTTCATTTGAGCACAAGCTGTCTTTGTTTGTAAGAGACATTGAAACTGGCAAATTATTACACTTCCTAGCATTAAAAGAACATACGTAAACTGCTGAAAGTAGCATTGACCTCAGGTTTCTCAAAAAAGTTATTGAGAAAATGAGTTTCATTTGCTGGTCGCTTTCAAGAGTTTAGAAAAGAAAAGGCAACCTTGTCATTTTTTGTAAAACCTCTTGAAACAGATATCACCAAACTGAATTTTTCAGCCTTTCCTTAAATTCTTCTTCTTCTTCTTTGATCCTTAGCTGCCGACCGTCAAAGCAGTCAGTGGCCATCACACCTAGTGGCGTCTTGTAGGGCAACAACAAATTGATTCCACTTTGCTTGGTCGGCGGCCATCCTTCGTACAGTGCCCCAACTCTGGTTCATTCTTTGCATCTCAGCCTCCACAGTCCTCCGCCAGGTTGTTTTTGGTCGGCCTCTCTTTCGTTTTCCTTCAGGGGTCCAAAGCATAGCTGTTCTTGAGATGGCATCGGGGTCTCTTCTGAGGACATGGCCAACCCAGCTCCAGCGTCTGCCAGCTATGATGGTGTGCATGTCCTCTTGCTTGCTCCGAGTAAGCAGATCTTGGTTGGTGATGGTATTCGGCCAAAAGATTCTGTGAATTTTTCTTAGGCATGTTGTGTGAAAAGAGGACAATTTCGACATTTCCTTCTCTGTAACTCTCCAGCATTCTGCACCATAGAGAAGCACAGAAAGTTTCCTTAAATTGACCAAGCTGATTTTGAACTTGGATTGGTAGATTTAGAGGACAAAGCATTGTGGTGTTCAAAATTTACACATCTGGTCCATGATACAATTTTTTCAGTAACAAATATTCAGATAAGATGTAACATAGTAATAAAATAAAATATACAAATGAAAAGTAAGGAAATTTAAACAGACTTATGCTGTTGGATTTCCTTGCAAAGTTGGTCAATATTTGGTGAATAATCTGTTGTTTTTACTTATTTCAAAGTGAGCTCAAAAAACAAGATCAGATCATATTTGATGTTTGGAACTGTTTACCCAACAGATATGTTCAGCTGAAGAAATTTGCATTTGAGCTTCTTTCAATTTTTGGATCAACATATTTTTGAGAACAATTATTTTCCAAAATGAATTATATCACAAGCAAATTTAGAAACCAATTGAATGACATGAGTCTCCAGTCATGCTTGAAAATGAAAACAAAAAATTATTCACCAAATATTGACCAACTTTGCAAGGAAATCCAACAGCAAAAGTCTCATTAAATTTCCTTACTTTTCATTGTATATTTTATTTTATTATTATGTTACATCTTATCTGAATATTTGTTACTGAAAAAAATTGTATCACTTATTGTGTATTAAAATAGCATTTGAAAAATTGTGTTTATTATTTCAATTATATATAATATATAAATTATTTAATGAGGGATACCATGTGATTTTTTTTCATGCGGCTCTTCAATCAATTTTTTAAAATGGAGACAAAATTAAATATTTGGCTATTTGTCATGGAAAGGTTCCCGACCCCTGTGCTAACAGTTCAAATTAAATAACATAACATTAGGACTACAATAAGTGCAGACTATCAGGGGTAAAAATAAAAACCTAGCCTGTAAACACTGTGTGGCGACAGCAACGGGCAAGCGGTCTTTATTCTTCAGCCCTAAAAATCCCCCCCGATCTCAGCAATGGGAATAACGCTGTAACGACAGCTTTGTTTTTTTTTAATAAGTGCGGTGGCTTGGAAAGAACTGGCAATAGAAACGGATTATTGGAAATGGATTATTAAAGGCAGAGAATAATGAAAAATAACATTTTAGCGGCAAATAACATTCAAGTGCAAAGTGTGATGATGACAAGAATATTGTTGCCCAAGAAAATAGTAGCTTTCAATAGTCCTTACTACCACACCTAAAGTCTAGGGTACCAGAATTCACAACACAGTACTGCACATACCCAGTTCCCAACGAGTGCCCCCAAATGAAAATTTTTGCCTTTCCACTCCTTTCCTTCAGCCATTTATATGCGAAGTATGCATCAGCCACTACACCATTTTCTGTGGGGACCCCACTTGAATCTCCATATCCTGAAATAAAATAAACAAAGTCAGGTCAGTACAAGTTTTACTGTAATATTCATCATCACTTTCCTTTGTGCTCCTCACGGAGCCACCACTGCAGCTGGCCCCCTTGAGGCAGTGATTCCTGTAGCAATTCATTTTACATGATGAGGTTGGCACCTTTCAAACATGTACCATAAGAAAAACTCAGATCATCACTCAGTCAAATCAGCAAATCTGGCCACTCAAAACCTCATGTTGGAACCGCAGTAGCGAAGTGGTTAGTGCACTGGCTTCCTATCTCAGTGGTCCATGGTTCGATCCCCAGTTGAAGTGGGATTTTTTCGACCGCAAATGGCTTCGGAGTCGACCCAGCATCATGAATCGGGTACCAAAGCAACTTCTGGGAAGGTTAAGGCGGCTGGCGTGATACTGACCACATCACCCCTATTGTGCCGATGGTCAAGAAAATATGGGCCGAACACCATATTCCCAATATGCCTCAATGGGCGTGTAACGGGATCCTTTACCTACCCTTTTACAACCTCGTATTAGTCACCTCTTACAATGTACTGAGTGAGCAAGAGTCTTTTCTTTGTCGACTTTCACTTTAGTCACCATGAAACAGGATGCAGTTAACAAACAAAAGGATAAGGAATTCTAAAGTCATAACAAGTTATCAGTTTTGTGAGTGTCCTTTTTGTGAATATCTTGAACAAACAATATGATACAGGGGTTCTTAACCTAAGAGTGTGCCTCTAGAGGGGAAGTGCAGAGGGGATACTGGGGAGGTGCCTCTCATAAATTGTTATCACATTGGCTTTCTCAATGGATAAAATTATAAAGTTCAAAATTCAACAAAAGTTTTGGCTAAGTGATCCCATTCGCTACAGCCCATCTCTGTGAATCTCAACAATCTGGATTTTCAGTATTGGTTAGTGTGAAGACAAAGGCTATAAATCAGTTGGATGCCCAGCTTGACATCTGTCTAGCACTGTCCAAGAGTGTCTCTCAAATTTCTTTCCTTACTGATCCATTGCAGCAACAGTCATCTCATGTAGGTAATTTTATTTATTAACAATTTTTTGTTGTTGAGTGTACTCGAGGAATTAATTAAAAATATAATCTCTGTTGTAATATCATAATTATGTCTTGACTGGTTCATTAACTCTTTCAGGACGTAGGGGTTTTCCCATGTTTTACGCAAGGAATTTTTTGCGACTCAGATTTTTCATATAGTGTTACCATGTAAGTGTCAGTTATTTCAAGTTTTTAACAAATATAGTCATGTTATATATATTTAAAAAGGAAAATGAATGAGGATTCTGAATATGTTCAGTTTATAAATTAAAAAAATTTTTTATGAGTATAAAATAGTTGGAGACTGTGAAGAAAACATTTTTACCAAAAAAAAAAAAAAAAAACATATCAGAATTACCCACTCAAGATAGCAAATCAATCACTTATGTTATCCAAGATACAAATATTTGTAAACTACATTCATTTTGGAAATAAAATACATATGGTTCAAGTTTATACTCTAACTACTTTTCAACTGGCTTCAAGAAAAGGAAAGACACTCTTTTGTCACAAATTTTCTGCGGCACAGGTTTTTCATATAGTGTTACCATGTAAGTGTAAATTATTTCAAAGTTTTTAAAAAATATAGTCATGTTATATATATTTAAAAAGGAAAATGAATGTGGATTCTGAATATGTTCAGTTTATAAATTAAAAAAAAATTTTATGAGTATAAAATAGTTAGAGACTGTGAAGAAAAACATTTTACAAAAAAAAAAAAAATATCAGAATTACCCACTCAAGATAGCAAATAAATCTGTTATGTTATCCAAGATACAAATATTTGTAAACTACATTCATTTTGGAAATAAAATACATATGGGTTCAAGTTTATACTCTAACTACTTTTCAATTGGCTTCAAGAAAAGGAAAGACACTCTTTTGTAACAAATTTTCTGTGGCACAGGTTTTTCATATAGTGTTAACATGTAAGTGTCAGTTATTTCAAAGTTTTTAACTGAATATAGTCATGTTATATATATTTAAAAAGGAAAATGAATAAGGATTGTGAAAATTTTCAGTTTAAAAATTTACAAAATTTTTATGAATATAAAGTAGTTAAAGACGAGACAGAAAAATAGTTTACTAAACAAAAAACAAAACAAACATATCAGACTTACCAATTGAAGACAGCTAATCCACCATCCAATATAGAAATCACTGTAAACTATATCCATTTTGGAAATAAACCACACATCAAGTTTATACTCTAACTACTTTCCATGTGTCATCCAGAAAATGAAATACACTCTACTGTCACAAATTTACAAATAATTGAAAAAGATCACAAAATGTGATATATATGCTGAACTGCTCTCACAAAGAACACTCATTACACCCCAACTTATATTTACAACTTAGCTTTAGTGTGCCATTTTAGGAAACATTCATCTATGTGCAGATGGGGGTGGCAAGTGCATCCGGCACAATAATAGTTTGTCCTTTTACTGCCGTCAGGTGTACTGCAAACTTTACACCTATTGAACTTAGTGCTTCTTTGCATTATATGTTTTGCACCCTCCAGTCTTTCCAATGGGTTATCTGATAATTTACTTGGCCTTGGAGGATTTAGCTTTCCATCCTATAATCATCTCATCAATAGCTACGTCTTGGTTCGGAGTGTATGCCGCAACAAATTTAGAGCATAACATTTGAACGAACGACTCTATTTTATTTTTCCCTTCTGCAACTGGCTCACAGATATGCAACATAGTTTGCAATATAGACAAAAATCTGTCTATCTCCATCATTTGGGAATAAAATGGAGTGTGAAACATAGGCTCTTGTAAGGAGAAATAATCTTTTATGCTTAGCCTTTTGTCGATACCCATTGCTTGATGCAGAGCAAAAAATTTTAGCAGCTCATAATTGCTTACTGGATTCCATCGATTATATCTTGATCTTTTCAGTGACGGTGTATGCTTCTGTACTTCAATTTCTGCAAAGCAGTTTATGCTTTTTAAAATTTCCTCCCTTACAGCTGATGATACAAGGGTTTCAAAACACTGGATCTGGGTAGATGATTCATTTAGGCCTACATTTGCGGACACACCCACTGCTCTTCCGTCTTTAGGTTGAAATCTAAAGCTATTCGTTGTTAGTGCCCCCAATTTTGCTTCCTGCCATTCTATATTTCTGACACACTCCTGTTTTCATCTTTCCCCTTCTTGTAAAACTAAATTAGGTCCTACTGGGTCTGATGTTGAAGAATCAATGTTAGGTGATGGAACCAAGCCCACTCTTCCTGATATAACACCTTCATTCTCTGAATCCACATCGCTGGAAGATGAACTAGACCTAGAATTATTAACACTGAAATCGCTACTGCTGTACCCGTCTTCATCTTCGCTGAAATGTTCTAGCAAACTAAGGGCCTCCTGAGCACTTAGACGAGCAGGTCGCTTGCGAGAATATGAATTAGATGCCATAGAAAATATGTATCAAAAATAGGTAACCCAAATTTTGTAAAACTTAAACGTGGTTGCAATCGTAATTCGCTTGTATTTACTCGAAAGAGTAACACTAGAACTCTCCCACGTTTGAAATAATAATAAAAATGGCTATACTTCCGCTTCCCAGTCATCGAAAACTTCTGTGATGAAACGAAACAAAAACTTAATTCAAACATGTCGACCAAGATTCGGGGCCTCCCGTCATCTGAGGCTAGAAATATCAACCAAGAAAACTGGTCGATCGTCCTTTAAGAGTTAATTAATTTGGGGAAGGACAGGTGTTGTGAGCATTAAGTTCATTCTCGGGGGAGATGTGAGGGCAAATAAGGTTAAGAATTCCTGCAATAACAGAATGTGACACTATATCTAAATTTCATGGATTTTATCAGAGTTGACAACCTACATACAGAACATAGAAAATTCTATCAGAGTAAGGCATCCCAAAGAAAGCAGTCAATATAACCAGTTTAAACAGTGAATATCAGTGTAAAGTGAAACACAGTGGCACAGAGACTAATGCCTTCAACATCATACAGTATCAGGACTGCGTCAAAGCCACATCCTATTCCCTTTCCTGTTTCTAACTGTAATGGACTTTATAATAATAAAATGTTATGTATTTTAACATAAACCTGGTAGTTAAATAAGATTTCTGTAACTCAACATCTGTGTTTTTCTGTCCACTGGAAAGGTTGCTAGGAAGTTTTTTTTAAACAAATAATGCAACCATAAACACAGATAATCAAATGACGAACCACAACAGATTATTTCTAACTGAAATTTAAGAGAATGTCAGTGAAACTGCTTGTGATAATGGCTTCTTTTAATGCTTTACAGGACATTTAAATAAAATTAATTAAAGGATTTGGGACAAAATTAAGTAGGCAGGACGAAAATTCAGCAATATGTAGCTTTAGGGAAAAAAAAAAAAAGAGAATTTTCATGCACCTGTAAAAAGCGTGATTTTATTTTCAGCTGGGTATTGGAACCTACATTAGTGAATTCTCTTTCACATGTAACTGGCTAATAACACTGGACAACAGCCAAAATGTATCCGAGACAAAAGTAGCTATTTTAAACTAATTTGGACATGCTGATCACAAGTATGAACTTAAAAATTGTGAATTAGCTCTAGTTTTCAAGATCCGGGGGGTTTCAGTAGGCTGGTGGCTTCACCTTCCTGATGCGAATGACCCAGTCCTTCTCTTTTCTATTGCCCTGGCGCGTGATTCCCCACAAGACGGATAGTCTTGAGCGTCAATTGGACGACGCAATCTGTAGCAGTCATTGCAACCACATTTCCTCCTTGTCATCATTTATGTTGTGGATTCTGTGAGTGCAGACGTGTCGTTCAAGATGCCTCGTGTTTGTGTGAACAGTGCAGATTATTTTTGCTACATTTGCGGACAAATAACTTTGCTATCACAAAGGCGACCAATTACACTGATGATAAAGAAAGCTTACAGCCTTTATTTTGGTTGTGAGATCGGTGACCAGGACCGGTATTGGGCCCCACACATATGTTGTCAATCCTGTGCAATGAATCTGTGCTGCTGGTTGAACCAAAAAGGACGATCGATGCGTTTTGCAGTTCCAATGGTGTGGAGGGAACCGACAAACCATCTTAATGATTGTTACTTTTGCATGACTCCTCCAATTGGACATGGCATTTCTAAGAAGAAAACGTGGCCTGTGACCTATCCGAATATTTCCTCTGCTATGTGGCCAGTGCCTCACGGGGAAGGACTTCCTGTTCTGGAAAGCATCTACATCAAGAGATCCTGATTTTGTGCCTATTGAAGAGTCTGCACAGCCACACAAAATTACCCAGAGTGAATTGAATGATCTAGTGAGAGATCTGGAATTGCCAAAAAATAAAGCAGAGCTGTTGGGATCCAGACTGCAGCAATGGAATCTTCTAGAAGAGAATGTGCATGTGTCTGTGTTTCGTGCTCGGCAAAAAGATCTGCTTCCCTATTTCAAAATGACAGATAACCTCATTGCTTGCGTGGATATAGTGGGTCTGATGGCAGCACTACACATCAACTACAAAGATGACGATTGGAGGCTGTTCGTTGATTCGTCCAAGTTGAGCTTAAAAGCTGTGCTGCTCCATAATGGTAACGTTTACCATCTGTTCCACTTGGGTATGCAGTCCACATGAAAGAAACGTACAACATGTAACAACTGTTACACACCATCAACTATGACAAGTATAAGTGGCAGATTTGTGGTGACCTGAAGGTCATTTCCATCTTGATGGGGCTACAGCAGGGTTACACAAAGTTTTGCTGTTTCCTCTGTCTGTGGGACAGCCGTGTCAGGGCGTGCGTTTCTTTATAGGGGCAGGGGGTGTCGAAGGTAGGACCGCGCCGGGTGCCAAGTACTTTAGGGACGCCTTTGATGCTAGCAGACCCTTGTGAGAGATGCTCCAGAAACTCATTACAAGCGACAGGCAAAAAGGCATCGATGTGAATCATTTCCGCTATGAGCATTATTATCATATGGTATGTATATGCAAATGTGTAAAACTTGTTTTATAGATATTTAAAAAACTAGAGCTAATCTGGTGTTTTAACAGCCATTTTCATATTCAGCAGCCCAAACAACATAAAGGTAACTTGGTTTAATCTCAGATACACACAAAAAGTCAAAATTTGTTGTCCAGTGTAATAAATGGGATTCTTACACTACATTCAGAAAGTGGTAAGCTTGTACACGGGAAACGAGCTCCTAAAGGTAAGCAATTTCAATTAATGAATCACATATTCTTTCTAAAACTGGCTTATCTTGCAGGATTTCTGCTGAGATCAGCCACCTAAATCTCTCACTACAAGCAAATGTGATGACTATTCTCATAACTCAAGACAAGGCTGCCAATGTCAATGGGTGAAGATGTGTTCATTTTCTTATAATTATCAGCGATACAAAAATGTTTCTCCACTGAATTCATTCAACACATAGCTACTTTCAATAAAGGTCCACACTTTTCAGATATAAAAGAAGCTTAGTAAACAATGTATGGCTTATGAAACCTTTTTCCATGGAAGAAGAATCAACAAAGACCAAAGTAAGTGAATGCTTTTGTAGCCTGCCTAAAGATAATGTGCTGAAAGCAGACGTTCAGAATTCAAACATAGTATTACGGCGAAAAACTGGTGGCAAATGACCTAGTCTCTTTAACAGGGCTCACAAACTTTTAATTCTATTTGCTAAAATATATCTCTTTGAGTAGTAATTTTCTATCAAGGCCAGCACTAAAATAAGCTGAGAAATACTTTGGATCTTACTCATTACCTGTAATGGGAAGTGACTGTGGCAAAACCTGATTATCTCAAAGCTAATCAAAAAGAATACAACGGGCTGATCACCCGTTTGCCAGTCACTTCGATTACGGAAACAACAGCAAATGGGTTGATTTGCCGTTGCCCTATAGACGCCACTAGGCGTGATGGGAAACAATGGCAAAGAAAACCTATCTGCTGTGTCCCTAAGACGCCACTAGGCGTAATGGCCACTGACTGCTTTGACGGTCGGTGGCTAAGGACGGAAGAAGAAGAAGAAGAATCAAAAAGAAACAGTATCTGTCATTAAGTGGAGAATTTCATCTTTAATGTGTGGCTTCCCTGATGTTGAAGAAAAACAATTTCCCCCCATAAAATGGAATTTTATACCTCTAGTTACGTCAAAATTACGAATTAGCTATTTCTTTTTCATGAATTCTCTTTGTTATATTATTTTTGTTTTAAATGTGTAGGGGGGTAATTACTGCTTTTTTACCAATCGCTTAAGGGTTAAGAACCACAGATCCTAGATGGAAAAAAAAAATTGGCTTCCATTTTGGAGCCTAGACAAACCTAAAATGTTTCTTATTGGTTATCTATTATTTGTGTGTTCACGGTATTCTAAACAGCCTCTTGCAACCCATAACTTGAAACAATTTATATCTGTTATTTGTTTTGTTATGAAGTGTCCATATAAAAATTTCATCATATGCTTCAAAATTGTCAAAAACAAACAAAGATAGAAATGATAATGCGATAAAAGATAACATGAGTATTGTTATAGTCAAATATACAAAACCCACAACAATTTCTACAATAGGAGATTTTCTTCCAGCCTTTGCTAAAGTTCTGACAGCACATATACCTCTGTAATCAATTGTAATGATATGAAAATTCTGCCTGGATAACAGCTTGTACAACTGCACTCTGTGGTGTGCTCCCCTGAAAGATAACACACAATATGAAAAATTAAAACTGATAACATAGGTACACTAAATACAATATCACATAAGTTTGACAGCTTTACTGGTGCCTCAAACACCTCAATGACAGATTACATGTGCAAGTATCTTTAAAACGATCAAACTCCAGAATGAAGTCTGACATAGTTTCACAAGCAATTGACTGAACTCTGCAGGGGCAGTGAGTTTGGGTAGGGGGAAGAAGAGAAGAAGAGAGGGGAGGAAATAGAGATAAACCTTGAAGAATAATTCCAAATTGAGATAAAGAAAACTGAAAATACAGAGGCCCTGGAGAGGACTAGATGGAGAGCTTTAATTTACGAGCCATCATTTAAGTCTTCAATAAAAGATTGAAATAATAACAAGTTTTTTAAAATGTGACAATAATCAGATGTCGCACAGTCTTTCAAGTGCCATTACAGTCCTTCAAGTAGCCATATCAGATGGCATAGGTGATCATGTCTCTCCACAACTTCCTGCCTCCTATCGCCAATTCTGTTGTCATGATGTTCAACTGCCCAGTCTCTTCTCTCTTTGTCATCATTTATCTCTTTTTCCATTGATATTTGTTGCTGTCACAATGCATTTCAGCTTTCATCTTCTCATAACATGTCCACAGACAGTAGAATGTTTCCTTCTGATATGAGTAATAAGCTTTCTTTGAGCACTGACTGTTTCAGAACTTGCTTGTTACTCTTTTATTTGTTCACAGTATTCTTAACACACTCTGTGTCCTCCAGGGATTTTCTCTGACCTGCTTCCACATGACAGGGTCAGCTCTATGTTGCAATGAAGGACTCTCATTTTTACTTCCATTAACAAAGAATTGTTGCATAAAATACTTTCCATTTTAATAAACGCTGCTCGACTATTCTATTTATCACATCTGAGATTCACCTTTTGTCTGATGTCTGTTCAAAACTATCCCATTTACTTTAATGGTGTGTTCTGGAGAAGTCCATTTCTTCCAGTTGACCATTACTTTTGCCTTTCTACTATTTAGGCAAAGATCTTTATTTTTACCTTATGTCACAATTTGTATCAATCAATTACTGTAGCTCTTTTCACTATTTGCTATTAAGACTTTTTTCTTCAAGTTGTTTAGGATACGTCCACCAACTGACATTACATATCGTTTATGCATCTCATATTTTTGCTGTATAAAGTGGAGGTAAAAAGATATTTAAATGAAGTCATTTTAAACAAGAGAACACAATAAGTTAATATCTCTCATACATGCCTTAGATCAGGAGATGGCTTGTAAGGTGTTACAAGCAGGAGAAAACAACAAACATCTCTGACATACATGAATAAGAAACTGTTTATCTTTGCTGGCCACAGCCTGGACTATGAAAGAATCTACTGAAAGAATGGAACATTATGGAGTCTATGGACACTGCTGGAAGATCTGGACTTCATGCATGTGCACTTGCAAAACACAACAATTTCTGGAGCATAGTGTATATAAAACCACAAATGCTAAACTCGTGAAAATTAACAACAAAAATAACAATATATTTCTATTTAGAGAAGTCCAATGGATAAGATTAATATATTTTCATATGCTTGGGCAGTACCCACAGATACCAAAAGATGTACAGATGTGGATGTAAAGAGAGGAATATATTTTCTGGCACTAAGAAACAACTGGAAACTCAGAGATATAAGAAAATACAAAACTTAGGATTTGTCAAATATGTTAATGCTTTTTTTAAAATGTACAGAACATGGAAAACAGAGATTTTGATAGTGCATAAATGCATGCTGTATTAGTCGTCTGATTTTCTGGAGTTGGGAATAAATATTGCTGTCCTTGCCCCATGTAGTTCGCAGGGGTCTCTGATGAGTCAAGGACAGAAATGAACTACTGCCCCCTCAAGTACATCATTAAAGGCAACTAATATGAGGCTGTGTATGACGTTGGCAACCTCATCATGTAAAACAAATTGCTACAAAGACTGCTACTGTTTGCACATGTGAATGCTTGTGGCAGGCTTCCTGTAAAGAGACCAGCTGCAAGTGGCAGCTCCATGGGGAGCAAACAGGAAAAAAGATGATGATGATGTGAAAAAGACCAATACACAATTTAAAACAGTGAAGTTACTTATCCTGTTGGTGAAAATATGGTAGTATAAAGGCCAAACAGCAATTTTCAACACAGATCATGATGGTGGAAAAAAATAATAATCCAATACCATAATTCCCGCCATAAGTATGTCGGTCGGTCGGTCGGTCACATCATGCACACCGTCATTTGTGCAACTGTAGTTGAAAGTTAGACAATAATTGTATTGTTTCCCTTATATGTACTCTCCCGTAAACAGAAAAGTGCGCAAATGACAGTGTGTGCATGAACAGTTTGATTATGGAAAGAAGCCAACAACACAATTGATAAACAATACATGAACTAGAAACAGGAAGGTGCGGAATTGCAGATTAAATCAACAGACAATCAAGATACTCTTCTGTCCAGTTTCATTCTGGAAACGGATTTAACTCATCATTTTTCTTAAAAATAACCTTAAAATGTAAGTTTTTGATTGTTTCTTCAAGACAAAATTTTAATTTAAAGTATTGCAGACTTATTATTATGGATCAAAATGATCTATAATAGTAACTTGGTAGTGGTTCGACATGTAACAGAAACAACACACCAGAGGCATACTAAGGCGGGTGCGATGGGGGGGCGGTCCGCCTCGGGTGACAGCCAGGATAGGGGTGCCATCGGACACTATTAAGATAGTATTTACTGTTTAAAATGTACTTGCGCTTGTGTTTCTTTATAGGGGCAGGGGGTGTCGAAGGTAGAACTGCCCCGGGTGCTAAGTACTTTAGGGATGCTTCTGCAACACACTATAATTAAAAACCTGTCAATTTTGACGGGTTATTGCTAGTACTAATAATTCAAACAGCCAAAATAATTGCTATCCTATTTCAAATGTGAAAGGAAAAAGTTTGGTTTAGTTTAAAGGACCATCTTCATTGCACACAGACAACTCCATCAGTGCTCTGATCTCCTCCCTTAGTCACACAAGGAGGATCTCAGCACAGTGCACAAACTCCATAGCACTGGCGAGTATCCTAATATGTGTATACAGGAGTCACACATTCTATAAATATTTTTATGGCTGGTAGGTTTTCCTAATTTTATAAATTTTTGCCAGGGCAGCGGCCGTAAGGCCTCCTCTTTACAATTTCCAACTGCCAAGGTATTTTTAACGTGCGCAACCTGCATGCACACAGGACTTCCAAGGAAAAAACTACTGTTACTAAAAACTAAGCTCTCATATCACTTCACTTACATGATTATATAAGGGAATAAAATGAAATGAATCTTAACAGCTTCTTACCCTTAGCTTAGGTGCATATGGACAGAATCACAATACAGAAAGAATTTACAATTCATGAAAGTACAATCATCCATTCACTATACTACAATAAGAAACAAAGCTCAATAAAATAAAATGTATCAAATTCATACAGCATATAAAGAACTATGCTAATAATGAGGAATACCTATCATTAAGACAATCTGAATAATCTTGAATTAAAATGAATGAATCACATGTACATTATTAATTATTATTTTGACATTATCATCATCATTATCATTTTTGATCCCTATGGAGTCACCATTGCAGGTGGCCCCCTTGCAGGTGGCCCCCCTTGCAGGCAGCTTACATAAAACATTCACATGCTCTTGCATCAGTGGCTTCTGTAGCAATTTGATTTACACAATGAGGTTGCCACCCTCATGCACAACCTCATATTAGTCGACTTGTACGACAAGCTTGAGGGAGCAGTAATTGTATACTTTCTCTGCCTCATAAGCATACATGCCAAGTAGTACGGGTTACCTGCAATGTATACTATAAGTAATTCTCGTTTTCAGATTTGTATGGCCCGTACATAATTTCTGCACAAATTTATTGCCTAATTATTAAATTATGTATATATAAACGGGATTTGTGAGAGTCCGCATGACATGTCTTTCATTCATCAATCTGCGCTAATGATGATGGCAGGTTACTGATTATTTTAACAATCACGTTTACAGTGAGCACAACTTATTATTTACAGCTGCTTATAACCAAAAAAAAAAAAAAAAGGTGGATACCATATGTTGCTTGATTTCTCTAAAACTGTTTGAATCTGCACAAGAAATGTACATCTCAATAATAATATAATAAGAATTATGAAACTGAAAAAAAAAAATCACGAAGGCAAGGCAAATTTGCATCTTAACCTGATCTTCTTCTGACTGCGATCAGTTTCCTATGCTCAACAATCTAAACAGGGAGATGAGTTGCCTCCATCAATCCAGTCGTCAGCAGGAGGTCCTCGTGGGTGCCCCACAGTTTCTCTTCCACTTTCATCTCCTGGGGCCAGGTCTGAGCTCTCAACTCAAGTCACCAAAAAGAGGGCACGTTTGCAGAATATGTTCCGGAGTCTGGGGGCCATTTTGTCATGTGCACTGGTCAGTTAGGGCAGCTTTCATTTTGTGGAGATGGGCTTGTAGTCTGCAGTGTCCCGTGTGGAGCCTAAAAATGGTGGTTTGCTGTGTTCTGTCTAGCTTTAGGATGGGGTCTTTTGGGTAATTGCTGCCTGTTCTCTAGCTCCTTACATTTTTGTACTTTCTTGTGATAAGTGTCTTTGCTTCCTTCAGTGAGACTTTAAAGTGAAACTGTTCCTTCTGGGTGCCTGCTTTTGCCAGTCTGTCGGCTGCCTCATTTCCTGCAATACCACAGTGTGCAGGAATCCACTGCAGTGACACTTTGTTTTTGACGAACAGCTGATTCAGATGTTCTATGGCTGTTCTTGTAAGGAGATCTTCAGGTTCATTTTGAATAGTCTGGAGAATTGACATGCAGTTGCATAAGAAGACTATATTTGATCCTTTGAGTCTTTGTTCCTCCAGTATCTTTGTAGCCTCTAGGATTGCCTGTAGCTCTGCCCTGCAGTTTGTTGAGAGTTCTCCAGTAGCAATTTACTGTTCTATTTTTGGAGCGTTTGGCATTAGTATTTGGATCCCTGCTACTCCTTTCCTTACTGCTTCTTCTGAAGATCCGTCAGTGAAGACATGAATCCACTGTGAACTGGGGTATTGGTTGCTGAGGTGATCCAGTGTTTTCGTTTTCAGAATAGTGGGAGTCTCCACAGTTCTGTTCTCAATGCCTGGGATTGTAAGGTGTACAGTGTATGTGGGTATGGTGTTTGTGATGTTGTAGAATGCTATGAGCTGTTCCCATTCCTCTGGGTTTTCTGAGGTTACTTCTCCATTGGCAACCATCAGCTGTCTTGATAGGTGGTTGAAGATTGATCTTTTCAATCGGTTTTTGGTTAGGTCTTTTATTTTCTCGTTCATGGAGTGCTGTTTTAGGTGTCTGAATGTTTTGGCCCACTCTTCAACTTTATTTATTGCCTTTCCTCACTTTTGTAACCCTGGAGTTTATAGCAAGATCGTCTTGCATGTCTTCCACGTAGGAAGTTCTTAATCCACTGTAGCATTCTGCCTCCGATTCCTTTTTGGGCTAGTTTTAGCAGCAAGCCCTTTTTCCAGACTTTATCTAATGCCTTTGTGACATCAAAGAAAGTAGCTAGGAGTTTGGACTTTTTATGGAAAGCATCTTCAATTTCCTGGGCGAGATATGCTATTTGATCATCAGTGCTTCTGTGTTTTCTGAAGCCTGATTGGCAATCATTTAATAGCTTGTTTTCGTCAAGGTAATTCAGAAGCCTGTTGTTGACCATCCTTTTCATTACTTTTCCCAGGCAGCTTAGCAGGCTGATGGGGCGGTAGCTTGATTTGTTAGTTTTTGATTTCCCTTTCTTTGCAACTGGTATTATTTCTGCCTCTTTCCATTCTTCTGGGAAGATCCCTAGTGGCCATGACTCATTTAAGAGGTCTAATATTCTGGCCTGTCCGTGAGGTCCTAGATGCTGGATCATTTCATCTGTGATTCCGCCTGGCCCAGGAACCTTCTTCTTTTTAAGATTCTGGATTGCTATTTTCAGTTCTGTTTTTTTAAAGAGGTCAATCATTGAGTCTGGGCATGGCTGCTGAATTCGGAGGTTTTTTGTCTCTTCTCTTGCTTCAGCAGTTCTTGTTATCTTGACTACAGCTGGTTGAAAGGAACGGTACCCCAAGTATGGAGAGAAGCCATCACAATACCCATACTAAAGAAAGGGAAATGTAAGACCGAGGCTGCAAGTTACCGGCCAATCAGTCTCACAAGCTGTGTTGGGAAGACTATGGAGCGAATAGTCAACCACAGATTGAAATGGTATTTAGAGTCTGAGCAGATCCTGGTGCCGGAACAAGCTGGATTTAGAGAATGCTACAGTATAGAAGACCAAGTTACTTACTTGTCTCAAGCAATAGAAGATGCCTTCCAGGAGAAGAAAAAGGTCCTAACGATCTGGGTCGACTTCAAGCAGGCCTTTGACAAGGTGTGGAAAGATGGCCTCATTGCAAAACTTAGGAGAAGTGGAATCCAAGGCAACATGATGAAATGGATCCAGTCATACTTGCATAACAGGAGAACTAGAGTCACTCTTGACGGTCTGCAGAGCAGAAAAGTGTTGCTCCATCAGGGGGTACCTCAAGGAGGAGTAATTTCCCCAACACTCTTCCTTGTTTACATCAATGACCTGGTGAAAGATCTCCCTGCAGGAGTGAAAGCTGCCTTATATGCAGATGACCTAGTACTCTGGTGCACTGATGAAAATGTCACCACAGCAAATTATAGAATGCAGCGGGCAGCAGACATGCTAGTGTCATGGGCAGAGAAATGGCTTATCACAATAAACACAGACAAAACCTCCACAACACTGTTCTCCCTCGCCCCCAAGGACAAAGCAGCTAACATACACCTAGGGACAACTGTGATCAAGGAAGAAAGCTACCCTACCTATCTTGGGGTGACATTTGACCAAAGGCTTACATGGAATAAGCATATTGAAAATGCAGAAGGAAAGGCCTGAAGACGACTAGGCATACTCAGAAAATTAACAGGTACCAACTGGGGAGCAAATGAACGAAATCTAAAGAAGATTTATAATGGAGTAATAAGACCACACTTAGAGTTTAGCTCAGCAGCATGGTCATCAGCTGCTAACTCACATCTGCAGTCTTTGGACAAGGTGCAAAATCAAGCTCTCAGGCTCATTACAGGAGCCATGAAAACTACACCAATAACAGAGATGCAGAAGGTTGCTGGATTACAGACATTGTCCCATAGAAGAGACACAAAAACCATGATCCAGATGGAAAAGTACAACAGTATGCCACTGCACCCAATGAAGGCAAGACTAGATGATCTGGCATTGGGACGTCTAAAGCGTAGCAGCTTTGTGCATCGGGGAAAAAGACTTATAAGACAGCATCAAGAAGACCTATCCATGAAGACCACCCTATACCCTGTACCATGGGAGCAGGCCAGCAGTGCCCTCCAAATTAATACATCAGTCAGTGGTCTCACAAGTGGATGTGAGTATAATGATCTGCAAAAACGAACTGCTACATTGAGTATGATCCAAGAAAGCTATCCCGATCAATCATGGATACATGCCTATACAGATGGATCAGCAACTAATGCTGTTAGGAATGGAGGTGCCGGTATCTTTATCTCATATCCTGACAACCACTATGAGACTAGGCACATTCCCACTGGTAAATTCTGTTCCAACTATACAGCTGAGGTTCAAGCTCTAGAGCAAGCTGCAAATATGATTTATAACACCAACTCTGACTGCCACCAGGTAGTCATCCTCACAGATGCACTGTCTGTCCTGCAAGCTCTCAAGGGTGGTAAACTCCCGCATCTGAGAAATGAACTAAACAAGGTAGCTGCCAAAAAGAGAACCATACTTCAGTGGGTACCATCTCATTGTGGTGTACCCGGAAATGAAAAGGCAGATAAACTTGCAAAAAAGGGAGGAGAATGTGAACAAGAAGATAATGAAGTCACATACTTTGAGAAAAAGAGAGCTATCCAGACTATCAGAAGAGAACAGAACCAACCCAAAGACGACTATCACACTCTCGACCGGCAGGGACAGATAACTATTTTTCGACTCAGGACAGGGCATAACAAACTGAATAAACACATGCACAAGCTACGATTGTCTGCTTCACCACTGTGCACATGTGGATTAAACGAACAAACGGCTGAGCATATTCTACAGGACTGTCCTCTGTATGACCAGTTAAGAAAGATATACTGGCCCAATGACTCAACACTAAACTCAAAGCTATATGGAGTTAAAGAGGAACTTCAAACAACAGTCGAATTCATCATGAGAACTCGTCTGACGGTGTAATCATCAAAGATGCGATCGCAAGAAGAAGAAGAAGAAGTTATCTTGACTGTGCTTTCTTCAGTGTAGAAGTTTGCTAGAACGTTTGCAGCCTGTGAGCCAGTATTTCTATTAAATAATTAATTACTATCAATGTTTGTCATAT
The DNA here is from genome assembly GCA_024509875.1 of Oreohelix idahoensis. Lineage (NCBI taxonomy): Eukaryota > Metazoa > Mollusca > Gastropoda > Stylommatophora > Oreohelicidae > Oreohelix > Oreohelix idahoensis. Next base: position 404,848 of record JAMPIV010005706.1, on the reverse strand, counting down.
TGACGACTGACATTGAAAGTCATATGGGTATTTAAAGCTGCCAATTAGGCTATAGCAGCTATTTTAATTTTTGAAGGTTGGTAGAGAGAATAAATTTTGCTCGCCCCAGTTTATATTTACAATGCAAAGTATGAGCGTTTTTTTTTTGTTTTTAACCAAAAAGAAAATAATATGATCGCTGGATTTAATTATTTTTAAAATTACATCAGATATTCAATGAAGAACTTTGAGGTTAAAATGAAGCACCGTGAGCCATGTCCTCCATTTTGCCCAAACTGATAACTTCTCAGCGGCCAATTAAGTTGGCCGCTTTGTTAGGGGTTAGGATTAGTGTTGGGTTTAGATTTAGAAATGCTAAACCTAACATATAACTCTAATCCTATAGACTTTTTGTGTTACGTTTGGCATTTCTAAATCTAAAACCAACTCTAATCCTAACCCATAATGTCATGGCTGACTCATTCACGCATGCACAAAAATGCAGCGCGTATAGTGTTTCCGGTTTCACCGTCAACAGTTAGAACATACATAAATAAAGATGTTGCCTAACATTAATCCTAATCCTACCTCTTTCCCACTTTATTGATACATAATAAATAAAATAAAAAAAATAAAAAACAAACTGCAAGACAACATCATATGTTAAAAAAGTAACAAACAATAAACTTCCAACTTACCCATTATCAATCCCTAATCTAATTTTTACTTAAAAATAGACATTTTGGCTAAAGGCAATACACAGCCCTTGGTGCTTTGTTTCAAATTCAAAACCGCCCTGAAAACCTCCCCATTCCATATCATACAACAGGATAATATAGTTTAGTTCAATTTTTCCCTTTGCAATAATAAAAATAATAACGAAGTAGCAAAATTACTTGTGAGAACTGTGGGATATCTTCTTTGATGTCATCCTTGCACGTCATAAACGTCTTTCGGGTTAAGATTAAGGTTTGGGTTCAGGGTTAGGTTCAGGATTTTTAACCCTTACCCATTATTACTGTGTCTCAGAATTCTTTTATAAGGTCATATCGAGCACAAGATTTCCGAGTCTGTTAGTCATAGTTAAGCGCAGAAATAGACTAAATGATGACACGATCACATCATTTTTACAGTGTCAAATAAACTCAGACACTTTTGTTGTTTGGGTTTTAAAACAAGTGAAGGTCTGCTTTAAAAGGCATAGCCCACATGTCTCAATTATAATGCAGCCCACTGTCATTGAAAATAATTTTACATGAATTAATTCTTTTTTTTCTGTCTTTGTACAGGTTTTTCATCTCTGAGGAGTGGCATGTATGCATAAGAGACCCTCAGAAATATACAGGGCATTTTTACATATACTAAATACAGTTGTATTATATTTTCAATATCACTTTATGAATGTGGGACCTGGATACTGAGCAGACTGACAGGAAAAAAAAAAGATCTCTACAGAGATGTGGTACATTAGAAGAATGTAATGGATGCCTTGAGCAGCCAGAAAATAAAACGAGAAAGTCCTTAGAGAAATAGAAGAATGTTGTCAATTAACCAACATAATAAGACACAGATACAGTTCTTCAGACATATTATAAGAAGAGAACAATTAGATAATCTGATAACAGGTAAATTCAACTCAAAGAGAAGAAGAGAAAGACAGAGAAATAAATACCTCGACAAACTGACTAAAAGGCAAGAACAGTGATTGAAGACATATCTAATTCGACATTACAGACCATAGGAAATGGAGAGACATGGCTGTCGATACAATCTAACACTGCATTCAAGAACTTAATATTACACAATGTAATATAAAATCAATTAGCATTTGCAATGATAAAATTACTTATAAGGTCAATATCTACCTGTAAACTTACCATACTCCTATATCAACCCCATCCTCAACATGAAGATAAAAATTCCTTGTGTTCTTCAAGCCAAAGTCACTTGGACTGGAAAGATTCACAAATGGAGGCCAGCGAACTGAGAGATATAAATGGCAAGGAAATTATGCTTGTACTTTCTTAACTGATTTAACATACATCATATATCACCAAATAGCCTGATTTGAACTACATAAAATCTGAGAATAAAAAATTATATATAGCTGCTTTTGAAATGAAATAATATTTACATCATTGTCATTATTTCCCTTTTTTGCTCCTTATGAGCCTTGCACCAAAGCATTCACATACTCTTGCAGTGGTGATTTCTGTAGGAATTTCTTATATATGGTGAGGCCGCAAGCCTTCATATGAGTCACCTCCTACAACAAACCTTTCCTTACTTACTCAGAGACCATTGAAAAATATGGTGTGTATGTGCACGTGTGTATTTTACATACAGTGTGTATTTTACATACAGACACATGCACGTGTGCGCACACACATGAAGACTCCAATGAAAACACCAGACATGTCACAAAAGATGAAATCTGATGAAATAGAATTTTAAAATTTATGAAAATAAAAATACATATTTCTTCTTCTTCTTTGTACACTCTCAGACGTCTACTTGAATGTTCTCAAAGTGTTACAATGAGATGGGATCCACTGGATCACAACACTTTTGAATCGTTGACAAAGTTTGTGGAGCACTACTCTGAGATCATAAACCTATCTGCTGTTGCCCTAAGACGCCACTAGGCGTAATGGCCACTGACTGCTTTGACGGTCGGTGACTAAGGACGGAAGAAGAAGAAGTCTCTGAGATCATCCAGGTCTGTATTATTTTGTCTTTTCAACGTTGCAATTACTGACTGTGCATCAGTAAAGAAAGCAACTTGTCTCTCTGCCCTTTCTTCTGTCAATATAACCTCTGCTGCAGTTTTCAAGGCCTCTGCCTCTGCTCTGAAGTTGCTGGAGAATCGTCCTGTCGCCACTGACAGCCTTTTTTCTGCACCAGTGCTTAAGGTCAGAAAGACACCCCCACCTCCATTTTCTGTTGCATTTATTGCTGATCCATCTGTGTATGCATGGGTCCAGGTGTTGCATGGATAATGTTTCTCTATGTATTTTGTCGCTATAGATTTTCTATCTGTTGCAGTTTGGCTCTTTTTACTTCCAATTCCAGGAATGTTTTCTATCATTTTAGGGAAACGATTTTGTTTCCAAACTGGAAGCTTGTGTGCAGTGTAGATGGGTTTAACAGTGGATATTTCATCTATGGATACTGCTTTCATTTGTGGTTTGGTTGATTCTACAAAATTACTTCGTTTGAGTCTTTGCCTTCTAAGAGCATTTATTCTATGGCACATTGGGTGGTCTGTTAGTCTTTTGAATTTTTCAAAGTAAAGACAAATTATTGCGGTTGTTCCGCAGCACACCACTGACACACCTGTGTTAAGCCGTCTAAAGACATACAGTTGGATATTACTATTGCTTTATCATTTAAAAATTGTGTGGGATTTTTAGCTGAAAATGACACAGTCTATGGGTCTCTAGACAGCTTGATCAACATTTTGTGAAATAGCTGGTTCCACTGGAATTGTAAATCTTTAGTTTCTTCTTGTTTCTTTGTTATGTTTTCATCTAAAACCATGATACAAATCTAGATAATGTAAAAATAATCAATTTAGAAGTACGTTCAAGCAATTTATATAATATAGAGCAAAGTAGCACTTTGATGTGCTGATGTATGTGTTAACTGCATTTAGAGGTTAAGAAAATAACTCAAGGCAATCAGTGTGTGTCTTTTACGTTTAAAACACAAAACATCTGCAAAGATTTTCAGTTAGGCCTAAATATACCGATCAGATATGATGTAACAACAGCATGAACAGATGCACAGTTTATTTTCCAATAGTTAATAAAATTATGTCATCATTTCTTGCAGGTATTATTATTCAGAAATTTAAAAAGTTTTAAACAAAAAGTAAAATTTCTTGAGATGCATTGTGATGTAAAGGGGGAACAATTAAAAATGAAATAACTTTGCCAAAATTATATTCAGAAACTTAAGAAATGGGAAAAAAATAAACAAGCAATATTTCACAACTTCCATCTGTGAGTTTGAGATATTAATGCAATGCCCTTATGAAACATTAGAAAGAGGTAACTGTGTCAATACTAATAATTGCACATACAACAGCAGTTATACTGAGAAATTTTTTTTGAAATGAGTCTTTTCATTCATCAAACTCTCATTTCATGTTAGATCCAGCAGCAACACTTAAACATGGGGCAGTCTATTATAGAAGGTTTGATCTGCAAATATTTCAGCACTTGCAAATCTTCATATTTAGCAGCTGTGATTGGCAAGGGGCCATTGTAGGAAGGCTGTAGATTTGGCTGAGACTGTGGAGTTAGCAAGGACTTAACGTTTTTCCTTTTATGTCAAGTAACAATGGATAATTCTACAGCACCATTCCATGGGCTGTGGTAAATGGGCAGCTGAGGGTTGGCTTGCAGAATCTGCAACACACTTATTGGCCTTATCTGAATATGACAGATGGTCTTATAGTCTCCATTTACATAATCAGAACAAGGACAAAAAGATTTCCCGTCATATTGATAGCACAAAAAGGTGATGGCTTTTTCTTGTTTCTTGACAGACTTTATGCAAGTCATCTGGCACTTCTACGCTGGCTTTCATGTTCACATTCCCTGAACACTGTACAATCTTTATTTTGTTTGGCACAGCCACCATACATAAAAAAAGTGAATGTCTGTCACTGACTCAGGCAGGTAATTATTGATGAATTGGTGAAGTATGGATCATATATCATTTGCCCCCTTTGTTTTCTGGTTGTCTCATCATAAGTGTGCAAATACACATAATCATTGAGAGAACATGAATATTAAAAATTATGAACTTTAGCTAGCGTCGGTAGTAAACTTCAATGGTGTTTTTTTTAAAGTAAATGTAAGTTCTTTTGAAAGTCAAAATCTATGGCCTGAAAGTTTTCTTTTGCCTTAACTTTTGCAGCTCTGAAATCAGTTTTTGCTCTTCTAAATTCAGTTGAACTACTTGTATTTCTTCTCTCGCCGTTTGAAAGCATCTAGATATGCTGCATTTGCAATCCTCTCATGTTAAAGGGCAGCCTAATCTCTGCCTTATATGTATTTGCTCAGTAGAACAATCAACTTTTCATCTATTTGCCTCGTTTGTCACATTAGGGTGTACACAAGAATTCTCAATTTTGCTTATAAATATTGTCTAAGATCTCTTTTGGATTGCTCATATGGGATCACGTGACAGTTTTGCTCACATATATTAATAAATATATCTTTTTGGATCAGTCTACTGCAGCGTGGTTCAACTGCAGTCCCGTGGGCCAAATGTGGCCTGTAAAAAATTGTTTTGTGGCTCGCGCGGATACAAAACATATTTCGTTAATTATATGGTATAATTAATACTTTTGAGATTAGACTCAAAATGTCAGGTGCAAGGCAATGTTTTACTGCCTGCAGTCAGCATCTGAAAGTTCAACTAACATTGATATAGAGACTCTGGTTATACCCCCCCCCCCCACCCCCCCCCCCCCCCCCCCAATCTACTAACAAAACTTCCCATTTTGAGGTAAAAATAAAGCTTAATGCATTTCAATAGAAATGCAATGCTCATTGTAATTTTTCTGTATCTTATTTTTAATTTCGCACTCTTAGATTTTCATCCATGGTGGATTGGGTTTTATTTTATAAGAGCATTTGGACACAATCTGGTTTTTCCAAAGGATGGCATATTTTTATGCTTTGTTTTCTTGGAAATGAATATGTTTTCCAATGTAATTTTCATTTCTACACCTTCTTTGACACCATATGATTACTGTGTTTATGGCACTAACACAGTTTTTCTAAACATGAGACGTCTGGTTTTTCTATTGGGGTCTTCATATACATATATATATATATATATATATATATATATATATATATATATATATATATATATATATATATATATATATAGATATATATATATATATATATATATATATATGTTGATCTTTACTGTTTCATACAGTAAATGTTGTAAGATATAATGAGACGTGGCTGGCTGTCATACATTCTCGCGTTATGAAGTTTAATCACTAAGGCGAACACACTGAATACAGGACACATATTTAATCGGACATCTTGGAGAACAGGAAGTAGTAAGAAGGAGAAGCAGAAGAGTTCCCGATAAGGGCAAGTAACTCTAGAAACATCGAAACAGGATTATATATACAAAGACCATATCAACATCCCCCCTTCTCTATGAGCGGACAAAGTCCTTCATCCAAGAGGGTCTCTTGCGATCTCTTTGCGGTCTCCCAGGGCTAGATTTCCCAGGACTAGAAGTAGCTGGAGCTGAAGGATCAACTTCTGGAGGATTGGAAATGTTCACTTCACCAGTGTTCTCCATGTCTGGCAAAACAAACTGTTGCTCGGGTAGAACTGGAGAGGAGACATCAATTTCCAGGTCCTCGGGATCAGATGTGAAAGGTGTTGCTCTTTCAGAGAGCCTCTTATCAATCCTTCCAGGTTGCCAGTTTGGTTGTTCAGGGTCTTGATAGTGGACTGGCTGGTGAGACAACTTGGGCAGTTTTATCATAATACTTCTTCACTGATCTGTCTCTCTTGCCTCTACTTTCAATAACTCTGCTGTGAGATGCAACGGGTTTCACTGCAGAAGGTATCAGCGTACACAGTTTCCTGTTGAACAGTATTTCTGCTGGACTTTGATCAAACCCTTGTCTCGGCGTATTACGAAGTTCAAGTAGTGCCTCATATGCATCTGTATTGTCCTGAACAGTCTTTCTCATCATACCCTTGATGAGTTTCACAGCAGATTCAGCTAATCCATTGGCTTTATGATGACCTGGTGCTGATTTAACATGAAGTATTCCCCATCTAGCAGTAAATGATCTAAACTGTGCAGACGTAAACTGAGTACCTTGGTCAGATACAATAACTTTGGGAACACCATAACGAGCAAAATGAGACTTCAATTTCCTGATGACTAACTGTGCTGTCATTGTGGGTAGAAAGTCTACTTCAATGAAGTTGGAGAAGTAGTCAATCAGGACTAAATAATATCGGCCTTCTATAATAAAGATATCAGTGCCAACTTTCTCCCAGGGTGATAAACCTCTTGAGTGTTGGTTTAAAGGTTCTTTAGTATTCCTTGCCTTTGTTTCTTGACATTCTGGACAACTGTCAGCTATCTGTCGAATCTCAGCTGTCATGCCGATCCAAAACAGACAACTTCTGGCCCGGCGCATCATGCTGTCAAATGCAAGATGCGCAGCGTGTAGCTTCTGCTTGATTTCAGGCCTCAGTGCTTTCGGGATAAGAATACGCTCTCCTTTAAGTATTATGCCTTGTTCTGTTGTCAGAGTATCGCGAATGTCAAAATAAGGCATAAGCTCAGCTGGTACATCAGACTTTCTTTTAGGCAACCCATCCAAAATGGTCGACTTCAATCTCTGGAGCACGCTGTCTTTGAGAGTTTCAGCTTTAATCTTTTCCATCATCACATCTGGTATTTCAGGTAGTCTTACAGGTGCATCAGCTCCTGCATTGCTCTCTCTTTCAGCTAAGGAATCCAATGTGACATTATGAATACAAGCTCTGGACAGCGTGTCGGCTATAAGAAGATCAGAACCTTGTACCCATTGGAATTCAAAGTCATATCGATGGCTGCGCATCAGTAAATTCTGCAGTCTTCGAGGAATTTGACTCAGAGGTTTCTTAACGATGGCTGCCAAAGGTTTATGGTCGTTGATGACTGTAACTTTCCTTCCATAAGTGTACTGGTCAAAGCATTCCAAACCATATACAACAGCTAAGAGCTCCTTCTCAATTTGAGCCCAGCGTTGTTCTGTTTCAGTTAGAGCTCTAGAAGCAAACTCTATTGGCTGACCATTTTGTAGGAGGACAACCCCAAGTCCATAGCTGCTACTATCAACTTGAATACACAAAGATTCATCAGGATCATAGTATGCGAGTACTGGAGTAGAAGTAATCAGTTTCTTGACTCTCTTGAAAGCTTGATCACATTCAGCAGACCAGATAAAGGGAGTATCCTTACGGGTAAGTTCTCTTATTGGATGAAGAACTTCTGAAAGATTGTTGAGAAACTTTGCTAGATACTGTATCATGCCGCAAAATCTGCGAACCTCATGACAGTCCTTAGGAACGGGCATGTTTAGTATTGTCTCAACCTTTTTCTTGTCTGGTTCAACACCTCGAGCAGTAATAAGGTGACCCATGAAGGTAATTTCTTCTTTCTTCTCTTGAGCTTTACCGTCATTAAGTTTAATACCTTTCTCTTTACACCTGTGTTTCAGTGCTTTAAGCTTCAGATCATGGTCCTTAATTGCTTGTTGTCTGCTTGATCCACAACCTGCAATAACTATGTCATCAGCAACATTTATGCAACCATGAAGGCCTTCAAGAGCTTGTGCTAGATGCCTCTGGAAAATTTCACTGCTTACATTCAAGCCAAATGGTAATCTAGACCATCTGAACCTACCATAAGGTGTAATCATTGTTGTAAGTTTACTAGACTTCTCATCAAGTTTGATATGCCAGAATGCTTCCTTGATATCCAGCTTTGTGAAAATCTTGGCATTATTGAGTTCAGGCAATACATCATCCAAAGTTGGTAATCTGTAATGCTCTCTCTGCAACGCCTCATTCAGGGGTCTAGGATCAATACATATTCTTAAGGAACCATCAGATTTTTCAACAACAGCCATTTGGTTAACCCATTCAGTCGGTTCCTCTACTGGTATTAATATACCTCTGTTCATTAGATTTTGAAGCTCTGACTTTACCTTGCTCTTAAGTGAAAATGGTATTTTCCTGCACGGCAGTGCCTTTGGACGAATATTAGGATCAATATGCAACACAGCTTCACCCAGGACACCTAGATGGTTATCAGAGTTATGATCATTATCTGAACTGTCAGTAACCACCTTAGCAATAAATTTGTTTGTGTTGACAGTCACAAACTGTAGATCCTGCAGTGTGTTGTTGCCCAGCAAACATGTGAATTTATTTTTCACAACAGTGAACCTTATATTGTGTTTTGTCCCAGCCTTAGGATTCTCAGCAGTTAATAGAACTTCTCCCAGTGGAGTCATCTTAGTACCATTCCACATAACAAGCCTCTGTTTAGTGGGTAACAGTTGTTCTTGCATCACAAAGCGTTGACATATTGTATTCACATCAGCAGCTGTGTCTAGCTGAAATTTTACCATTTTCCCATTGATAATGAGTTGTGCAGATGTACAAGCTTTGCTAGACTTCACACAATTAAGAAAAACTTCAGAATCTTCCATTGACTCTGTGTTAACAGAGTGAACTTTCTTGCATTTAACTTTGAAATGGTTTCTTCCCCCACAGTTTGAGCAAAACTTCCCCCATGCAGGACACTTTTTCTTAATCAATAGATGTTTCTGTCCACAGTAATGACAGGCTTTACCAGTATGCCCAGTGTCTCTCTTGGGAGGTTTATGGTTGAGTGATTTTTTCTGTACCTTTTCAACCCTTGCTTCAGAAGGTTGAACTGTATTACTCATCTCTCTTATGTCGTTTCCAGTTTGCTCGAAGACTCTGCATATGTGAATGGCTTTCTTTAGATCGAGGTCAGCTTTTCTCAAGAGCTTCTCTTGTAACCTTTTGTTAACAGTAAAGACAATTTTGTCTCTTATCATACGATCCTTGTCGTTAAAGTTGCATAAGTCTGCCTTAGTTCTCAGTTCAGTCAAAAAGGAATTAAAAGGATCTTGAAGAGGTGTGTTCCAGAATCTGAACGTATGTAATACTTCATTGCTTCGTGAGCTGCAGTGGTTCTGGAGCAAATCGAGAATTTTAGTAGGATTAGAATGATCTCCTTCCTCTGCAAGTTGATCAAAAACTTCAACAGCTTGAGGTCCAGCACAGTGTAGAATAATGGCCGCCCGAACAGAATCGGGTTTAGACGCCACTTCTGTTGCATGCATGTATAGATCTAACTGTCGTCTCCATTTACGAAATGTGTCTGATTCGACGTTATTTATGTCTAGGCTGGGTGGTAACCGAAATAAGGGCCGTTCTGCCATGACGAAATGTCTAATAATGGTATGCAAGTAATATAACCTACCAGAGTCTGTGACGTCAGCACACGTTTCGTATGATATTCATCAGAATAGTTTGAATTCCGTAGAAATAAACACCGCTGCCACCATGTTGATCTTTACTGTTTCATACAGTAAATGTTGTAAGATATAATGAGACGTGGCTGGCTGTCATACATTCTCGCGTTATGGAGTTTAATCACTAAGGCGAACACACTGAATACAGGACACATATTTAATCGGACATTGGAGAACAGGAAGTAGTAAGAAGGAGAAGCAGAAGAGTTCCCGATAAGGGCAAGTAACTCTAGAAACACCGAAACAGGATTATATATACAAAGACCATATCAACAATATATATATATATATATATATATATATATATATATATATATATATATATATATATATATATATATATATATATATATATATATATATATATATATATATATATATATATTGTATAACATAATATATGAAGTTTTATGCATATTATTTTTAAATTCAGTTTAAAAAAAAATGTGTAAAAATGATATGTGTATAACATACCTAAGTTAGAGAAGACGAATTTTGGCAAAACTGACTGGTTGGCCTTCACAAAAATTGGAATCACCACATAAATCAAGAACAGAGAAAGAGATGTAGTCTTTAAACAAAGCAAGAAACTGGATCTGTGCTGCTGGAAATACCTAATAAATGGTATGAAAATATGAATATACAATAACAAATTTAAATGAAGAAAAATCTGCAACAGAGCTATCTCTTTATGTAAAACTGTTGAACTAAATGTTTACTAATCATAATCCCTTTCAAAACAAAACAATAACAAAACAGTGCATCATAGACAAATAAAACTAGGCCTACACTTTCATAATGTGCCTAAATGACAGCAAGTTTATCTTACAGTAGCACTGCTATCTGGATGACAAGAGCCAATGGAACAGAAGATGAAAAGAAAGCACTAGCGATGAACAGGGCACACGTTGTGAGGAAACCTGCTGATAGCATTACAAAGCAGTACTTGTTCTGGAACCTTCAGGGTAAGAGAGATAGAAGGAGACTAAACAACACATGGAGAAGATAGCTGGAAACAGAAATGAATAGACTAAAGAAGATGGGGAAAGACCTTGAGCTGATGGCACAGGACATGAGGACATGGCATGAATTTGTTGAAGGTCTGTGCTCCTTGAAGAGCTGATGTTAATGTTTTCATATGCCTTTTTATAGTCCACAAATCCAATGTAAAGAGGTGAGTTCCATTATAGTCCACAAATCCAATGTAAAGAGGTGAGTTCCATTATAGTCCACAAATCCAATGTAAAGAGGTGAGTTCCATTATAGTCCACAAATCCAATGTAAAGAGGTGAGTTCCATTATAGTCCACAAATCCAATGTAAAGAGGTGAGTTCCATTATAGTCTACAAATCCAATGTAAAGAGGTGAGTTCCATTATAGTCCACAAATCCAATATAAAGAGGTGAGTTCCATTATAGTCCACAAATCCAATGTAAAGAGGTGAGTTCCATTATAGTCCACAAATCCAATGTAAAGAGGTGAGTTCCATTCCAGGCTTAGTCCACAAATCCAACATGGACATGTGCAAATATTAGGCCTACCAGTGTTCGAAAAAAAACCCAAAATAAAAGAGTTATTAGGTCAAACGCAAAAATGATGGTACGACTCACTCAAAATAGAACTGATATGGCAACTGTAATAAATTTATAGGCTAGGCTAGTTATTTCGTTTATAAAAATGATAAAACAGACGGCATTATTTTACTAAACCACAAGAACAAAATAACAACTACGATTTCCTCATAAGATAAAATAGAACATACACGACTTTTTTAAACGATGTATTGTGCCGCTGATGTAAACAAGGTCAAAGTCCATACCAAATTACTCATTTCAAATCACTGACAGTTATGATTTCTTTTTAAAATGAAAGCCTTTATTGGCTTATATTGGCTAACCGAGTTTCGATTTTGTTTTTCTTGTTCTATCGAACGATTCTCACCTTAATATGTAACTGTTACAGATAAAAGCTGATGCAGTTTTGAAATGTGTTACGTGTTGAACTTTCCGCTCATTAGAGGTAGCACTATAAACTTCCATTCCGGTATCTTAAATAAAAGGATATTTCGCCTTGTTGTAAAAACTTCGAGCCATTGGTTGAAGTAATGTTGCAAACGTAATAAATCTTATCTTAAAAAAATATTAATTCAGAGTGGACTCCCTTAAATCAAATCGGAAGTCATTACAATAAATAAACTAGATTTTTAGAAATGGCGGGGAAACCACAGAATGTGGATTTGCATTTCGAAGCTATGTGCTAAGAGAAGCCATTCTTGTAGCCTTAACGTAAATTGCTACAACAATGCTCGCAGAAAAGGCATTAGACTTGGTTCGTGAGCTGCATAGGTCCCTGAGTGGAACGTTACCGCCCTATAATGTAAGCAAAACACTTTGTAAAGTGACAAAGGGTTGAATGGCTGAATCACAGATGGGTGGGCTAGACAGATTTGACGATTTCTCGCTAGTGGCTATCGTTACGTCACGTATCGAGGACAGTAGACTTTAAGGCCGCCGTGTTTGCCAAATACGCGGAGTTTCGCTTCTAGTTGGAATTTTTCTTTTGGCTTTTATTTTAAATAGGCTAGACCTGCGGCCTCAGTGTTTGTCGGATGTTATTATGTTTGTCAAAAGCTCGAAATAGGGGTTAAGGCTTGCTGTTTGAGAACACGCGAAACATAGTTGGGATTGGGTTAAGGCTAGCTGTAGCGTACATATAATGGCCACTCTGGCAACATGACGTAAGCATTTCTACCTGAAGAGTTTAGGGCAAACAAGCAAGTGGAAGACAATGGGGAGATAATATCAAGATACGGACAGAGAAAAAAACCTATCAAAGCCAGCTACAGCGTTTTCGATAAAAGCTGGACACAGACTGTCTGCCATGTTGAGGGCACCAGATGTCAGGATTTGTCTGGCTTTTGATGCCTGAAATGTGTGTACTGCCGAATTGTTTTTTTAATGACAGAAAATCCGGCTTTTATTCGATAGACTAAATTACATAAAAGACACCATTTCAAAAATTGTCCATTTGAGTTTCAGTTCTGATGACTGAATTAATGTCTTCATCCCCACAGAATCGAGCACATACTGATGAATAACCATGGAAGGTTTCATGCTGTAGGATCATTTATAATAGATCAAGATAATATTTTAACTCAAGTTTTGTAATTAGGCTATTGATCTGTATGTTTTTTGCTGTCTGTTACTAAAAACAAAAACACTTTAAATAAAATTAAGTTTACAGCCGACCATAGGCTGATTTAATTTATTTGAACCATCAAGCTCCGCGATCATTGTGGTAACCACACTCGAGTTCCAACCTCCAGCTTTGAAGACAAAAATACTTTAAGGAACGAAGATTATTTCACATTAGGTGTCAAACGTGTGGAGTAACATTGTCTTAAAAGTGAAACATCTATATTAGTTGACATAAAACGCGGTACAACGGAACTAATATTAAGTCTAGGATGCCCCTCTAAATCTGCCCCAGAATTAATAAGGCCGACCCTTACTAGGATTAGTCAACTAAAACTTCATCGCCTAAACCAAGTTACAAATAATTTTAATATTTAATTAATAATTGATTAATGACATTATATATTTATTACTGTTCTTGCTTTGTTCATTCTGTTGTTGATGGTCGGTGGCTAAGGATCAAAGAAAGAAGAAAAGAATATTTATTACACAAAATGCTAATGATAAGTGCCAAAATTAAAGTTTGTGTTAACAGTTGAGTTGAAAAAAAAAAAAAAATTTTCCTGTGTCCAGCAAGATTGAGAAACAGAATGTCAGCAAGATTGAGAAACAGAATGTCAGCAAGATTGAGAAACAGAATGTCAGCAAGATTGAGAAACAGAATGTCAGCAAGATTGAGAAACAGAATGTCAGCAAGATTGAGAAACAGAATGTCATGTGTGCAGAGATGCAACAGAATAAAGTTGCTGCTACAGAAGGCCATTTTGCTTTTTTATACCTTGAAACATCACTTACTTACTTAGTCGTTCCCCTTCTACCGTGAGGTGTAGAGGTTTGGAAGAGAGAGCGCCAGACCATCCTATCGGCTGTCTTCCTCCTGGCCTGGTTCCATTCTAGTCCTCGGTCCTTCAAAGATTGTCTGATGTTGTCCTCCCAGCGGACTCTGGGGGTCTGGATCCCTGGCTCTTTGTTTCCCATGCTTGTCGTGGTAGCCGATCTTCTCACATTCTGCAGACATGGCCAAACCATCTTAGTTGGGACTGTTCTACTTGGGTCTGCAGGGGGGGGGATTTTAGGCCTTGACGTATCGTCTGGTTGCGGACCATGTCTCTTCTTGTTACTTCAACCACCTTCCTCAGATACCTCATTTCTGAGGTTTGGATCTGGCTTTTATGGGTTGTAGTCATTGCCCATGACTCGCATCCATATGTCAAGACTGGGACATAGGTGGAGCGGTATACAGCCATCTTCGTTTTCTTACCAACCTCTCTCTTGCTGAGGAATCCTCGGTTTATGGCCTGAAAAAGTCTCCCAGCTGCTGCTTTTGGAGTGGCCAACTCTTCTTTGATGCCTCCCTTTCGGTCTATAACAGCTCCAAGGTATTTAAAGTGGTCGACCTGCTCCAGGACCTGTTCTCCCAGCTTAATCTGATGTCTTCTTTCTTCTCGTGATATCACCATGGATTTTGTTTTAGAGCTGCTTATGACCATCCCTCTCTTCTCCAGCTCTTCCTTCCAGACTTGCAGGTTGGATTGGAGATGTGCCTCTGATTTAGCAATCAGGGCAACATCATCAGCAAATGCCAGCTCTGAAATACAGACCTGTCTCATCTTCCAGTACCCCACTGAATACTTTCTTGTTCTCTCCTTACATGCCTTAATGACATCGTCCATGAGAAGTATGAAAAGGTAAGGTGACAGGATATCACCTTGTCTTACACCAGTGGTAGTCCTGAACTCTTCTGACTTATGGTTTGCTGTCCTCACATAATTTCTGCAAGACTTGTAGAAGCTCTGTATAGCATGAATCCTTGAAACATCACAGTGGTTTCAAATCAGTGGACTGTACTTCAAAATGCTGTCCATGATTCAGAAATTGTCAACGAATTTGCTTGAGCCAGCACCAAAACAATTGATGATACACTTATTGAAGGACTGGAAGAAAACAGTGTTGGTCATTATGGAGTTCCCTCTGATGTGAACAAACATGATTCGGGCAAACTATTTTAAATAATCATTCATTATTTTCACTTGAAAGTTGATGGTTTACTATACAAATTAATTGTGGTGCAGAATACACTAAATAAGGCAGGAGAAACAATATCAAAATATATTGACTAAAACCTTGTATAAAATGTGACTTCCTCAGAAAAATGTGTTGCATTTACTTCGGATAATTACAACAAAATGTTAAGTTGAACAGCATAATACAGTGGATAACAATGCGTTTCTGTGTATTTGAAAAGTAATCTAGCTTTTTTAAAAACAATATTTATCAACAGAACTATATCAATAAACACAAAATCAAGTCATTTGATGAACTTGTTTGACGGGTAAAGAAAAAAGTTTCCCTGTCATTTATTTATTGAAATAAATATGGTCTACTTTTTCCTTATTGCGCCCTCCTTTTCCCTTATTGTGTCCACCTTTTCCCCTATCGTGTCCTCCTGTTCCTTTATTGTGTCCTCCTGTTCCCTTATTGTGTCCTCCTGTTCATGAAAAAAAAAATGAACATTGTCCTCCTTTTTGCGTTGAACAATAACATAACCATATCTATGTTTGCTTTCAACTATTCCTTCTATAGTGGCTTTCAACAAGGTATTATGTCTCTTTCATTCATTCATTACCCTCCAGCTCTCCATGTAGCATAGGCCTTCTACTAATTCATACCAGGTTCTCCTGTCCTGTGTCATCTAGTCAAGGTCTTTCCATGTCTTCTTCAACCCTTTCATTTCTGTCTTTAATTCTTTCCATGTGCTTTTAGTCTCCCCACCACCACTTTTTACTCTTGGGGGTGTCCAGAGGACTGCCTTGTAATGCTACCAGCAGGCTTCCTCAGTGTGTGTCCTATCCATTGCCAGCATTTTCTTCTCATCTCTTATTCCTTTATACTGGTACTTGTCTTGGAGATCTTATCATACCATTTCAATCTTTCTATTCTACACAAGCATCCATTTATGAAAGTGTATATTTCTGGTTATCATTTTTGTTGTTCTCCATGTTTCAGAGCCATACGTCTTGATGTTTCAGTTGAACATTCTTAATTTTGTTATTGGTTTTTGTGATATTTAAAATATAAACCACCACTGCTTAACTCTTGCAGGCCGGAATTTTTTTTATCAGTTTTGCCAGAATTATTTTTGTACCTTAAAGCAGTACCTTTATAAATTCTAAAGTTACTGAGTTATTACACAACAAAGACACACATATTATACATCACAGTAAAGATAAATGAATGTAGAATTAGAATATGAAAGATTTTTAGTGATATTCTACATATAGTATTCAGTTATGAGTCATAATATAGACCACTTTCAAGAAAAGACTCATTTTAGTGAATGAAAAATGTACTCACCAACCCATGCATAAACACTGAAATATTATCCAGAGAGCTCCAGCATCTTTTAAAATATCACTAATCCATATATGAATATTATTTACAAGTGTCAGCTTCCTGTGATATTTTGTTAATGTTTTACAGACCATCCAGCGAACCATATAAACATTATAGACATTTGGAAAGAAAAGGACATTAGAGGCCGCGTGAAGCTTTTAAATTAAATCATACATTGTATTGTTATTATACAACAAAGACACAGATATTATACATCACAGTAAAGATAAATGAATGTAGAGTTAGTATATGAAGAAATTTTAGTGATATTCTACATATAGTAATCAGTGATAAGTAATAATATAGACCACTTTCAAGAAAAAAATAATTTTAGTCTATTAAAAATGTATTTACCAACCCATGCAATAGACTGAAATATTATCCAGAGTGCTCTAGAGTCTTTTAAAATATCACTAATCCATATATGAATATTATTTACAAGTGTCAGCTTCCTGTGATATTTTATTAATGTTTTACAGACCATCCAGCGAACCATATAAACATTATAGACATTTGGAAAGAAAAAGGACATTATAGGCCGCGTGAAGCTTTTAAATTAAATCATATATTGTATTGTTTTTATACAACAAAGACACACATATTATACATCACAGTAAAGATAAATGAATGTAGAATTAGAATATGAAGGATGTTAGTGATATTCTACATATTTATAGACTACTTTTTAATAAAAACTCATTTTAGTGAATGAAAAATGTACTCACCAACCCATGCATAAAAACTGAAACATTATCCAGAGTGCTCCAGCATCTTTTAGAATAACACTAATCCATATATGAATATTATTTACAAGTGTCAGCTTCCTGTGATATTTTGTTAATGTTTTACAGACCATCCAGCAGACCGTACCATCATCATTAAAATATAAAAGAAGATATTCAAGGCCGCGTGAACTTTTAAATTAAATCATATATTGTGTTGATATTACACAACAAAAGACACAAATTATGTTTCACAGTAAAGTTAAATATATTTAGAATTATAATATTGGGGCTTTTAAGTGCTATTCTTCATATTATATTCAATTATCAGTAATAATGTAAACAATTTAAAAAAAAAAATTCATTTTAGTGAATGAAAAATGTACCCACCAACCCATGCATAAAGACTGAAATATTATCCAAAGTGCTCCATGGTTTTTTTTAAATAACACTAATTCATATATGAATATTAATTACAAGTTTCAGCTTTCTGTGATATTTTGTTAATGTTTTACAGACCATCCAGCAGACCATACCATCATCATTAAAATAAAAAGAAGATATTCAAGGCCGCGTGAACTTTTAAATTAAATCATATATTGTGTTGATATTACACAACAAAAGACACACAAATTATGTTTCACAGTAAAGATAAATATATTTAGAATTATAATATTGGGGCTTTTATGTGCTATTCTTCATATTATATTCAATTATCAGTAATAATGTAAACAATTTTTTTTTTAAAAATTCATTTTAGTGAGTGAAAAATGTACCCACCAACACATGCATAAAGACTGAAACATTATTCAAAGTGCTCCATGGTTTTTTAAAAATAACACTAATCCATATATGAATATTAATTACAAGTTTCAGCTTTCTGTGATGTTTTGTTAATGTCATCAGTAAACAATGTCCTATAGCAGTCAAAAGGAGTTGATGCCTCACTAAGACCTAAGTCATTGTGTACTCCTGGTTTGCGACCATATTTGGGAAGAAATCTGAATGCGTTTTGGGTCTCTGTAATACTGATGTTTGGTACTGAAATCCATTCATTACTAATTGCCCCTTGTTGCTCCTTGGTACTAATGCTTTTCCCCCTTTTTGTCGATGATTTGGTCAAAACTTTTTGTCATTTTGTAGCACTAGGGCCTGGCTGTGACCACGCCCCCTCCTCATTAGAACTAGCTTCTTCGTTAAGTTCAAATTCGAAATCATTTTCAATTTCAAAATCATCATTCTCGTTAAACTCGTCAAAGATACACAGTTCCCTAGCTTTTTATACACATAAAAAAGACCTACGTTTTGATAAACATGATGTGGTTGGTTCGCTAGACATTGTCTGTATAAACAACAATAATCGCCGATCGAAAGCTGACAGATTTACCGTTTTTTCACAGTGAAATTAGCTAGAACAAGCGTGTTTCCGAATCACAACTCAAAGATAGCACTCTTCTGAATAAAAAAAGAGTAACTTCCGTTATGTTAAAATACCAAATTACGAAAATACGGAACACATTTTACGAACACAAAAGTGACGTTGCCATCGTCGTTTTGGCTTCTAGGGGTTTTGCGGATGTACGCTACCAGCGTCGTTTTGGCCTCTAAGAGTTAAGCACACAGTGCTTTTATGCAGGTTGTCTGCAAATGTGTCAAAGTTCATTTATTATTTTTTATGAATTCTTCCTTTTTTCCCCTGTTAAGTCTGGTTATATATTCTTCATTATCTTCACGCATTTAGCTCAGAGTATGAGAGTAAAACATAGCTACAGACTTTCATAAACGGGTGCTTGCATAGAATAAAAGGATTAAAATAGTATGACAAGGTCACCAATGTGGAACTTATGGCAAAAACAGGTATGCGAGATTTGTGTTTGTTAATAGAAGTTGATCAGTGAAAGTGAGAAGTTAAAGATTTTGCTCTTAACTTTACAACAGTTTAGCGTTTGAAATGAAGAATGGTGGGACCTGTGTTTGATGTCATCCAAATAAGTAGCCCATATCAGGATTAGGATTACAGTTTAGGGTTAGATTTAGAGTTCCTAGCCCTTACCCCTTATTATTGTGCCTTTTAATTCATTTTCAAAGCTGTATTGAATGCACATCCCATTGTTCCTCATTTCAGTCAAGTTTAGCTATGGTCATTATGGATGGCTCCGTCATGAATGGAAAACCTCCATAGAAGCATCGATTCTTCAAGAACTGATATGGATCTACTGTCCTGGTCTTGCAGGGGTACGCGACAATGAAAGAGCTGACAGACTAGTTTTAAGGGCACCCATAGAAGGTGCGTTGGACATGGATAAGAGAGAAATACTGAGGGCAATTCATGTTCGCTTATTAGAGAATGACACTGCAATCGATGAATCATCAAGGCTAAGACTGCTGGAATTTGGCATCAAATGTAAGACCAGCAGGGATGGGAGTATGAGAGGACACATCCGGCGTGTATACAACCAGTGCGCAACAGGAACAATTAGCATTCATACCCTCTGACATTTGCTGAGGGAGACTGAGCACCTATGGGTTTGTCCGGAATGCAGTAACGTCGATTCTGATTAACATTGACATTATGCTAAGGACCTTGTTAAACTGCATAAACATTTATTTTCTTTTCCCAGTTTTACTTGATTATTTTTGACACGGCTCTATGTAGTTCCTATGGGTCTGTGAAGAAGCAGAAAGAACAGGTTACCAATTCCACAGGCGTGTTGTAAAAGGCAACTAATATAAGGTTGTTTGTGTGGCTGGCAACCTCATGTCAAACAAATTTAAACAGAAACCACCACTCCTAGAGCACATTAATACTTTCGTATAGGTTTTTTGCAAATGGACCAGCTGCATTGGTGACTTTATGCCCCTTTAGGAGCGAAAAAGGAAGTGATAATTCTTAACGTAATAATCATTAAGTGTGGTGTAGGTTAATAGTGCCAGATAGTTTTTTTTTTTTTTTTTTTATTTAACTGTAGGATTTAAAACTTTAACAGCTTTCTTGTTATAATAAAATTGTTGCAGTCATTTTGCTGCAGAAGGACAGACAGATTTGTTTTCAGCAATACAAGTTCGGCATGCTGGCATTCAGAGGAACAAGCGATGTTTGCTGGCATACTTGTGAGCAAACACTTTCTTAGTATTTTACATTTGTCAGTAATTAAGTCATGTAGGACATTTTAGTGTCAGGTATTTTCTCATGTTCTTCAAATACATTTATACTTAATATAACGTTTAAAAACTATATTGTATCACATTTTCTGTGCATCACCACACAAGCTGTCAGTGGTAATAAACTGCAGTTTAAGAGGGTAGCTACAGTAAAAATGTAACTTTTTTTTTAATTACTGTTTTTGGTGATATTTCTCAATACATAAATATCAGTGTGCGATATTACTGTACCTGAAGCTAATATGTGTCGATCAAGAAGACATGTCACTTTTATACCTAGAGGAGATAAGAAAGACAGATTTCACTTTTATACCTAGAGGAGATAAGAAAGACAGATGTCACTTTTATACCTAGAGGAGATAAGAAAGATAGATACGTATAGTATTTGTGTTTTTGAAATCTGAAAGCAAGCACACAAAGCTTATTACTCATTAGATAGAAGCCATCCACTGTCTTTTGGCATGTGGTGAGAAGAGGAAATCAATCAATCAATACCCTTTAGCTCCCCAAGGAGCATAGGCCTTCAACAAACACATGCCAAGTCTTCCTGTCCTGTGCCATCCGCTCAAGTTCTTTCCACGTTTTCCTCATCATTTTCACCTCTGTATCCAGTTCTCTTCTCCATGTGTTTTATGGTCTACCTCTGCCTCTCTTTCCCTGTGGATTCCAGAACAAGGACTGCCTTGAATTGCTATCAACAGGTTTCCTCAATGTGTGTCCTATCCATCGCCAGCGTCTTCTTCTCAACTCTTGTTCCACTGGCACTTGTCTGGTTCTTGTCATCAATTCCACATTTGTGACTTTGTCATACCATTTCAGTCCTTCTATTCTACCCAAGCACCCGTTTATAAAAGTCTGTAGCTTTTTGGTTGTTGTTTTTGTTGTTCTCCATGTCTCAGAGCCATACAATAGGACTGACTTCACATTTGAGTTGAAGATTCTTATTTTCGTGTTGGACTTGATTTCTCTTGTTCTCCATATGTTTCCCAATGCAATGAAAGCTCCTCTTGCTTTTTGTATTCTTATTTTGATATCACTGTCCCTCCAACTTTGTCTATATTACTTCCAAGATATGTGTACGAGAGAAGAGGAAAGAAGGAATATATTGTGACAACAGAATACAATTGAAAAAAAATAGAGGAACAAAGAGAGAAGATACTGGGCAGTTTAACATTGTGGCATGGAAAGAAGTCAACTGCTGAACTGGTAAACTGCACATGGGGACAGGAAGTTATGAAAAGACAAGATCATCTACATGAACAGTTTTTGTACTTGAAGAAGAATGTTGATAATCAACAGTCATTGCAGGAGCCGCGCTAGCGTAGTGGTTACAACACCGCTCTGGCGATCAGGTGATACAAGATCAAACCCGGGCGACGGCATTTGAGGATTTTTCGTCGACCGGGATTTGGACTGGATTAACTCGAGACCTGGCGAGAACATTTGAAGGAGTGTCGTCGACCAGGGACTGGCGGCTCCTGAGCCGACCCAGCTGCAATGGGTACCTCCGAAATCGGTGAGTATTTGCCTGAATGGCGAGGGACACCTGTCTCTGTACAAGAAATAAAGGGATACTCACGTAAAATCAATGTCAGGTTAGACATAAAATAATAACCTGAGATTTCGCCTCGAGTATTAGCTGGCGTACGAAAAAAAAAAAAAAAAAAAACAGTCATTGCCTTTATTTAGCACGACAGATTAGAAAGTAGATAATCATTATTCCTTTCATAAAGCAAACTAGAATTTGAATATAAGCAGAAAATAGTTGTCTTGGTTTTTTTTGGGTACAGCTGGATAGAATAGAAGATACGCATTTGTTATGTTGTATTCTTCAGTAAAGAAAAAGAGTCGCTCATTAGCCATGCATTTTTTTTTTTGGTTGGTTCAGGTACACCAGACTAGAACAGATACGGAAAATGCGTTGGGAGTTTGGGAGTGTTTTGCCTCGTGATGTTACATATAATATGTGTGAACAAGAGGTAATTTGTCCTTATGTGTACAGATTTTGTCTTGAGCAGAATTTATTATTGTGGCAGAGTGGTTAGAGCACTTGCTTCTTGGGGCAAAGGGATCAGGTTTGAATCCAGGCTGTGTTCTGCTTCAGTCTACCCAGCTGTAAAAATTGGTACCTGTTTGTTAGTTGAGGGTGGCAAAGTTAGCAAGGAAGGGAACTGGCCAATTAATATGAAACAAACATAAAGGTACGTTTTCAGGCACTCGTAAGAAATAAAGAAGTAGAACACTAGACAACAGAAAAACAACAGACATGAGTGGCTTACCCAGGATTTGAACACTGGACCTTCCGTGCGACAACCCCGCCTAGCTATGCAAGCGAATCACACTATCCTCTCTGCCATCTACGCATCACCAAAAAATGATGCTTTGATGACAGGTCAATAGTGCAAACCGAAAGACATAACACCGGAAGTCCACCATGGGCAGTACGGCCTATTAATGACGCAATCACTTCTGTTGTTTCCCTATCAGACAGCATAGTTTCCCTTCCTTATATGTTATAAATGGAACTGGCCACCGCAGCTCATAAAGCTGAGACTTAGTAAAGGTGAAGTCTGACCCTTCACTCCCCTTGGCAGTATCTACAATTACCAGTTGTTGTTTTTTTTAACATAGCTGTTATTTGTGATTGTTAGTAGTGTTTTTCATAGATGATTAGACTTAAAAATGCATTTTAAAAGACTATAGTATTCAGCAGCCATAGGAAATAGTAAAAGCATGAAGTAGGGAATATCTGGAAAGTTCTCACTAAATGGGCTTTAGAGAAGCTAAAGCAAGCCAGCAGTGAATTTATAATTGACTGAAAATAAAAATAGAATTAAACTCATAAATGTTAATGAGCAAAAACTGACTAAAAAGGAATTTGGAATATGAGGTAGGAGAACTGCAGCTAATATAGCTGACGCAGAAAGCAAAAGTTGAAATGCTGGGCCTTGCAGACAGTGGGAATAAGGGGCATAATGCTTGACTAGTACATGAAAATTATGTTCTAGAGCTGAGTAAAATAATGATGGAGGAAACATGAGTAGATCTCTAATTATCTTGAAAGAGAAAAAAAAAAAAACAAGCAAACAAAACAAAATTCACAGCTGAAACTGATCATAATTCAGAAAGAATAATACTCATGCACCTAACAGAATGGAGAAACAGAACAACACAAACCCAGCCTTGGCAGCTACAGATAACAGTGAAAAGTAGTAGATTATTTGAATACTTATATGAAGTACATTATTTGAATACTTTAGAATAATTTAAAGAGAATAGATGGAAAAGTTGTCCTATTTAGATTAGAAGAGCACAGAAGAAGCTAATAACACACTAGCATCAGTCCAAGGGTTGCCCGAAAGAAATGTGGGTCAATAGATATTAAATGATGATGAACGTTTTATGGCTCTAACCATATCAGCACACGTGTTTAAGAATGAAAACTGCTTCTACCAGTGACACTTAGTGTCATGTGTGGATACGAAAAGTAAATTAAGCATTAGATATACATCTATCTCAGAAGTAGGATCTGTGATAAGTTTCATTATTGTAGAATGGGTTTACGAGATCTCTTGGCTGTTTTTTTACTTACTTATTTATTCGCCGACCTATAAGATGCAGGGTATAGGACGCACCCCTTTTTCCGTGGACATTTTTTGGGGAAAAAATAATTTTAGTACATCTCATCATACATTTATTGGAAGAAAAAAAATTTAAGTAATTTTCAGGTACTTGGTGCCTGAAAAAAAACAATCTATCAAGGAAAAAAATGTAGAATTACATTAAAAGTTTTAATCTTCATCTCAAAACTCAGAAAATCGTCATCTTCAGAGCTAGATAAACCATCTCTTGAAATCTCTTCTGTATCAGAAACTGAGTCATCGCTGTCTTCCAAACAATAAATTATTCTCAATACCATCGAGGGTATTACTAATGCCACATTGCTTAAATGATTTAAGAACTATCTCCAGTTTCACTGCACCCCACGAAGTTTTAACTCATTCCTGCGCTTTCTAAATAGTAGGCCTCTTCTTTCTCCCTGTCGGTGTCACTTCAAAATCTTAAGACTGCATGCAGCCGTTCCACTTCTGGAACGGTCTCTGCTTTGCTGTAGCCAAGCAAGAAGGTGTGCACTGAACACTGCTTAACTGGAATGCTCTCTCACACTGGTAGCGAGCAAGCAAGAAACTATGCAACGGAGAAAGCTTGTGGAAATGGGTTAACTCGCAATCACTGTAAGACAAACAGGCAGGAATGGCACAGAGTGCTTATATAAACACTGACTAGCCGGCTTTGGCCAATAACAATTCCACCTGAAATTTCAGCTTTTGGTAAGATGCACCCTGTTATTTTGAGACAAATTTTTAGGGGGGAAAGTGTCTTTTAGGTCGACAAATATGGTACTTATTTACTTGTTTCAGCACTTGCTCTGTACTGAAGATGTATGACATAGCATTTTTGTTGTATTTCTGCCAGGAAGATATCAGTAATAATTTGTCTAATTTTAAAATCAGGTCCAGTGGTTTAATCAGTATACTAAACTGCTGGCAAACTATATGAAATCAGTAGGAGAAAGCGGAGGCCTTGACCTTACCCAAGATATGAAACCACCAAAAACCTTGTATGTGCTGGTGAGTAAATTTTGTACTAGAAGCAGTTTGTACACTTATAGGGGAATGAGTGCACTGATATGCACAAAACCATAAAAAAATGCACTTTGATGATTGCTCAAGTATTAAGATTTAAAAAATCTCTCTCTATAAATATATGTATATATATATGCAACATTTGGGGAGTGACGGACACTGTAGGGGAACGCGGAAGTAGAGTTCTGTAAGATCTATTGAACATTAATCCCTTGTCATACAGCTATGCTTCCTGACACTTCCTATCACTAAATTATACTGAGTGGATTCTATCATTTCTGATTGTAGTTTTTATTTCTCATGTATTTAGTATAACTCTTGCTGTCTTGTAGTTTTTATTTCTCATGTATTTAGTATAACTCATACTGTCTTATCTCTTCTGTTTTTTTCTTTAAATTTGTCCCTGTTGAAGGCCTTATGATCTTTACTTAGGCCATTTCTTGGTTCTGGTAAGATGTACATTTACCTGTCTTTACTGCTCTGTTAACCATCTGTTGTCCTCAGGTGCGTTGTGTAGCAAATCACGGAGAATTTGAAACCCAGGATGGAATCACTGTCGTGTTCAAGAAAAATAGCCAGGTTTGGTTTGTACTGCTAATCTTGTTTTATTGTACATTTCTCTTCATTATTTTAATAGAAATATATTATTGGTAGAGTCTGATTGGCTAATTGGTTAGAGTGCTGCTTCTCACGACAAAGTTACTGGGTTCCAGGGTCGAAGGATGGTTGCATCATGTTCCAGTCTACAGAGCTGTAAATGGTTACCTGACTCTGCTCTTGAGTTAGGGAAGGCAAAGGCAGTAAGGAAAGGAACTGGTCATCCCACCTCACAAAGTTGCACCTAGTATGGTGAAATCTGTAACACTGCACTTCCTTACAGCACTTTCTAGTATGGTGAAATGTGAAACACTGCACTCCCTTACAGCACTTTCTAGTATGGTGAAATCTGTAACACTGCACTCCCTTACAGCACTTTCTAGTATGGGACCGTTACCTTTTTATGTTGAGTTGACTTTGATCCACTGTCACTGAGCGTCTGCTCTTGATGACCACCATTTTACCTTTTTATGTTATTGGTAGCAACTTTAGAAGTTCATGAAAAACAATTTTTCTAGCAACTAAAATATGGACAACTTGTTTTCTGTGAAGATAAGGGCAAAAAAAAAAAAAAAATGCTTTATAACATAGACATGAGTGGAAGTAATTGAACATAAGTGGAACAATCTATAACAGGGGTGAAGGGTTTACAGCTACCATGCTAAATCAAAATACATGTGTGTATGTGTCACACAAACAATAAGCAAGCACACACAATCATGTGGTCATGTTGAAAATGATGGGATAGCATGGAGAATGGATCAGAGGGTATATAATGTTGAATGTGCCATGAGATGTCAGTTCAAAGTCAAGTGGATTTTTTTTTCACTGTTTGTTTACACTGTGTTGCTTGCAAAACTTAATAGATATTTAGTTAAGTAATGTAAAATTCTGCATGGTGTGCATCATTTATTACCTGAGTTATACCCTGACCTGTGTTCAGTAGGTTTTACATAAGTTTTCTAATACACTATAGACCCAATATAAAATGGATGGCAGGGTCCAAACATTGGCACCGCTATATAAGTGAGTCCTTGCTGCATCGACTTTCCTTGTAACTTGAAGAATGTCTAGTGTAAGTACGAACAACTATTGTCACACATGAATGCGTGAAAATAAGTAAAAGATATATTAATTGTGTAAATCTTTTTTTAGTTAAGATGCTAAAAAAAATTAAGATTTAACTCGAATGTTTGGTATTTTTATTGCTAAACGACATAAATTTATATACATGGAAAAAAAAGCAGTCGTCTAAATTGGGGTCCAACCTCTTGACTGTGGTATACATGATTCCACGTTATATTGGGTCTACAGTCTATATACTAATTATTGTGTTTACGTGTTTAAATTAATTAACAGTTAAACTTGTAACTGATCATATGTCTTTCTTATGTCCACAGCATTATCTGCTGCGATCTGAATGTGAGCATCTGATAAGGCAAGGTGTGCTGGAGCACATTGTCCAGTGAATGGTTACCTCTTTGGTATTTCAAGAATTTGAGTACAGCTATGTTTAAGAAGATTGATCTTTTAAAAACTGCCAGTGAACAAATTATCGGCGGCGATAATTGTTCTTTCAGGACGATATACTAATATCCTGGCTTTTTTTTTTTTTTTTTGGTACTGAAAGAGTTAACTGTTGTGATTAGAAAGTTAAGCATTTTGGTTTGCCCACATTGTCTGCAAGGATTAGCTCTTTTGCACTTGACCCTCTGGCAGATAAATATTTTGTTGAGTCTAACATGTAATTTTCCCGAATTGACAGACTCAGTATGCATGTTATACCTTTGAACAGTGTGATTCCACAGTAAATTTGGTCTTTACTTACTGAATTCTCTTTGTTCCCAGAACAGTATTGGAATCTTTTTACTTCCATGGCATATTCCTTCAAATGCAAGAGGAGCTTTCATTGCATTGGGTAACATATGGAGATCAATAGAAATTAACCCTTTCCAGTCCAATTCACCTAAAAGTGCCTGTATTATATCTTTTAACGCACCGCCTGATTTGCCTAAAAGCGGCCAATAGTTGGTTACTTATTTTGTTGCTAAGTGACAACGGAAGTCTCGCGCGTTTGAGATTTTGCAAGTTTCCTATTGATAGAGGCTATTTCTAAGTATTTTGATATCGATCGCATTTTTCTAAGTCAAGTGGTTGATTTTATATGATTTAAAAAAAAATTATGCTTTGTAAAAATGCTATTGAACAAGATTTTAAATGAACTTTGAAGAATTAGATCTACGTTTCTGTTATTCTGATAGCGAAAGTGATTAATCCTACATCGGTGTGGACTATGACTAAGTTATCGATGCAGGAACTAGTAACATTGTAAACAATTAATATAGAGGCATATTTGCTCCTATGGAAATATTCCAGATGTATTAGCTCCCAGGGCCTAAACGTAATTTGTCTAATGAAGCAGCAGCTTATTATTTATTCTTTATACCTGAAGATGGACATATGAATAAATCAACAGAGCTGAAAAGCTTAAAGTGTATAGATTATGTTGTTTCCGTGTGTGAGCATAATTGATACCAACATCAAATAAACATAAACTGTCATCTTGGACAGAAAGAAAAAACTTGTTCAGTGCTGTAAAAACTAAGACAAAACAGACACTTGTAGAGATCTAGAGAGAGTTTATTGTTGTAAATATTGTTCCCTACATTAGTGTAAGTGTGTCTGATATTCCACATTTTCATGAAAACTTGTAAATAGAGTAATATATAAGCTTTCCAGCGCAAGACATGATAAAAATAAAGTAATTTTTTGGTTTGGCTTCTTTTTTAAATTGTGAAAAGAATTTAAATGTAACATTAAAATATACATGAAATAAAGTTATGTCCATTTTACTGTACAAATAACTTTTTGTGTGTGTGTGTTAATTTGACTAAAGTGTATTGAATTCCTTCTAGCTGTTCTGTGCTAGGTTTGGGCTTTGGTCAGTTTTGCTTTACCTGTTGTTTTTCAGCTTCCAGAGTTTGCTGCTGATGTTGTAGAGTCTTCTCCTTTGCCCTGCTGGGCTGTTGTTCAGTGCTTGTCTGACATTATTTTGGGTTGCATGATGCTGAATTCAGACACCTATCAGCATAATAATGGAACTGACCTGTGAAACTTATACATCCCATAGGTTGATAAGTCATGTAACTCTAAATGCATTATAGAAATTACTCACATTAACATAATTTTATGTCAGTCATGATATATGATGTAACCCACAAAACATCAGCAGACTATGTGATTCATTATCAGAATTACTTGGCAACTCCTTGTTACTAAATTATTTGTGTTTGTTGAGTCAGTCCACTGGCTAGGCAGCAGAATAAATGTTGGGCTTATCTGGGCTGAAAGTGTTTTGAATATATGCTTTGTTGGAGTGTTTGGCTTTTATGCATCGCTTGTACTTTGTCTTTCAGCTTTTGGTGCATAAGCCTTCAGCTATTTTATGACAAGCTACCATACCCTGTCCTGTACCATCCATTCTTCTTCCTCGTTCACCTTCAGACTTCCACATTTATGACTCTAATAAAGGCAGTAGTCAACCCAAAGTTCCCGACATCTCCAAACAGTTTTTCGTTGACAGAAGTGGGTTGTTGCCATATGCTACTCCGTTCATTACTGTAGGCTGGGCAATACTGCAGGAGGTGTTCGACCGTCATCGGGCTGGTACCGCAGGTGCAGAGATCTGTTGCACCAATCTTGAATTTGTGGTATAGATGGTATCTCAATCTGTTGTGTCCAGTGCATAGCCGAAAAATGATGACCTGTTCTTTCCTGGATAGTTGATGATATGCATCATTTTTCAAATGGCCCGGGTGCTCTCTTTCCCATTTGGACTTGAATGTAGCGTACCATCCATTCAAGTTCTTTCTATGTCCCTCTTATCTTTATGTCTGTCTGTTGTTCTTCATAAGTTTGGTGGGTATTTTTTTTTTAAAGGTAATATGTCTTACTAGGGCCAAAGACCAAAAAAATTGCTTATGTTGCCACCACAAGGCCTTCGCCAGGGAAAGGAAAGAAAGTGATAGCAAAGTAAGAAACATGAGAAAATACATAAAAAGAATACCACCCCGCCAAAGCAGGCCGCCATGTGTTGAATACGCAAAATAAATGCGTGGGTCTCCCTCTTTCCTGATGATTCCCCAAAAAAATAAAAAAGGAAGTGCCTTGTGCTGTTATTAGCAGGTTGACTGGAACGCATTCAAAATGAAGGGATGTGACTAGTTTTGGGCAGTATGCGTGATACCCCCATTGTGACAATGAGATACATGCTCAGATTGCTGTCGATTAGATCCAGATATGTGATGGCCCAGGAAAAAGCCTATATGCGGGTAACCACAGACAAAAGACACCCCCTACATGAGAACATAGCTGACATCACAGGAGCAAGAATGAAGAGGGGGATGGCTCAGGTAGAGGCTATGATTGGTCAGGTGACCAGGGTTGAAAATGTATCCGAAGGGGAAGAGTGGATAAACTACCGACAGGTCATCATTAGCCTTGGCAGAGAGTGCAGATCTTGGGGCAATGGAAAAGCAGAGCTGGAGATTAATCAGCTGATAAGTGATCATGCTGGGGAAGATGACGCCATTGTGTACATGATGGGTCTGTGGTGCGTGGTGAGAAATCAGGATGGGGCTTCTCTGCGAGAATAAAGGGCAGGGTTGTCGCTGAACAGAGTGGAGCATACATGACAACCTCCAGCATGAGAATGGAGGTAGAGGCAGTTACTGCAGCACTGAGGTAGCTGTCTGAAACTCCATTAACCAGAGTAGTTATATTGTCAGACTCTCAAGCCATGCTTCGGAAAGTTCAGAACGGATGGCTGCGGCAGGAATGGAAAACATCAATAGAATCCTCAAGTCTTCAGGAACTGGTGTGGATCTACTGTCCTGGTCATGCAGGAGTACGTGGCAATGAGAGAGCTGACAAGACTGGCCTCGAGAGCACCCATAGTGGGGACACTGGACATGGATAAGGGAGAGAAACTATGGCAATTAATGATCAACTGCTGGATAATGACACTGCAATGGATGAATGAATAAGGCTGAGTGTTGGAGTTTGGCATCAAACGTGGGGCTAGCAGAAATGGACATGAGAGAGGATGCATCCTTCGTATGTACAACCAGTGTGCTACAGGTACAATTAGCATTTGATGATAGGAAATTCTTTACAGAGCAATACAACAGGAAGCAATCTAATCATCAGAAGAGGTCCCCCGTCCGACAAGTGTTTCAGCCTGATTTACTCCTTTACACTCTAAGAGGGGCGGGCCCACTTGGGTCATGACTCCCAAGCGTCTCAGCCTCCTGTTGTCTTGTATCGAAAATGAACCCATTTGACTTATGGTAGCAACTTTAAAGCATGTATATTCCCAGTAGCAACAAAGATTACATCATTCGAAATGAAATGCTACAGAAGGATGTTGAGAATACCCTGGACAGAAAAAAAGACCAACAGAGAAGTACTGCACTCACTAAACGTACAGGAACATTGGCTCCTAAATACCATCGCAATAAGGAAGCTGATTTTTTTCGGTCATATAAAAAGACATAATAGTCTGGAAAAAACAGTGATGGAAGGCATGGTCCCTGGAAAAAGGGGAAGGGGTCGACCTAGACGACGGTGGACCCAGGACATCACAGAGAGTCTGAACTTGTCTTTGGCTGATGCAGGTCGACTTGCCCAGAATCGTGATGCGTTCAGAGCAGCTGTAATGGAGACAACGTTCTGGAAAGAATACGTCACATGATGATGAGCAACTTTAAAATCCAGAACTCCGCCAGCCGTGGAGGCAGTTGTGAAAGTAACAAAGAGAAGACAAATTATTCCGTTCGTTCCGTCGCACATCACACCTAAGGACACACACCTGCGCGAAGCCGACGAGTCTAGCCACGGAAATTATGTGCCTGACACCCCTTATAATATACGCCGCCTGTTGCCCCTCAGTCACAGCCCTTTCACTAGTACACCAAAAAACTCAGCGTATTGTGGACTTAGAAAAATTTAGTGTTTTCTGTACCGCAGCGTTTATTGTCACGATGCCCATTGCGGTTGTTCCACAGCCAGCATTCATACTCTTGCTGAGGGAGACTGAGCACCTATGGGTGCAGTGAGGTCAGTTCTGATTAACAATAGCAGGTTGTTTTCATTTTGTGTTCTATTTGTCACAAAGGTGTTTTTCTCACCTTTTTTTCCCCCCTCCAACAATATATGTCAAACTAAACATGATGTGCCGGTACTGGAGAAGAAGACAAGAAAAATTGTCAAAAATATTTTTATTAGCAAAAAATTTTGTATAGTCAACATTATAACATGTGCCATTGCATTAAAAAGCCACCGTGACACAAATGAAAAACTTACTTGTATTATCTGTACAGCAGCTTAAATAGAAATCTCCCACCCTTCTAAACTAAACACAAGGATGCTAGTCACCGCATAGTAATGGCAGAAATAAAATGTGTTTTAAAATATCATTGGTGTATTTTGTCTTTTTGATAGGGGGAATAAATACAACTAGATATTGGTTATCTTGCTTGAGTTGTCTTACTATCAAGCTGTGCTAAAACAAACATTTAAATATTCTTTTCTGAACACTGAAAGCTCACTTTCTTTCAGACTAATAATGAAGTGCTAAGAACTTATGAAGTATTCTTTACTAAATGACAGTTGAATGATGATGATCCATTCACCAATTATCCCTCGTATTTCTCTGGAGCTCAGAAAGTTCATGTTACATCTTACTGTCCTGCACCATCCACGCAAGGTCTTTCTTTACTTTTTAAGAGGGATAAAGTCTGTCTCTAAGTCCCTTCTCTGTTTCTCTTACCCTGTGGATTTCAGAACAAAGACTGCCTTGTAATGCAGTTGGTTTGTCTTTCTATGTTTGTTCCACTGATAATTATCTGGTTCCTTCCATTAGTCCCACATTAGTTATCTTATACCAATTGAATAATGTTCTATGCAATCACCCGTCTGTTTCTTTCCTTTCTCTTTAATCCTCAGCCGCAGGCTGTCAAAGCAGTCAGTGGTCATCATACCTGGGGACGCCTTGTAGGGCAGCAACAAACTGCTTCCACTTTGCTCGGTCGGTGGCCATTCTTCATGCAGTGCCCGAGCTCTGGTTCATTCTGTGCATTTCGGCCTCTACAGTTCTCCACCAAGTTGTTTTTGATCGGCCTTTCTTTCAGGGGTCCATAGCATAGCTGTTCTTGTGATGGCATCTGGATCTCTTCTGAGGATGTGGCCAACTCAACTCCAGCGTCTGCCAGCTATGATGGTGTGCATGTCCACTTGGTTGCTCCGAGTAAGCAGTTCTTGGTTGGTAATGGTATTCAATCAAAAGATTCTTAGAATTTTCCTTAGGCAGACTGTGGGGAAAAAAGGACAATTTTGACATTTTCTTCTAACTCTCCAGCATTCTGCACCATAGAGAAGACCAGAAAGTACACAACTCTCACTCATATAATCTTAATTTTGTGTTTGTGCTGTACTGGAAAGACTTCCAGATGTTTAGACTAGTTCTTGTTTTATTCACAGTCACCCGTCTGAAAACCTGTAGACTAATCTTTTTTTTTTAAGCTGTTCCTGAGCCATACAATAGGACTACCTTGACATTCGAGTTGAAGGTTTGTACTTCTGTGGTGGCTTGACTTTTTCCCCCTTATACTTCTCAATGTAGTGAAAGCTCATCTTTCCTGTTGTATTCTTATTTTGATATGGTCTGTTCCTCCACTTTCTCGTTCTTTGAGTGCCTTCAGCATTTCCTTCTACAGTATTAGAGCCCCACCTTCACTGTGACGTGTGCCTTCTTCCTCATGTCTTTCTTTCCTATCCCATTATGTTTCACACAGTATCATGTTGTCATTCTGTTCTAATTTCTGCTGCCACCTGTACAGTTTTCCCTTGTTCATTTAGTGTTTAGATATTTCAAGGGCTCGATATGGAGATTCTCCTAAAAAAAAAGAAAAGGTCAGTAAGCTCATTTTTTCTTTCTATGGACCATGTCATAAAACTCCTTTATAAAGGACCATCTGCCTTGGATGGCTGTTGAACTACTTGATCATTCTGAAGTTTCTACAGAAGGGGGTGTAGCCCGACCTTATGCCAACTCTCACTTTGGTTTGATGCACTGTTATTATTCTTTGCTCCCCTTTCTGGCCCCAGTAACACACTGGCACATGATGATCATGATTACAATAAAACCGGGAATGTTTGTAAATATGGTTCTTCTCAATTTGCACCTGGGATATTTTTTTTCCTTCTAATGGCAATATATCAGGACAATTTCCTGCACTATTTATATACACTGGGTTTGTGGGGAATACAAACCCATAACATTGAAAAACGCACATTTTCCAGCACTATTTGCATACTGTGTTTGTGCAGGGAGGGAATACAAATCCATAACATGAAAAACGCACATTCTCCAGAACTATTTGCATACCGTGCTGGGGGGGGGGGGGGGGGGGGGAGAGAAAACAAACCTATAACTGAAAAGACTGGCTAACAATGCCAGCTGGCACAACATATAAACTATAAAACATTCATCTGCTGCTACACTGCTTGTCATTTCTGTGGTCCAAGTTATACAAATGTAGATAATGTATTGAGTTAATATGCTTTTACTGGTTCATTTAAAAAAAAAAAAAAATTTTTTTACTTTTCTTTTCCTGTTACTCCAAAATGATTTTCAGACAAGGCTGTCTCTATAAGTTGTTACTTTCTAAACTGTACAGGCCTTCATTCAGTTTTCAATATTTCAAAGTATGGAGTTTGTGTCTGAAATGTGGTTGCTCATAGTAGTCTGATGATTCTTTTGCTCTAAAAATGCAGGAAAAACATACATCTGCATACCACTAGCATACTTTACTTAAAAATCTAATAAACACATGTTGACCCACATATCCTTGCAAACAGAATCAAGATACAATATGAATAATAAGAGGATTGTCTGGAGGACCTTAGACTACATCACAGTTACTTGGGAACAATGGAGACAGAGGTCATGAATACATTCAAACAGATGACAGAATCTTCAATGCCTTATTCAGTCGTTCCTCTTCTCTGGGGTGTAGAGGTTAGCCAGAGAGATCAAGCTTCTTTTTGGCCTGATTCCAGTCCAGACCTCGGCCCTTTAGGGACTGTTTAATGTTGTCCTCCCAGCGAACTGTGGGTCATCCCAGAGATCTGAATCCCTGACTCTTAGTTTCCCATATTTGTTGTGGTATCCATCTTCTCCAATTCTGCAGACATGGCCACCCCGTCTTAACTGGGACTGTTCCACTCGGGTCTGCAGGAGCTGGGTTTTGAGGCCATGGAGCATTGTCTGGTTGTTGACCATGTTCCTTCTTGTTTCAACCACCTTCCTCGGATACCTCATTTCTGAGGTTTGCAACTGGCTTTTGTGGGCTGTAGTTATTGTCCACGACTTGCATCTGTAAGTCAAGTCTGGTACATAGGTGGAGCGGTAAACATCCCTCTTCGTCTTCTTGCCAATTTCTCTTTTACTGAGGGATCCTCAATTTATGGCCTGAAAGTCTCCCAGCTGTTGCTCTTCAGGTAGCCAACTCTTCTGTGATGCCTCCCTTCCAGTCTATTAGTATTACAGCTCCAAAGTATTTAAAATGGTGGACCTGCTCCAGGGTCTGTTCTCCTGGCATAATATGATGTATTTTTTTTTCTAGTGATATCATCATGGTTGTTTTTGAGCTGCTGGTGACCATCCCTCTCTTCTCCAGCTCAGAATTGCAGGTTGGATTGAAGATGTGCCTGTGATTTATCTTCAATGCCTTTAACAAGAACCTGGATCCATTTTCAGATAAATACAACTGTTTAATCATCATCATCCTTTTTCTCTTTATGGAGCACGGAGCCACCAGTGCAGCTAGTCCTCCTTGTAGGAAGCTTGCACCAAACATTGCCATACTCTCACAGCAGTGGTTTCTGTAACACTTTGTATGACATGATGAGGTCATCAGCCTCGTGCACAACCTTGTATGACATGCCTGAAGGAGCAGTAATCCCCTAATTTATTTACTGTCACAAGATTATTGCCCCTTTGATCTCCTCAAAATGTCTCTAGGCATTCAAGAAAAAAAACTTGCTCGTGTAAGAGGAGAAAACTCATCGCCCAGTCACTTAAATTATCTCAAGGAATTCTACCATGCAGGTATAAACACAGTTCCTTATCTATGAGACAAATCTATTCATGAAGCAAGTATCATGTTGCTAAAATAACAAGGGTATTACCGACTTTATACGGTTGTATTTAACATTACATACAAAAAATCATCCAGAATGATGTATTGACGAAAATATAACAAAGCAGAAAACACCCAAAAATAATTCAAACTTGCCATTTCTTTGCAAAGGCCATTTTCTTGATATGGTATGATCATCTAACATGACATCATCACAAACTTTATCATCATTATTTTCCTTTGTCATCCTTATGATGCAAGGAGCCACCACGGTTGCTGGTCCCCTTGCAAGAAGCTGCACCAAGCAGTCCCATATTCTTGCAGCCGTTGTTTCTGTGGCAATTTGTTTTACATATGGTTGCCAGCTCTATACACAACCTCATGTTAGTTTCCTCTTATGACCATGTAGGCTACAAACGTGCTGTGTCCTAAAACTCGCACACACACACATATATATATATATAATGTGTGCAAAATAGTACAGGTTTACAAAACACAACATATATATCCAAAATGTATTGCAAAGCTTATTTGCCCACCTGTTCTGATTTCTCTGTACAACTGTGGTTTTTGTTAAGTATAACCATCTGCAAATAACAATTCAAAACAGAACTACAAATGACTTTTTCCCCACAATAATGTTACAAGCACAACAAGTAACTTTAAGTCTGGCATGAAATGCGCATTTTGATCTTTTGAAATAGACAAATCAACACAACAGCATTGTTAATGTGACTCCACCAAGCAGGTATCACCATATGGTTGATAAGAAACACCTGTGAGGTCTAAATAATGTTTTACTGTCATTGAGATTTTAAAAAAATGTTTCTCTCAATTACATACAGTGTGTAATGAATGCTATTCCATATATCATGACACATTTTTTTTTTTCATGTACTCACTATTTATTATGGGCAGGAGTCTGTAGGGGAAGAAGGCCAATTAACAGTGCATGTAATGAACATGCAAAAAATAGTTTTTGTATTGCACATTTGATTTGAGTTTTTGCACACAACCACAGAATGGTAGGAAATTTTTGCTCATGTTTTAGTATGTCAGCAGTTTTCAGCAATCACTTTTCACAACACACGTATTATGTTTCACACAGAAGGAAAAAACCCAAGGCCTGGTGTTCAGCACCAAATAAATTTACACAGGCTGGGTCACAGAAAGACCCAAAACTTGACATCTACTGTACAACACACAGAAATTAAAATAGAATCATGAAATGAACCAAAACTATTTGACCTGCTGGAGGCAAAGAAATTACCACAGGCCAGGTCATGGCACAATAAAACTGTTCATGACCTGTAGACCCAAAGAAATTAACACAGATTTGGTCATGACAGGCCCCAGCAGAAATCTGTCTAGAAAAAGAGAACATGACAAGTATGCAATTGTCTTTCACTTTTATGACAGTATCAGCTTTACTTTAGTCGCTATCATGTCAAATGTTACATCATTTTACAACTGGAATTTCATATACAGCAATCCCCCAGTCTTACGCTGATTGATGCCATATGCCCGTTAAATGCTTAAAAATTTGATCTTACACTGTGCGCAAGATTCTGTGGGAGGCAGAAATATAACTTTCAAGTTCATTCAGGGTGATGGGATGGCAATAAAGCATTGTCACTGCTAGCATAACAAAGCATGACCTCAAAATTAAACAGTGTTCTGGGGTAATCTGTAACATATAGGAATATCTTAATTGCTGCAAGGTGTTTCAGGAAGAGAAAAAGGTGGCAAAGCAAAGCAAGCTCGATTGGTTTTTTTTAAAGTCTCCTCCAATATCTTCTTTCCCTACTGACCAAGTGGCCGTGCCTTCTAAATTTGCTAACCAGTCATCTCGTGATAAGGACAAGCACCGCCGTGACAACTGTAGCCACAAGAGACAGAAGTAGTGATTAAAATCCTACAATATTTTTTAAACATTTTTTGTAAGTACAATACATACTGATAATTATATGTA
This sequence comes from Oreohelix idahoensis, assembly GCA_024509875.1. NCBI lineage: Eukaryota > Metazoa > Mollusca > Gastropoda > Stylommatophora > Oreohelicidae > Oreohelix > Oreohelix idahoensis. The sequence continues at coordinate 366,858 of JAMPIV010005706.1, read as the reverse complement.
CTTAATAAATGTTGTTCACTATTTCATTGTTGTTTTGAATCACTTTTTACTTCATGTTTATATAGTTTTCAGGACCTTTGGAACAGATTAATTTATGTATTAATTCTTATGGGAAATCAATTTTCGTTTAGTGCTTTTTTGGTTAGCGCTCGATTTTTCAAGAACAAATTAACAGTGCTGTGTGGGGGGGGGGGGGGGGGGGGGGGGGGGGGGGGGGGGGGGGGGGCGGCGGCGCGCGCGCAGAGCTACAGCTTCCTCAGGCATGTTGCACAAAATGTGAGGTTGTGCAAAGGGCGGACAACCTCATCATGTAAAAGAAATTGCAGTAGTATGTGCTTTGATGCAGTGGTGGCTCCATAAACACTGAAAAAGATGAAATTTATATTCAAAATCCCAACACAGTTTAGTCATGAGTGAAAGCACAACACAGTTTAGTCATGAGTGAAAGCACAAAAATAAAGTGTCAGATTGGAAGACAGTGTTAGTGACAAAGAATCCCACCAGCTTAGAAAGATTAGGAAATAATCATTATTTAACTGTAATAAAATCACTGTTGCCATAAACAGGTGCCATTACCAAAGTTAATCCTGCGTAACCTCTAATGACTGCACTGCAAGTTGAAATTTTGTACTCAGCATCTAATGTACCATCTGAAAGTTAAATCAAATATGCCAAACCAACATTATTATGTACACCACATTGATAATACAGACAATGGGGAACATTTATTAGAAAGGAACCAACACACATTATGTACAACACATGATTTAAACAACAGGGAACATTCATTAGAGAGATCAACTGGAATAACCGGAGTACTTCTTTAATGAGCTACCTTTCCACGAGTGACAAATGTGATTTTAAAAAATATAAATTGTATTATATTATAATGTTGGAATAACTGAAAGATAGAATCAATACATTATATATATATGTATAATATATATGAAATATTTTATACATTTATAATATATAAGAAAATATATTTAGCAAAATTTTATTTTAAAAGTAAGCTGTGTAAAGCACATTTATCTCACAGTGAAAAACGTACAGCACTGGAAGGTGACTGGTGACTGTGATACATTCAACTTTGAAAGATATAGTTCTGCAAATTGTAATCGTAATGATGTCCTGACTACTTTTGAAAGATGCACCGTGTAGTCCCCGGGCGTCTCTGAAGAGACACAGAAAGATCTGCCAATCAAACAGTCTGAGAATTCAAAACCAGTAAATTTCACAATAAGTCTGTATACGAGGGAAGGTCAAAAAGTAACGCCTCCTATTTTTTATGTATGTAAATACTGCATCGGTGTGCAATTTGTAAATTTAGCAGGATTCCTCAAACACCCTTCTGCATTGTATAGCATTACCAACCTGTTTCAGTAACAGGTGGCACCACTGTAACAGTTTAAAAATGGCTGCCAAAGACGTTCGGTTAAAACAACGTTATGTCATAGAATTCCTCAATGCTGAAGGCGAGACCCCAATTCGCATCCACAAATGATTGAAGAATGTTTATGGAGATTCAACAGTGGATGTTAGCACTGTCCGACGTTGGGTACATCGTTGTGACGAAGCTGAAGTAGGTCAATCCTCAATGGCTGACGCAAAGCGGACTGGCCGTCCATCTACCGCAGTGACTCCACACAACATTCATCGAGTTGATGGCATCATTCGTGGTGACCGTCGGGTAACACTGGATGAACTTTCTTCCATGTTGTCCATTAGTAAAGGCAGTGTCCAGAACATCATTAAAGACCTGGGTTATTCAAAAGTTTGTGCACGGTGGGTACCCAGAATGTTGACAGACAGACATAAAGAAACAAGGAAAACCATAGCCATCAACCTCCTGTACCATTACGAAACTGAAGGAGAAGAGTTTTTATCGAATATTGTGACAGGTGATGAGACTTGGGTTCATTTTTTTTTTAACCAGAATCTACGAGGCAGTCAATGGAATGGCATCACACAACATCGCCGACAAGAAAGAAGTTCAAAAGTTCACCATCTGTAGGGAAAGTTATGGCCTCCGTGTTTTGGGATGAGAAAGATGTGATTCTTCTCGACTTCTTGGAACAGGGAAACACGGTGAATTCAGACCGTTACATTGAAACTTTGAAGAAGCTTAGAGGTCGTCTTCGGCGACTGTACCCATTAAAAGATCAGAGAACTGCACTACTGTTGCACGATAATGCCACGCCACACACTGCTAAACGCACCATTGATGCGAATGCAGAATTTGGCTGGACATTAATACCACATCCCCCTTACAGTCCCGATCTTGCACCTTCTGACTTCCATCTGTTTGGACCACTGAAAGATCATCTTCGCGGACATCACTTTGAGGACACCGAGACCCTTAAACGCGCCGTACGCCAGTGGTTTAGGAAAAAGGACACAAATTGTTACCGTGCGGGGATACATGCCCTTGTGAGAAGATGGACAAAAACTGTAACAAATAACTGAGACTACATTGAGAAATAAATTTTTGAAGTTCGGACTTGGGGCTACATTTCAATGTAAATTTTATCTGTTTTCTTGCCTACTGAATGAAATTAAAAATTACGAGGCATTACTTTTTGACCGTCTCTCGTATCTGTACCACTGGAAAGTTTCCTAACATCATCTGGAAACATTTCTCAACATTATATTAAGCTTCTAAAGCAAATTCGATGATTTAACTCCACAATTTTTTTCCACCGTGCCGTAATTTTAATTCATGATAGACTAAAAACAACGCTCAGAGCGTTGTTTTGGCACGGGTGTCAAATCTGACCAACGCTCTGAGCGTTGTTCCGGAGTCAAAGAGTTAAGATTCAGAGGTAGCTGGCCAGAGGACAACAATGATGTATAGTTAATTTTTGTGGTATACTGAAATTAAAAGTATACAGTCCTCAGTAGTTTTCATAATTTTACAATGCTCTAATGAAGAACTAACTCAACAGAGGTTTCCAAGTTGTGGCAAATTCTGTCTGAAATTTTCAAGTCTTCCATCTGTCAAGTTTTCTGAATTTTAGTCTCTCCTCCAAAAAAAAAAAAAAAAAAAAAAACCAAATATGATGCTGCTGTACTTAACTCAGAAGAGAATTACATATAGCAGGCAACATGCTGATATACAAAAAATGATATGCAGTGGGGGGCGGGAGGAAACAAAACAAAAATCAGAACAATTTTTGTTCAGTTACATTTTGCCCCCAACAACTTTAATGACAAGAGGTTTCGTGAAACTTTCTAACCCTATGGAACATAACAAACAGGCCAGGAACTGACCTAAAGTTGTGCAAAATGGAAATAAAACAAACACAATATGACTTAAGTCTACCTCATTAGCATCTAAAATGTTTCATCAACTCTTTCTCTAAGCAACTTCCAGATTCCCTCGCTAAGATCCTGAGACAGCTGAGAAACCAGAGGTTGCAACAAGTCTTTTGTTGCTGTCAGAATTGCACCTCTGTCTCCCTGGACTACTGGTTCTTCAGTTTTGTTGCCCACTGCAGAATGGAATGTTTCCATTTGGGAATCATGAGGCACTGATGATGATGGCAGATTTAATGGGAGCATATCTGTGTTTTTCTGTTGTGGACTGGGTGTTCTGCTGGCCAGGTCTGTAATAACAACCTTTGCTTCGTGAAATACCTCTCCCAGCATGGCCAAGACCTGTTGTGCATTTTCATCTGTTCTGCCATCCACCTGATCAGGAAACAGATTTGATTGATCAACAACATGAAATCAAAGTATGGTGCAACTATACACTGTTATAAAAAAATTCTTCACTTTATCACAGAAAAATTTTGAGAGAAATAAATATAGAAAAAAAATGCTGTCTCTAAATGTTAACGAATAAGCAAAAAAAAAAACTGTTTCAAGACGGCATATGTTAGTTGTTGCAAAACTTAATACAATACATTTAAAATATTCCGTATTAAACAAAAACTGCCTGGATGAGACTTTTTATGAAATTCACTTATTGTTGAGAATGGGTATGACAATTTATATGAGAAGGTTCCTTGTTAATTTTGCTTAATTTCAAACTAACACAACTTTGCAACAAATGACCCTACTTACAAAATTGAAAAATAAAAAAAAACAAACCTTAACTTAAATGCAGACCCTCTCTTATTTTCATAAATCAATAGCGGCTATATTACTGAATTATTACGGTTCCAGCTAATTTATACTTGCCTGTGTAAAGATATCCTTTAGTAAGTGCAGGTGCGATTTAAAATCATTCAGCAAAGACTGACAATGACTTAAAGACACTGAAATGAGAGAACATATAATATATTCAAAATGTGGTGGCCACATGTGTAATGTCTATGATAAATATCATGATAATATCATAAGGATAATAAATACATCAACAATATACTATCACTGTCTAACTTTGATGTTTAGCATGGAAGAGGAATGAAAAACCAGCATACTCAAATTGTTTCTGAAAAGCGGCAAACAAATTAACAGATAAGATGAGAAATGAAGAGATGAAAGGAACGATTCAAACAAAAATGTGTTTACACATTGTGCAGCAAAGGATAAAACAACTGTGCATACAGCAAGGATCAGGCTTGACAAACCATGAATGCTCGTATCCTGCATCGTATCATTAATGGATAAAACATGACCCTGAAAATAACTGAAGGAGAAATGGCTAAATCAGAGAAGTATACCTCCAAAACTAAGCCTCTGAGCATAGAGATGTGAAAACTGAAAATGAACTTAATCTTCACAGTGCAGGGGATATAAACAATAACAGAAAAAAGCTAAACCTGTTTGAACAGATATGGAAACTGATAATGAAATTAATTCTTCACAAATTCACTAGTGTAAGAATGAAAGAGAATATAAATATTTATACATCAATTACTGCCTCTGGCTCTCTCATGTAAAGAGCCAGTGATCACATATTTGGTATGTGTTCAATGGTTCTGCAACCATCTTTTCAATATTCAGTTGTGCCAATGAAGAAGAACAAGCTTGAAAAAAGTATCTTCTAAACACTCTCTAGATCCCGGGGTATCAAACAAATGAAAGTTTATGCTTTAATGTCATAAAACCATTGCTGGCACCTTTAAAACAAAAAAAAAAACATACACGTGGTCAGTGCACATTCCTAAGCTTTAAAAAAAAAACAAAGACAATGAGAATGCTGCTAAACAGGTGTTTTCATCAATTTCCTTTGTGCTCCATATGAAGCATGGAGCCACCACTACAGATGGTTCCACAGGATGCCTGCACAAAGTATTTACATGCTTTTACAGTGTTGGTTTCTGTGGCTATTTATTTTACATGATGAGGTTTCCAGCCTCATGCAAAACTCTATACTAGTCACATTGCACATCAGTCCTTTGTTTTTTGGTTTCTTCAGAAACCCTGGGAAATACAATGGGGCAAACAAGTATTTTGATTATTTACAAACTGTTTTAAGCCTGCATTAATAAAATAATAATATGTTTGTTAAACTAGAGGTTTCAGCATGAAAATATCAATAAGCAAGTACATATAGCTTCAATTCATTTTTAAAATGGACTTTCTGCATGATAACAACGTATGGAAGATGCATGTCAGAAGTAAACAGCAGAATAGGTCAGGTAAAAACAGCGTTCTATAAAATAAAAAGTATTTTATGCAACAATTCTTTGTCATTGGAATGAAGAAAAAGACTGCTTCAGTGTCATATAGAACCAGTCCTGACATATGGGAGTGAGTCATGGACAATTAGCAAACAAACAGGGAAGACACTAGAGGCCACAGACATGTGGTTTTACAGAAGAATGTTAAAAATACCATGGACAGCCAAAATGAGGATGTCCTACAAGAGGTCAATGCACAAAGGAAACTTATTTCACAAGTTAGAAAGAAGCAATCCACTTTTTTGGGCATGTTATGAGAAGAGGAAAGCTGGAATATATTGTAAAAAGAGACTGGAAGACAAAGAGAGCAAATACTGGACAGTCTGACATCGTGGAATGGAAAGAGGTCAACAGCAGAATTGATAAATTGTACTGGAGACAGGAAGTTGTGGAGGGACATGATCTCCTACGCCACTATACATGGTACTTGAATAAGAAGAGAAGAATGATGAAATTTCACAATATCACTCACCAAACTGTATTTCCTAGAAGTTCTGCTAAACTATATTTCTTACTACCTGAAAGCTCAGTTTTCAGCTACCTTTTGTTACTCAATGTTTAAGCTGCCATCTCCTGTTTTTTTAAAAACTGTCATAAGAAATTTGGCAACATAAGAACCATATCCCACATAAGAGAAACTCATGCATCAAAATACCTAGAGATTACCTGGAGGGGACGATGATGAAGATGGTAGCGGTAGAGCCAGTCTAGATTTGTCATTTTGTTGTTGTAAATCCATGCCAACAATGGTCCTGAAAGGAAAGACACATATTATGTGACATGTGTGTGTGTGTGTGTGTGTGTGTGTGTGGGGGGGGGGGGGGGGCTTTTACTACATGACTAAAAAAAATGATCTGTTTGAATGAATGAGCAATAAACAGTAAATATATAAATGTGCAATGTTAAGACAGTCTAATTTCTTTTTATGCAGCTACAACACAGTGTGATACACACATCTTGGCAGCAATATAGACAAAGTTGGAGACTGATATTAAAAACAAATAGCGAGACAAGAGGAGCGTTCAGTGCATTAGGAAATATGGAAATCAAAGTTCAACATAAAAAATATCAAGACAGTCCTATTGTATGGCTGTGAAACTTACTTACTTACTTAGTCGTTCCTCTTCTACCGTGAGGTGTAGAGGTTTGGAAGAGAGAGCGCCAGACTATTCTATCAGCTGTCTTCTTCCTGGCCTGGTTCCATTCTAGTCCTCGGTCCTTCAAAGATTGTCTAATGTTGTCCTCCCAGCGGACTCTGGGTCGTCCTGGAGGTCTGGATCCCTGGCTCTTTGTTTCCCATGCTTGTCGTGGTAGCCGATCTTCTCCCATTCTGCAGACATGGCCAAACCATCTTAGTTGGGACTGTTCTATTTGGGTCTGCAGCGGGTGGGATTTTAGGCCTTGACGTATCGTCTGGTTGCGGACCATGTCTCTTCTTGTTACTTCAACCACCTTCCTCAGATACCTCATTTCTGAGGTTTGGATCTGGCTTTTGTGGGTTGTAGTCATTGCCCATGACTCGCATCCATATGTCAAGACTGGGACATAGGTGGAGCGGTATACAGCCATCTTCGTTTTCTTACCAACCTCTTTCTTGCTGAGGAATCCTCGATTTATGGCCTGATAAAGTCTCCCAGCCGCTGCTTTTCGAGTGGCCAACTCTTCTTTGATGCCCCCCTTTCGGTCTATAATAGCTCCGAGATATTTAAAGTGGTCGACCTGCTCCAGGACCTGTTCTCCCAACTTAATCTGATGTTTTCTTTCTTCTCGTGATATCACCATGGATTTTGTTTTAGAGCTGCTTATGACCATCCCTCTCTTCTCCAGCTCTTCCTTCCAGACTTGCAGGTTGGATTGGAGATGTGTCTCTGATTTAGCAATCAGGACAACATCATCAGCAAATGCTAGCTCTGAAATACAGACCTGTCTCATCTTCCAGTACCCCACTGAATACTTTCTTGTTCTCTCCTTACATGCCTTGATGACATCGTCCATGAGAAGTATGAAAAGATAAGGTGACAGGATATCGCCTCGTCTTACACCAGTGGTGGTCTTGAACTCTTCTGACTTATAGTTTGCTGTCCTCACATAATTTCTGCAAGACTTGTAGAAGCTCTGTATAGCATGTATCAGAGGTGCTGGAATGTTCTTCCTTGCCAAACAGTCCCAAAGTTTGCTCCAGGGGACCCTGTCAAACGCCTTTTCCAGATCTATGAAACAAAGATGGATCTCACTCTTGTACTCAAGGGCCTTTTCACTCAGCTGCCTGAGTGTGAAGATTAGGTCTTGAGTACTTCGGTTTGCTCGGAATCCGCACTGGGCTTCATCCAATTGTGGCTCAGCTAGGCATCGGAGTCTCTGCTCTAGGATTCTAGAGTAGATTTTACCAGGGACACTGAGAAGGGATATGCCTCTGTGGTTTCCACATTGTCGATTGTCACCCTTTTTGAAAATTGGTGTTATGATGGCAATCTCCCAATCCTTTGGTATGGCCTTGTTGCACCATGCTGCTTGTAGGACCCTTAGGAGTAATAGGTCGCCTGATGCTCCCATGTACTTAACCATTTCTGGTGTTATACCATCATGCCCTGCTGCTTTGCCCATCTTGATTTTCTCCAGTGCTGCCTTCAGTTCTTCCCTCTTTATGTCATCTTCATCACCATTTGTATCCTCTTCTGTGCTAGTGGTTATCATTTCTGATGCTCTACCTTGCTCACCATCAAGGAGTTCTGAGAAATATTCTTTCCATCTTTCCATTACTTCCTTCGGGGCAGTAAGCAATTTGCCTTGCTTGTCCTTTATAAATTTAAGAGGACATTGTTTTTCCTTCCTCATGTTCTTTAGGGTCTTATAGAACAATTTCTGGTTTTCTTGCGCATCCTTTTCTAGCTTTTTCTCCAAATTCTTCCCAGGACTTCTGTTTTGCTGCTAGCACCTTGTTCTTTGCTTCTGTTCTGAGTATCACATATTCTCTATATTTCTCTATTTGTCCTGCTGTGTTTTTAGCTCCCAAGTATTGTTTCCATGCCATTTTCTTCTCTCTTATTTTCTCTTTGACTTCTTCTGTCCACCAAGGTGTCCTCTTTCTCTTGTTCCCAAGTCGGACTTCACCACATGCTTCTGCAGCAGCTGTCTTTATGATGTCCTTGAATTTAAGCCACAGGGTTTCCAAGTCATCAGGTTGTTCTTCTGTGTTTCTCACCGCTGTAGCAATAAGCCCCTGATATCTGGTCTTAATTTCTGGATCTTTCAGCTTGTAGGTCTTAATGCTCATTTCTTCCGTTCGTTTACTTGGTTTCTTGCGTGGTGCTGGGCAGTTCCTAGGCTGAGCAACTCTTTCAGTTGTTCTTTTAATTGTAAGCAGGTAGTGATCACTTCCAATCTCTGGCCCCCTCCAGACTCTAGCATCCCGGACATATTTGAATGAGCTCCTCCTAACAATGGCATAGTCGATCACTGACTTCTCATTCTTTGTTGGTTCACACCTAGTATATGCATGTATGCGCTTATGGGGGAACTTTTGTGTTGGTAATGATCAGATTCTGCTCACTGCAGAATCTGAGGAGTCGCTTTCCATTGTCATTGAGAGTATCTTCTCCATATCTTCCGATAACTCCACCCCATCTAGCATGGTCATTTCCAACTCTGGCATTGAAATCTCCGAGCATGATAATTTCATCTAGGCAGTCATCCACTGTCCTTTGAAGCAGCTCGAAGAATTCTTCCTTGACCTCTGCTCTCTCATCCTCATTTGGCCCATACACTATGACCAGGTTGACTATGGTTTCTCCTTCTTTTAGTTTTACAACCATAATGCGCTCCGAGACAAAGTTCCATCCCTTGATACTATCTTTCTGGTTTTTGGCCACAATGCAACCCACGCCCCCTTTAGCTCTTTCAGATGTGGGTACACCACTGTATAGCAGAGTGTTGCCATCGAGATCCATGACTCCTTGTCCCTTTTTCTTTGTTTCGGTAATAGCCAGGATTTCTAGTTTTGCTTTCCTCATCTCTTCCATCAGCTCCTCTTCTTTCCCATTTATACTTCTTGTGTTCCATGTTCCATAAGTCGTAGTCCGTAGTCCGTTCCAGTTCGTCGCCTTTAAAATCAGTCCGGTTTTCTCTCTTATATTGCTTGTAATCATAGTTTTAGACAAACAGGTGATTGGCCTGTTGTGCCTTTGCATGGTGGAGGGGCTGCCTCCTTACGGCCTCCATGCAGGCCGCCCTCCTCCTTTTTCGTCCGGGCTTGGGACCGGCATAGGCGGAGTTGCTGTGAAACACGGAGAACAACAAAACTGACAATCAAGAAGTTAATAAATAAATTAAATGACTGATAATCAGATGCTTGCATAGAATAGAAGGATTGACATTCTATATGACAAGATCACCAATGTAGAACTCATTACAAGAACCAGACAAGTGCTAGTAGAAGATGTAGCAATGGATAAGATACACACTGTGGAAACCTGCTGATAGCCCATGCTATGGAATGCACAGTGTAAAAGAGGTCAAGGGAGACAAAAAAACATGAAGTAGAATATTGGAGACAGAAAGGAAAGAAACAAAGGAGACATGGAAGGACCTTGAGCAAACAGCACAGGGCAGGAGCAATTTGAGTGGATTTGTTGAAGACCTATGCTCCTAAGGAAGCTGTAGGGTAATAAATGAATGACTATATGGTCGCAAACTTGGATAACGATTTCAAACCTATCAGAATATGTGCCTGTAGGACATGCAAAACAATCTGCTCAAGACCAAATCAAATGCTGGACTGCAGCAAAAGCTCATGTTGTGCTAGGAGCAAAGACAATTAAGTCACAAAAACTTAGATCACTGGAAGCTGCTGAGATTACGATATTCATGTAATGCAAATGTGACACAAAATAAGAAAATAGAAGTCAAAAGGGGCTTTCACAGCACTGGGAAATGTATGGAAATAAAATCCAACACAAAAATAAGAACTGTCAACTCATATGTCAAGTCAGTCCTATCGTATGTCAAGTCAATCCTATCATATGTCAAGTCAGTCCTATCATATGTCAAGTCAGTCCTATCATATCACTGAACATTCAGAATAGCAAAATTAACAACCAAGAAGCTCATAAATGGGTTCTTGTGCAGAACAGAAGGATTAAATTGGTATGACAGGGCTGCCATTGGGGAACTGATGAAAAGAACCAGACAAAAGCTAGTGGAAAAAGATGCTGCAATTAGGACACACATAAACGCAATATCAACAGCTACATCAATATGTACTGCACACAAGCTACCAATTTGGAAACAACAGTGCTTCCCTGAAATGACAGAAAACGTTCCTGGTATTGAGAGAAAGAACAGCCAAAATGAAACAGAAAGGAGAGTCCTAACCACAAAATATACAGAGAAACATTACCCAAGCAACACCTGGATCCATGCATACATAGATGGATCAGCAACTAATGCAACAGAAGATGGGGGTGGAGAAGTCTTCCTGAGCTTAAGCAATGGCACACAAAAAAAGACAGCAGTCGCAACAGGGAAATTTTCAAGTAACTTCAGAGCAGAGGCCTTAAAAACTGCATCAGAAATTCTAATGACAGAAGAAAGCTCAGAGAGACCAGTAGCTATCTTCTCAGATGCGCTGTCAGTGATTACAACGCTGAAAAGTCAAAGTAATGCTGAACTGGATGACCTAAGAGTAACACTTCACAGACTATGTCAGCAGTACAAAAGAGTCGTGATACAGTGGATCCCTTCTCACTGCAACATCCCTGGAAATGAAGAGGCTGACAGATTGGCAAAGGAAGGAGGAAAACTTTAAATTAATATGAAACAAATATAAAGGTATGTTATCAGGCACTCGCAGGAAATAAAGAAGTAGAACACCAGACAACAGAAAAACAACAGACATGAGTGGCTTACCCAGGATTTGAACACTGGACCTTCCGTGTGACAACCCCGCCTAGCCATGCAAGCGAATCACACTATCCGCTCTGCCATCTACGCATCATCATAAAATGATGTTTCAATGGCAGGTCAATAGTGCGAACCACAATACACGACACCAGAAGTCCTCCATGGGCAGTTCAGCCTATTAATGACGCAATCACTTCTGTTGTATTTCTATCAAGCAGTATAGGCCGAATCCAACAAGACCCTTAGGACCTTAATACTGTGTCCAGTAAATGATAGTAGACTAGAACAGTGAGAACAGGATAGTGGGTAGGTTTGGTATTGTACAAACATTTATTACAAATAAGGGAGGGAAACCTGAGGCCTGTAAACAGTAAATTAATATGAAACAAATATAAAGGTATTTTATCAGGCACTCGCAGGAAATAAAGAAGTAGAACACCAGACAACAGAAAAACAACAGACATGAGTGGCTTACCCAGGATTTGAACACTGGACCTTCCGTGCGACAACCCCGCCTAGCCATGCAAGCGAATCATACTATCCGCTCTGCCATCTACGCATCATCAAAAAATGATGTTTCAATGGCAGGTCAATAGTGCGAACCACAATACACGACACCAGAAGTCCTCCATGGGCATTTCAGCCTATTAATGACGCAATCACTTCTGTTGTATTTCTATCAAGCAGTATAGGCCGAATCCAACAAGACCCTTAGGACCTTAATACTGTGTCCAGTAAATGATAGTAGACTAGAACAGTGAGAACAGGATAGTGGGTAGGTTTGGTATTGTACAAACATTTATTACAAATAAGGGAGGGAAACCTGAGGCCTGTAAACAGTAAATTAATATGAAACAAATATAAAGGTATGTTATCAGGCACTCGCAGGAAATAAAGAAGTAGAACTCCAGACAACAGAAAAACAACAGACATGAGTGGCTTACCCAGGATTTGAACACTGGACCTTCCGTGCGACAACCCCGCCTAGCCATGCAAGCGAATCACACTATCCGCTCTGCCATCTACGCATCATCATAAAATGATGTTTCAATGGCAGGTCAATAGTGCGAACCACAATACACGACACCAGAAGTCCTCCATGGGCAGTTCAGCCTATTAATGACGCAATCACTTCTGTTGTATTTCTATCAAGCAGTATAGGCCGAATCCAACAAGACCCTTAGGACCTTAATACTGTGTCCAGTAAATGATAGTAGACTAGAACAGTGAGAACAGGATAGTGGGTAGGTTTGGTATTGTACAAACATTTATTACAAATAAGGGAGGGAAACCTGAGGCCTGTAAACAGTAAATTAATATGAAACAAATATAAAGGTATGTTATCAGGCACTCGCAGGAAATAAAGAAGTAGAACACCAGACAACAGAAAAAAACAACAGACATGAGTGGCTTACCCAGGATTTGAACACTGGACCTTCCGTGCGACAACCCGCCTAGCCATGCAAGCGAATCACACTATCCGCTCTGCCATCTACGCATCATCATAAAATGATGTTTCAATGGCAGGTCAATAGTGCGAACCACAATACACGACACCAGAAGTCCTCCATGGGCAGTTCAGCCTATTAATGACGCAATCACTTCTGTTGTATTTCTATCAAGCAGTATAGGCCGAATCCAACAAGACCCTTAGGACCTTAATACTGTGTCCAGTAAATGATAGTAGACTAGAACAGCGAGAACAGGATAGTGGGTAGGTTTGGTATTGTACAAACATTTATTACAAATAAGGGAGGGAAACCTGAGGGCCTGTAAACAGTAAATTAATATGAAACAAATATAAAGGTATGTTATCAGGCACTCGCAGGAAATAAAGAAGTAGAACACCAGACAACAGAAAAACAACAGACATGAGTGGCTTACCCAGGATTTGAACACTGGACCTTCCGTGCGACAACCTTCCTAGCCATGCAAGCGAATCACACTATCCGCTCTGCCATCTACGCATCATCATAAAATGATGTTTCAATGGCAGGTCAATAGTGCGAACCACAATACACGACACCAGAAGTCCTCCATGGGCAGTTCAGCCTATTAATGACGCAATCACTTCTGTTGTATTTCTATCAAGCAGTATAGGCCGAATCCAACAAGACCCTTAGGACCTTAATACTGTGTCCAGTAAATGATAGTAGACTAGAACAGTGAGAACAGGATAGTGGGTAGGTTTGGTATTGTACAAACATTTATTACAAATAAGGGAGGGAAACCTGAGGCCTGTAAACAGTAAATTAAAATGAAACAAATATAAAGGTATGTTATCAGGCACTCGCAGGAAATAAAGAAGTAGAAACACCAGACAACAGAAAAACAACAGACATGAGTGGCTTACCCAGGATTTGAACACTGGACCTTCCGTGCGACAACCCCGCCTAGCCATGCAAGCGAATCACACTATCCGCTCTGCCATCTACGCATCATCATAAAATGATGTTTCAATGGCAGGTCAATAGTGCGAACCACAATACACGACACCAGAAGTCCTCCATGGGCAGTTCAGCCTATTTATGACGCAATCACTTCTGTTGTATTTCTATCAAGCAGTATAGGCCGAATCCAACAAGACCCTTGGGACCTTAATACTGTGTCCAGTAAATGATAGTAGACTAGAACAGTGAGAACAGGATAGTGGGTAGGTTTGGTATTGTACAAACATTTATTACAAATAAGGGAGGAAAACCTGAGGCCTGTAAACAGTAAATTAATATGAAACAAATATAAAGGTATGTTATCAGGCACTCGCAGGAAATAAAGAAGTAGAACACCAGACAACAGAAAAACAACAGACATGAGTGGCTTACCCAGGATTTGAACACTGGACCTTCCGTGCGACAACCCCGCCTAGCCATGCAAGCGAATCACACTATCCGCTCTGCCATCTACGCATCATCATAAATGATGTTTCAATGGCAGGTCAATAGTGCGAACCACAATACACGACACCAGAAGTCCTCCATGGGCAGTTCAGCCTATTAATGACGCAATCACTTCTGTTGTATTTCTATCAAGCAGTATAGGCCGAATCCAACAAGACCCTTAGGACCTTAATACTGTGTCCAGTAAATGATAGTAGACTAGAACAGTGAGAACAGGATAGTGGGTAGGTTTGGTATTGTACAAACATTTATTACAAATAAGGGAGGGAAACCTGAGGCCTGTAAACAGTAAATTAATATGAAACAAATATAAAGGTATGTTATCAGGCACTCGCAGGAAATAAAGAAGTAGAACTCCAGACAACAGAAAAACAACAGACATGAGTGGCTTACCCAGGATTTGAACACTGGACCTTCCGTGCGACAACCCCGCCTAGCCATGCAAGCGAATCACACTATCCGCTCTGCCATCTACGCATCATCATAAAATGATGTTTCAATGGCAGGTCAATAGTGCGAACCACAATACACGACACCAGAAGTCCTCCATGGGCAGTTCAGCCTATTAATGACGCAATCACTTCTGTTGTATTTCTATCAAGCAGTATAGGCCGAATCCAAAAAGACCCTTAGGACCTTAATACTGTGTCCAGTAAATGATAGTAGACTAGAACAGTGAGAACAGGATAGTGGGTAGGTTTGGTATTGTACAAACATTTATTACAAATAAGGGAGGGAAACCTGAGGCCTGTAAACAGTAAATTAATATGAAACAAATATAAAGGTATGTTATCAGGCACTCGCAGGAAATAAAGAAGTAGAACACCAGACAACAGAAAAAAACAACAGACATGAGTGGCTTACCCAGGATTTGAACACTGGACCTTCCGTGCGACAACCCCGCCTAGCCATGCAAGCGAATCACACTATCCGCTCTGCCATCTACGCATCATCATAAAATGATGTTTCAATGGCAGGTCAATAGTGCGAACCACAATACACGACACCAGAGGTCCTCCATGGGCAGTTCAGCCTATTAATGACGCAATCACTTCTGTTGTATTTCTATCAAGCAGTATAGGCCGAATCCAACAAGACCCTTAGGACCTTAATACTGTGTCCAGTAAATGATAGTAGACTAGAACAGTGAGAACAGGATAGTGGGTAGGTTTGGTATTGTACAAACATTTATTACAAATAAGGGAGGGAAACCTGAGGCCTGTAAAACAGTAAATTAATATGAAACAAATATAAAGGTATGTTATCAGGCACTCGCAGGAAATAAAGAAGTAGAACACCAGACAACAGAAAAACAACAGACATGAGTGGCTTACCCAGGATTTGAACACTGGACCTTCCGTGCGACAACCCCGCCTAGCCATGCAAGCGAATCACACTATCCGCTCTGCCATCTACGCATCATCATAAAATGATGTTTCAATGGCAGGTCAATAGTGCGAACCACAATACACGACACCAGAAGTCCTCCATGGGCAGTTCAGCCTATTAATGACGCAATCACTTCTGTTGTATTTCTATCAAGCAGTATAGGCCGAATCCAACAAGACCCTTAGGACCTTAATACTGTGTCCAGTAAATGATAGTAGACTAGAACAGTGAGAACAGGATAGTGGGTAGGTTAGGTATTGTACAAACATTTATTACAAATATAGGAGGGAAACCTGAGGCCTGTAAACAGTAAATTAATATGAAACAAATATAAAGGTATGTTATCAGGCACTCGCAGGAAATAAAGAAGTAGAACACCAGACAACAGAAAAACAACAGACATGAGTGGCTTACCCAGGATTTGAACACTGGACCTTCCGTGCGACAACCCCGCCTAGCCATGCAAGCGAATCACACTATCCGCTCTGCCATCTACGCATCATCATAAAATGATGTTTCAATGGCAGGTCAATAGTGCGAACCACAATACACGACACCAGAAGTCCTCCATGGGCAGTTCAGCCTATTAATGACGCAATCACTTCTGTTGTATTTCTATCAAGCAGTATAGGCCGATCCAACAAGACCCTTAGGACCTTAATACTGTGTCCAGTAAATGATAGTAGACTAGAACAGTGAGAACAGGATAGTGGGTAGGTTTGGTATTGTACAAACATTTATTACAAATAAGGGAGGGAAACCTGAGGCCTGTAAACAGTAAATTAATATGAAACAAATATAAAGGTATGTTATCAGGCACTCGCAGGAAATAAAGAAGTAGAACACCAGACAACAGAAAAACAACAGACATGAGTGGCTTACCCAGGATTTGAACACTGGACCTTCCGTGCGACAACCCCGCCTAGCCATGCAAGCGAATCACACTATCCGCTCTGCCATCTACGCATCATCATAAAATGATGTTTCAATGGCAGGTCAATAGTGCGAACCACAATACACGACACCAGAAGTCCTCCATGGGCAGTTCAGCCTATTAATGACGCAATCACTTCTGTTGTATTTCTATCAAGCAGTATAGGCCGAATCCAACAAGACCCTTAGGACCTTAATACTGTGTCCAGTAAATGATAGTAGACTAGAACAGTGAGAACAGGATAGTGGGTAGGTTTGGTATTGTACAAACATTTATTACAAATAAGGGAGGGGAACCTGAGGCCTGTAAACAGTAAATTAATATGAAATTAATATGAAACAAATATAAAGGTATGTTATCAGGCACTCGCAGGAAATAAAGAAGTAGAACACCAGACAACAGAAAAACAACAGACATGAGTGGCTTACCCAGGATTTGAACACTGGACCTTCCGTGCGACCACCCCGCCTAGCCATGCAAGCGAATCACACTATCCGCTCTGCCATCTACGCATCATCAAAAAATGATGTTTCAATGGCAGGTCAATAGTGCGAACCACAATACACGACACCAGAAGTCCTCCATGGGCAGTTCAGCCTATTAATGACGCAATCACTTCTGTTGTATTTCTATCAAGCAGTATAGGCCGAATCCAACAAGACCCTTAGGACCTTAATACTGTGTCCAGTAAATGATAGTAGACTAGAACAGTGAGAACAGGATAGTGGGTAGGTTTGGTATTGTACAAACATTTATTACAAATAAGGGAGGGAAACCTGAGGCCTGTAAACAGTAAATTAATATGAAACAAATATAAAGGTATGTTATCAGGCATCGCAGGAAATAAAGAAGTAGAACACCAGACAACAGAAAAACAACAGACATGAGTGGCTTACCCAGGATTTGAACACTGGACCTTCCGTGCGACAACCCCGCCTAGCCATGCAAGCGAATCACACTATCCGCTCTGCCATCTACGCATCATCAAAAAATGATGTTTCAATGGCAGGTCATTAGTGCGAACCACAATACACGACACCAGAAGTCCTCCATGGGCAGTTCAGCCTATTAATGACGCAATCACTTCTGTTGTATTTCTATCAAGCAGTATAGGCCGAATCCAACAAGACCCTTAGGACCTTAATACTGTGTCCAGTAAATGATAGTAGACTAGAACAGTGAGAACAGGATAGTGGGTAGGTTTGGTATGTACAAACATTTATTACAAATAAGGGAGGGAAACCTGAGGCCTGTAAACAGTAAATTAATATGAAACAAATATAAAGGTATGTTATCAGGCACTCGCAGGAAATAAAGAAGTAGAACACCAGACAACAGAAAAAAAAAACAACAGACATGAGTGGCTTACCCAGGATTTGAACACTGGACCTTCCGTGCGACAACCCCGCCTAGCCATGCAAGCGAATCACACTATCCGCTCTGCCATCTACGCATCATCATAAAATGATGTTTCAATGGCAGGTCAATAGTGCGAACCACAATACACGACACCAGAAGTCCTCCATGGGCAGTTCAGCCTATTAATGACGCAATCACTTCTGTTGTATTTCTATCAAGCAGTATAGGCCGAATCCAACAAGACCCTTAGGACCTTAATACTGTGTCCAGTAAATGATAGTAGACTAGAACAGTGAGAACAGGATAGTGGGTAGGTTTGGTATTGTACAAACATTTATTACAAATAAGGGAGGGAAACCTGAGGCCTGTACACAGTAAATTAATATGAAACAAATATAAAGGTATGTTATCAGGCACTCGCAGGAAATAAAGAAGTAGAACACCAGACAACAGAAAAACAACAGACATGAGTGGCTTACCCAGGATTTGAACACTGGACCTTCCGTGCGACAACCCCGCCTAGCCATGCAAGCGAATCACACTATCCGCTCTGCCATCTACGCATCATCATAAAATGATGTTTCAATGGCAGGTCAATAGTGCGAACCACAATACACGACACCAGAAGTCCTCCATGGGCAGTTCAGCCTATTAATGACGCAATCACTTCTGTTGTATTTCTATCAAGCAGTATAGGCCGAATCCAACAAGACCCTTAGGACCTTAATACTGTGTCAGTAAATGATAGTAGACTAGAACAGTGAGAACAGGATAGTGGGTAGGTTTGGTATTGTACAAACATTTATTACAAATAAGGGAGGGAAACCTGAGGCCTGTAAACAGTAAATTAATATGAAACAAATATAAAGGTATGTTATCAGGCACTCGCAGGAAATAAAGAAGTAGAACACCAGACAACAGAAAAACAACAGACATGAGTGGCTTTACCCAGGATTTGAACACTGGACCTTCCGTGCGACAACCCCGCCTAGCCATGCAAGCGAATCACACTATCCGCTCTGCCATCTACGCATCATCATAAAATGATGTTTCAATGGCAGGTCAATAGTGCGAACCACAATACACGACACCAGAAGTCCTCCATGGGCAGTTCAGCCTATTAATGACGCAATCACTTCTGTTGTATTTCTATCAAGCAGTATAGGCCGAATCCAACAAGACCCTTAGGACCTTAATACTGTGTCCAGTAAATGATAGTAGACTAGAACAGTGAGAACAGGATAGTGGGTAGGTTTGGTATTGTACAAACATTTATTACAAATAAGGGAGGGAAACCTGAGGCCTGTAAACAGTAAATTAATATGAAACAAATATACAGGCACTCGCAGGAAATAAAGAAGTAGAACACCAGACAACAGAAAAACAACAGACATGAGTGGCTTACCCAGGATTTGAACACTGGACCTTCCGTGCGACAACCCCGCCTTGCCATGCAAGCGAATCACACTATCCGCTCTGCCATCTACGCATCATCATAAAATGATGTTTCAATGGCAGGTCAATAGTGCGAACCACAATACACGACACCATGCCTATACTGCTTGATAGAAATACAACAGAAGTGATTGCGTCATTAATAGGCTGAACTGCCCATGGAGGACTTCTGGTGTCGTGTATTGTGGTTCGCACTATTGACCTGCCATTGAAACATCATTTTATGATGATGCGTAGATGGCAGAGCGGATAGTGTGATTCGCTTGCATGGCTAGGCGGGGTTGTCGCACGGAAGGTCCAGTGTTCAAATCCTGGGTAAGCCACTCATGTCTGTTGTTTTTCTGTTGTCTGGTGTTCTACTTCTTTATTTCCTGCGAGTGCCTGATAACATACCTTTATATTTGTTTCATATTAATTTACTGTTTACAGGCCTCAGGTTTCCCTCCCTTATTTGTAATAAATGTTTGTACAATACCAAACCTACCCACTATCCTGTTCTCACTGTTCTAGTCTACTATCATTTACTGGACACAGTATTAAGGTCCTAAGGGTCTTGTTGGATTCGGCCTATACTGCTTGATAGAAATACAACAGAAGTGATTGCGTCATTAATAGGCTGAACTGCCCATGGAGGACTTCTGGTGTCGTGTATTGTGGTTCGCACTATTGATCTGCCATTGAAACATCATTTTATGATGATGCGTAGATGGCAGAGCGGATAGTGTGATTCGCTTGCATGGCTAGGCGGGGTTGTCGCACGGAAGGTCCAGTGTTCAAATCCTGGGTAAGCCACTCATGTCTGTTGTTTTTCTGTTGTCTGGTGTTCTACTTCTTTATTTCCTGCGAGTGCCTGATAACATACCTTTATATTTGTTTCATATTAATTTACTGTTTACAGGCCTCAGGTTTCCCTCCCTTATTTGTAATAAAAGGAGGAAAACTTCCTCAACTTGACAAAAATATAACTTATGAGGAGTCCAAGAGTTTTATCAAGCGCAGGTACAGGCACAAGTGGGAAGAAGAGCATCCAGGCCACATAAAAAAAGATCCGTATTACCAGCTCAGCAGAAGTGAACAAGTGGTAATCTTCAGACTTCACACAGGTCATAACAGATTAAGATACCATCTATTCAACAAATTAAAGATAGGAACTACTGATGAGTGTGACTGTGGCACCGATAAAATGACTGCCGAACATCTGCTTCAAAGGTGCCCAACATATGAGGAACAGAGAAAATGCATTTGGCCATCACCGGTACCATTCCTGGAGAAAATCTACGGAGATATCAACTGCCTCAGGTTGACCACTGCTTTCTTTGAACTTATTCAAGTTGACATCTGAGGGTGAACGAAGAAGAAGAAGAAGGACACACACAGAGGAACCCAAATGATAGGATTACAATCAAGTCCTTGTTCTGAAATCCTTAAGGTAAAAGACATAGAGGGAGACCCAAAAACACATAGAGAAGGGAACTGGAGACATCTAGGATGGCTTGCCATTTATTAGTTGAAAGCCTATATTTCATGGGGACCCGAAGGGAGGCGATAAAAAGTGGAAGGTCAGTCTCAGCAAAGCTGACACACAAATTAAAATCAACAAAGGTCAGGTAAAAATGTGTAACTTACAAAGACTTGCTCTTGGTCCCGTGTACATAT
Source organism: Oreohelix idahoensis (assembly GCA_024509875.1). Taxonomy (NCBI): domain Eukaryota; kingdom Metazoa; phylum Mollusca; class Gastropoda; order Stylommatophora; family Oreohelicidae; genus Oreohelix; species Oreohelix idahoensis. The sequence continues at coordinate 345,640 of JAMPIV010005706.1, read as the reverse complement.
GTGCCAGGCTGTCCAGATGTATCAGTGTCTGATGACTCTGAACCCACTCCAGTATCTGACTGACTGTTCTCAGTCTGTATGGCTGCCATGTTAGGTGAAGCAGGAAGGATACGACGATGTGGACTGGAACTGTGCATAGAAGATCCTTTAAGGGGATGCTGAGATTGAGACTGGTAAATAGCAATGCGATCTCTTACAGATTTTGAATTTTTGTTGTCTGCCTCTTTACATTCATCAAATACATCATCCGAGTTCACTTCTGCTAAGACCAACAATGCATGGTCAACAGAAATTCGTGATGACAAAGTTTGTTGGAATGATTGTGAAGTGGGTAGACCTAGACTTTGTTGCTGAAGTGATAAAGATGATGATGGTAACTGTTTGGGTGAAGAATAATGTCTATTAGGCTGGTCTCTCTCTGGGAGATCCAGCGGGCTGGCCTCTAGATTTGAAGACTGAGAATGCAAGTGATCAGAGGAGAAAGTGTTAATGATGTTGACTTGCTTCTGGTGACGAAGCATATTAGCTGTGTGCTCTATCTCCTCCGCCACTGCCAGCTGAGTGGGATTGGTATGTGCTAACTCCGTATCAAAAACAGGGGGAGAATTAGCAGATGTCAAAGTTGACAATGATGACTTATCTGATGACACAGAGCTTCTGGAGTTCCTCGCTGATCTGCTTGTCGCACTGAATGCAGAAACAGAAGCTGTGTCTGTTGGTTTATTGCTGGCATCCAAAACACCTGATTTGCCCAAAAGAATGCTCTTAGCCTGATCTAAGGTTAGTTGTGAAGTTGATGACTTCCTGTGGCTGACTGGAGGCTGGGGCTCTTTTGCATCTCTCCTGCTCTGGGCAAAGGTGACAGATGATATGGCACGGGATGATGAGGCTGGAATGGACTGTGGTGGAGGCATTAACTGCTTGTCACTAACTACCATTGAAAATCTTGATGTCACTCTGCTTGGTCTCATCACTGGTCTGTGTGGCTGCCTGTTAGGTCCTGGTATTTCTGTCCTGCTGTCTGTACTTGAGTCTGCATCTTTGACATCTGGAACACTCTGTGATAAGTCAGACAGCAGCCGGAGGTTCGAGGTAGTAGTAAACTTATCACTGGTCTGTGGTTTTTCTTCAGGTTCATCATCATCAAGCCCTGATATTAAATTTGGTGTGGATGCATAAATTGCTAGTTTAGATCCCAGCATTTTCCCTCGAGTCTTCACTTTTTTACTGGCCAAGTCTTGAGACCTGTCAGTGACAAAAGTAGCATCTGAGCTTGAATCACTGTTTCTGCTGGTCCTATTCTTTGAGCTGAGGGTGGGTTTGAAGTATGTAGGTCGAGTTCTGGCAATATACTTTGGAGCAGAGCTCTCAACACGACACTGTTCTGACTGTTCTCCAGATTTAGTAATGCCTTTTTTTCCTTCTCTTTCCTCATTGATCTTCTCAGCAATAGAGCTGGTGATAGTAGGAAGGTTGCCCCTTAAGGGTGAGTGGTTACTGATGTGAGATGAGGATTTTAGCGAGTCCTTAGGACTGACTCTAATACCCTTCTCTGCATCTGCAAATGAAAAGGATCAATTGTTTATAGACTGAAACACATGCAAATGAATTTGTTACATAATGTTACATTATCTGTGGCAGTCTGAAATCAGTAATATAACTTAAGTACATGAGATGGCACCAACTTTAAACATTTCTTTTTATAAATCTGAAGTGGTACATCTGGTACTGCTTATTAGAAAAAAATTTAAAAAAAGATGATATCATGACCCATAAACAAATCTGGCCTGGGGTTATAATTAAAAGAAATAAAACTGTGCAGAATGATTGAAAGCTATTTTTAAAAATGCCCAGAAAATTGTTGCAGCCAATAATATACAAAAGTAAATCATTTGTTTATATTACATTTAGAAGTATGCCTTCACAATGAAACTATAAGAGGACGTCAAAAAAATATTGGACCTGCACAGAAAGTGACTTTTAAAAAAAAAACATGATCTAGCATCTTAAAAAGTAGAGTATTTACAAGATGTCTTTTCAAAATTTATTTCATTTTTACTAAATGCATGTCAGCTTATTTACACTTTGCCAGAATTCAGCAATCTACATGTTCAAGAAAAATAGTATCAGCATCTGAAAACACAGTGACTACCTCATGCTAAAAAATCATAAGAAACAGAAAGAAAACAAAAAACATAAGCAAGCACCACGACTTTTAAAACAATAAACACTCTTGTCACACCAATTAAATAACACAAAAACAAAATAAATTAACACAAGCACAGTTTCATACCCTAAAAAAAACAATTCAACTACTGAGGTAACCATTAGTAAAATTACACACAAAGAAAATTAGAATGCCACATTTTATTAAAGCAGAATAATTAACTTTTATTTTTTTAAATGAGATTTCTCAAGCAACAAATGGGATGATCCATTTCTATTGGTTAAAGAAAACAAACCAAAAAGTACAATATACACACCTAAACAAAATGGAGGATGAACACAAATATTAAATGGAAAAAATGATAATGTTGGGAAAAAAATGATATTGTAGTTATGTTCTTTCAATAGGGCCATTCTCAACAAAGTTCTGCTTTACTACGACAGCTGGACAGAACTAAACAATGAAATTCTACCGGGAAGACAAATTTGATAAGTGACAAAACATGCTTAGTACACTTGAGAGAGATCTGCTGTGTTCATCATCATCATTTCACTTTTCATTCCTTAAGCAGCATGGAGCCACCACTACAGCTAGTCCCTATAAGGCATCAAAGCATTCATATACTTTTGCAATGATGGTTTCTGTAACAATCTATTTTACATGAGGTTACTAGCCCCATGCACAACCTCATAGTCATCTCGTATGATATGCCTAAGGAAGAAGTAGGCCTATTCTTTCTCTATCTCCTCACAGACCTCTGGGGAACTATACAGGGCGATATGTTGTGTTGTACAAACAAAACATCTGTCACACTATTTCATCAGCTCTGTTAGTAGTTCATGTTTAAGAACTAAAAAGCTCAAGTAAAAACGTGAAACTATCCACATGTGTCCACAATCTCTCATTACACATGACACGGCAGAAATGTAATCATGCAATAAGGACAAAATTCACAGCACTGGATGACTTATTAAACAAAAGATCCCACCAAATTAATGTCTAGTCCAAAGAAAGGTGACAATAATGAAAAATCACAGTTATGACAACAATAAAGAATCACGAGTGAGCATTAAGGACCTGCTGAGCAAATCAGTCACTTCACACGGCAGACAGCAAACAGTCTCATCATGCCTGGAGGATTAATAACTTGCTAAACTCTGGGACAGAAGGAAGCAACCACAGAGCACAAACAGCTCATTCCTATGCCAAACTGATAAAAGTTTACCAGGGCCCCCTCTGCGGCGTGAGAGTGAGCGTGGACTTGATGTGCGACCTTGGCTAATGCTCTGCCTGTCCCTTTGAATCCTGCTAGATCTCCCACCATTTGTGGGACAAGGTTGAATGGCAGTTTTCTCTTTAATGCTGCCATGATTTGTGGAGGTACCCATTTTACTGCAATTACTGTCTGATGTACGCAGTCTATCACCAATAGTAGGGTTGGTTGAAGTAGTGCCTTCATCTGCCTTCTGACTTACACGTCTAGAGCGACTAGGTCGAGGGGATGACATCGCAGTAGGGATACGACTTTGGTACACCTGGCTTGGTGGGTGAGGTTGCATTTCGGGCTTCATGGACTGTGGACGCTGTATCAAATGACAATTTCGACTGGATGTGCACCGTGTGGTCTGAGCAAAGGTCATTTCCTCTGTAATAGACTCCTGAGACAAGGTGAAGGTTGCCCATAGCCGACGAAGGTTTTTGGAGCAGTAGCTCCACGGTGGGGAGACAAACACTGTGTGCAGGGAATGTGGCCATAAATTGAACATTTTGTTTCTGTAGTTAAAAGTAACTAAACAAGATGCCTAGAGCTATTTCTTGAGAGCTTAAAGTATTTCACATAAATGGTAAAGCTGAACTTTGTCAAATGGTATCATTTTAACATATTTTTTTCAAATGAGGATTTTACTATCTCTGGGACCTGAAAGGGCAGCTAAGATAGTCTATCATGCATGTCGTAACAGGTGACTAAGGTGGGTTGGGCATGGGGCTGACAAGCCATCCTGTAGAAACTTTAAGATACAAAAACTTCAACAGCAATGGACAGGTCTGCTAAAAGAAATAATTCTACTCAGCCATCCAAGACAGAAGATGGCTCTCTGATAACGAGGCACATGGCACAACCCAGAGAAAACCCGAAAGGAGTTTAGGTTGCTGACTCACCTTTTGTCTTCTACGGAAAACTCCAGATTTGACCCCTGAAATGTTACTCCAGATTTGACCCCTGAAATGTAACTCCAGATTTGACCCCTGAAATGTAACTCCAGATTTGACCCCTGAAATGTTACTCCAGATTTGACCCCTGAAATGTTACTCCAGATTTGACCCCTGAAATGTTACTCCAGATTTGACCCCTGAAATGTTACTCCAGATTTGACCCCTGAAATGTTACTCCAGATTTGACCCCTGAAATGTTACTCCAGATTTGACCCCTGAAATGTTACTCCAGATTTGACCCCTGAAATGTTACTCCAGATTTGACCCCTGAAATGTTTGTACGTTGAAAACAGGCGATGTAAAAAGAAAGGAATGAGGAAGATATGGAAAGACTTGGAACTGATGGCACAGAACAGGAGAACTTGGCATGAGTCTGTTGAAGGCCTATGCTCCTTGGGAACTGAAGGACTATGACGATGATTTTCCATGATTTTACTTTAGAACAGTCTTCCTGTACGGGGGGGGAGAAACTGTATTTATGGTCCAGAAGGAGCAAAAATGAGAAAATGCTTCACTTATTTTCTATAATTTATGTTGGCTCAATCAAGATTCATATTGACAAAATTCTTGAATAATTCCATAGCTTTGCCAGGATAAAGGGATACATATCCTGTTGAAATATCAACAGATGTTTGCCCGTTATTTATTTTGTGTGGCAAATATGTCTTTATGTAGTCTGGTGATAAGTTAACCTCTTGATGAACTGCTTAGAGTGACTATACTAAAATAAATGACAGTCTGGGCTACCATTTTTTTTTAACTTCACCATAAACAAGTAAAAATGTTCCAAGTTTATAAGGTTTCCCATTTCTAAAGCCAAATACTTTCTACAATTTGCTGGAATGTTTCCATATTTTATACTCTATTTTACCTAACTAGCTTTCATCACAGAATAAGTAGACTTTATACTTGGCATAAAACCAACATAAATAGATATTAAATTTATTTGGGTTGAGATAAAGGACTATTACACCACATTATCATAAAATAACTACTAATTACCACCTGTGCTTCACTGTTTCATATTACCCAAACTTCACAGAAACAAAATTAGATAATATAAACAACGAAATGAATATTGGGGGTGGGGGGGGGGGGGACGACGACACACACACACACCACGTGTGCTTACTGTGTGATATGAACAAAAGAAAAATATGACATGTTTAGCTTACCAGCTGGTGGCGAGGCTGGATAAGATGTTCTTGGCTGGTTACCATCAGGGAAAGTGATAACCTACAACAACAAAACTGCAGCTATAAGTATTCATATAGTACAGTGATTATTTAGAAAAAATAACCTCTGGTTTATATAGACGAAAAAATATAACGGAGTTCAAAAGGCACTCCACTTACCAAAATAATGAATACTGGATAATGCAGTCACATATAATGTGTACTCTCTGATTTTAAAATTGCTTTACAATAAAGACAAACAATTTCAAATGAAGTAGGACATTCTAGGCATAATCTTTTGTTAGTCTTGTACAATCCTGTTAGTCAGTGAATATGTGTGAAACAGCAAAATAAAAAAAATACAGCAAAACTGTACAACATAAATGAAAGTACACAACACTTCTCTCTTTGGCTTGCCATATTCCTGGAGTAAATGCCACCACTGACAGCCTCCTCAAATAACCTGACTTTGGCAGGCTTTTGTAAAAGGTCCCCTTCAAGACCTGACTTTGGCAGGCTTTTGTAAAAGGTCCCCTTCAAGACCTGACTTTGGTAAGCTTTTGTAGAAGATCCACTCCAATACCTGATTTTAGAAAGCTTCTGTAAAAGACTTCATCCAATACCTGATTTAAGCAAGATTTTGACAGACTTTCTCCAATACCTGATTTTAGTAAGATTTTGTCAAAGATCCCATCCAATACCTGACTTTAGCAAACTTTTGCAGGAGATCCCCTCCAATACCTGACTTTAGAAAACTTTTGCAGAAGATCCCCTCCAAGACCTGACTTTGACCAGCTTTTGTAGATTTCCTCCAAGACTGACAAACAACTAATTTGCTACCATCAGGGTCACTTCTTCAGCCATTTCAAGATCACCTTCTTCTCTCTCTACCGATCTATTTATTCTATCATCCCTTAATACAAGGTAGTATTTTCCAGTAAATGAATCCCTGTCAATCATTTTCTCAGTCTTTTTCCTCCGCTTGAAACTCAGAGCTTCTGGACCAATTGCAACTAAACAGAAAAGGTATGACATCATCAAACTGAAGGACCACCTTACTAGAAAAGCTTCTGTGGTTGATGTAAAGAGATAATATCAAATTGCCAAGAGCCAGCGACTGATGATGTTGACCAGAAATTCAATACCATTTCAACAATATATAAGGAAAGCAGCAAAGCATACTTAGGATTCCAGGAAAGGAAGAGACAAGATTGGATAAGACCAGAAACATTAAACACCATAGCAATGAGAAAAGAAAGAAAATAGAAGCAAAGTCTCCTGGGTTAAAGGAAATATATAGTGAACAGCACAGTCAGCTGGACAAGGAAGTAAAATGTCAAACCCGAGCCAACAAAAGGAAATTCCTGGATGATCTTGCAAGACTGGCAGAAAAGGCAGCACTGAGAAATGAACAAAGCACAGTATATAAAATAATAAAACTATCAGTGGAAAATGGGGTGCAAACAATATTACGTTAGTAAGAGACAAGCAAGGAAATCTCATCACCATAGCACAGGGGCAGGAAACAAGATGGGCAGAGCACTTCAAACACTGAATAAGGAATCATTAGAGGTGCAGTTGAATGTTCCTGAATGAACTACTATTTGCACAAGTTTGGAAAACAGAGACAACACCAATGGAGTGGAATAAAGGAATAATTGTCAAATTACCCAAGTAAGGGAGACCATGCAGACTGTAACAACTGGAGGGGGACTACTCTCCTCTCAGTTCACAGTAAAATACTATGCAGGATAATTATTCAGAGAATTTCAAAGGAAGACCATAAACTCAGGAAAGAACAAGCAGGATTCAGAAAGAACAGATATCACATATTCTTCCTTTTCAACTTTCTGTAACAGCTTAGTGATATATGTTATGCCATTGCGATTAAATCTGAGACCAAAGACTACACAGAGAAAAAAAAAAAAACTACAAACCTCTTCTAGTTTTGTGGGAGGTGATGGTGGGTCCTCTTTGTCAGGTGATTCTGACTCAGATGAGCTTCTACGCATATTCATCTGTAACAAAACAAGTAAATCACCATCTAAGTCTAATAAAATACGGCCCAAACCAACTACTGTATGCCAGCATCTTGAATACTCCAGCAATGATAATGGCTTTCATACAAGATTTTAATGGCATTAGACATTTCCTATCCTGTGTAGTTCAGAAAGGGGGGGGGGGGGGGGGGGGTGTCTCTTATGAGACAGAAATAATAGGACTGCTACTCCCTCAGGCAACCAATACAAGGTGACCAATATGAGGCTGTGTAATGGCCTTGACAACCTCATCATATGAAACAAATTGCTCCAAAAACAACCAACGCAGGAGAACATGAATGTTTTGTGCAGGCTTCCTACAAGGGGGTCAGCTGTAGTGCTGGATCCATGCTCCATAGGGAGTGAACAGGAAAATATTGATGATGACACATTTATTATTCAACTTCAATACTTCAATTCTAAGGTGATGATTGTGATTTTATTGTGATCCATTCAGTTCTAAGGTGATAAAGGGTGATGACTGTGATTTTATTGTGATCCATTCAGTTCTAAGGTGATAAAGGGTGCTGACTGTGATTTTATTGTGATCCATTCAGTTCTAAGGTGATAAAGGGTGATGATTGTGATTTTATTGTGATCCATTCAGTTCTAAGGTGATAAAGGGTGATGATTGTGATTTTATTGTGATCCATTCAGTTCTAAGGTGATAAAGGGTGCTGACTGTGATTTTATTGTGATCCATTCAGTTCTAAGGTGATAAAGGGTGATGACTGTGATTTTATTGTGATCCATTCAGTTCTAAGCACAACGGGCTGATCACCCGTTTGCCAGTCACTTCGATTACAGAAACAACAGCAAATGGGTTGATTTGCCGTTGCCCTAAAGACGCCACCAGGCGTGATGGGAAACAATGGCAAAGAAAACCTATCTGCTGTTGCCCTAAGACGCCACTAGGCGTAATGGCCACTGACTGCTTTGACGGTCGGTGGCTAAGGACGGAAGAAGAAGAATTCAGTTCTAAGGTGATAAAGGGTGATGATTGTGATTTTATTGTGATCCATTCAGTTCTAAGGTGATAAAGGGTGATGACTGTGATTTTATTGTGATCCATTCAGTTCAAAGGTGATAAAGGGTGATGACTGATTTTATTGTGATCCATTCAGTTCTAAGATTTTCATATTTGTCCGTATTTAAGATGTTTTGTAAGAAAAAAAAAGTCTCTGCTGCACTCTTTGTATCAAAAGTCAGATCATGCCACCTTCATCTACACCTTTCAGCACTCTGGACAGCAAAGACCATCGGCCTAATGCACAGGCCTTTCTGGTTTTGACAGTTCACTCCACTTCTTACCACAACATTTTCTGATATCCATCCTTTTTCAATGAATTTTGGACCTTTATTTTTTCACTGACCCTTGAGGTTCAGTATATAAAGACTGCTTTATAGACCTGAAGTAGCAATGAGCTTTCTCAATGCATGGCGACATGCTGTATCATCTATAACTATCTATTAATATGGTTGCAATGGTGCCTGGATGAATGTACATGAATCTGCAAACCCCAATCTACTAACTCTAACATTCCTCATCTACTAATGAAGACATCCTAGTATAAATTTTCAGTTAATGAAATTAGTACTTTCTGTCTCTTCTGTATAACATGAGATTTTATTGCCTACTCTATTCCTGAACAAATGTTTAAAAACACTGAATGTATTTTTAATAAGAATATCAAATGGCCAAACAGAAGATTAACAACAGCTATACAGAATACAAGCAACAGAACATAGCAGTGTTTTCTGATTTCATATCTACTTACAGCCAACAGACTTTTGCGGGTTTCATCCATAGCTCTCGTCATTTCCATTTTGTTCCTCTGTAAAATGGTCACGGTAGGAATGAAACAACATATATGAGTGATGATGATAAATGATTCTTAGAAATCTCACACAAGAGTGATAAGAACCAATATAATTGATTACAGAAACACTTAAGAATAATAATCAAATACACTGACAAAATAACAGCTTCTTCATTTTCCTTTGTGTTCCTTATGGAGCATAAAGCCACCACTGTAGTTGGTCCCTTTGCAGGGAAGCCTGTACCAAACATTGATAGATACGCTCTTACAGCGGTGTTTTCTGTATCAATTTGTTTTACATGATGAGGATGCCAGCCTCAAGCACATCACCTGGTACAACATGCCTGAGGGTGCAGTAGTCTAATTCTTTCTTTGCCTCACCAGAGACCCCCTGGGAACTTCACAGGTGCAAAAAGTTTTAATAGTGACAAATGTTTGGTTGGGGAAAAAAAAGTTTTGGGAGAGAAAAAAAAAAAATCATCAAATATACATCATAATAATAAGAATCTAGAAGATGATGATGGAAAATGCAGCTACTGTAATGTGAATGCAATCAGTGACTCCTGTCTCATGTCAGCCAATTAATCTCACTGTTAGAGCCAATTTCTGCCTTCAGTGTGGGCATTCTGTTCATGAAAAGAGCCAAGCAGCCAACTTAAGCAACAGAATGAATTCTACATTGGCACAGAGAGAAAAAAAGTAGGCCCAATGACACACGGAGACAGGAACCTCTGAGGCAGAACTCCAAAATGAAATTAAAAAAACGCACAAGACATACAGAAATGCCCAAGACTGGGATGAATAGACAGTCCTGGCTTTATAAATTCCTGGGCATGAAGCCCAGTGCGGATTCCGAGCAAACCGAAGTACTCAAGACCTAATCTTCACACTCAGGCAGCTGAGTGAAAAGGCCCTTGAGTACAAGAGTGAGATCCATCTTTGTTTCATAGATCTGGAAAAGGCGTTTGACAGGGTCCCCTGGAGCAAACTTTGGGACTGTTTGGCAAGGAAGAACATTCCAGCACCTCTGATACATGCTATACAGAGCTTCTACAAGTCTTGCAGAAATTATTTGAGGACAGCAAACTATAAGTCTGAAGAGTTCAAGACCACCACTGGTGTAAGACAAGGCGATATCCTGTCACCTTATCTTTTCATACTTCTCATGGACGATGTCATCAAGGCATGTAAGGAGAGAACAAGAAAGTATTCAGTGGGGTACTGGAAGATGAGACAGGTCTGTATTTCAGAGCTAGCATTTGCTGATGATGTTGTCCTGATTGCTAAATCAGAGACACATCTCCAATCCAACCTGCAAGTCTGGAAGGAAGAGCTGGAGAAGAGAGGGATGGTCATAAGCAGGTCGACCACTTTAAATATCTCGGAGCTATTATAGACCGAAAGGGGGGCATCAAAGAAGAGTTGGCCACTCGAAAAGCAGCGGCTGGGAGACTTTATCAGGCCATAAATCGAGGATTCCTCAGCAAGAAAGAGGTTGGTAAGAAAACGAAGATGGCTGTATACCGCTCCACCTATGTCCCAGTCTTGGCATATGGATGCGAGTCATGGGCAATGACTACAACCCACAAAAGCCAGATCCAAACCTCAGAAATGAGGTATCTGAGGAAGGTGGTTGAAGTAACAAGAAGAGACATGGTCTGCAACCAGACGATACGTCAAGGCCTAAAATCCCACCCGCTGCAGACCCAAATAGAACAGTCCCAACTAAGATGGTTTGGCCATGTCTGCAGAATGGGAGAAGATCGGCTACCACGACAAGCATGGGAAACAAAGAGCCAGGGATCCAGAACTCCAGGACGATCCAGAGTCCGCTGGGAGGACAACATCAGACAATCTTTGAAGGACCGAGGACTAGAATGGAACAAGGCCAGGAAGAAGACAGCTGATAGAATAGTCTGGCGCTCTCTCTTCCAAACCTCTACACCTCACGGTAGAAGAGGAACGACTAAGTAAGTAAGTAAGACACACAGTGATGATGATCTCAGATGTATGCTGGAACAGGCATAGGCAGGCAGCACATCAACAAATGCAATCCACAAAGAAGAAAGGGAAATTTATCTGAGGATATGAAAATTCAACAGAAGCCTTAATGGAACCAGATATGATGTAATAGAGTCAAAGGACAACACTGAGACACAGGGATGGAAATTATAGATACATTATCTGTCATATATGCCCTAAATGAAAAAAAAAAAACAAAGAGTTAAAAAGAGTCAAGAGCAACATTTAACAACTTAAAAAAAATGAGGCCCAATTAATCACATTGCACTAAACATCCCAGAAAAATAAAAAATAGGAAGCTGACTGACTAGCAATCATCAATATAAATTCTTGCCATGTTCATACATGACATAAACATTCTCCATTCACATTGATCTTGGATCAAATCTGCTCTAGAATGGTAAGGAAAATTTTCCTAACAATGTCAAAACAGTTATCATTTACAGATATTAAAAACAAAGGTTACTATTAAGTCAGAGAAATAAAATTGTATCTTTACCGTAAGAGGAAAGAACCGGGCTGCAGTATTTAGACTTTGTCCATGTCACAACAAACTGAGTTATCATATAAACAAGTTAACAATTGTAATGGCCAACGTATCGTTATGCGACACCAGCAAAATAATAACAAATGAGTTCATTAACCTAATGAAGAAAATGTCTGAGGTCATGAAATGTAGATTTCTCATGGGACAACGTATAGAACTTTGGAGATGAAAACTGAAGTGCATCAGGGATGTCTCTTGTATTGCTCTTCTTATTAGCTACAAACTGGATTATTAAAATAACATCAACCAATAGAAATGTAATTCAGTGGACTCTTGACAAAACATCCAGATTTTGCCAATGATGTGGCAATTCTTTCCCAGAATCCTAACCAACTGCAAGTGCATACGGCCATTATAAATACCAGTTCACACAAGCTCTATGGGGACATCAAAAACTTAATGAAGATCAACTGCTTTGAGAAAATGCACACTAATATCTGAAGATGGATGCAGAAGAAGATAAATAATATTCTACATACAGGAAAAACAAAACAAAATCATCACTACTTACATTAAACCAATTGTCTTGCCGATAAGTGATCTGAGGTGAGGAGTAGTTTCTGAAATGAGTTAAAAAAAATAGCTCTTATCACTATGTTCATTGCATATCAAAATGTAATATTTTGACCCCTATTCCAAGACAGGCTTAGCTCTTACAATGACAGGACGGAATGTACACTGAGATACCATTCATCACCCTTCAGCTCTCCAAGAAGCATAGGCCTTCAACAAACCTGTGCCAAGACTTCCTGTCCCGTGCCATCAGCTCAAGGTCTTTCCAATAAGCAACAACAGAGGCATGTTGACCAGGAAAACATATAATCAATTTAACAAATAAATATAAAAGCCAAAAAGATGACAAACAGGGCAAGACCCTAGAAAATACTGCTAGAGAGGAATGACAACAAAAGAAGAGAACTTTATGGCCAAGGATTACACAGAAAAGATCAAAGGAAGAGAGGATGAAAACATTAAAATGTATCATGATATGTGGACTAATTTTTTGAGACCCTATGCTCCATTAGGAACCAATGAGAATACATTAAGTCAACAGATGGTACTCATAATATGTATTTATTATATATTGCCTATCATAGCCAAAAAAATATGCCCACACTCGTAACATTAAGATGATAGGAAACTCTTCACAGAGCAATACAACAGGAAGCAATCTGATCATCAGAAGTCCCCCTGTCCGACAAGTGTTTCGGCCCAATATATATATATATACCACAGCATGGGACAAAATATCAACAAAACGTAATGACTCAACTAAAGGTAGATCTCACAGCATGTACAATAACAACAAGAGATCAAATATGAATAATATGCAACAATTACTTACTTGAAGGTGGATGTCTGAGTACGTGACATGAACCTGGCAGACAGGCTCAACCTTGGACTGAAGGGCGTGGACTCAGATGTGGACCCTGCAGCACCACCAGAAATCTGCTGCTGCTCTAGAGTATCCAAGGATCTGGTGAATTTTTCTAAAGGAACAGGGGTAAAGGTATCATCCTCCTCAAAGTTTTCTCTTACAAAGTCCTCCTGATTAAATAGAGGATTAAAATAGTCAGCAATGACTTAATGATACACCACTGTTAACATTTTCATATTTACACATGCAGCTGCATCTTACCAATTACAAGCTTCCAACACATCCAATGAGGGCAATCTTCTCCAGACTTCCTCAAGAACAACCCATGGTTTTTATGTCAGTCCAACATCTCTGTTCTGGATGTTTCCTCTTGCATGTTCCAGCATGGGCAATACTATAATGTTGTAGGACACTGATTTAAGAAATGTGTGGCCCTTCTATCTCTATTATCTCAAGAACATGCCACAGATTTCTTGGCATCCTCACAAATCTATGTTAGTCACTATGTCAGTAATGAACACTGATCAAATAAATTTCATTAAAACAAGTTATTAATGAGGGCCTATGGCTCGCCTTGTGATTTTCATGGTATGCCTTGCAAAGCCAAACATCCAAAGCATGTATGAAACGTAAGAATTTGAAGCACTTACTGTCATCCTGATTGGAGACGTTTCCTTGATTAGTCTTGGTGCTGTCCTGTTTTACATCATCCACAGCAAACACTTTGTATGAGCTGTAGCATGAGAATAATACTGTGTACTGATATGTATATGCACATATGTAATTATTACTTGTCATGAGAAAAGCATTGTGTGTGTATGTACAAACATAATTATTACATATCATGAGAATAATACTGTGTATGATATGTATATTCATTCATTCATTCATTCATAACCCTCCACTCCCAAAGGAGCATAGGCCTTCAACAAACACATGCCAAGTCCTCCTGTTACGTGCCATCATCTCAAGCTCTTTCCATGTTCTCCTCATCATTTTCACCTCTGTTTCCAACTCTCTTCTCCATGTACTTCTTGGTCTTCCTCTGCCTCTCTTGCCCTGGGGGTTCCAGAACAAGGACTGCCTTGATGATATGTATATGCACATATGTAATTATTACTTGTCATGAGAAAAGCATTGTGTGTGTATGTACAAACATAATTATTACATATCATGAGAATAATACTGTGTATGATATGTATATGCACATATGTAATTATTACTTATCATGAGAAAAGCATTGTGTGTGTATGTACAAACATAATTATTACATATCATGAGAATAATACTGTGTATGATATGTACATACATAATGATTACACTTTTTACCACTATGGTAGCCGCGGCAGCACAATGGTTAGTGCACTGGCTTCCATGGTTCGATCCCCGGTTGAGGTGGGATTATTTAGACCACAAACGGCTCCAGGGTCGACCCAGCCTCATGAATTGGGTACCAGATCAACTCTGGGAAGGTTAAGGCGGCCAGCGTGATGCTGACCACATCACGCCTAGTGTGCTGATGGTCAAGAAAATATGGGCCTAACACCATATTCCCAATATGCCTCAATAGGCGTGTAACGGGATCCTTTACCTTTTTTTTTTTTTTTTACCACTAATTTGATGAGAATAATACTAACCACATTGCTAGTTAATGTTACTATTTTGAAGTGTGAAACACTTGTGTGTTCACAGATGTTGAGGATCTTGTTGAATGTCAAGAAATATATAGATTCTTGTGGAAATGTCACTGACGTGTGAAATGCTCCATATACAAGGTATATATTCATTCATTTCCTTTTTTGTTCCTTATGGAGCACTGCAACTGGTCCCTTGCAGGAAGCTTGCATCAAAGCACTTATGCGCTCATGCAGTACTAGTTTCTGTAACAACTTGTTTACATGACGAGGTTGCCAACTTACTTGTTGTCTCTAACAACATGCTTGAGGATAAAGTAGTCCTATTACTTCTATGTCTACTCAGAGATCCCCAGGGGTCACACAGGACCATATATGTACAGGTCAGCTTCAAGTTTTAAATCTATAAGACTTCTAAGGTGTGTTCTGAAAAGTGCAGACTTGTAGAATTATACCTGGCAAACAGATCAGAGTCTGAATCTGTGGGTGGGTATATGATCTCTGTGGTATCTGACCCAGTATCCAGATCATCTGTGTCATCAAGTTCAAGGCTTTTGCTCTTAAGAAAGTTAAATCTGTCAGACCAGTGTTTGCCAACAGCAGCTGGCTTGTGGAGAGAGGTGTCTGACTTGTACTGTCCAAAGCCTTCAGTGTGTCTCCCAGCATCAAAGTTTTGGAAATGCTGAAAGTGCAATAAATTATACTGGATACATTATTCACAAACAAGGTACTGCTTTCATGTCAGATGGTAGACAGACAAGATAGAAGTAAGCATGTGATCACCAGCCTATACAGTCTAGCAAGCCACGAACACTGACTGACTGATTTAATGCAGCAGAATAAATTAAAATTTAAAACCAGGTTATGTAGTTTAAAAATAATAGGTCTAGGAGAAAGAAGGGCAAATAATACTACTAAAAATTCTGAGGAAACATGGAATGACACTTGTCAAGACAACACACCTTGCACAAGGACATATAATGCAACATTTATTATGAAATACGTATATATGTGAATGGAAAAAAATATTTCAAACAAAGAAACCACATCCACAGTATCCCATACACATCTCCTAATCAAGAATCAGTATAGGAAGTGTCTTCTTCCAATGCCATGACAACTGGTGTAGGCAATCATGTCTTTCCATAACTTTCTGCCCCTTGTGCTGTTTACCAATTCTGTTTTTGACCCCCCCCCCCCCCCCCCCCCCCCCCCCCCCCCCGGTGTGTGCCCCCCGGGCGCTCCCCGCTCTGGCCCCGCCCCCGACCCCCCCCCCCCCCCCCCCCCCCCCTCCCCCCCCCCCCCCCCCCCCCCCCCCCCCCCCCCCCCCCCCCCCCCCCCCCCCCACCCCCCCCCATGCCATAATGTTGAACTATCCAGTATCTTTTCTCTTTGCTGTCCTTTATCTCTCTTTATCTTCTGTCAATTCTGCCCATTGTCAAAACATATTCCAGCTGTACTTTTCTCACTAAATACTAAAAAACAAACATTTACGATGTCTTTCTCATGTGTGTAATACTCTTCCTTTGTTCATTAGCCTCTACTAGGACAATCTTACAAGGGGCTTGACATAAGTCTTGGGCCTGACCATGAAGGACATGTCACAGAGAGCTGAAATTGTGTAAAGTGTTTATTCCTTTTCAATATAGTCACTGTCTGAATTGACACACTTCTGCCATCTCTGCTTGACCTTGAAAAGACCTTGGGAGTAAAACACCCTACTTTTCAAACTAAACCAGTATTCACATGCCAGTATAACTTCTTCATCGCTGTCAAAATGATTTCCTTTTAGCTGTTTTTTAAGATTTGGGAATAGAAAAAAAGTTGGATGGAGCCAAATCTGGAGAATATGGTGGGTGTGGAAGAATTTCAATATTCAAATCGTTGGCTGCTAGCTGCACAAGCCGTGCTTTGTGGGAGGGCGCGTTGTCTTGAAGTAAAGGAAGATTTTGAGTGCGCGTTATCCCTCGTTTCCTGGTCACAACCTTTCTTAGTTTGGTGAGAAGATCTGCATAGTACTGTCCATTACTCTACTAGCTATCTCCACAATTGTCATTTTTCAATCCTGGTCAATGATTTTCTTCACTCTTGTCGCATTTTCATCGTTGCACTCTGAGGCTGGTCTACCAGATCTTGGCAGATCAGCAACATCTGAGCGGCCGCACTTGAACTGTTGACACCAGTTTTTTTACCGAAGTATATGAAGGACAAGAATCACGAAACACTTATTCCATCTCCCTGCGTATTTCTGTAGGTATTTTTCCCTGAAACATCAGAAATTTTATCACAGCTCTGGCCTCCTTTTCCACTGTTTTGTCAAATCTTTGGAGCAGCAGATCCGGTCAATAGGGTACATTGCGCCGTGCACCGTAGCGGGAAAACCCATTGAAGAAACAAATGCGTACTTCACACATTCAGTGCAAATATGATGAACTTTAAATGTGCCGAGTTTCATCTTCCTCCTGTGACTCCTTCATGGTCAGGCCCAAGACTTATGTCAAGCCCCTTGTATTAACTTTTTAAAGATTCTTTTTCAACACTAAGAATACAATGGACAGCTCTCATAAAGTTGGTGGTCTGTCTCAGGCTTCTAATGTCATGCAGTTTTTCTATCAACAGGGTTGGCTAAGGCCATGCTGTCAACCTGCTCTTCTCATGGAGTAGAGATTATTGATAGCTAAAAAGTCCCAAGTGGTAAGAGCTCAAATTTAGTTGCAACACCTTTGCTGTGTTTACTGCACATCTAACTCTTGCTTATCAGAATACAACACTAACTTTCTCCTCATAATGATTAGGAGGAAGGTTAACAACTCTAGCATAATAATTAATTAATGCAAGAGCCCTATATTAAAAAAAATAAAAAGTTTAAAAATTCCAATCCAAGTTTTGCCTACCTTGTGTGTGGAGTGAATTAAGCGTAGGTCCTCAGTAGACCCTCCCAGGTCATCACCAATATGAGGTAAACTCTAAACAACAAGAGACAGAAGTGTTATATGTGCTTTATCTTGCACTCACATTCCAGCGATTTACAATATCAAGAGGCACTATAAACACAAAGAAATACTCTTCACATGACACTAATCTTATGTGACTTCTGCATGTAACAAACATGTGCAAAATGATGCACCAATCAGCAACAGAATAACTGCTGTTTGTAACAGTCGCCAAAAAAAAAACTTTACCAAAAGTGCATGCACACAAACACACAAAAGACAAAAACAACCATTTGTAAAATAAAACATACAATTAAAACCAATGAAAATCTGAAAATACTTTTCAAAACATCCTCCCAACAAAGTAACAAACATCCCATATGTTCTACTTAACAATACTAAATTAGGGAAACATTGAAGAGAAGATAAACCAATTTAATCATTGCTTTCCACCTAAACCCTCTCAAGAATTAAGATTAGGCCATCAACAATGAACAGCATAAATACCTTCTTCTGAAAAATAAATACTTCCAAAACTGTAATAATATCACCCACACTAATCAATTAAAATGTTTTATAACAGTTAATCATCTACCAGCTGGACAAAAACTTTAAAGACAAATATAAGATATGCTCAAACTTCAAGTTTAAATTTTCTGCTACACATAATAATCTAAAAGCTGAATAAGCTTGTAACAAAATTTTAACACGTGATCTAATAAAGTAATGAGTTAAAATGTTCTATTAAAGGCAATTAACACAAGATCTAATAAAGTAATGAGTTAAAATGTTCTATTAAAGGTAATTAACACATGATCTAATAAAGTAATCAGTTAAAATGTTCTATTAAAGGCAATTAACACATGATCTAATAAAGTAATCAGTTAAAATGTTCTATTTAAGGTAATTAACACACGATCTAATAAAGTAATCAGTTAAAATGTTCTTTTTAAGGTAATTAACACATGATCTAATAAAGTAATCAGTTAAAATGTTCTATTAAAGGTAATTAACACATGATCTAATAAAGTAACCAGTTTAAATGTTCTATTAAAGGCAATTAACACAAGATCTAATAAAGTAATCAGTTAAAATGTTCTATTAAAAGCAACTTCTAACAACTCTAAATACAAATCTTCTGGACAAAAAATGAAACTAAAACACTCATAAAAAGAACACAATTAACAAAATATTTACCTATGGAATTACGAGAAAAGTTACAGATGAACAGTGAATAAATTAATGCAGAACTTACAGGAAGCTACAGAGACATCATTTTTAGTCAAAGGAAGGATGAAAATGTCAAGCAGAGCTAAGAAATATAATGTTTTAAGGCAGGCTGGGGAAAAGAGACAAATCACTGCAAGGATTGGGAGAACCCCTGAAGGACTGTGGATTAGCATAGAACCAGGCCAGGAGAAAGACAGCTCATAGGATAGTATGGCGCTCTCTCTTCCAAACCTCTACACCTCATGGTAGAAGAAGAACGACTAAGTAAGTAAGTAAATAAGGATTGGGAGAACCTGATGTGCAAGGATTGGCAGAATACAATCATCATTTACAGAACATATCCCGAGAAGAGGAACAATTTGAATTCATGTTAACAATGGGATAGATAGAAGGAAGATATGGCAGAGGTAGACAGGGGTGAAAATACTAGGTGAATTGGATATGTTGCATGGGAGGGAATGACCAAGAACATTTATAGGCAACATCGCAGGCATGGGGTTGTGGAGAGAACTGATGACCTACATTCCCCATTACGGCACTTGATGATAACCATGATAAGAATTAACACCAAAATAAGCTGCACTGCCAGCATCCTCAACACAGCAGACGAATAACAGAAGCTTATATATATATATATATATATATATATATATATATATATATATATATATATATATATATATATATATTTTTTTCTTTTTCATTTTTTTTCTCTAACCAGCGGCACTCGAGCTTTCCAGCCCTTTTGGCACAATGACATGTCATTGCGAGGCTGGGGAGACAGTGGACTTTCCTTCCAACCCGGTCAGGAGCTTCGCTCCTTCCCATCTACAGAGGGTTTATCTGCAGGAGCCGTTCAGGTTATTCAGTCAAATTCCCGGTCGATGACACTCCTACAAATGCCGGCGCCCGGGCTTGAACCTTGAAAACCTGGTCGCTAGCGCAACGTCTTAACCATTACACCAGCGTGGCTCCCTATATATATATATATATATATATATATATATATATATATATATATATATATATATATATATATATATATATATATATATATATATATATATATATATATATACACACACACACACACTTGCACACATATCCTTTTATGATCACGTACCTTATTTTCTGACAGTTTCCCCAGAACCACGGTTTCCCGCCGTAACTCGGATAGTTTGCTGGAACTAGTCTCCGCTGACTGGCGCCGATCTAAGAGAAAAACAGAATAGTTATTTCTAAAGTTGACACTACCGAAAACCAAGTAGCTGGCCATGCACAGAAACTGTCTATTTTACACCCCGTATACTGCCGCCGAAAGAAATCAGGTTGATCGAGTTTAGACGCCAGCCAGTCTCTCGTGTGTATATCGGGAAAGAGTTCATGGGAGGTATCACTGGTTTCAAATCTCGGATTCTCATTACACAGACCTGGTGCTTAACTATCCCTGAAGCTGTTGCAAAATTTTGAGATCATTTGACATGTGCAAATCACAATAAGTCGTCTGTGAGACCGATGTTCAGGAAACATGCAATACGGAAATCCACAAGGAAAATACTCCGGCACAACCACTGGGTACTAGGTTATAATGTACATAATTTAATCGTCAAAAATAATTACAATATAGCGAAAGCATAAACACAGAAAGTGGCCAACACACATGATAAACTAGGTAAGGACCAAAGTTGTGCAGAAACAGGATCGTTTACACAGGTCGGCAGGGCAGTTAAAGCAAAAATAAGAATACGAAGTAGACAACACAGCATATGACAAGTTCCGACTGAAGTCTCAGCATAACCAGGACATCAGTAAGTTCGTCAGTTCACACTTACACTCAGGTATATTTGTTAGCAATCTTACAATCCTACGTTACCAAGTAAAACAGCATTAGTGACACAACTGAATATATCTTCAACATCATTTTGTTTGAAGTTGGTGCTGTCTTTATTCAGCTAGTAGTACTCTACTTAAACTTTTGTAAAAACCAAGACCCAATTAATTTTCTGCTGCTACTGCATGATAGTAGAGCAGGCATGCCGTTGGCTCGCAGGGTGATTTAGTGTTCCACAATATTTATTTAAATAACATGAATGTTTATGATTGTATTCGACTGCTTAGGCTGTCATAAAAACCAAAACCAATCAGCGACGTTGAAGTCGCCGATACCAAAACTAAGCAGCAACGGTAAGGCGGCCGCTACCAAAGCCAAACAGCGACGGTACCGTACGTTTGCTGGTATAACAAACAAACAGCGATTTTTAAGGTCCCCGAAACCAAAACCAAACAGCAACGGTAAGGTCGCCGAAGCCAAAACCAAACAGCAATGGTAAGGTCGCCGAAACAAAAAAGCAACGGTAAGGTCGCCGAAACCAAAAAGCAACGGTAAGGTCGCCGAAACCAAAAATCAACAGTGAGGTCGCAGAAACAAAAACCAAACAGCAACGGTAAGACCGCCAATAACAAAACCAAACATCACCGGTAAGGTCGTCGATACCAAATCCAAACAGCGACGGCACGTCTGCCGGTCCCGTAGTCAAACAAACGATGGTAAGGTTGCTGCTACCAAAACCAGTACAAACAGCGATATCAAGGTCGTCGATACCAAATCCATACAGCAACGGAAAGGTCGCCGATACCAAAATCAAACAACGATGACAAAGTCGCCGATACCAAAATCAAACAGCTACCACAAACAAACAGCGATGGTAGTGTCGCCGATACCAAACAGCAACGGTAAGGTAGCCTATACAAAAACCGGACAGCGACGGTCAGGTCGGCGATATCAAAGCTAATCCTCAACGAAGACCACTGATACAGATAATAAATAAATAACCTCAAGATTCCCGACGATAACACTAACCAAATGACTTGACGTTCATTAATAACATTTAAGTGATCTCATTGTGTCTATCTTGAATGGGGTCTCTGGATGAGACAATAAAATAACTCAACTACTGTTCCCTCAGGCATTTCGTATGAGACGAAAAATAAAAGGTTGAACATCGGGCCGGTAGCGTCATCAGACAAAAACACACGGCTACAGAAATCATCACTGAAAGAAAACATGGATGCTTTTGCGCAGGCATTCTGAAAGAGGGCCATGTGTATTGCTCCACGTGGAACGAACAGAAAAATTATGGCGACTGTGTTTGTTATAACATCGTTTTGGCCACGTTTGTTGCAAGGACTCTCAAAAGAAGAAAAAAAAAAAGCCCGTATTTATAAACAAAATAGTGTGAACAACAAAATCAAGGACAACGTGAATCCCGAAACGCCTCGTGTTTCCTGTATGCGTTAACCTGTAAAACTGATTCCATACCATATAATTGTTTACTTTATATATTGCTGAGACAGTCAAAACGCTTGATCTCCAACATAGTACAGAAGTAGTAGATGCGATCACTACACGATGGTGTAATATTACTACATTTCAATAGTCGTTAAAGTGATCTCTATAGAATGCTACACCGACTTCACAGCATATCTGGTGCCTTGTTGAAACGTGAAGTGGCACACAACTGCACAAGTCGGTGACATACTTCAGCTATATTAGACCTAACAATGTGGAGCTCATAACAAACATACATTATCAATTACTATCGCCACCAACAACGGACAATCAACTAATAGACCAATAAAAAGTTAAGGCAGTCCCTGCGCAGATAATGCCGTAGGGGATGAAATGTTAGAGACTCACCATACTAGGCCCACACCCGTGTGTTACCGGGGCCCGAATGGGGAGCAAAGAATAGTAACACTGTTCCTTGCCATGCATGTCGTAGAAAGCGACTAAGGAGGGTTGGGCATGGGGCTGGTTACCCCATCCTGTAAAAAATTTAAACCACAAAAAACTTCAATAAACATGGACAAGTCAAATAAGGAAAATAAAACACAGCCATCCAAGACAGGGGAAGGTCCTCTCGCAGGGAGGCGTATGATGCAACACAGAGAAAGCCGAAAGGAGTCTGTGTTACTGACTAACCTTCTTTCTTCTAGGAGAACTTCCAGATTTGGCACCTGGAATGTTCGGCCATTAAACGAACAAGGGAAAGTGGCACAAGTAGTAGCAGAGATGAGGGAATATAAAATCGAGGTTCTGGGAATGTGTGAAACAAAGTGGAAGGGGGTAGACAAGACAGGTGAATTGGTGCTGTCCTCAGGACATGAAGACGAAAGTTCACACCACAGTGAAGGGGTAGCTCTTATGTTATCTAAAGAAGCGCAGAAAGCACTCATTGAATGGGAAGCTGTTGGACCCAGAATAATAACAGCTACTTTTAAAACAGCTAAAAAGAAAATAAATGTAAATGTCATCCAATGTTATGCACCAACTAATGACAAAGAAGAGTCTGTGAAAGAAGCATTTTATACTAGACTACAGGAAATTATGGAAAAAGTAAAAAGAAGAGACATCACAATTTTGATGGGTGACATGAATGCAAAGATAGGTAGTCAACACTGGCTTTGAAGAAGTCATGGGTAAACATGGGCTAAGAATAATGAATGAAAATGGGGAACTAAATTCAAACTTCTGTGCTTCCAATCAACTGGCTATAGGAGGAAGCATGTTTCGACATAAGAGAATACACAAGGCAACATGGATATCACCAGACCATAGAACAGAAAATCAGATTGATCATATATGCATAAACAAGAAGTTTAGATCATCATTGCAGGATGTAAAGGTATATAGAGGAGCAGATGTGGCATCAGATCACCACTTTCTGATAGCCAAAGTAAAACTGAAACTCAAGAGATATGCAACAATGCAAAATTATAGACAACAATTTAATGTAGGACATCTAAGAAATCAAGAAACAAGAGACAAATTTGCGGTCACAATATCCAACAAATTCCAAGTGCTCCAACAGCTGGAAGACGTAGAGAATACAGAAGACTGTTGGCAGCAAATCAAAACTGTATGGAATGAGACATGTGAAGAAATACTGGGGAAAAGGGAACGACAACAAAAAGCATGGATAACAACATAAACCATCAATAAGATAAAAGACAGAAAAAAAACAAGAAAGCAGATTTAAAAACAAGCAAAACCAGAAGTTCCAAAGCCAAGGCTCAAGAAGTGTACACAGAAGCAAACAAAGAAGTAAAAAGAAGTATCAAAAGAGACAAGAGGAAGTATATTGAGGAGTTGGCAAGAGAGGCAGAAGATGCTGCAGCCAAAGGAAATATGAGAACTGTATAGCAGCAGAAAAAAGCTAACAGGGAAATACAAGCAAACAAGTTGCCTCATAAAAGACAAGAATGGAAAACTGCTCAGCATTATACAAGAGCTAATGAAGAGGTGGACAGAATATTTTGAGGACCTTCTCAATAGACCAGCTCCACAAAACCCCCCAGAGATCCAGCCAGCAGAAGAAGAGCTACAAATTAACGGTGAAAGACCAACAAAGGAAGAAATAAAGAAAGCCATAAAGCTTCCAAGAGATGGAAAAGCGTCTGGACCTGATGGCATTCCAGCAGAGGCCATCAAAGCAGATTATCCACACGGCTACAGAGATGTTATATAAATTACTTGGTAAAGTCTGGGAAAAGGAAGAGATACCAGCAGAATGGAAGGAAGGATATCTGGTTAAGTTGCCTAAGATGGGAAATTTACAAGAGTGCACAAATTATAGAGGAATAATGTTACTATCAGTTGTCATGAAATATTCTAATCCACATATATAAATTATTAGGTAAATATGAAGCCTAACAAATAAAATTAATAAAGAGAAGAGCAATGGTAAAATGACAGTGCTGTCACAAGGAATGTACTCGAAATCCCCCTTGTTTTCTGCTTCGTCTGCAAATTGTAACGCTTTCACGTTGATATAAAAGCTTACTGTATTATTACCCGCTTTCTTCAATGAAACGTGTGCTGTATTTCTTGGAAAAGCATTGAGAGGCCCTGCGTAATGACCTAAATTAATCCTAACATTAATTATATTACGTTACCAAAACGAACGAACAGATGGACAAAAGGATAGCGAGAAGGGAGAGGCAGAAAGCCGAACACTAAACACGCTTCGCGCGATACGCAAATGCTGCCATCACGCGTGTAAGTCTACATGCACTAATTTTTTTTTCAGACGGACAGTGATAAAATACACTACCCTTTCCCAGAGTTAGGTTTATAAATCATAAAAAACGCTTATTAGGAAAGATAACAATAGATGGGTTTACGGTTGAAAACATAACAGTACCCAGACAGCATATCTTCGAAACAGGAGGTAGAAAATACATATTTTGAACGCAGCCACGTAGCTCTTTTAAAGTGGGAAAATTGGGTTCCTTAGGGCTTGCTGACAAATAATATGTAAAACGTTACGCAAATAGTCCAGGAATTAATAAATTATACCCAAAATAAAATATTGGGGGTGCCTGACAGCATAAAATCATTTCTGCTCATAAGATTTTTTTTTAACGTGTTTGAAAAAAAATTTACGTTACAGAAATAGCCTACCATGTAAACTTCAAATTGATTGGAGCGCAACAAATGAAAGCCCAACCACGATTGGTCGGGCTATAAATACTATCTTGGTTGTTAGGGGAGACGGGAAAAGATAACATTTTTTCAAACACTTGTCGAAACGGGGCTCATTGGTCAGACTCGCTGATATACACACTTGGGAGCGTTAGTTCGAAACCACTTGTTTAAATACACTTGATAAAGCATCAGTGCGTTGAAGCCAGCATATATTTGGCTAAATTAAAAGCCTGGAAGATAAGCAGAAGGAAATTTGTGCCAGTTTGTGCCAGAATTCATTGCTAATCAACGTATCTGTGTTATTCGTATGAATTGTGGGACAGTGGTCTTGATGGTACTGAGCAGCATCTGGTCAGAGATTTGCTGAATCCAGAGTCGGACAGCATACTCCTTGGTCCTTTTAGCTATCAGTGAGGTGTCTCCAGAGCCCAGAAGAGAATTCGAGCAGAGGAGTCCTCTCCTACCGCCATCACTCAAGATAAGCAGAGTTGGCCAGCTGAGCTCAACATTATGTCCCCTCATCTTGAAATAACTTTATAAAAATACCATTCAGAGGGGAATTTACTTGTCTTAAAATCAGGAACTGTGAACATCTCCAATAATAGTCCCTAAAGACAAACTATTGAAGTCATGATGACCAATACCAACAGAGCTTGAACAAAACAAAACCAGTATTACCTCATTTTACCACTACACAACTGACACACATAGAACATTTGTACTAATATATGTCACTACAATATTCATATTAAATACATTCTGTACATAACTTGTAATTTAAATTGATTGTGATTCCTGGTTCCCTTGTGGTTGAATCAGGACACATATTCATTCATGCCAGTAATGAATACATATTGTTATTTGAAAGTTATCAGTGCCTCCTTTAAGATATTCTCATAGAGTGTTATATGTATGTGAGTGTCACAGTGTTGTCAAGAGTAGTGGATTAAATTAAATTGTTTATCTGTCTGTTGTTGTGACTTACACTTCTTCATACACATACCCTAGACACATAACGTAGCATCACACTATTCCAGAATAATTCTGACTGAGATAAAGAGATATGTGGTAGCAAGTAAGGTTATCTATAATACACTACTTTTAATAGATATAGATACCTTCACAGCTGATCTCAGTCAGTACACTAAGTCCCCTATAAATATTTATAACATCCCACTTCACCACATATATTGGGGTCTCGCTCTTGGGATTTTGAATCTTTAACTATTAAAAAATATTGGGGGTAATTCACTTCAGGGAATATAAGAATTAAAAGGTATCCTTGGGTGGAATTAAATAAGGTTGAGCTCACGGTGCCTGTGTTGTCCATTAGAGATTGAATTGTTGGTTAGACATTGTATAAATTTACATAATAGACAATGGCGGACCTGGCCAAATTTCGATCTGCTGCGGTTCAGACTGCAAAAGAGTTAGGATTAGATGGGCAAGTTATGGTTGCCTATGTTACTACGGAATGTGACAAATTTATTGAACGCGAAGAAAGAAGGTTTGAAGCCGAAAGAAAGTTAGAGGCTGACAGGGAAATTAAGAAGTTACAATTTGAAGCTGAGGCTGAGACTAAGAGGTTGCAAGCTGAGGCTGAGACTAAGAGGTTGCAGATTGAGGCTGAGGCTAAGAAATTGGAGGCAGAAAGAGAAGACAAACGATTGGCTGCAGAAAGGGAAGAGAAGAAATTAGCTGCAGAAAGGGAAGCAGAAGATAAAAGATTACAAAGGGAACATGAGTTACGACTAAGGGAGTTTGAGTTTCAAGGCCATGCTCCTGAAAATGGTGCCAGTCCCTTTGCCTCTGATGCTACGGTTACTCAAGGAGCCTCAATCTCAGCTATGAATTTTCATTTAGATCATTTTGTTGAGAAAGACGATGATATTGAGAGCTATATAAATAGGTATGAGCTATTAGCTACCACGTATGGGTTAGAGAGAGAAAGGTGGAGCTTAAAGTTATCTCAGGGACTTCGGGGGGCAGCTTATGAAGTTTTTGCAAAAATGAGCAGAGGTGATCAGGAAAATTATGACATGCTAAAGCAGGCTCTTTTGTTAAGGTATGAAAAGAATGCAGAGTTTTACAGGAAAAAATTTAGGAATGCTAAACTACTGTCAGGTGAAACCTATCACCAGTTCTCTGCACGAATAGAGACATACTTGGAGAAATGGACTTCTCTGGGGAAAACCCAAGATCTTAAGGAAATGGTCCTTATAGAGCAACTAAGAGAGTCCATGGCTCCAGACCTGAGAAAGTTTCTCATGGAACAAGGTGCAGAGAGGCTGGATGAGTTGCTAAATGTTGCTGAAAGGTATCAAGCAGCTCAAGCAGAGGTAACAGGTAATAAAAAGAAACAGGTGGATAACTTTAGGGCACCACAGAACTTTAATAAATTTGATCCTAGGGATCAAAATAAAGGTAAGCACCAATTTGATAGGCCACGGTATGACAATAAAAATAAATTCCCACAATTCGATGAAAGGAAATATGATGAAAGAAAATCTTTCAACCAAGGAAAAAGGTGGTGTAAGAATTGTCAGATGGACAATCATGACACTGACCGTTGCAGAAGGAAACCTGTGTATATGGCAACCCTTCAGGTCAGGTCGACCTCAAGACAGGAGGAGGATATTATGTTAGATACCACTCCAGAAGAGATGAGGAAGGCACAGGCTGGGGATAAAACACTCAAGCCTTGTTTCAGAAAATTGTCAACTTGTCATACAACTCCAGGCAAGGGAGATTTTTACATGAAAAACAAGTTGATGTATAGGAAGACTGGAGCTAGATCCAAAGGTCAGGGACAGCTGGTTCTTCCTAAAAGATATAGGACAGAATTAATAAGGAGCCTACATGTGAAACCAGATGGGGACCATGAGAAGATAGGTACCATCATTCAAAAGGTGGCTCACAATTATTATTGGCCCAAAGCAAGATGGGACATTGAGAATTTTGTAGAAAGGTGTAGCATAGCACATGAGGGAACACCCACAAGTGGGAACAGGGATCAGGACCTGGACACGCCCCGGAGCAAAATCAGGCCTGACAATAAAAGGAAAAATAGATTTGATAAAGTGGACCAAATGGAATGGGAAGCCCCTTTTCACGGACAAGCTTCACTTAACTGTTTTACAATGGCCACTATGCGGAGAGTGCAAAAGGATGTCTTACCCCAGGATAAGCCGACAATCCCTCAATCGGACTTAAACAAACTGGAGGAAGAGGATGTAGAGAGGAAATCTCTCATCAAGAATTTTAAGTGGGGAGAAAGCCCCAAAAGAAAAATTGGTAGCGGTCGTTTTGTGAATGATAATTCTGGGAGGAAAAATCATCACTATAAAGCTTCAAGTGGAAGAGACCATACCGGTGCATGGACAAATAGGTCCACACAATTAAAGGTCCATATGTAGCTTTGTTAAGAACGTGGACTGATGAAAAGGCAGAGGAAAACATTACATCATCATACCAATATGTGAATGAGCTGACCACTCGGTTGAAAACTGGCTGGAAACTTGCCAATGAAAATTTGAAACAAGCCAGGAAGAAACATGCTGCCTATTATAACAGGAAGGCGAAAGACAGAAATTTGGCTGTGGGAGAGAAGGTACTGCTTCTTTTGCCCGGGAGTCAGAATAAGTTACAAATTGGATGGCAGGGTCCATATACAGTTCTAGAGAAGGTGTCTAGAACAAATTATAAGATAGATAAGAAGGGGAAAGAAAAAATCTATCATGTGAATCTCCTGAAGAAATATTTGGAAAGAGAACATCAGGAAGAGACACACTTGTTGACCTTGTCCATCGCCATGGAGATGAAAAAGGAACCACTTTCATCATTTGAATATCCATTACACCCCTGTGAGACAGCAGCACAGGTGAAAATCAGTACACATTTAACGAAAACTCAGAAAGAGAGAGTGCAACAGGTTCTAAAGAATCATGCAGAGGTGTTAACAGACCGACCAGGGCATACAAACCTATTGGAATATGATATGAAACTCATAGACTCCACACCTGTCTGTATGAAACCATATTCGATTCCGTTTGCTAAGGAAAAAGCTTTGAAGGAAGAGATAGACTATCTATTGAAGGAAGGAATTATTTCGCACAGTGAGTCTTCGTATAGTTCCGGGGTGGTACTCTTAAGGAAGCCCTCTGGAGAACATAGACTCTGTATAGATTACAGGAGACTGAATGCTATTACAGAAGGACAGGTGGATCCATTGCCGGATACAAATCAGCTGTTTGCCAGACTAAATAAAGCTAAATATTTCTCAAAAGTGGATCTGAGTAAAGGATACTATCAGATTCCAGTAAAGCCTGAGGTTAGACCATACCTAGCTTTTAGTACCTCAGAAGGACACTATGAGTTTAATAGATTGCCATTTGGATTGAAGAATGCGCCTAGTGTCTTCTCTAGAATGATGAGAAAATTATTGGATCCTCTGAATAATCCCTGTATAACAAATTTTATGGATGATATCCTTATAGCAACAGAAACATTTGAGGAACACATTGACTCTCTGAACATGCTGTTTGATCGACTTAGGGAGGCAAATTTAACAGCCCGACCAACCAAATGTTGCGTTGGATGTAAAGAATTGGAATTTTTGGGACACACAGTTTATCAGGGAAACATGACCCCTGACCCAAAGAATTTAGAGAAAACTACAGAAAGCCCCGAGACCACAAACCAAGAAGGACGTGAGATCCTTTGTCTCATTATGTGGTTTCTACCAGAAGTATATCAAAAACTTTAATTCCATATGTGCACCGTTAACTGAATTGACACGTAAAGGACATCCAGATCGCATTACATGGACTCCACAATGTGAAATGACTTACCAAGAATTGAAGGAAAAGCTCACAAGTAAACCCATTTTGAAATTACCTGACTTAAGTCAAGAATTCATAGTAAGGACGGATGCAAGTAATATTGGGTTAGGTGCAACTTTACTACAGAAATCAGATGCATTGGATGGGGAATTAAGCCCAGTGGCATATGCTAGCAGAAAGTTGAATAAAGCTGAAATCAACTACTCAACTAGCGAAAAAGAATGTCTTGCAGTAATATGGGCAATAAAGAAATTCAATATTTATCTATATGGGAAGGCATTTAAGTTGCAAACTGACCACAAACCTTTATCGTTTTTAGCACAGGCTAAGCATGAGAACTCTAGGTTACTCCGATGGTCTTTGCTTCTGGCTCCATATAATTTTAGCATTGAATATATATCTGGAAAAACCAATCTGGGAGCGGATTTTTTAAGCCGCCATCCGTGTGATGAGAATCACCGTAAACCCCAGAAATAATAATAAATTTCTCTATGTGTATATAGAATAAAGGACTGACATATAATGTCTGTTTTAAGAGGGGAGGTGTCATGAAATATTCTAATCCACATATATAAATTATTAGGTAAATATGAAGCCTAACAAATAAAATTAATAAAGAGAAGAGCAATGGTAAAATGACAGTGCTGTCACAAGGAATGTACTCGAAATCCCCCTTGTTTTCTGCTTCGTCTGCAAATTGTAACGCTTTCACGTTGATATAAAAGCTTACTGTATTATTACCCGCTTTCTTCAATGAAACGTGTGCTGTATTTCTTGGAAAAGCATTGAGAGGCCTGCGTAATGACCTAAATTAATCCTAACATTAATTATATTACGTTACCAAAACGAACGAACAGATGGACAAAAGGATAGCGAGAAGGGAGAGGCAGAAAGCCGAACACTAAACACGCTTCGCGCGATACGCAAATGCTGCCATCACGCGTGTAAGTCTACATGCACTAATTTTTTTTCAGACGGACAGTGATAAAATACACTACCCTTTCCCAGAGTTAGGTTTATAAATCATAAAAAACGCTTATTAGGAAAGATAACAATAGATGGGTTTACGGTTGAAAACATAACAGTACCCAGACAGCACATCTTCGAAACAGGAGGTAGAAGAAATTGCATATTTTGAACGCAGCCACGTAGCTCTTTTAAAGTGGGAAAATTGGGTTCCTTAGGGCTTGCTGACAAATAATATGTAAAACGTTACGCAAATAGTCCAGGAATTAATAAATTATACCCAAAATAAAATATTGGGGGTGCCTGACAGCATAAAATCATTTCTGCTCATAAGATTTTTTTTTAACGTGTTTGAAAAAAATTTACGTTACAGAAATAGCCTACCATGTAAACTTCAAATTGATTGGAGCGCAACAAATGAAAGCCCAACCACGATTGGTCGGGCTATAAATACTATCTTGGTTGTTAGGGGAGACGGGAAAAGATAACATTTTTTCAAACACTTGTCGAAACGGGGCTCATTGGTCAGACTCGCTGATATACACACTTGGGAGCGTTAGTTCGAAACCACTTGTTTAAATACACTTGATAAAGCATCAGTGCGTTGAAGCCAGCATATATTTGGCTAAATTAAAAGCCTGGAAGATAAGCAGAAGGAAATTTGTGCCAGTTTGTGCCAGAATTCATTGCTAATCAACGTATCTGTGTTATTCGTATGAATTGTGGGACAGTGGTCTTGATGGTACTGAGCAGCATCTGGTCAGAGATTTGCTGAATCCAGAGTCGGACAGCATACTCCTTGGTCCTTTTAGCTATCAGTGAGGTGTCTCCAGAGCCCAGAAGAGAATTCGAGCAGAGGAGTCCTCTCCTGCCGCCATCACTCAAGATAAGCAGAGTTGGCCAGCTGAGCTCAACATTATGTCCCCTCATCTTGAAATAACTTTATAAAAATACCATTCAGAGGGGAATTTACTTGTCTTAAAATCAGGAACTGTGAACATCTCCAATAATAGTCCCTAAAGACAAACTATTGAAGTCATGATGACCAATACCAACAGAGCTTGAACAAAACAAAACCAGTATTACCTCATTTTACTACTACACAACTGACACACATAGAACATTTGTACTAATATATGTCACTACAATATTCATATTAAATACATTCTGTACATAACTTGTAATTTAAATTGATTGTGATTCCTGGTTCCCTTGTGGTTGAATCAGGACACATATTCATTCATGCCAGTAATGAATACATATTGTTATTTGAAAGTTATCAGTGCCTCCTTTAAGATATTCTCATAGAGTGTTATATGTATGTGAGTTTCACAGTGTTGTCAAGAGTAGTGGATTAAATTAAATTGTTTATCTGTCTGTTGTTGTGACTTACACTTCTTCATACACATACCCTAGACACATAACGTAGCATCACACTATTCCAGAATAATTCTGACTGAGATAAAGAGATATGTGGTAGCAAGTAAGGTTATCTATAATACACTACTTTTAATAGATATAGATACCTTCACAGCTGATCTCAGTCAGTACACTAAGTCCACTATAAATATTTATAACATCCCACTTCACCACATCAGTGTCAGGAAAAGTATTAAACAGGATTATCCTTGAGAGATTAAAAGAGTCCATAGACAAGAAACTGAGAGATGAACAAGCAGGTTTTCGACAAAACAGATCATGTACAGATCAGATAGCCACTTTGAGAATAATAGTTGAACAAAGTCTGGAATGGAATTCACCACTATACATCGGATTTGTGGACTACGAAAAGGCATTTGACAGTGTAGACAGAGAATCACTTTGGAAATTGATGAGGCATTATGGAGTTCCCCTGAAGATCATTAATTTACAAGCATATGAAGACATGACATGCAGAGTTCTTCACGAAGGACAGCTTACAGAACCATTTGGGATAAGAACAGGAGTGCGACAGGGATGCCTCTTGTCTCCATTTCTTTTCTTACTAGCAATAGACTGGGTTATGAGATCATCGACAACACACAACAGCAATGGAATCCAGTGGACTCTGACTAAGCAGTTGGATGATCTGGATTTTGCTGATGACTTGGCTCTTCTGTCCCATAACCGTAATCAGATGCAGGACAAATTGAAAACACTCGATGAGAGGTCACAGCAATTGGGTCTGAAAATACACAGGGAAAAGACAAAAATAATGAGAATAAATGCAAGTAATGATAACAGGGTTGAACTTGAAGAAACACCAATACAAGATGTAGAATCGTACACATATCTTGGCAGCAATATAGACAAAGTTGTAGGGACAGAAAGTGATATCAAACTAAGAATACAAAAAGCAAAAGAAGCTTTCATTGCATTGGGAAATATATGGAGATCAAGAGAAATCGGATCCAACACGAAAATAAGAATCTTCAACTCAAATGTGAAGTCAGTCCTATTGTATGGCTCTGAAACATGGAGAACAACAAAGACAACAACCAAAAAGCTACAGACTTTCATAAATGGGTGCTTGCGTAGAATAGAGGGATTAAAATGGTCTGACAAGGTTACCAACGTGGAACTGGGGACAAGAACTAGACAAGTGCCAGTGGAACAAGAGATGAGAAGAAGACGATGGCGATGGATAGGACACAGACTGAGGAAACCTGTTGATAGCATTACAAGGCAGTCCTTGTTCTGGAACCCCCAGGGCAAGAGAGGCAGAGGTAGACCAAGAAGCACATGGAGAAGATAGCTGGAAACAGAGGTGAAAATGATGAGGAGAACGTGGAAAGAGATGATGGCACATGACAGGAGGACTTGGCATGTGTTTGTTGAAGGCCTATGCTCCTTTGGGAGGAGGGTTATGAAATACTAGGCCTAGCCTTTTTATGAGGCGACCAGTTCCCCTTCTCATTGCTTTCGCTTTTCCTAACTAAAGAGCAGAGTCAGGTACCCTTTTACACCTGGGTAGACTGAAACGAAACGCTACCAAGTTTCGATCCTGGAAGTCTGTAACTTTGCTGTGAGAGATAAGTGCCCTAACCTCTCTGCCAATCAGACGTTCAATCAACGAACATATTATAATTAATAAAGTATGTATCAATAATGGCATAAATAAGTGTTCCAGCATTTATAGATCACACTATTACTGATCTTATAAATAAAACGTCCAAGTTCTGACATTGCAGTTCGCTATAAAGCGCCACTACCGGGTAATGCTGTCTGTGATAATTTCTCGCCACTGAATTCTGATGTATCATCAAGATTCAAGCAAAAGTTGACAGGGAAAACGGTTATCGTTTCAATATGTTTTCACAGAAAATAAAAACCATTTTCACAGAAAATAAAAACCCATCAAACAGTAGCCCATTCTGTTATTATTAACAACAGTTTTCGTACTTCGAGAGCCGCGGTAGCGCAGTGGTTCACTAGCTTTAGAGCTCAGTGGTTCATAGTTCGATCCCCAGTTGAGTTGGGATTTTTTAGACCGCAAACAGCTCCGAGGTCGACCCAGCCTCATGAATTGGGTACCAGAGAAAATCTGGGAAGGTTAAAGGCGGCCGACCGACGTGATGCTGACCACATCACCACTAGTGTGCCGATGGTCAAGAAAATATCGACCAAACACCATACTCCCAATATGCCTCAATGGGCGTGTAACGGGATCCTTTATATTTATTTTTCTCTCGTCACATCAGGGGCAAAAACTGGTTTGACACTAATAACAACGAGTTGGTAAGAATATACTATGTATCTATTGTTTTCATACTGATACTCGAATGTTTGTGCAGTGATGACGCTGGTAAGCCATTGAGGTAGACTTGTTTTCATTATATTTATTCCATCAATATTTTGTGGCATCTAAAGTGTGGGTGCGAGTTCATATAACGGAGAAAGTGTTAGAAAAGGAGGGAAGCGGAGAGTAGGAAGGAAGGCGACAAAAAATGTAGTGAACGAGTCTCCACCCGGCAAAGGTCAAGTATGTACATCGAAATGAACACAACGGCAGAACTAAAAAGATGATGGAAAAAATAAAACGTGGGGGGAGATAAATAGGCGCTAGAACGAAAACGTCAGCTCCCCGCGACGCTTCATGGCAAGAATGGGCCGGAAAAGTAATTAAGTCAAGCCTACCTCAATGGGACTTTCGGTCCCACGAACCATACAAGCGTACAATAACAACAACAAAATGAAGTCCCCAAACGCGGGCAAACGTTATTTTAACTACCAGATCTACGTTATTTTAACTACCAGATCTACGTTATTACTTCAGCCTGATGAGTCTGCGCTCTATACCGTTGGCAGCGCTGAAAAACAACGCCACCAAGGTATATACACGGCATAAAGCATTTCAGGTGGTCAGTTTAGATAAAATTCACATTTAGTAACATAAGCGAGATCACAATGAGTACCTAATACCGCATTAGACTACGAATCGTGGTAACGAATTGAAGATCCGACCAACGCATCCTCAAAGAAAGCCCGCTACTTGCCAAGCGAATGGAGAAAAACCAGCCGAACAACCCTGATACAGGCTGGTGAATGACAAGTGTCGTTTTAAGTGACGCGTACGTACCCCATTGACTGCTCGCTTGCTGGTCGGGTAAATATGCTCTGTACTAGTTTAAAACAAAAAAAAACTTCATAGAAATCGATGGCAGCAAATGAGGGTTTATCGACTTAACATTGACTATTGGAGAACACGGAAGTTCGCATACACACAACAAGAACAAAAAATCCTACGGCCATAAACTGTACTCATTTTGAGAGATTATGACGATATTCGTGTACACGTAGAAGCGGTAACTGAATAATGCTAACAAATCCCACTTGCCTAGAAACAGAGCGAGTGAATGAATACAGCTGTACCTCGGAGATGTTGCGGGTTCGGTTCCAGATCACCGTAATAAAGCGAATATCGCAATAAAGCGGCTCATACCCATTTTTTTTGGCTTCCCAGTGCATATCAAATCCTAAAATCATGTCTATTAAGTCAATAGCGCTAGCTCTAAAAAAAACAAAAAAAAACAAATGTACCGTAAAATTAAAAATACTTTATTGCTAAAAAAAATGCTAATCTTTATCATCTGAGCCTAAATCTATCGGAAGAAGAAGGCACATTCTAATAAATAAACATAAATAATTTGAAGAAAAAAAAGCGCAATAAAGCGAGGTATACCTGTAGTCACATTAAATTATCGACACTAGCGTATTGGCCATTTGGACCAGACAAACAGAGCTATGTAAGCATGATAGCAAAGAGGCCGTGTTCACAGCTCAATCGATGTATTTTACCGGCATATGCACGGTTACACTATTTTGTCTACACAAGACGCTCCACAGATAACAAAAGGTAAAGGTCATTCCATAGCAGATACTGCCGTAGGGGGGTAAGGTGTAAGAAGCCTCACTATACCAGGCCCCACCTGTATAAGGTACGATGATAGTTCCATTCCTCGCAGCCTGTGCTTTTCCTAACTGAAGTGCACTCAGGTACTCATTTACAGCTATGTAGACTCGAGCGTGATGTCTATACATAATACGTCAGTGTTTTTTCAAACAAAATATAACACATATTATGTCTATACATAATACGTCAGTTTTTTTTTAAAACAAAATAATACAACACATATTATGCCTATACATAATACGTCAGTTTAAAAAAAAACAAAATACAACACATATGAGGTCTATAGAAATGGGTCAGTTTTTTTTTTAAAAACAAAATACAACACATATTGTGCCTATACATAATACGGCAGTTTGTTTTTAAACATAATACAACACATATTATGTCTATACATAATACGTCAGTTTTTTCAGTAAACAAAATACAACACATATTATGTCTAAATAAATTAATAATACGTAAGTTTTTTCAGTAAACAAAATACAACACATATTATGTCTAAATAAATTAATAATACGTCAGTTTTTTTCAGTAAACAAAATACAACACATATTATGTCTAAATAAATTAATAATACGTCAGTTTGTTCAGTAAACAAAATACAACACATATTATGTCTAAATAAATTAATAATACGTCAGTTTTTTCAATAAACAAAATACAACACATATTTTATCGACACTAGATATAAATTTCTAGGTAAACAAAGCACGACACATATTTTGTCTATACAAGGCATGACATCTCTGAAGAGACCACAATTCCGTCAACAGAAATGGGTCCCAGAAGCAGAGCGCCAAGAAGGAGAAGCCGACCAAAAACAATCCATTAGTAACGTCTTGACGGACATTTTTTTCTTGTCCTCTGTGATTCGCAGCTACGCAATAGAAACGATCACACGAGTGAGTCCAAACTTCAATTTTTTTTAAAACAGAACTTGAGCCTTTTTCGATTTCGCTTCACCTCCAAATTTATAAAAAGAAGATATGGAACGAACTAGAATGGATGGTACAGTTCAGAAGGGCTTGGGCATGAACTAATTAAGTCATGTGCTCCACATGGAGCTGAAACATAAAGAACGAGAAAAGTTTTTTACCAATACTGTGAAAGTCCTTCTTGCCTTCCCTATTCTTAAATCTGCATTCAATGCGCCACAGGTGTCATCTACATAAAGTGCCGTAGGGAATTTACATACCTATAGTCACGCACTCATCTTAACGTACAAAGTGCTGCATTTTTTTTTAAAAAGGCAAGCATGACACATATGCAGCGGTCGTGTAGGCATAAGGTAGATCTCAATCTATCGGTAGTTCACAGGGGATGATTTCGTAATTTCTAATGAGGTGAAGGAGGACAAGAAAATGTAATTAAAAGCCAGAGAAATTTCGGCCTAGCTCTCTTCTGCCATAACTTAAAAAAAACGCGGCGTCCACGTGATTAAATGCGCTTGTTTTTTATTTTCCATTCCCAATGAAAATTCACGAGCTAACTTCCCAAAATTCACTTTTTCGGGAACTGCAGAAGATAGGAAACCGATCTTTTCTTTGAAATGGAGTTAACTTTTGCTCAAATATAATTTAGTTTGAATTTTCTACCGATATGTTTGTTGATCGAACTGCAGGAAGCAGATCACGGGCAGAGATAAAATTTGCATAAACACAGCACGTATTCCAAATACTCTGAAACGTGAAAACAGGCATAATTTTATCAAGGTAGATCTTTAGACAGCTCAGTGTGTATAAAGTACATCCCCACGGCTTCTGTGTTGCCTTCTACTACATTAATGGTTGTCTTTAACATGCGCACTATTCTCTTCCGAGATAGGCATAAATAGGGAGAAGGGATTTTGCTTTTTGGAATTACTGTAAACACGCAAAGAAATTTTTAAAAAAAGTATAGTTTCGACAGAAGAGAAGAAAGAGACGGAAGAAAATGCAAATTTGTAGGGGCCCACACATATGTGGTGTCCACACAGAAAAAATGTATATTTTTCCAAAATGCTATAATACACGACAAACTAATAAGGGCGAAAGTTCATTGTACAAGATAACACTGACCTCACACGAGTTTCACCTGGGGAACATCTTCACGGTAGTTAAGATACCGACGAACACCCATGAAGCGACCGGATTAGAGCGCTTTTATAGCGTGTTGTTCGGTAGTGAAGATTAGATGAAAGTTCTAGTTCAGCTCCAACCCTTTTCGAGAACGGGGCATTTTATATAGCGATTCCCCACAATCTTTCTAAATTAGTAGTGGGGAAAGGGGAACACGAGGCCGAAACGGCTAGGGACCACTGCTCTATTCCGGTCCTGCTTAAAATGCCCAAGGTCCTCCCATCATTTCTTCCCAACGCCCCCTTCACAATCCCCTTCCTTTAGGCGGAGAACCGCTGGCCTTGTTAAATACGCTTTCGATCTTGCGTTCTGTGTGACAACAATGTTGACTAGAAGTACAGAAGTCTGAAGACCGTGTCAAAAGTGAAAGTTAGAAAAGAACCCAAAAATCGTAAAATGCGACTAAGGAGGGTTGGGCACGGTACTGGCTACTCCATCCTGTAGAAACTTTAAGGAAAAAAAAAAACGTCAACAACAACAAGTGATCCATAGCAAGTTATTCAAGTAGTTCAAATCAGCTATACAAGAGGGTAGAAGGTTTTCTATCAAGCATGTCTATGATGCAACTCAGTCAGTTTACTTTTTACTGATTATCTGTTGTTAGTTAGTACATAACCAATCTAGTTATGTGTCCATAACCTTCTTGAATATTTGAACAAGATGTTTCCTTACAACCATACTGTGCTATTTTGCTTACTCTATTAATTTATCTCCTCTCATTTCTTTATCCAAATCCGTAAAAGGCTGTAACATCTTTCCCTGCAGAGGGCTGACAACCTCAACAGAATTAAGGCAACTTTCTGTGATTTGGTGGTCGAACACAGCTATTAAATGTAATCTGTCAGATATGGGAACGCATATCTACTGGTTTTCCCACTCACTCTGACTAGTAAAGCTCTGATATATTCCAAAATCCCTTGATTGCTGTTGGCTGCTCTATGTCAGTTATTACTCCTATTCCTCATACGTGCTAGCCACTGCTGAAGTATATTTCACACTCATCTGATCACTTTGTACCTGCACATGTCCATTTCCTCTCTGGAATATTTATCTTCATTTTCTTTTTTTCCATTTCTCTCAATACATTTTCTAGTTCTGCTGCTTCTGTCGGTGATCTAACATTTCACATAACTATTCTAATGTTGTTAGATTTACCAACAATAGCTTGACTACAGCCTGGTAACACACGTGGCTCGTTATTTTCCTTACTAGATAAACATTTCCCCCTGGGATTTCCATTAACGTCATTCACCATCATCATTCATAACCCTCCACTCCCAAAGGAGTATAAGCCTTCAACAAACACATGCTAAGTCCTCCTGTCATGTGCCATCATCTCAAGTTCTTTCCAAGCTCTCCTCATCATTTTCACCTCTGTTTCCAGCTCTCTTCTCAGTGTGCTTCTTGGTCTACCTCTGCCTCTCTTGCCCTGGGGGTTCCAGAACAAGGACTGCCTTGTAATGCTATCAACAGGTTTCCTCAGTGTGTGTCCTATCCATTGCCATAGTCTTCTTCTCATCTCTTGTTCCACTGGCACTTGTCTGGTTCTTGTCATCAGTTCCACGTTGGTAACCTTGTCATACCATTTTAATCCCTCTATTCTACGCAAGCACCCATTTATGAAAGTCTGTAGCTTTTTGGTTGTTGTCTTTGTTGTTCTCCATGTTTCAGAGCCATACAATAGGACTGACTTCACATTTGAGTTGAAGATTCTTATTTTCGTGTTGGATCCGATTTCTCTTGATCTCCATATATTTCCCAATGCAATGAAAGCTCCTCTTGCTTTTTGTATCCTTATTTTGATATCACTGTCTGTCCCTCCAGCTTTGTTTATATTACTGCCAAGATATGTGTATGATTCTACATCTTGAATTGGTGTTTCTTCAAGTTCAACCCTGTTATCATTACCTGCATTTATTCTCATTATTTTTGTCTTTTCCCTGTGTATTTTCAGACCCAATTGCTGTGACCTCTCATCGATTTGTCCTGCATCTGTTTACGGTTGTGGGACAGAAGAGCCAAGTCATCAGCAAAATCCAGATCATCCAACTGCTTAGTCAGAGTCCACTGGATGCCATTTCTGTTGTGTGTTGTCGATGTTCTCCATCATCAAGTGTACATATATGTTTTGATACTCTACTGTTCTTGGTTCTTATGACAGACCACAGTATCTTATATGTCTTGCTGAAGTGCTAATTAACTGAACTCTAAACCAGCTGCATTTTAGTTCTTTCTAAGCTCAAACTGATGAATACTATTAACCAAGGACAACAGATTGTGCATTCATAATGAGCAGACTACCAAGAAGCTCCTGGGGGTCTCTGAGGAGGACAAGAAAAACTAGGACTACTACCATCTCAGGCATGCTGTACGAGGCAACTAGCATGAGGTTGTGCATGAGGTTGGCAACCTCATCATGTCAAATAAATTGTTACAGAAACCACCGCTGCAAGAGCATGTGGATACTTCACTGCAGGCTTCCAGCTAGGGGACCACAGGCAGTGATGGCTCCCATCTTCATATGGAGCTAAACGGGAAAAGAAGAAGTAATAAAACACACCTCAAGTGCTGAGTTACTCAGTGAACATTTGGCTTCAATTACCGTACATGTTAACACCAGTCTCCTAGTGGAGTACAGTTTTCTTACTGGATCATTCACAACAGATGCTCTGTGCTGACATTGTCTAACTGCCTGATTATCCATCAGTCAGCTAGCCAAGTCTAGCACCAACGAGAATCCCAATGTGTATATATAGGAATCACACATTCTATATGTATTTTTGTGGTGGGTAGGTTTCTAATTTTTAAATTTTGCCAGGGCAGTGGCCTGATAGGCCTACTCTTTGCGATTTCCAACTGCCGTAGGACTTTCAAATTGCGCAATTTGCACTAGGAACCTCCTATTTTTTCGCCCTTATCCAAGAAGGCTAGGCATCCAATCTCACTACCCAGGAGACCAGGGGAGAGTATGACATCATTAGGACCACTGGTTCTGAAGAAAAGATCTATCTCTCTGGCTCCCTTAGGTAGCAGTGGCTATACACTTCCTGTCTTGTCGTATGTCTCTGTCACTCACACAGTAACCTCCAGCTCCAGTTCCGATATAGTGCTTCTCCTCCAAGTGTTCCTTTATCCTTCCATCTTCCTCTCTCATGCTGCACTTTCTAGATTAATTTCTGATGAGCTATAATCTGTTTTATCGGTTCTGTCTGATCCATCTCCACTTCATTTTCTGAACTGTTGCTTCGCAGGATCTGTTTGGTTCTGTTCTATACATCTTCATCTCTGACTATTCCTGTCACTCAATTGTTATGATCACTCTTAAGCATCTGTTTATGACTGTGTGTAATTTTATGTTGATCTTGTTCTCAGCATTTCTGTTTAGTACATTAAGCCACCATAACAAAGTATAGGTAGTTCCATAACAGATACTACCCTAGGTGAAGTGTTAGAGACTTCACTGTACTAGGTCTCATCATTATGGGGTTGGGTGACCAGTTTCATTTCTCTCTGCCTTTGCCTTCCCTAATTCAAGAGCAGATTCAGGTACCCCTTTACATCTGGGTAAACTGGAGGGTGACACCACCTGGTTTCAAACCAAGAACTCGATAAGTTCATGTGAGGCAAACGCTCTAACCACTCTGCCAATCTGATGCTCATTTCAAACATTAAGCAGCGTTAAAAAGCTACCGGTAGTCCCATAGCAGGTACTGTTCATAGGGGAGCAAAGAGTTAAAGATTTCACTACACGAGGTCAGTGGGGTGATCTGTTCTCTTCGTCACTGCCTCTGTCTTCTCTTCCATAATCATGTGCCCATTTAAGCTGGTAAACTGACGCTCTTCCAGGTTTCTACTCCCAAAACATGATAACTCTTCTGTGAAAGGCATGGCTCTAACCACTTTGCCAATCAGACTCTCAAACTGCCTTAAATGCTGTTCTAAAGATTTAAGGATTTCACTTCACATTACTTTTGGTCATAAAGCTACAGAAGGACAAATCAGATTACAACCTTTTATTATGATAACAAGCTTAGCAGCACTGAGATAATACACAACTACACACACAAAAATATGTATCCTAGAGATCCGAACACAGGCATTCAAAGTGATAACTCTGTCTTCCCTTCAGAAAGCATTCAAAGTGAAAACTGCCTTCCCTTTCCCAGATGTATTCTGCTACTCACTCAACTGCAGCAACTAATGGATGCTTTCATTAGCAGAATATCAGAAAAAACCAATTTTAACTTTGGCAGTTAAGCTTCATTCAACGCTTAAGGTCACAGAATGAACTATATTCATACACGTCACCAGCGAGGACTGTGGTGTCCTGTACAGTATAGGATCACTGCCCCCTACCAAATCATGTTGTATAAGGTGACTAAGGAGTTTATGCATGCAACTTCACCATAGAAAATAAACTGCTACTAAATCCATTACTGAAAGAGCACATTAAGTGCTTTGGGCCACACCTCCTGCAAGGAGGCTAAATCCATTGGTGGCATCAAGCTCCTTAACTCTGTATCTCCTCCAAGCCAGTAGTACTAAGGTCATGTACATCCTGATATTCCCATAACGGTTCATTAATGAGTCATAGTTAACCTCAAGTCCTACCTTTACTTAATCACACTTTACTTTTTTTTCAAATGGAGTAATTTAATAGTACCTATTTTTGGGACATTAACATAAAGTTAGAAGGATGTTAGTTTCGAACTGAGTTTTTCTCAGTTCATTATTTATCAACGAGTTGAATATCTCCAAATTCTGTGCAGCAAATTAGGCCTTAATACTGGAACATTATTATTATGATGCATAACTGCAAAAAATTGATGTAGGAAGCTCCTCTGAGTTGCTCAAACTGAAGAATACTATTTCACTTGATAAGTAAGAAAAATATTGTTTAAACTATTTCTTATTTTATTTTCCTTCCTTACAACCTCACTGCTAGATAAATTTTGCTCTTTTAAAAGATAGATTATTCTGTTTTCTACAACCTGCAACATGGATTATGAATTTATCATAAACAGTTATATAACTTTTTTAAGGTTACATTTGACTTGACTTTGAGACTGAAATTTCATGCACGGCCTAAGGGGAGTAGCCCCAAAATTTCATTCAGAAGAAGTTAAGGAGCAAAAAAGGAAAGAGAGGACACA
The DNA here is from genome assembly GCA_024509875.1 of Oreohelix idahoensis. Lineage (NCBI taxonomy): Eukaryota > Metazoa > Mollusca > Gastropoda > Stylommatophora > Oreohelicidae > Oreohelix > Oreohelix idahoensis. Next base: position 301,525 of record JAMPIV010005706.1, on the reverse strand, counting down.
AGTAAAATATCTACTCAATGTAGTATAGATAAACCAGTACTGAATGATAATCCCTAAGTTTTACTGAGTTTAAATTATGTGTTCTTTGTTAAGAAATTTGATGCACAGCAAAGGGGAGTAACCCCAAAATATCCTGGACAGAAAGAGTTAAGGCACAAAAAAGAAAACTAGAGAACACAAGAAAATTGTCTACTCAATGTAGTTTACATTGCACTGATTGGGTTATCCCTTAGTTTTACAGAGAGATTCTTTGTACTTAATATTTTTATTCTACTATTCCTCGCAGACAGCAATTCTTTCATTGTAGGATATCTTCAAGTGATGTTAATCTTCCACTGTCAAGTTATGTTTTTAGGGAAGTTTCTGTCCATGCAGTTCATTGCAAAGATGGCTAGCCAGCATTGGCCATAAATGAAACATGATGAGATGCATTAATTAAACCATATGAAAAGCATGGAAAAATAAAAAAATTGTTAAAAATAAAATTAGTCTTTTAAAAAAAGTATATTTGACTAGACAAGTTAAGGGGCTTTTAATATTTACTTAGTTTTAGGCAGTGTTCTATTTCTGGCTTTGGTTGTTGTAAATATCCATTTTATACTTGCAAGTAATTCTTTCTGTACCTTGTGCATTAGCCTTTGTAAGTGTGACTGTGTGTATGTAAATGTGTGCATATACATATATATATACATAAGCATATATACATGTGTATATACATATGTGCATGTAGATGTGTCATGTGCCTTTTGTGTGTGTAAGTATGTGAAACAGAGAGAAAGAAAAAGAGAGAAAGACAGAGAGAGAGCAAGACAGAGAGAGCAAGACAGAGAGAGCAACAGACTGTGAGAGAGAAAGAAAGAAAGAGAGAGAAAGACAGAGAGAGAGAGAGCAAGACAGAGAGAGCAAGACAGAGAGAGCAACAGACTGTGAGAGAGAAAGAAAGAGAGAGAAAGACACAGAGAGAGAGAGAGAGAGAGAGAGAGAGAGAGAGAGAGAGAGAGAGAGAGAGAGCAACAGACTGTGAGAGAGAAAGAAAGAGAGAGAAAGACAGAGAGAGAGAGAGAGAGAGAGAGAGAGAGAGAGAGAGAGAGAGAGAGAGAGAGAGAGAGAGAGAGAGAGAGAGAGAGAGAGCAAGAAAGAGAGAGCAACAGACTGTGAGAGAGAAAGAAAGAAAGAGAGAGAAAGACAGAGAGAGAGACAGAGAGAGACAGAGAGAGAGAGAGAGAGAGAGAGAGACAGACAGACAGACAGACAGACAGACAGACAGACAGACAGACAGACAGAAAGAGCAACAGACTGTGAGAGAGAGAGAAAGAAAGAGAGAAAGACAGACAGACAGACAGAGAGAGAGAGAGAGAGAGAGAGAGAGAGAGAGAGAGAGAGAGAGAGAGAGAGAGAGAGAGAGAGAGAGAGAGAGAGAGAGAGAGAGAGAGAGAGAGAGAGAGAGAGAGAGCAACAGACTGTGAGAGAGAAAGAAAGAGAGAGAAAGACAGACTGACAGAGAGTGTGAGACAGAGAGAGAGAGCAACAGACTGGGAGAGAGACAGGAAGAGATAGAGATAGCATACATATTAACCTCCCGGCAACTGATCTTCCATCAATACAAGCATGGCTTACCTGAAGCAGTGTCTTCCTCTGAAGTCAAATCTAGCTGAGACTTGAACTCCACTGTATGGTCTACTCTCTGGGCCCACCTCCCTTTGGGTTGAACATGCTCTTGGCTACTCTCAGATCCCTCTGAACAAGTTTCTCCGAACTAACAGTAAAAAAAAAAAAACAATAACATATATATATATATTTCTTGGCATGTCCGCTAACAAAATCCAAGCAAGCAGAAATAATCACAGCTCTTGAGATTTATTGCAATTTAGTCATCGTCAGGGAAAAACACTCTGTCTGAATTTTTTTAATATTTCAATTACCCCTATACTGTGACTCAATGGAATTATATAAAGTAAATACATTTATTGCTGGTGACAAGTTCACATTTTTGCTACTATTAGGTATTGTGTGAACAAAAACATAGATAGTTAAAATAAATAAGCAGAGTGGGGCAATTAGCAGCATAAACAAAATGCTTCACACTCATTTATCTCTATAAGTAGATAACTGCCATCTCCAATATCCACAGAAAGCTTCACATTTATTTTTTCCTTTTAAGCAGATAACTGCTATCTCCAAATGAAGATATACTTTCAGCTGTGTGTTCATGATTCCTGAATTCACTAATATGCCCATTTAATTTTATGGCCAACTTAACACAACACTTAATACAGTACCACTCAACAACTACAGAAAACATGCAAATTCTTCAACAAGGCATTGGCTGTGAAAGAGCCAATAGCTTAGCAGCCCCAGTTAAACAACATCATAGTCAATTAAAAAAAAAAAACAATATATATGCTGACTGAAAGCATGAAACAAGGAAAATATGATGGTAGACTGCCATGGGCAGGAACGCTTGGAGAGGTTCTGCTGAAGATCCACACTCTAGAGGTGGCTGAAAGCCAAAGAGAAATATTACTATAATAAACTGTTTATATCTAACGTGGAACAAATGACAAGAACTAGACAGGTGCCAGTGGAACAAGAAATGAGAAAAAGACGCTGGAGATGGATAGGACACACATTGAGAAAACCTGTTCATAGCATTACCAGACAATCCCTGTTCTGGAATCCCCAGAAGAAGACCAAAGAACACCTGGAAAAGACAACTGGAGACAGACATGATGGGGATGACAAAGACATGGACAGGTCCTAAGCTGATCTCACAAGACAGGAAGACTGGGCATAAGTTTGCTGAAGACTTATGCTTCTTGGGCAGTTTACAAGTGAAGAAGAAGAAGACTGTTTACTTACTTTAGCCTTGGCCCAGTTGGGTAACTGCCCGATGCTGAACCTGTAGTCCAAACTGGCATGGCTTGCTCCATCATCAAACATATCCAAACTCACATCTTCTGAATGACCATTGCCCTCATCTTTACCATCAATAATATCATCGTCCAGCATAGAAATGTGGCCTGTTGATGCAGACTTCACCACAGGGAAGCTTCCATCCACAGCCGGGTTGTCTATCATCACTGGATTAGGCATCAATGACTGATCTGACCTATATTAAAAAAAAGGTAAACAAAAGGTAAAGGTTACACGCCCATTGAGGCATATTGGGAATATGGTGTTAGGCCCATATTATCTTGACCGTCGGCACACTAGGGGTGATGTGGTCGGCATCACGCTGGCCGCCTTAACCTTCCCAGAGTTGCTCTGGTACCCATTTGGGGCTGGGTCGACCCAGGAGCCGTTTGTGGCCTAAAAAATTCCCACCTCATCTGGGGATCGAACCACAGACCACTGCGCTAGGAAGCCAGTGCACTAACCACTATGCTACCGCGGCTCATTTGCTACCGCGGCTACTTACAGTGACCTATATAGGGAAAAGAAATTACCACACTATTAAGGGGAAAAAAAAACAAACAAACTGTTTAGTTATTTTGTGTGATAACAGCCTTTATCAGGAGTAAACCCAGGGCTTCATCTTGCTAGCTGACAGATTCTAGTAGTCCTTTTCAGGGCATAGTATTTATCAACGCTGCGCTACAGTTCTGACACGGAAGTCTATTTTGTTTTAGCTGGCGGTTGTGTTCTAAAACACTAACAAGGACTTCTGTCTAGGGTTGAAAGAAGTGTGCCTCATCACAAAAAAGTCACATATTTCAGAAAACTTGATTTAAAAGCTAAGTAATGAGACATTTAAATGCTAACACTCTAGAGATGAGAATCATTATCAAAGACCTCCTACTGCAATCTTTCCACTCCAAGAAAAATGTTCAACAGTTGAAAGCCACTTCTGTTATTCTTTCAGGTCCAGAAGGAAAAGCAGAACTAGGTAAGGCAAAATAAAATGATGCCAGAAGTAGAATCAAGTGGATAAAGAGAGAGAATAATTAACATAAAATCCAACAGAGAAGTTAGAAAAAAAAAAAGCAACTTCGCATATATTAACTTACTTTATAAACACAGCATCAGCAGACAATAAATGTGCTAATAAAAATCTGGAAAAGTAAACACAGTGATGAACAGACTAAATCATATGATGAAGATTCAAGTCTACAGTCTGAAAGCAAAGCACAGGCTGCAACAAGTCTGCATAACAACCTTTCTCTTGTACGGCACAGAAACAAAAAAATACATATAGAAAAATAGAACACATTGCAAAAGACTGTTTTAAGAAGGCTATGAGGAGTAATACTGGAAGACAAAGTAAGTTAACACAGAAATCTAACAAAAGATAGGTAAAATGAACATAAATCTTGCAATGAAATCAGAGGAGATAAAACTGGATTCATCACATACTAGGCATGAAACAAACATGATGACCAACACAATCAATGGACTGCTGGGGGAATAGAAAGAAAGTAGTACCAGAGAAACATGGAGACAGAACTGAGGTATAGTTTAAACTGAATAAGAAAAACACGAGAAAGAGGCCCAGGACAGAACCGGATAAGAAGTTTTGTCCCTCTTATGCGTCTCCAGGCTTTATGAGGCCCAGGACTGGACTGGATCAGAACATTTGTCTGTCTTATAGCATGCGGTGAAGTCCGACTTGGGAACAAGAGAAAGAGGACACCTTGGTGGACAGAGGAAGTCAAAGAGAAAATAAGAGAGAAGAAAATGGCATGGAAACAATACTTAGGAGCTAGAAACACAACAGGACAGATGGAAAAATATAGAGAATATGTGACACTCAGAACAGAAGCAAAGAACAAGGTGCTAGCAGCAAAACAGAAGTCCTGGGAAGAATTTGGAGAAAAGCTAGAAAAAGATGCACAAGAAAACCAGAAATTGTTCTATAAGACCCTAAAGAACATGAGAAAGGAAAAACAATGCCCTCTCAAATTTATAAAGGACAAGCAAGGCAAATTGCTTACTGCCCCGAAGGAAGTAATGAAAAGATGGAAAGAATATTTCTCAGAACTCCTGGATGGTGAGCATGGTGAAGCATCAGAAATGATAACCACTAGCACAGAAGAGAAAACCAATGATGGTGAAGATGACATAAAGATGGAAGAACTGAAGGCAGCACTGGAGAAAATCAAGATGGGCAAAGCAGCAGGGCATGATGGTATAACACCAGAAATGGTGAAGTACATGGGAGCATCAGGCGACCTATTACTCTTAAGGGTTCTACAGGCAGCGTGGTACAACAAGACCATACCAAAGGATTGGGAGATTGCCATCATAACACCAATTTTCAAAAAGGGTGACAATCGACAGTGTGGAAACCATAGAGGCATATCCCTTCTCAGTGTCCCTGGTAAAATCTACNCTAGAATCCTAGAGCAGAGACTCCGACGCCTAGCTGAGCCACAATTGGATGAGGTCCAGTGCGGATTCCGAGCAAACCGAAGTACTCAAGACCTAATCTTCACACTCAGACAGCTGAGTGAAAAGGCCCTTGAGTATAAGAGTGAGATCCATCTTTGTTTCATAGATCTGGAAAAGGCGTTTGACAGGGTCCCCTGGAGCAAACTTTGGGATTGTTTGGCAAGGAAGAACATTCCAGCACCTCTGATTCATGCAATACAGAGCTTCTACAAGTCTTGCAGAAATTATGTGAGGACAGCAAACCATAAGTGAGAAGAGTTCAGGACCACCACTGGTGTAAGACAAGGTGATATCCTGTCACCTTACCTTTTCATACTCCTCATGGACGATGTCATTAAGGCATGTAAGGAGAGAACAAGAAAGTATTCAGTGGGGTACTGGAAGATGAGACAGGTCTGTATTTCGGAGCTGGCATTTGCTGATGATGTTGCCCTGATTGCTAAATCAGAGGCACATCTCCAATTCAACCTGCAAGTCTGGAAAGAAGAGCTGGAGAAGAGAGGGATGGTCATAAGCAGCTCTAAAACAAAATCCATGGTGATATCACGAGAAGAAAGAAGACATCAGATTAAGCTGGGAGAACAGGTCGACCCCTTTAAATACCTCGGAGCTATTATTGACCGAAAGGGAGGCATCAAAGAAGAGTTGGCCACTCGAAAAGCAGCAGCTGGGAGACTTTTTCAGGCCATAAATCGAGGATTCCTCAGCAAGAGAGAGGTTGGTAAGAAAACGAAGATGGCTGTATACCGCTCCACCTATGTCCCAGTCTTGACATATGAATGCAAGTCATGGGCAATGACTACAAGCCAGATCCAAACCTCAGAAATGAGATATCTGAGGAAGGTGGTTGAAGTAACAAGAAGAGACATGGTACGCAACCAGACGATATGTCAAGGCCTTAAATCCCACCCCCTGCAGACCCAAGTAGAACAGTACCAACTAAGATGGTTTGGCCATGTCTGCAGAATGGGAGAAGACAGGCTACCACGACAAGCATGGGAAACAAAGAGCCAAGGATCCAGACCCCCAGGACGACCCAGAGTCCGCTGGGAGGACAACATTAGACAATCTATGAAGGACCGAGGACTAGAATGTAACCAGGCCAGGAGGAAGACAACTGATAGGATAGTCTGGCGCTCTCTCTTCCAAACCTCTACACCTCACGGTAGAAGGGGAACGACTAAGTAAGTAAGTAAGTCTGTCTTATGCATCTCCAGGTTTTATAATTCTTTAATAAAGATGTAAAAACACACAAAAAAGGCAAAATCTAGAGTCTGGCATCACAAGAATGTTAAATGCTGGGCAAGAAAAAAATTAGGACAAAAATAATTTACGTAATAGCTAGGCTAAATGTTCTGGACGGTGATCAAGTAAAATAATTTACTTAGCAGCTAAGCGAAATATGTTTTGGATAACGAAGTGGCAAAAATGATTTACTTAGAAGTTAAGCTATTTATGCTTTGAACAGTGACGCAGTAAAAATAATTTACTAAACAGCTAAGCTTAATGTTTTGAACAAAGAAACTGTAAAAATCATTTACCTAGTAGTTAAATGTAAAATGTTTTGAAAAGAGAAGGAACAAAAATCGTTTGTTTAGTAGCTATATAATTTACACTTAACCACTATCATTTCACATGTTTAGGAACATACAGTGGCTACTAAACATTGCAGGAAACACAAGATCTCTAGGGGCACTTCTAAAAATTTCTTGTGTATGTAGTTTCACACTGATACTAAAAAATCTCGTGTCCAAGACACAGGTCATTTCCATAATAATGTTAAAGTAATTAAAATTATTGTTCTTCTTTTTATTTTTTTTTTACAAATTGTATCTTCTAGTGTAAGAACAACATACATAATATGTAAATATTTAAAAAATATTGGATAAAAGTCATGAGAATCAGTGTGACAAAATGGATTAATGGCAATAAGGACTAAATGAACACAACAAATGTAGAAAGCTAGCTGTGAGTAAACTATGTACCAATAATAGCCAATCTAAATTTAAAGAAAAATTGAACAATTGTACCTATACAAGTACGCATAATTACCACATTTATGAATAAAAAGAAGCCAAATTTATTACAAATTTAAAAAGCTTAAAGTCGAGGCACTAAATTCGAAGTGCCTATGCAGTTACAGAAGCTGTATCGAGTCAGACGAAGGCTGGAAAGAGTTATTAAATGCACCCTGTTTTGTTTAACAAAAATACTTTGTTTTCTTATCTTCAGATATCTAGAAATACATTTTTTTTCAAGTCACTTGCCTAAAGTAATCTGTGTCCTTCATTGTCTTCCCCAACTCTAGTAACCTTCCTTTCATCTGGTTTGTCATGTCTGCAGGAAGTCGCCACACATATATGCAACTACAAAAAAGAAAGATACTATTTGTGCTGAGAAATAAAAATGTTATGACCAATTTAACAATGTGTTCTGTATACAATTATCTCCTCACATCATATTAATTAATGTCTGTAAAAATAAGATAATGGATGACTTTTAGGATAAACAAAGTGTATCATCATTATATATATTTATCTTTGTGGTGAACAAAAATGAGGTAATAGGGAAAAATACTGCCCATGTTATGACTATAATGTCTTCATCAGGGACAGGACATAATAAACACTTTAGAAAAAGAGTTTTGTTTTGCTTATTTGTTTTCCTGTCTTAACAAGGCTTTCCATATTACATCATTTTCATTTCATATGGTCTTACTGTGCTCCTCTTTACATTCTTATCACAATGTTCATCTTTCTGACAACTAGAGAAAGAGGTTGTCACTCCTCACTCTCTTTTAAGATGTTTATGAATATTTTTGTAGTTTAGAAGAGTGGGAAATATTCAACAAGTATGGCTAATTACAAAATAGTGAATATGTATTCTTAACTTTTTACACTAGTTATATAATAAGTAATAAAACAAAAATGATGGTAAACTGATGATAGAAGAATGACACACCTTGAGAAATCATTAGAATAAGTTCACTGTCAGGCAGAAACAGAAATGGTGACAGAAGAATGACACAACCTATGATGATCACTACAGTCAGGAAGGTAGTTTTTTTTTTTTTTTTTTTTTCTCTAACCAGCGGCACTCGAGCTTTCCAGCCCTTTTGGCCCAATGACATGTCATTGCGAGGTTGGGGGGTCAGTGGACTTTCCTTCCAACCCGGTCAGGAGCTTCGCTCCTTCCCATCCACAGAGGGTTTATAAGAATAACAATTGTACGACAAGAACATCAGTGTGGAAGGAAGGTAGTTAATTGATGACAGAAACATGACACAACCTATGATGATCACTACAGTCAGGAAGGTAGTTAATTGATGACAGATACATGACACAACCTATGATGATCACTACAGTCAGGAAGGTAGTTAATTGATGACAGAAACATGACACAACCTATGATGATCACTACAGTCAGGAAGGTAGTTAATTGATGACAGAAACATGACACAACCTATGATGATCACTACAATCAGGAAGGTAGTTAATTGATGACAGAAAACTGACACAACCTATGATGATCATTACTGTTAGACAAAGGTAGGTAACTGATGACAGAAGAATGACACACCCTGACAAATCATTAGAATATGTTCACTGTCAGGCAGAAACAGAAATAACGGAAGAATGACACAATCTATGATGATCACTATATTCAGGCAGGTAGGGAACTGATAACATAAAAATGATACAACCTATGATGATCATTACTGTTAGACACAGGTAGGTAACTGATGACAGAAGAATGACACAACCTGACCAATCATTAGAATAAGTTCACTGTCAGGCAGGCAGGGAAATGATGACAGACAAATGATACAACCTTAGATGACCATTAGAATAAGTTCACTGTCAGGCAGGTAGGGAAATGATGACAGACAAATGATACAGCCTTAGATGACCATTAGAATAAGTTCACTGTCAGGCAGGTAGGGAAATGATGACAGACAAATGATACAGCCTTAGATGACCATTAGAATAAGTTCACTGTCAGGCAGGTAGGGAAATGATGACAGACAAATGATACAGCCTTAGATGACCATTAGAGTAAGTTCACTGTCAGGCAGGTAGGGAAATGATGACAGACAAATGATACAACCTTAGATGACCATTAGAGTAAGTTCACTGTCAGGCAGGTAGGGAAGACAGACAAATGATACAGCCTGAGATGACCATTAGAATATGTTCACTGTCAGGCAGGTAGGGAAATGATGACAGACAAATGATACAACCTTAGATGACCATTAGAATAAGTTCACTGTCAGGCAGGATGACAGACAAATGATACAGCCTTAGATGACCATTAGAATAAGTTCACTGTCAGGCAGGCAGGGAAATGATGACAGACAAATGATACAGCCTTAGATGACCATTAGAATAAGTTCACTGTCAGGCAGGTAGGGAATTGATGACAGACAAATGATACAGCCTTAGATGACCATTAGAATAAGTTCACTGTCAGGCAGGTAGGGAAATGATGACAGACAAATGATACAGCCTTAGATGACCATTAGAATAAGTTCACTGTCAGGCAGGTAGATAGGGAAATGATGACAGACAAATGATACAGCCTTAGATGACCATTAGAATAAGTTCACTGTCAGGCAGGTAGGGAAATGATGACAGACAAATGATACAGCCTTAGATGACCATTAGAATAAGTTCACTGTCAGGCAGGTAGGTAGGGAAATGATGACAGACAAATGATACAGCCTTAGATGACCATTATAGTAAGTTTATTCTGTCAGGTAGGTAGGGAAATGATGACAGACAAATGATACAACCTTAGATGACCATTAGAATAAGTTCACTGTCAGGCAGGAAGACAGACAAATGATACAGCCTTAGATGACCATTAGAATAAGTTCACTGTCAGGCAGGCAGGTAGGGAAATGATGACAGACAAATGATACAGCCTTAGATGACCATTAGAGTAAGTTTATTCTGTCAGGTAGGTAGGGAAATGATGACAGACAAATGATACAGCCTTAGATGACCATTAGAATAAGTTCACTGTCAGGCAGGCAGGTAGGTAGGGAAATGATGACAGACAAATGATACAGCCTTAGATGACCATTAGAGTAAGTTTATTCTGTCGGGTAGGTAGGGAAATGATGACAGACAAATGATACAGCCTTAGATGACCATTAGAATAAGTTCACTGTCAGGCAGGTAGGTAGGGAAATGATGACAGACAAATGATACAGCCTTAGAAGACCATTAGAATAAGTTCACTGTCAGGCAGGCAGGTAGGTAGGGAAATGATGACAGACAAATGATACAGCCTTAGGATGACCATTAGAGTAAGTTTATTCTGTCAGGCAGGTAGGGAAATGATGACAGACAAATGATACAGCCTGAGATGACCATTAGAATAAGTTCACTGTCAGGCAGGTAGGGAAATGATGACAGACAAATGATACAGCCTTAGATGACCATTAGAATAAGTTCACTGTCAGGCAGGTAGGTAGGGAAATGATGACAGACAAATGATACAGCCTTAGGATGACCATTAGAGTAAGTTTATTCTGTCAGGCAGGTAGGGAAATGATGACAGACAAATGATACAGCCTTAGATGACCATTAGAATAAGTTCACTGTCAGGCAGGAGGTAGGGAAATGATGACAGACAAATGATACAGCCTGAGATGACCATTAGAATAAGTTCACTGTCAGGCAGGTAGGGAAATGATGACAGACAAATGATACAGCCTTAGATGACCATTAGAATAAGTTCACTGTCAGGCAGGTAGGGAAATGATGACAGACAAATGATATAGCCTTAGATGACCATTAGAATAAGTTCACTGTCAGGCAGAGAAGACAGACAAATGATACAACCTTAGATGACCATTAGAATATGTTCACTGTCAGGCAGGTAGGGAAATGATGACAGACAAATGATACAGCCTTAGATGACCATTAGAATAAGTTCACTGTCAGGCAGGTAGGGAAATGATGACAGACAAATGATACAGCCTTAGATGACCATTAGAATAAGTTCATTGTCAGGCAGGTAGGGAAAGGATGACAGACAAATGATACAGCCTTAGATGACCATTAGAATAAGTTCACTGTCAGGCAGGTAGGGAAGACAGACAAATGATACATCCTTAGATGACCATTAGAATAAGTTCACTGTCAGGCAGGTAGGGAAGACAGACAAATGACACAGCCTTAGATGACCATTAGAATAAGTTCACTGTCAGGCAAGTAGGTAGGGAAATGATGACAGACAAATGATACAGCCTTAGATGACCATTAGAATAAGTTCACTGTCAGGCAGGTAGGTAGGGAAATGATGACAGACAAATGATACAGCCTTAGATGACCATTAGAATAAGTTTATTCTGTCAGGCAGGTAGGGAAGACAGACAAATGATACAGCCTTAGATGACCATTAGAGTAAGTTTATTCTGTCAAGCAGGTGTTTTGGTTCTATAGCTTCTGGACACTGAAAGAGAGATAGACCCACTTGTGTCATGACCCCTGCCATCCTTCTCATTCTATATGTGATGAAAAGCATATAATAAAGTGTCATGGAACTATAATGATGATAACGCTGTCGATAACTGTAGTTTCTTACCCATCAGCCGAAACTGTTATAACATGCTTCAGGTCATTGACAAACTTGACACCAGTTATGACTTCTGAATGTCCATACATGGTGGCCACCAATTCCCCCGTGTGGAAGTCAAGAATACACACATTCTTATCTGTGCAAGTTGTGGCTACGTAAGTGCCTGATGGATCCAGGTGAATCCGCAGCAAGACACCCTCATCCCCAAATGATCCCTTGTAACATTTCTTCTCTTTTGTGGTTTGAATGTTGTATAATCTGTTAAGGAAATCACAATGAAACATTTTACTACTCAGTAATCAAATACAGCATTAAACTATGTATAAACAAAGTCCCAGCAAACTGAACAGTACACTAAATTTTACAAATGAAAAAAAAAATGGAGAACTAAATACGAGTGTGCATAATTAAGGACATGTAAGCAGATCACATCTACCAAAAACATTTATATAATTTTGCTTAAACCTGCACAAGGAGTATTAAAAAAATGAATACTAGGCTATACTAGGCCATACTAGTTCCACAAATTCACAGTGAAAAATAAAAAGGTTAAAATAACAGATTCAGATGGATAAGTTCAGTGGAAAAAAATACATACCGAACAGGAATCAGTATCAAACAAATAACGAGCAGTAAAAAAACAAATGACGAGCAGTAGGAAAACAAATAACGAGCGGTAGGAAAAAATATGGCAACCATGAACAAGATTATAATGTTGTTGAATGTATTTTGGTTTTAAGTTTCAACAGGATGGAGTAGTTGGCCTTCTGTGACATGTATGGTAGGATAATGTTACTATTCTATGCTTCTCTTTGGGCTTGATAACACATGGGTGATGAATGGAACACTCAATGTAAAAAAATTGACAACTGCAATATCATATAAGCACCAAGTGTTTCAACAATCAGAAAATTAAGCAGATAGAGAAGACCACTGACAACAGATAAAAAATATTACGTGGAATGAGAATGGGAGAAGTTCTTGGAACAACAGAGTGCCAGCATTAAGCTTTGGTAACAATATACACCATATGTAAGATAAAGAAAAGAAAAAAAATTAAAAAACAAATGTTCCAGAACTCAACACAGAGAGAAGCAATAAGTCTGGGAGAGAGAACGAACGAACTTTATTTTCAAAGGATTGAGAATTGGGCGCGCAGGCCCGTCTAACATTCTGCCCTTCCATTCTCACTTATCTTGCATACTATACCCTTTCATTCCCATGTTACTTTAAGCATTAAATTAAAGGCAGACAACGTTATAAAGGTTACATAACAGCATACAATGACATTACCCAATCATAATCAAAATAAAGTATTATTTTTAAGCAAACAAGCACGTAATGAAAAAAAAAAAAAAAACAACAAACAAACAAAATCCAAAACATCTATAAGTTAAATCAGACAATAATTCAAGTATGATCACCTTAGAATTGGAACTTCTGAAATATTTGAACAGTCTGCTATTGAGTGAGTAGGAACTCCGTGTTTTTCTTTGCTCTCCCTAACTCAATAGCAGAATCAGATAGAACGAACGAACGTATGAACTTTATCTTCAAATGGTTTAGAATTGGGCATGCAGGCCTGTCTAACATTCTGCCCATCCTTTCTCTCATCTCCCATACTCAATTCATTTATCCTACACATGCATTTTCAATATTATTTTTTTTTTAATTAAAAAAAATAAACATAATCAATGCAATAAAACAAAGTAAAAATCCCAACATTGTAAAAGTATAACAGTTACACACATTTGTAGGACTTTATCATAATCAATAATGAATAATCCTTAAAAAATACACGACATTAGAAAATGATTTGGGAACATCAGCAGACAAAGAAGATGATTTGCAGGAGTGCACACATTACAGAGGGATAATGTTAATATCAGTTCCTGAGAAAATATTAAACAGGATCACCCTTGAGAGTTTTTTAAAAATGCCACAGTCTGACAACTGAGGGAGAAACAGGCAGGTTTTTGAACACACCAGATCCTGTTCTGACCACACAGCCACTGTGTATAACAGCTGAACAGAGCTTGGAACTGAACGCAGAATTTTACATTGGATTTGTGGACTATAAAAAGGCCTTCAACAGTTAGACAGAGAATCACTTTGGAAATTAATGAAGCACTATGAAGTCCCCTATAATTTCATTAACGTAATCAAGAGAACATACAAAGATATGAAATGCAGAAGTCTTCATGAAGGACAACTTACAGACCTCCTGAAATGAGAACTGAAGTGATTTTTGAACAAAATGAATAGATGCCAAGAGACAAGGATTAAAACTAACTGTAATATAATATGATCTGATAATTTCTTCTTCTCTTCTTCTTCCGTCCTTAGCCAACGACCGGCAAAGCAGTCAGTGGCCATTACGCCTAGTGGCGTCTTAAGGGCAACAGCGAATAGATTTTCTTTGCCATTGTTCCCATCACGCCTAATGGCGTCTTTAGGGCAACGACAAATCAATCCGTTTGTTGTTGTTTCTGTAATCAAAGTGACTGGCAAACGGGTGATCAGCCCGTTGGGATCTGATAATTTAGCTGTATGAATTCTGATACTGGGCAGCAAAGAACAGGCCCATTTACTTTACTTAAGAATGTTGTAAAACATATATAAAGCAGGGAAAGGACTTGCAACCTTCACCAGCAAAACAAAGTGCTAGCCACTGTAAGATCACATGACATACGTTTGTTTCTTAATAAGTGCAGAAGGAATAAAATACCAGAATAAAGCATTCTAATCATTGTAATAATAATAATAATAAGGTCTAACAAACAAAACGTTAGGGGCCTGAGCAGAAATACATAGACGTTAAGCTATTGTATGCCAAGTCTATGATATGTACCAATGGCTTCGTTGTCGAACAGTGAACTAAACATGAGAGCATTCCAGAAAATACTAGGCACCACAATGTTTATTTCACGTGCCCTGATAACTTCATCAATCTACATGACCGTGGAAAAAAAAACAATAATAAATGCCCAAGATAAGAAGACCACAGGAGATAATAGCTTCTGCTGTGTTCAAATTCTAAGTTCATGTTTTTTGTCATAACTAAAGTTTGGTAAGTGGCATTCTTCAACTTAGATGACAGATGATCTCACCTGACATTTCTGTCCTGACAAGCTGTTGCCAGGAATTTCTGTGTGGGATCTATCACCATGTCATACAGAGTTATCTTGGTGGCCAGATGATGTTCTAGCTGGAACTGGAACTCTGGGGACTATACAGAACATAAATAATTTGACACAAGTATTTAAACTGGTTATGAAATCAAATAACATTAAGTTACTGATAAATCAATCAATGCTATTTAGAATTCCTGGTTATTTGAACAAGAGCAGATCAATTTTAATCATCATTTTTCTTTGTGCTCCTGATGGAGCATGGAGGCACCACTGCAGCTGTTCCTGCAGGAACGAATGAACGAACTTTATTTTCAAAGGGTTGAGAATTGGGCACACAGGCCCGTCTAACATTCTGCCCTTCCTTTTGCTCACCTTTCATTCGGAATTCATTTATTCTCATATGCATTTTACATATCAATTTCAAGAAATTCAACGTTGTAAAGTAAAATAATAATATAGCACACGCATATTAACATTAATTACTTATAAGCATGACATAACATAAGTTATAAGTACAAACATCGTCATTAGAACCTACAGTTGATGTTATAAGAAAAAATAACCCGATTAGGGGGGCATGTAATCAGAATTCAGAAAGTATTCAAAAAGTCTATGATTGTATGAATAGGGACTGAGGTTGTTTCTTAAGTTATGTGGAAGGCAATTCCAAAGATGTGCAGCAGAGTACGCAAAGCTTTTCTTGAATAAGTCAAGCCTAGGCTTGGGCACTTGCAATCTGTTAAAGCGTAGACTGCGTCTTTCATTGTAATTGAACCAAGCAGTCACATGCTCTCTGCAGTGGTGGCTTTTGTGGTCATTTGTTTTACATGATGAGGTTATCAATTTTTATGAACAATCTTAATGTGGCTGAGCTTCCTGTAACATTTACAGTTTCTGTATTTGTGCAAGGTTGCGGGAAAGAGCTATTAAATCATCTGAAATTCTGGTCCTCTGACTGGTTCCTTAGTGTCAATTGGATGCAGTCTTTCCTAGCTTCATCATCATCATCATTCCTTTCCATTCCCCGTGGAACATAGGGCTGAAACAGTTGCTCTCCATCGATTTCTATTCTGGTCTGTCTTTTTCAGCTGTGCCCAAGTCACTCCAATTTCCTTAGCCTCCTGTTCCACAGTTCTTCAAGTTCTCCTTGGCCTAAGAGAGGTGGAGAGAGAAACCAAAAAAACACATGCAGACGAGAGGTAGAGACAGAAATTAAAGGGATAAATAAGACACAGAAAGATCTTAAGTGGATGGCACAGGTCAGGAGGACCTGGTACAGGTCAGGAGGACCTGGCACAGGACAGGAGGACCTGGCACAGGACAGGAGGACCTGGCACAGGTCAGGAGGACCTGGTACAAATTTGTTGATGGCCTAAGCTCCCTGGAGATCTCAGGGGTCATGATACAATTCTAAATGCAAAAGGTAGAAGTAAAACCAGAACCTTCCAAAATATTAGTGACTGATACATGAAGCTTCGATGAGTTATACACCTTGTAATGGTAATTACTAACAAAATTTCATGCTAGAGCCAAAAAAAAAAAGGTTCTATATGTATCTCCATAATGCTGTATTATACCCAAAAGAAGCAAAGGGCAATATCACACATTCTTTGTCGCTTAAAACTGAGAATGTTTGTCAGTACACCAAAGACATAACAATAAAACCAAAAATCAGGTGACTTACAGTCACAGCATTCCTGATTAAAATGGACTTGTCGGCACCACAGCTGATCATCCTAAGTTTGTTATCCAGATCTGTAAATCGTACTGCAGTGATAGACGACGAGTGATCCCCTAGCGTCTGCACCAAACCATAATTCTCATCTACATCAAAAACATGGATCAGCCTATCACGGCTGGAAGTAGCAAGGAAGTGACCTGGGAAAAAAGAAGGGACAGAGACAATGACAACACTTTAGGAATGTAGCTTCATACCTAGCTGATTGTTAAAAAAACAAAAATATCACACATATATCCTACCACCAAAACATGCAAACTCTGCACAACCCCTGGGTGTCTGTGGAAGAAACGTGCCGTTTTCAATCTCTTCTGATACAGGTCTGCATCCTTTTATCTGAAATACTTGGGCACAGCTTTGCTCCAGAAACTGGATTTTTCAGTTATCAAATGTTGCCAAAATTTTGCTTGAAAAGTAGCCTAAAGTCACACAAAATGTGTCAGAAAATAGCCAAAAGTTGCTCAAAATGTGTTTAAATATAGCCCAAAGTCATCCATCATG
Organism: Oreohelix idahoensis; assembly: GCA_024509875.1. Classification (NCBI taxonomy): domain Eukaryota; kingdom Metazoa; phylum Mollusca; class Gastropoda; order Stylommatophora; family Oreohelicidae; genus Oreohelix; species Oreohelix idahoensis. Next base: position 284,176 of record JAMPIV010005706.1, on the reverse strand, counting down.
TGGTCAAAAATAGCCCAAAGTCATTCAAAATGGTCAGAAATCACCCAAATTGTGATCAAAAAGTAGCTTAAATAAGTTTTTGATTTTCAGAATATTTTGGTGTTTGGATAAAAGATTATTGACTTGCATACAGTAACTGGAACGTTTATTCTAAAGAATATGACAGCCCTTAGTAATTGACACACTTCAAAACTAGAAGTTACTGCTTCTTGGGGCACCATAGCTTCTGCTGTTATATGATATTTTATTCAATAAGCTCATTCATATCTGTAGATATGGGGGTATTGTCAAAAAGGAAATGTTAGGTAGTTTTACCACACGAAATGTAAACAGCTGGAACCAGCAGACAGTATCACAAGCAAAAATCAATTATTTCTGCTTAGAAAAAACTATTGACAAACAGCAGCTTGGATCTCATTCAGCACTATTATTCCATCCCAATTTGTTAAAACTAAGATTCAAAACAACACATTTTTCTATTCTTATTGGGGTCATCTAATGTATCCATGAAGTAATTTAATGTGTATTTACCCGCACGAATTAAAACACACAAGGAGAAAATTTACCAGAATTTGTGTAGGAGTATTCCAGACACATGACATCAGAATCGTGCGCTTCAATACTCTTCTTTTCATTAAGGTACTGCATGTCATATATCCTAGAGAGCAAAATGAAGAAAAAAACTCTGTATTTGTTCCAAACAACTTAACACTGAAGAAGAATAAACACTCCATATAATGTCCCTTTTATAATGCAGTTGTGTTAGTCTGACTCCATGTTTGTCAATACACATCAGTTAAAATTTATCTCCAGCAATACGAGCTACCTGCAAACAAATTTGTCTTCATTTCTTTCAACTGCCTTTTCAAAATTCTCAAATAATTTGAGATTTATGCTGCCCATACAAGTTTACTTCATTTTGTCAAAGCACACCACAGTCCTCCTGGATACACCCTTTCTGCATTTTTTAAAAGCTTTGCCACTTTTTATCAAGGCACACCACTTTTAAGTATGACAAAAGGTTAATAGACTGCATATCCAATTATAAGCAAAGCTGCTACTTTGTCGTCAAACTTTGTGAAATCCCAAAGTCTTTGGTCGAGAGCCAACACAGCACAAGTTGATCTGGTCCAACAAAGTCTATGATGTATCTTCTTAATGAGGATACTGACTGGTCACGTTGCTAGTCGAATTATTCCCACAATGAGGCAGTGCTGATTAGAATGTGTGAGACATTCTTGCAATTTTTTTTACCTTTCTGCGCGTTTTGTGCGTTTGTCTTTTCAGTGCTAACAATAATTAGCAACTACTGCTGCTATTAAAACTATTACATCAATATGCAACCAAGACAAGGTTCATCATCTTAACTTACATAAATTCCTTCTTTGTTGCTATGTTTCACGTGTCAGTGGTATTATATACTGGCCAGGTAAATATACCATATTCTGAAGAACCACAAATGCTGATGATCAGATTACCTCCCATTGAAACACTGTATAGAGTTTCCTATAAATATATTATGTAGAAGTTGTATGCCCATTTTTTTTGGAAAAGCCTATATCGGATATATCCACATGGAGACCATCACAGCTGTATTGATCCACAGCTGTACTGATTATGGTTATCCTATTCTTTGCCACTGTTTTACACTGGTTCTTTTTACAAAACTAAAAATTGAGTACCACTGTAAAGGCATTTTTAAATATTACACCTTTCTGGCAGCATAAACCAAAAAACAAGAAGAAAAGAACCTACAACACTATATATATTGCCTGCTTAGTGACTTACCAAATTACTGTTCTGTATTTTGCTCACCTGATGTTGCCTTGCCGATCACCAGAAGCCAAATCAGCACCATCTGGGCTCACCGTGATAGAACGTACACCATTTTTACCATCATAGGTGGTGTCAGTCTTGTCTGTAGCACCAGCTGGTGATAGTAAGAAAATAAATATTAGGAAGTGCTTAAATGACAAAACTGCCACATTTATATTAAACTGTTGGACAAAATAGTTATTCAAATTTTTTACTCTTTTCTTCAAACTCTTTCTTTCTTTTACTACTGTAGTACAAAAATTGTTATGACCCATGTGAAAAAAAAACAAAAAACTGAGAAACAAACATGGTGTAATGAACAGCAACATAAACTGCAAACAATAACAAAGTCTTTTTATGCCATAATTCTTTCCCATCTTATATTCAATGCTCACTCATTCCAAAAAAAAACAACAAATAAACAAATACACACACAAACATGCATGCATGTGTGAACACACAAATATGTATAGCACAATAAGTAAACTAAAAATAATCAAGTTAATTTTAAAAAATAAGCCTGCACACATCGAAGAACATGTTGCTTAATAAATAGAATGAATTAAACCAAACTAAAATAACAGATCCTGCCAAGAGAACAATTAACTGAATTCACGGTAAGTATGCTAAATTTAAGAGAAAAGAACAATTCCACTGTGATTAAAAACATAACAGAATTACCATTAAGATCCTGCAACAGTACTAATATTTTTACAAAATTTACCAAGCTTCTTCTGTAACTGTAAGTATATAAGGTGGCACAAAACCACCATATCATTATCATTGATTTTTTTATATCTGGACATGAAAATAAAATTATGGCCTGACATTTAACAAGGGATGTTATGGGTGGTTGTGTTAGTTTTAGTGTGTGCAAACAGCCATACTCCAAATCTTTTGTAGAAAAAGAACTGAAAGTTTTGTCAACAATTCACCTAGATGTTCTACTTGGATTTCTATCTAACAAGTTTCCAAATGATCACATTTCTTTGAAATAGTTAAACTGTCCTGTTAACAGGTTTTCCAATAGTTAAATGTGCCCCACATTACAGCGAACACATTTTCATGACTGAATGTGCTAAATGCTTACCTGGATTATAGTCCACACTGCATAGGGATGTTAATGTTGGGTCAACGTAAACTATTTTCAACAATTCCTGGAGAGGAGAATGAACTGTCATCACAATCAAAATTTACATATAATGTTTCAGATACCAATACCACAAAACCAACCATGGAAGTAATTTGTACATAATTCTAATATCCCAGCAAGGTGATAGTTTATATCAAGCAGTCGTGAAATCCTGCTGCACTTCATCAATGTTTAAGTAGGCTCAACTTTTCATGACTTTAACATTCACTCATTCATTACCCTTCAGATCTACATGAAGTTTGGGCCTTCATGCAAGAAATTCATGCATGGCCCTGTCCAGTGCCATCAGCTCAAGGTGTTTCCATATCTCCTTCATTTTGATCCCCAGTTCTCTTTCGTGTGGTTTTTTCTTTTTTGTCTGTCTATCCCTCTTTTACCCTGAGGATTCTATATCAAAACCTGACTCACAATGCTATCAACAGGTTGTTTTTTTTTTTCAATTCATGTCCTATCTGTCACCAGCCTTTTCTCATTTTCTGTCCCACTAGCACATGTCTAGTTCTTGTCATCAGTTCCACATTGGTGATTTTGTCATAACATTGCAATCCTTCTATTTTATGCTAGAACCCAATTACGACAATCTGCCCTTGTTGCTCTCCATGCCTCAGAGACACAACAGGAATGACTTGACATCTGAGTTGAATATTCTGACTTTTGCATTAAACTTGATTTTCCCCCGACCTCCATATACTTCCCAATGCAACGAAAGCTCCTCCAGCCTTTTGCACTCCCATTTCAACATTACTGTCTGTCCCACTGATTCCGTTTACATGTTGCCAAGATAGATGTACGACTCTAAATTTTGTAAGGAATGATTTAACATCTTCATTTCTCAAAGAGCTAATGCTTAGTGATGGTTATCAAAGACAAGACTTAACATGTTCATAGGAAAAACATTTTGTTTCTCATTTCCAAAATTATTTTCTTTTAATTATTCAAAAATTGAAAGGTATGATGCAAATACAAAGACTGATACAAACAACATGTATAAGATAGAACTTCTTCAGACCTAGACTTCATCGAGCTATGCTTTTAACATTTTTAAATAAACGTTGTAACTAACATTACTATAGATGTTTCTTCTGTAAGCTGTGTTTTCTGGCATGTGAGTGTTTAAGTTCCACACTCGTATAGTGTTGTCACCAGATGCCGTCAGGAAAGACCCTGGGGGTAGCATGGCCTTAGTTTCATCTTCTAGTGGCGGGTACACCTGCAAGACAAGAAAACTGTCCAGTCAACAAAACATCTTCTGACTTTCAAACAAAATTTTGAGATAAGACTAACTCCAAGAATATACATGTAACTTGCTACTCTAAAAATATATATATAAATTAACCTAAACAATCTGCTGATAAACTGCAAGTGTGTCATATTTGAAAGATAAAATGAGGATCCTACATCATTTCTCTTTTTCCTTCTAATGAAGCATGGGCATCAATGCAACTTGTTCCTTTGCATTCATGCTTTTGTAACTGGTTTCTGTAGCAGTTTTACATGATGAGGTTTGCCAACCGTATGCACATCCTCACCTTAGCCGCCTCTTATGACATGCCTGAGGTAGCAGTAATTCTATTCTTTCTGATGCCCTCGCAGACTGCCGAGAAGAACATGGTGCAGTGATGTGTCACTGGCTGCGTCAAAAGTTTTTAACATTCTGTTCTATGCCCAAAAGTTAGTTGCTTATCCTTTACAGGACGTGGCAATCAACCCCAGCTTTTATTGGCTGTTTGTGATTTTTCTAGGCAATTTTTTCATTCAGTAGTTTGCCATTGCTTTCTGAACGGTACGGCGCTTATACCATTGTTAAAAATCCACACAAAGCGATCTGTTACCAAACCGCCTGCAGCAGGTTTCGAACCTGGTATATCTGGATTATGAAACTGCGTTCATATCCATTAGGCCACAGATGCCGACTCTATGCCCAAACTAAAATGATATTTGGTGGCTATGATGTATATGACTTGGGGCAGTGTCTTCAGCCATCTTTCAAGGATGATCTCAGATATTCTAAGCCCTAAACCATCAGCTGTGTTCAGCAAGATGTTCTCTACACAAACCCCCCCACATCCATGTGGCAACTGATGATCTGGTAAGACAGGTCCTTATCACCCTGAAGGTCTATCAAACTGGTTTTTGTCAAAGGTCATATTTTCCGGAGTGATGCTGTTGACACCTTTAGTCCAGAATGATTCAGAAACTCATTACTTGTACTTTCTTTGGGAATCAGAGCAATCATTTTGAGTCAGACACTCAGAAGAAGGTTAGTCCAGCAGAATTTCTGCCTTAAATTATCTAGTCCTCTATTATTTTCAATATTTATTTAAGAGTTCACTCATCTGGGACTTTACCCTACCAGTCTATTCTATGTTGTTCCGTCTTCCATTACACATTACTGGACACAAGTATTTTGACCTTTATTTGGTCTATACTTGCTGATAGGAAAGATATATTAGTGATTGTGTCTTTAAATTGTCTGGGCCGTTCACGGGTCCTATGTATCATAGTTGTGTCGGTGTCATGAAAATGGCCTTAGCCAACGATGCTGTTTTTTTTAAGGAGCAAAATTGGCTGTGCATTCTCTCATGATTTACTTTCACAGCAAGGCGATGGCACTGTTTGGATGGTCCTCAGTTCGATTCCCGGTAAGCCTATCACTTATATTTCCTTTCTGTCGAATGAGTGCCTGTTAATTACCTTTATTTATTTACTATTATCATGGTAGTATAGTAATCTAACTTTTCTTCAACCTTAGAAAATATGAGCCTAACACCATATTCCCAATATGCCTCAATGGGCATGTAATGGGGTGCTTTACCTATACCTTTAGCTATTTCAATGCAGTTTGTAAAATGAAATGGACTGGTACAGGCCTTGATGGTAAAGTAAACATAATTTCAAACACTCTTCAGTACACTTCCACATGACTGACACCCAAAATCTACAGTGTATATATATTTTTAACAATACTTTGCAACTGTAATTCATTTCAATTCACTGTCGAACTGTCTGTGAAAGATCACCAGTAGAGGCTGTCTGATCCTACCCTGAAAGCAGAATGTATGTCAATTCACTGAAAATGCAAATTATGTGTTATTCCTACCTCTAGAGCCCAGATACAGCCACTGTGGTAGAGAAAGGACCAGGCTTTTCCTACTCTCTTAATGTCATGGACATCCCATATATACACACTTTGATCATTATAGATGCATGTCACCTACATTTGAAAAAAGAAAAAACATTTTGATACCAAGAAAATTGACCATAGTTCACAGACCAACTAAAACAGATTCTATGCAATGTTATCCTGACTCCCTAGCTCAAACTCAGTGAAGCAGAAAATGATGGGTAAACACTAGTTTTGAGTACCTGCATCATGTTAATTTGCTGTGGTTTCTTTTCAGTGACACACTTTGCTTGACAATGTAATCTGATTATAACAGAATATTTCATTTTTATACATTATTAATTATACAGACTGTCCTCGAATTACAATGTATGCAACTTACAATCACTCGTACTTACAATAGTCATCCCAGAAGTACTGTACACTTATGTTTCATTCCTTAATACAGTACAGGAATGTATAGTAGAGTAATTGTATGTTATAATTTGTACATTGTATTACTTCACTATAAACAAAGAGTGCCATTCATTTAAATATATAACAAAATAGACACACACACACATATGACATTCAAATATGTTACTTGTTAACATCCGAACAGAACCCCGTCAAGTCAGGACTACCTGTACAATATTATTAGTTATATACACACTAAGTACAATATTATTAATTATACAGACTAAGTATCACAATTTTTAATGTGCACAACAAAGATAATTGCACTATTCTCTTATCATGATAGATCACCGCAGTATATGCATTTCAATGCCTCCTTCTGGAGTATGAAACCATCACTGGCAGCTGGTCCCCTTGCTGGAAGCCTACACCTTAGCATCCAGGTGCTCTTGCAGAGATGATTTTTGTAGCAACTTGTTTTACATAATGAAATAGTTGGCCCCATGCTGGTTGCCTCTTATAACATGTCTGAGAGAGCTACATGGGACACATATGTTATTATTACATATTAATACTTGTAACATTCCAGAAGTATATGATAAAGAAATGACATCTTATAAACTATAAGTGTGAAATGGTAGAAAGGTAGATAATAAACAAGTCATAAGTTCAAATCTGAACCCTAAGTGGATAAAGTTTATTTATACAAACAGGCTCAACAATTCAAACATCACTGTAATTTAACTACCTTGACACAACTGTTAAAACTCTGAACTCTTATGTCCAATTTGTGGAAACGTGTTTAAAAAATATATTTTTTTAAATAACATTTTCTGACATTTCAAGTTATTGTTATTACTGCCTCACATCAAAGTTTAATACATGACCAATGGCTGGTGTTGTGACAAATAATAAGCCAACAACAAAATAACTAACCTTTTTGTGATCATCATCAATCGTTATTGCCTTGGTGTCTGGGTACTTTGCATCTTCCCTGTTGCTCACCATATGACTGGATAAATATGTAAAAGCATATGAAATCAGTTCAGTATGACATTAACAATATTCACATAAGTGACTGACTTAAATAAATAAGATTAACAGATATGAGTCCTCATATTTAAGATGATCACATATGGTTAAATGACAATATTATGCCAAAATTCTACATTGATCACGGAAGCTCGCGTACCAGGTAAGTATCAGACCTTGAGCTAATGGCATCGGACAGGAAAAAAACTTGCTATAAGTTTGCTGAAAGCCTGTGTTCCTTGAGGGGCTGAAAGGTCATGATAATGAAGATTAAAATCCAACATTACAATATGCATAAACTGATGGACAGAAAAGTTGAGGCTGCAGAAATGTTGTTCCTATGAAGGATGCAACAGATCCCTTGGACAGCTAGAAAATTTAACTGAGGAAGTTCTCACAGAAACAGAAGAATTTCTACAATTAAAGCAACTTGATTAGTGCAGACAGTCAAAGTTGAGAACAGAAAAATGTGAGAATCTAGTAACAACTGGTAAATTCAGCTCAAAGAGATGAATAATAGCAAAACAGAAATAGCTTGAAAAATTGACCAGATGGCATGGGAAGAGTCTAAAGACAGATAATTCAAGACGCCAAAGTCCCTAGAAAATGGACAGACCGGTTAGCATGGAACTCAGCATCACTAAAGGGGAAGTAATAGAAAGAACGACAAACACTGGGGCAACAAGAAGACAGGAGAAGATACTGGCATCAGAAAGGACACACCAAAAAAAAACCAGCTGAAAGTATAACAAGGCAGTCTCTGTTCTGGAATTACTGGGGTAAAAGAAATACAGTGAGAACAAAAACACAAAGAAGAGAAGTGGAGACAGAAATGAAGGGAATAAAGATGACACAGAAAGAGCGAGCAGATGGCACAGGGCAGGAGGGACTTAGCATGTGTTTGCTGAAGACGTGCTTCATAGGGAGCTGAAAGGTACTGATGATGATGATGATGATGATGATGATGATGATGATGATGATGATGATGATGACGATGATGATGGCACTCAAGGAATGAATGAAAATGGCCCAAGTTCAAATGCTCATCTTCATGAGAGCCACAAACAGGAGATGTCATCTTTCATTCAAAAGAAATAGCAAATAACTTAGGAAATCTAAATTACAATTTAAAACAACGAGACAGAAATAATACTTCACAAGGGTATGCAATATTTTCACAGGGAAATCAACACACTAAAAAAGGTTAAAAAAAGGTAGCCCAATAGCAGACACTGCTGTAGGGGAATGAGGTGTTACAGACTTTAATATACTAGGTCTAGCTTCGAGAGGTAAGGTGACTAGTTCCCTTCCTCCCTGCCTTTGCCTTACCTAACAAGAGCAGAGTCAGGTGTCCATTTACAGCTGGGTAGACTGGAGAGTGACACCACCATGTTTCCAACCTAGCACTTTTGCAGAGAGAGGCCAACTCTCTAACCACTCTGCCAAAAGAGGTAAAAGGGAAAGATAGTCCCATAGCAGATACTGCCATAGGGGAACAAAGTGTTAGAGACTTCACTATACTAGGTCCTGCATCGAGAGGTGGGGTGACCAGTTCCCTGTCTCACTGCCTTTTCCTTCCCTAACTCAATAGGTACAAAAGAGGTACAAGACATTAAAACAGGCACAACCAGACAGCACAGTCTTTTTTGCAAACACAATTTGTCCGTTCTAGAGGATAACAGCAAGATAAGCGACCGCATACATGCCCCACCTCGGAGATTAAAAACCTGTACAAAAAATCCATAACTCTGTACAAAGACCCGCAAAACCTGTACAAAGACTGAAAAAACATATGAAAAGAGTTAATTCGTGTAAAAATATTTTCAATTACAGTGGGCTGCATTATAAATGAGGCACGGGGACTTTGCCTTTTAAAGCAGGTCTTCACTTATTTTAAAACCCAAACAATAAATGTCTGAGTTTATTTTACACTGTAAAAATAATGTGATGGTGTCATCATTTGGTCTATTTCTGTGCTTAATTATCACAAACAGACTGGGAAATCCTGTGTTCAATAGGACCTTATAAAAGAACCCTGAGACACAGTAATAAGGGGAATGGGTTAGAAAACCTGTACAGAAATTATGTACAGGGTGTACACATCTGAAAACGCAAACACCTTGTACAGATTATGGGTAAACCATAGCATGTGGCATGTATGCGACCGCATAAAATGCTCGCAAATAAAAACTCTATATCTCCGCCTCTTCCTTAAGGCTGCATGTTACCTAGGGTTGGTTGCTGTAGTCACTTCTACTCCCAGATGGTGTGGCTTGGGCAAGGAGCAAAGGTAGTGAAGAGATGTTGAGCTGAACACCCGAACTACCCCCTCAGCACAACCAACAAAGATGTTATCTTGTCCAGCAGTGATGCAGTTGGCAGATCTTGTCTGGGGAATGCGGAATTACTAGTATTAAAACCAATAAAACGGTATTTGATCAGTTTTACAAATAACGGTTCACAAGAAACAAAGGACGTTTCGGGTTTTACCCTTCGTCAGCCACAAACAGGTGACAAAGACAAGAATACATACAGGTACTAAAAAACTATACGGTGATGAGAAATATACAACAAATGGGCGATACAAGCAGATGGAAAAAGTAAACAACCACAGTGATGAGAGAAAAAGAACAATATTAATACAAGAAAATAGTAAAATCTAACAGAAATACCGAAACAAGAAAGTAAATAATCAACGAAACGAAAAAAAGAGAATGAACAAAACTGATGAACTAATAAAAGTTATCTCAGCTCAATCCAAAGAATCTGTGAAAGAAAGCAGCAGTACTAGTAGTACTAGTAGCTTAATTTTATTTAAAATTATAACAGACAATAGTAAAGAGTAACACAGCCATCAAATAACAAAGATGTCTAGCTTATATTCTGGTTCTTCAACTAGTTCATGTTTATTTTTGAATTTTGCCTTTTTTTTCACTTGTTTTAATGTACAGTTTACGCTTTCTGTGTACTAAATGTTCAAAAGTGAATCAATGCGCACAAACAAAATGGTATATCCTTTGTGTGTATCTTATGATCTCGATGTGTTTAATACAAGGTCCATGAAAATCTTGAAGGTGTGTACAGAGATGCTGTACTTATGTATAAAAATAATAACCAGGCAGGAATATACATTAAATGGCTATACAGTAGACCAAGGCTTCTTAGCCTGTGGTCCACGGACCCTGTCTGTGAATGGATTCTACTAGTAACCAAAAATTTAAAATGATGCGTTTATGTACATTTATTCTAAGACAGGGTCTGTAGCCTTCACAGGACAATCAACGAGTTTGTAGCCATCACTGGACAATGAAAGGGGTCCACGGCATAGAAAAAGAAAAACCTGCAGTAAACAGTACTTAATTATTAAGATTAAGCTATTTCTTTTGTATGTCACGTAATCAAATAATCCGTCATCTTCACAAATAAAGTAATCAAAACTGATTTCACATCATCAGACTTCCAATATGTCTATTATTTTTTTTTTTTTTTCGTACGCCCGCTATTACTCGAGGCGAAATCTCAGGTTAGTATGTCTAACCTGAGACTGATTTTACGTGAGTATCCCTTTTTTCTTGTACAGAGACAGGTGTCCCTCACCATTCAGGCAGATACTCGCTGATTTCGGAGGTACCCATTAGAGCTGGGTTGGCTCAGGAGCTGCCAGTCCCTTGTCGACGACACTTCTTCAAATGTTCTCACCAGGGCTCGAGTTAATCCAGTCCAAATCCCGGTCGACGAAAAATCTTCAAATTTCCTTGTCCGGGTTTGATCCTGGGTCACCCAGTTGCCAGTGCAGTGTAGTAACCACTACGCTAGCGCGGCTCCCAATATGTCTATGACAAGTACTCTATAAACAGCTAAAAATATCCACAATATATCATCTCCTCTGTTTTCACTCTTTATGAAACATGGAGCAACCACTGTAGATGGTCCACATAAGGAAGCCGATGCCAAAGCACAAACTCGAGTGCTCCAGCAAAGCTGGTTTCTGTCTTTGTTTGACATGGTCACGCTGCAAACCCCATACACAATCTCGTATTAGTCACTTTTTTATGACATACTTAAGGTAGTAATAGTCCTAGTCTTTCTTTGTCTCTTTAAAGACCCATGGGGGAGCCGCCCTGGTGTAATGGTTACCACACTGCGCTGGCGATCGGGTGATCCAGGTTCAAGCCCGGGCGAGACATTTGAACTACACCACCACTCGCCACAGGGTCCTTACCTGGTCATTATTGTACCTTCTGACCACTCAGTGAGAAATACAATGTTCTTATTCAGCAGGTCAAGTAGTGTATATCTACATTTTCTGACAGCTATTTCACTTTATTACTTATGATTCGCAAGCCTTGAATCTGAACTACAGAGGTGACCTCTGTATTCTAAACAAAAATGAGCTCCAATTACTTCGATTATAATGGTGTTCTACAATTTTTGCGACCATATTATACTAAACCCTTTTCTTTTACATTTATATAGGAAGAAGAAAAATGATGCAGAAATACGTAGGAAATTTACAAACTTTTAACGAAACAAGATTTGTGGGTTCTCTAAAATTTCTAACTGGCTGCACCAATGAAGAGAACACACTACCCAAGGACCCACTGGTGCATGTATTGTATAAATAACTATCTGAGAAGAATAATTCAGTAAGGTTAAAAATTGAATCCTGTTTTCTTGACATGAACTAAACACATTAGGAACATCCATTCATCTAATGAAAAGAGAACAGAAATCCCTATTGAGAGATTCTGATATGGCCCTCTGGAATGGAAGAGATTTAAAAAAAAAAAAATAAGGATGGTTCAGAAGTCATATAATAATATTGCATCATGTGATATAAAGTAAATAACTTACCCTTAGCTCAACCCACTTGTCTAACTGTCTTTTTTGATTGAATTCACACAGCAAGCCGGACTGTGTGATAACAAAAAATCTCCCACACATGTGGCCTTGCCCGGCTACCACATCGCAGAAGAAGTTGCCCTTCTGATCTCCTAGAATGCCAGATCGACCATTCAAAGGCACCGTTTGGTTGATCTGTAGAGCAGGTCAGAATAAACAGGATCAACTAAAAGACTTAGCAAATGTTATGGAACTGATGTGGCATTACCAGCAGTACCTAAAAGGCAACAGTAGAGAAGCTAGATAGGACACATCCTACAAAAAGGAACTACTAAATAGTGACATCAACTGTTATAAAGCGAGAACAGCTTTTGCTAGTCAACATCTGGAAGTCCTCTCAGTACAGCACAAATACCAAATTAAAATTATATGAGAGCTGTGTGCTCTCTATGGTGTGGAATGTTGGAGAGTAACAAAGAAGGAAATGTCAAAATTGTCCTCTTTCCACACAATCTGCCTAAGGAAAATTCTTCGAATCTTTTGGCAAAATACCATCAACAATCAAGAACAGCTTAATCGAAGCAACCAGGAGAACATGCACACAATCATTGTTGGCAGATGCTGGAGTTGGGTTGGCCACATCCTCAGAAAAGACCCTGATGCCATCATAAGAACGGCTATGCTCTGGATCACTGAAGGAAAGCGAAAGAGAGGCCGACCAAAAACAACTTGGCGGAGAACTGTGGAGGCTGAGATGCAAATAATGAACCAGAGCTGGGGACCTGCATGAAGGATGGCCGCTGACCGAGCAAAGTGGAAGCAGTTTGTTAGGGTGACTGAAAAGCCACTTCCTATTTTTAACTTGTACTTTCTTCACGGCGATCAACTAATTTACAAGAAACAAACATCAAAATAAGATAATTAACTGCCATTGTATTACATAAAATACAATGAAAATTAACATTACAACTCAATGTGAGATCTGGTTTGTTCAACACATAGTATCATAGTGGGCAGCCATTTTTGCTGTCTTGTAAAGTCAGTTTATTGGCCATCTTTTATTTGATTTTGTTTTAATTTGTTTCTGCAAATAAAAAAATAAAACGTATTGGTCAAATGACACTTACTGCTTGTTTTGAAACTTGTGTCATGTATATCCAGTGGTAATGAGAGAGCTGACAGACTAGCATCAAATGCATCCACAGTGGGGACACTGGATATGGATAAGGGAGAAATACTGAGAACAATTAATGATCGAAGGACACTGCAATAGATGAATCATCAAGGTTAAGACTGTTGGAATTTGGCATCAAATGTAAGGCTAGCAGAGATGGACGCATGAGAGGATGCATCCAGCGTGTATACAACCAGCGAGCTACAGGAATAGTTACCATTCACACTCTTTGACATATACTGAGGGAGACTGAGCACCTATGGGTTTGCGTGGAGTGCAACGACGTCGATTCTGATCAACAATAACAGGGGATACAAGTGAGGACATAAACAATTTGATAGCAAGTAACTTTTAAATCACCATAAAGTAGGTAGTCCCTATGTAGTGCATGAGACAGACAGCCTAGACCTAGTTTCTGTGACCTGACCAAAAACTGAGGTACAGTGAAGAAAGGAACAAGCTGCAAGAGGACGTGGGTGTACAACTAAAACATGGAAATGAAGGGGTGGTCTTGATTCATATTAAAATGTTTTTTTGATTTTTAAACATTTTTTATAATTAAACAGTCTTCATAAAGAAGGAGTCATATTTTATTCTAATATATAAAAGCTGGAAAAAGAATACTGAGTAATATTTAATGAGACATGACAATTTTCCATCCGTAACTTATGCATTTGGTCATCAAGTAAGAGACGGGTTTTAAAAAAATCTGTTATTTACATAATAATTTAGAACCCTGAAAACAAAGAATTATTCAGGTGACAACAGATTGCAACACCATCTATGCAACAAGCTAAAGATAGGAGCTACCGATGAGTGTGGCAGTGGCACCAATAGAATGACAGCTGAACACATGGTGCAAAAGTGCCCAACATATGTAGAACATTGAAATCACATATGATCATCACCAGTACGATTCCTGGACAAACTCTATGAAGATACCAACAACCTCAGTCTGACTATCACTTTCTATAAACTTATTCAAGTTGACGTCTGAAAGTGTAAGAAGAAGAAGAATTAACTACAGAAATAGTTGTAATCTAGTGGATAGGTATAAACTGTCATGTGAGAGAATTAGTAAACTTTGAAAGTCCAAAAAGTGTTTTTGGTCATTTTATCACCGCAAAAATACTGTATCATGGCTGACTGACAGGCACACAGACAGAGACTGCACTCAAAGCACAGTGTAGACAAAATGAAAACACATTACATTTTCACAATGCTTTCCAACTTCATATAAGAGTGTTTTGTGCAGATGTGACCTCACACTGCATTTAAACTATATAATCAGCAATTACAATGGTACCTCCTCATAGACAGATTTTTATCCTATTTTAACAAACAAACCTCCTCATAGACAGATTTTTATCCTAACTATTTTAACAAACAGTTTTTACTTCAACAGTTGGAGTTGAGAGGTTTCAATTTTAGATTAGTCAGCCTAATGTAAATGAATGCAGCATACTCCATCTTTCAAAAATACCGTTTTCCTATAGTGCTACTTACCTTTGTTTTTTTGTCTTCTAGGTACCAGAAGCGAACATGTCTGTTTCCGACAGTGACAAAACATTTTCCATCCTCAGAAAAAGCCAAAGCACTGACCTGTGGGAAGAAGAAATTTAAATACTAAATCAGACAACCCACCAACACACTATGAACCCTGGTGCTGTTTGATTCACACAAATTACAAATCGAAATATTAAACAAACAAAATAACGTGACATGAAGTTAAAACAGGAAATTTCATTCTTCTTCTTCTTCAAGTACCATGTCAAGTGACATAGGTGATCATGTCTCTCCACAACCTCCTGTCTACAGTAGTATTGATCAATTCTGTTGTTGTTGTTATTTTATACAACGATGTCAAATTGCCCAGCATCTTTTCTCTTTGTCATCTTCTTTATCTCTTTCCTTCAATCTCCCCTGTTGTAACAATAACCTCCAGCTTTCTTCTTCTGGTAACATGCTCAAAGAAAGTGGATTTTTTTCCTTTTAACATGAGGAATAAGCTTCTTTTGTACATTGGTCTCTTTCATGACATCATCATTACTCATTTTAGCTGTCCGTGGTATTTTAAAAATTCTTCTGTAAAACCACATCTCTGTGATCTCTGGTGCTTTTCCTACTTGTTTACTAACTGTCCATGACTCACTTCAGGATTGGTTCTATATAACACTGAAGAACTCTCTAACTTAAAGTGGCAAAGAGTTGTTGAATAAAATACATTTCATTTTATAGAATGCTACTTTTGCTTGGGCTATTCTACTTTTCACTTCTAGGAATTTCATTACACATTAAGTGAAAGAGTGTTGACTTTCCCTAATCTTGCCCACAATGTTTTCTATTACAAACTAAAGAAAGCTGATTACTATACATGCATTAATAGTGGCCACAGCAAAAGCTACACAAAGCAACAAAGACATTCATAAATAAGTGAATATGCAGGTCCACGACAATTATGTGGTATACAAGCAAGTCAGAAATAAATCTCCAGACAAGAATAAAGCAGCGGCCTGCTGACCTACAGATATCAAGAAGAAAGTGGACAAGCCCCACACTAACTTTAAGAAAACAAGATCTTGAGCAAACAGGCACTAAAGTGGAACTCATAGGGAAGAACAAGGCCAAGAAACATACCTACTGCATAATAACACTAAGAATGCATGGAGGCATATCTGGTGTCATATGACCATCAGCTATGCACAATGCTACAATATACATGTGGAAGTAAACCTGTCTGTGAGGCTAATTACACCCTCATTGACTCTTAAAATCATCTGCACACTTCCAGGGAATGGCTGAAAAACCACAGGAAAAGTCTAGATCTGCAATGCAGATAATACCAAGGAGTCTTCAACTTGGTATTGGCTGCAAAACAGTGAGAAGCTTAGCAGCCCTAGTTAAATAACATCAACAATAACACTACGAAAAATGAAGAATTACGGACAACTCTGGACGGAAATGGTGAAATCTGGAAACATCTTTAAGACATATATGTTACATACACACACAAGGTGATAGAAATATCACTACCTATTTTCAAACTGTTATCTCTTCACTCCTATCTAACAAATTTAAATGAAACCAACATCACAATAAAGACAATTAACTACCATTATATTAACTAAAATGCTATGTCACATTAACATTGCAACTCAACATGAGATCTGGTTTGTTCAATGTTTGATTTCATAGCAGGCATCCATTTTTGCTGTCTCTTGTAATGTCTTTTTATGGGTCATTATAGATTTTATTTTGTTTCTGGAAAAAAAAAATAATCATATATATAAAATCCCAGCTTTTTCTGTCAGAAGCCTTTAAAATGCTAAGGGATGCAACAAGTTATTTTGGTTGAAAGTTAGACATTAATTGTATTGTTTCCCTTATATTTTGGTTTTTTAATACTCTCCCGAAAATTATAACACTTACCAAAGAAGAATGCGCAAAGGACAGTGTGCATGCACCACTAACATCTCCCTGTGTACGGTATGCATGACATACTTTGCACAAAGTTATTTGGTTCCCTTATATCGGTGTATTTTTTCATTTAAATAAGTAGTTAAACTTTCTTGTGGCGTGTTACGAGAAGAAGAATGATGTTATATATTGTACAGCAGGAACGCGGGAAGAAAAGGAGACTGGGCACAAAAGGTAGAAGGCACTGAACAGTTTGATTATACTGTACGGAAAGAAGTCAACAACACAACTGATACACAGTACATGAACTGGAGACAGGAAGATGCGGAGATCCATGATTTAAGTTGTACGTCGCATTGTCTCGATCAAGAAATCACAACATTGTAAAAGTACAGATTAAAACGACAGAAAATCAAGACACTCTTCTGTTAAAATTATAGGTCAACAGGTTTAATAAGAATTAGCTGAGAAGAAGGAAGAATTGGCACTTGAGGGAAAAAAATTTGCACATGCACAGGCTCAAGCTGAATTAAAGGCACAACAGGCTCAAGCTGAATTAAAGGCACAACAGGCTCAAGCTGAATTAAAGGCACAACAGGCTCAAGCTGAATTAAAGGCACAACAAACTCAGGCTGAGATAAAAGCACAACAAGCTCAAGCAGAACTGGCTCATGCTCAAAAAATGGCAGAACTTGAGTTGGAAAAATTAAGACTTCAACATCAACAGTCTGCCTTCCTAACTTTTACGTCTGCCAATCTACACCCCAGGCAATGACATCACTTCCTGTCCGTATTACCAAGGACCACGTATAATAAGCAAACGAGGAACCTTGTCGAACCATCTAATGATGTTGAACCATCTAATGATTTCGACACAAATGTTATGAATTTTACTCCTAACATTCCCCCCCCCCCCCCCCGCAAAATAATGGACACAAGAGTTAACAATATTTTCTTGATCTACCAATTTTCTCTCATGGACAGATGTATGTCGCATTGTCTCGATCAGGAAATTGCAACAATGTAAAAGTATAAATTAAAACGGCAGAAAATCTAGGTACTCTGCTGATAGACAATCGGGTATTCACACCTAATGTATTTGAATATGTAAAATCGTCATTAGGTATTGGTGCTTTTGAATTTAATTCCTGTCTTATGATGGGCTTTTACACTAGTAATAAATAAAACTTATTAGTCAAATGGCAGTTATTACTCATTGTTTTGACATCATTTGTTTCATGTATATCCACAAGATTCAAGTGAGGATATACAAATTTCAAAATAGAACATGACTTTTCAATTACTCTGTATGTACATTAAGCTACATACACATACATGTACTCATACATGGACACATGCATGCAAGAATAGACCCACACACACACATATATACACACATGCAAACACAGACAAATATACACACACGCACACAAAGATCTACCTTGCTGGAAACTTTGTTTGAAGCCACCTTATTGCCAGTCTTCCAGTTCCAGACATTTATCATCATGTCATGCTGAGTGCCTACTGACACTATTTCTTTCATGTTTGGAGAAAAGGCCTGTATGATAATTAAAAAAAAGATTTATTAGAAAAGAATAATAAATTAACCACGAAAAAAAAGAAGGTTCATCTGCTTTGGTGGTGAAACTTTGCTTGCTCATGAGAGTTTCTTTCCGGTAATGGGTGTAAACACAATAACCTGCCAACATGAGATGAAACAGATAATATATCAGATGCATGACATGCACTGGTTTGTCAGAAAAAAACTCAGGAAAAGATGTAAGACCCCATCTTGCCCACTGATCTGATACACTGATAACCTTACAGTCTGAATTAAAAAGTGAATGCAAGAAACATCAAATACATCAGTCCATATCATTGACTAGTAAGGATGACTACAGAATAGTGAACTAGACACAGCTGTCAGGCAGAATGATGTATAAAGTTGTTAACCATATACATATATGGCCTGTAAACAGTAAATAAATAAACAAACAACACACAAAGGTAGTTATCAGGCACTCAGTGAGAAATAAAGAAGTAGAAGACCAGACAACAGAAAAACAACAGTAGTGATAGGCTTACCAGGATCGAACCAGGACCTTCCGAACGGCACCCAACCGCCTAGCCACGGTAGCGAATCGCCACTTATCCACTCTGCCAGCTCCGCATTACAAAAATAATGCTTCACTGACAGAGGTCTAGCGCGAACACTCCGTAACCCGGACATGTACCATAGGACGACCCAGACTAATTATAGACGCAATCACTTTACTTATTCTCATTCTTCTACCATTATGTCTGTCTGCATAATAACAAGCACCTCAATATAAAAGGTAATGGTGTTCCCAAAGCAGTTACTTCACCATACTAGGTCCAGCATAGAGAGGTAGGGGTGATCAGTTTCCTTCCTCGCTGTCAGTTACCCATTTACAGCTGGGGAGACTGGAGCATGTCAGTACCATGATTCAAACCTGGCACCTCTGCCGCGAGACCAGCACTCTAACCACTCTGCCAATCGGGCCGTCTCAATATACAGACACCTAAAAACCTAAAATTTAGGCACAAGAAAGTGAAAGGTAGTAGACAGAATAAAAATTCAATCCACCAATTTTGGGGGCCCCAAACAAAAGAAGCCCATTTGTAGTTCCTAGGGGTCTCTGAAGAGACAAAGGAATGACAGGACTACCACTCCCTCAGGCTTGTCGTACAAGGCAAATAATCTCAGGCTGTGCATGGGGGCTGGCAATCTCATCGTGTACAATAAATTGAAATAGAAACCACGGTTGCAACAGCATATGACTGCTTTGTGCAGGCTTCCTGCAAGTGGGGCCAGCTACAGTGGTGGCTCCAAGATCTGTAAGGGGCATCAAGGAAAATGATGGTGACAATGATGAAACAAAAGAGGACACTGAGAGAAAGGTGAAGGTGACTGGATAGATAATTATTAGTGGAATTACTCTGTACATGGTCTATTGTCACTGTCATGTTTCAAAAGAAAAGAGAAGAAAATAAAAAGCACTGATGCCAGTTACATAAATAAAAGTTAATTAAGCAATAAGACTAAATAAGAATATTTGATAACATTTTGAAACAACCCAGTCTGAAAATTCACCCCAGAAAAGACAAGGATCACGGAAATAAATCCTATTCTGACAGAGTTGGAGGACTCGACAGTGATGTCAAAACAATGATAAGTAAGGCACAAGGGACTTTTACTGCAACAGAAAATAAGGAGATCTAAAGAAAGTAAGTCAAACATAACAATAACAGTTTTCAACTGAATGATTCAGGTAGTCCCTCAAAACAAAAACATGTGGAGAAGAGAATTGGAGAGATACATGAAAGACATGGAAAGACTTTGAACATGGTACAGGATAGGTAGACTGAGAAGTTATGTTGATGGCCTATGCCTCAAGTATCACGGACATACTTTATACAAGTAAACTGTTGTAGATAGATCTACCTTGCATGCATTATACCTCAAATGTCACAGACATACAGTGTATGGCATAAACAGTTCGGTGACAATAAGAACCCACACATATGTGCTACCTCACTATGTCAGTTAGCAGGCTCCCTTCTTTACTAAAACTCTCTTTTGCCACCCATTCTTCTTTCCCCTTGTCACTCCTCACGGAGTAGGGAGCGGAGTAGGGAGCGAGCACTGCATGTCCACAGGAAGTCTTCACCAAACATTAATAGTGTATATTTCAAGCTCTCTTCCAACACCCAACAAGAGGCAGACCAACAGTGATTCCTCCTCCTCTCCCCCCCCCCCCCCCCCGCCCACCATGGACAATAAGGCATTGCTCAGTTGATTAAGCTACATGGAGGCAAAGGGAAAGTGGGTCCCCTACTGCTGTGGACCCTCTGGCACTGTAAGACCACTCAGTCCTCCCCCCCACCTCCCCCCCCCCCCCCCCCCGCCCCCCCGCCCCCCCCCCCCGCACCCCCCCCCCCCCCCACCCCCCCCCCCACCCCCCGACCCCCCCCCCCCCCCACACCACCCCTGCCTGAAACACATAAAATTAGAATTGCATATATCTATCTGCTCAATATTTCATTAAAGTTCCAATTTTAACAGCACAAATCTGGAATAAATCAGACTGCAGGTAATTCAGCAGGTGTATGGTAGACGGTGAGCTGCTAATTGGGCTAATCAAACAACCTCCGAGACAACATTCTGTACCACATCCAAGTGGTGATGGAGGTGGAGATAACACCTGGATGGGTCATAATTTTTGTAGCGGAAGTCACACAAGGAAGGGAAAGAGGAGATGTATGAGGTACAGAATGATGTTTTTGTGTGGGGGCCACGTCTGTGAGTTTGGTTTAGTTTGGTTTAGTTTGGATACATCTTCACTGCACATGGATAACTCCATCACTGCTTCGATGTCCTCCCTTAGATCACACAAGGAGGATCTTAGCACAGTGCACGAACTCTGTAGTACCAGCGAGGATTCCAATGTGTGTAATCAGGAATCACACATTCTATAAATATTTTTTTTGTGGTGGGTAGGTTTCCTAATTTTTAAATTTTGCCAGGGCAGCGGCTATATGGCCTACTCTTTACAATGTCCCACTGCTGAGGGATTTATAACATGCACAATTTGTACATGGGACCTCTTATTTTTTTTAAAAGGCTAGACGTCCGATCTCACTACCCAGGAGATCAGGGGGGAGTATGACATCATCAGGACCCACTGGTTCTGAAAAATGTCCATAAATTATATTCCCTCTACTGGGAACTAACCTGGTACCTTTAGAATTAAAGGCGGATGCCATACATCTTAGGCACTCCGTATGTGAGTATACATTTTTATATGAGAGAGAGAGAGATTAACAGGAAGATAGGCACAGAGACAATGACTGATGGCAGGCAGGCAGGCTGCTGATGCAAAGATAGGTAGACAGACAAACAGACAGACTGCAAGACAATACTTAGACAGACAAACAGACTGCAAGATGACACACAGACAGGTAGGCAGACAAACTAACAGGCCGACAGGAACACAAAAAGATAGACATAAGAGCAGGCATAAAACAAATGATATTGTTTATTTGAACAGGGTGAAGAAAATAGGGCTTTCTAACATTTCCACCTTGCTGTCATGAGTCACTCTAGGGCACCTGGGTCATGAATATGCACGTCACTGTATCTTTGAACATGAGTTTATATGAGACAGAATAACAGACAGACTGATAAACAGACAAAGACTAATGTGAAGGCAGGCAGAAAGGGCGGGCGAAAGACAGATACACAAAAATGTGTGCATGTGTATGTCTAGTCTGTGCATACTGTACGTGTGTATATGTAAATACACACATTCTGCCATGCTCAAGCAGTAGTTCCTTAAATTGGGGGGGGGGGGGGGGGGGGGGGGGGGGGGGGGGGGGGGGGGGGGGGGGGGGGGGGGGGGGGGGGAGAAGAGAGAGAGACAGATGGAGAGAGAGAGACAGATAGAGAGTAAAGACACCAAAGCATATGAAGATACTGAAATATGTATACAGTGAATATACAGAGGTCCGAAAAAGTATGTATATGTGCTTCATTGACTATAAGAAGGCTTTTGACAGAGTCCATCATGAGAAAATAATTGAATGCCTCGAAGACATAGGTATTGATGGAAAAGATATAAGAATACTCAGTAACCTTTATTGGGAGCAAACTGCCACAGTAAGAACTGGAAGGAATTATTCACCATACATAGACATAAAAAGAGGTGTCAGACAAGGTTGTGTGCTGTCCCCCTGCCTATTTAATTTATACACTGAAAAAATTTTCAAACAGATACAGGAAATACCAGGACTGAACATCAGTGGAAGGTCAATAAACAACCTTAGATATGCAGATGATACCGTGTTGTTAGCTGAAAGCGAACAGGAGTTACAAGAACTAGTGAAGCAAGTGAACAGTATAAGTCATGAATATGGACTCGACATTTCATAACACCTTGCAGATAAACAGAAGGGAGAGTTGACAAACTCCTACACGTACATAACTTTAGACGTCTGAGCTGTCTTGTCATTTCCACGTTCACACATGCGTGCGAACCTTGCACTCTGACAGCAGGTTTCGAGAGAAAAATGCGGGCATTAGAAACGAGAAGTTACAGAAAGGTCCTCAGAATATCGCATATGGATCGTACAACACGTGAAAAAATAAGATAGCTAGAGGTTTTGCTATAAGATAGCTAGAGGTTTTGCTATATGTATGAAGACCTAACAACAGTAAACAGACCGGAAGATGACATGGTAAGATCACGTGGGCTACCAAAGATTTTTCTTCAAGACACATCACCAGGTGACAGGAGGCAGGGCAGGCAGAAAAAGAAATGGACTGCCAAACATAAGAGAACGGATATATATGCCTGCCACAGAACTTAAAAAAGGAGTTCCATAGCAGTAACTGCTGTATGGGAGCGAAGTGTTGGAGACTTCACCATACTACGTCCAGCATTTTTATGAGGTGGTGTGACCAGTTCCCTTCCTATCTGCCTTTGATTTCCCACCCAAGAGCAGAGTCAGGTACCCATTTCCAGCTTGGCTGACTGCAGCACAACGCTACCAGGTTTCAATCAAGGAGCACGGTAACTGTGGCGAGAGAGGAAAGCGCTCTAACAGCTCAGCCAATCGGACACTCGCCGCAAACTATCAGCGCTCGCCGTCTGAGGTGTCACAATGACATAATGTTATGGGATGTCAAGTCCACATGTAACCAAAGAGCTCTGGTAGTAAATGGGACAGACAACTTCTTCTTCTTTGATCCTTAGCCGCCGACCGTCAAAGCAGTCAGATTCCACTTTGCTCGGTCGGTGGCCATCCTTCGTACAGTGCCCCAACTCTGGTTCATTCTTTGCATCTCAGCCTCCACAGTCCTCCGCCAAGTTGTTTTTGCTCGGCCTCTCTTTCGTTTTCCTTCAGGGGTCCATAGCATAGCTGTTCTTGTGATGGCATCGGGGTCTCTTCTGAGGACATGGCCAACCCAGCTCCAGCGTCTGCCAGCTATGATGGTGTGCATGTCCTCTTGCTTGCTCCGAGTAAGCAGATCTTGGTTGGTGATGGTATTCGGCCAAAAGATTCGGAGAATTTTTCTTAGGCATGTTGTGTGAAAAGAGGACAATTTCGACATTTCCTTCTCTGTGACTCTCCAGCTCTCCGTGCCATAGAGAAGCACAGAAAGCACACAGCTCTGATATAATCCTAATTTTGTGCTTGTGCTGTATTGAGAGGACTTCCAGATGTTGTTTAGACTAAAAAAGGCTGTTCTTGCTTTGTTCATTCTGTTGTTGATGTCTTTGCTTGCTCCGCCGTCTGGTGTTACTATGCATCCTAGGTATGTGAAGGCATCTGTCTGTTCCAGTTGCTGATTCCTTGGACAGACAACAATATCACGTTAAACAAACTGTTAAATAGCCCATCATTGCAACAGCGTATGAAGTTTTTTTTGCGCAGACAAGTGCGTCAACTACAATGATAAATAATCCTGTGCTTGAAAAGTAAGTGACAAAAGTAAGGAAAAAAATAAGTAATAAAAAGAAGAAAATGCTAAGGTAGCAAAGCTATTTTAAACTGTCGACAACCCTGCATCGAGCTTGTGCAGTAAAACAAGAAGATACGACAAGACAGGAAATTATGAGCATATTTACCCCCACATGTTCTAACAACGCGATTGTTAAATTTAACTTAATTATCTTCAACTGGTGCACCCCCTTTTTTTTCATTAAATACTTTGGTTGTGCCCCCTTTCAGCACCTCCTCTTTTACTTCCCCTTATCAATAAAACAGATTTAGCAGACTTGAGAACAGCCACAGGCATCAATCTAAAATTTAATTATTCCTTTTTCGTATCCTTCAAAAGTGTACTCTAAAATAACAGCACATGGAAGTATTATGTCATGTGTTTCAATCGGGAAAAATGAGTGAACAATTGAACAAACGTGACGAGCGATTTAATAGGTTATCTGTTTATATTTATGAAACTGTAATTTCAGTCATTTATTTATCATATAGGCGATGTCTCGTTTAACAGCCAATAATGACCAGGCAGTGAGACAAGGTGAAAAAGATTAAAACTGAATAGGTCGTGTCTAATCAGCAGCCTGGATAAATAAAAAATATGTGTGGATATCAATTGATATCATAAACTGAATTGTACTTCATCACAATCTGTCTGCTCATCCTTTGGCACAAAATTCGTGGATCGTCCTTTAGGGTTTGCTCACTGAATGCATTTGCAAGAATTGTGTTCGACGTTGAAAAGTTGAAAATAGAGAGCTTTTAACGAGTCACATTAACGGTTAGTGCTAGTTCACGGTAAAATCTACATGACAGGACACTTAACCAATAAGAACAATAAACCCTACTCTAACTGTATACAAATAAACACGGTTAGGAAAAGACAACGACAGCGTCAGTACAACAAGTCGGGTATAGAAATAACGATGCGGTTCAAGTAGGGGACAGTAGACTGGAGGCTTCGACGATTGCCATGTAAAGCGGTCTCACTGTTTGTTGGACGTTATTTTTGACAAAGCTCCATTTGGAAATTAAAGATGGGGGGGGCTAGCTGGTCTGACAAAGCTCTAAACAGGGTTGACGGTTAGGTTAAAGCTAGCTGTAACGTAATCATTTTTTTTAAAATAAAATTTTGAATCGTTTTGACGAGGCGCGTCCCGTTCAACTTGGTCGGTTATATTAGGGCTCGTCTCCAAATATAAAAGACCTTCAGGCCTGATTTTTCCCACAATATAACGTAAATATGGATAGCCATTATGGCAACATGTGGAAACATGGCGCACTTAGTACCAAACTTCTACCCGATGTTTATAACCTAAGTTGACCTACTGAAGCTGAGATGACAGCAGTGATGATAAATAGATGACTGTAAGCTGAACACTGAGAGGGGCTTGATGTTGCGAACATGCCAGAGAAAGCCGTTTTGGAAGCAACCAGGCTCGTAGTCAGCGCTGAAACGGACATCGTACTTCAAGGCAAAGAAAGAAAGGAAGGACAGAAAGAAAATGTAACTTAAGGTACACAAATCATTACAGCAATGTAACTGTAAATCGCAATGGACTGGTTTCTAACCCTGCCATTAAGTCAGGGAGTAGACAGCAACATAATTAAGAATAAAAAAATTTGAGCCCTTTGTTTAGTACAGGACATAGCTCTGGGCCACAAATACACCCCCGTAGTAAAGTCAGCGTTATATTAATTACCTCCAACCTGCCAGAAGAAAAAAGAGTGGGATACTATTAAATGTTCATAGTGAAAACGCGTGCTTTGGTTATAATTGAACTGC
Source organism: Oreohelix idahoensis (assembly GCA_024509875.1). Lineage (NCBI taxonomy): Eukaryota > Metazoa > Mollusca > Gastropoda > Stylommatophora > Oreohelicidae > Oreohelix > Oreohelix idahoensis. Next base: position 257,916 of record JAMPIV010005706.1, on the reverse strand, counting down.
AGTAAGTTCACGTCTCAAAAACCATACATACGCCTGTCCTATTATTTCTGGCACGATTTCTACCAGTATAACCTTTACTGTCAAAATATATTCGTTTTGGCCGTCGTGCAAAATATTTTTGTCGGGATAACATGAAAAGCGCCGTATCAGATATCATCTCATGACTTATAAAAATAATTCGTTTAGATTTTTTTTTTCCTTTTTAACGCGTGTCTAGTACGTGGGTAATTAAAAATAAACTAATTTAAAAATTAAAAAAAAACAACAAAAAACAGATCCAATCCGGTTTGCATTTTTACATTGGAAATACCCACCCATCCTGTTTCATCTTTCTATTTAAACCTGATGTATCTTCAACTTCTTTGAAACCATTCTTACGTCGTAAGTAAAGTGTATCGTTCATCCCCATTCGTGCATGGACAAACGGTTACAGTGTCTGTTTTGTTCTGTTGTATCCTGCTCTACTTAACCGAGCTGGTGGTTCTCAATGAGCATATAAAAGGCCTTCCCTAAAAGGAGTTCCTGAGTCTTGTGTGTCAGACATTTACTTCGCTGAACCCTCGTTTGATTTGTAGGTACGCCAGAAGCTTTAAAACAGGCGTGGAATTCAGATATGATCTCCAAACCCCAGAAGGTTACGATACCAACACAAATGGAGCCAGTTATATAGATGTGCTCCAATCACAGTTAGCAGGGAAGATCGACTCGAAATATTTCGGAATTAATAAGGCTTTTCGCCTGACAAAGGGATGTAATGGCCAGGCTTAAAAAACATTTTTTAAATGCCTTTCTCAATGTGGTAGATTTGCGATAGGTGATTAAGACTTAGTTTGGTCCTTTCTGAATAGACATAGACATAAGTGATAGCTCAGTGGGAGGTGATAAAATAGAAATAGATTTTACGGGTGAGATGGAGGAACTATATTAGATTCTGTCTCTGACACTCGAGAAGCATCTCTCAGTCAGCCTATCATCTACAACAGAGTAAGATTAGTCAGACAAATCTAATATAATATATAGTAATATATAATATATATATATATATATATATATATATATATATATATATATATATATATATATATATATATATATATCCCATACACACACACATAAATGACTACAATAGACACACAGACGTGAACCTATGACAATGAAAATATAGATAATTTGGAACGAACTGACCGCCACACTGATTAAGTTTAATTGTGAAGTTTAATTATCAAAATAAACTTCCATCACAACAAATAAAATTTCATCAAACATATACATATAGTCATAAAGTCAATGAATTGCTACAAGAATGATAGACCCGTTGGTATGATCCTTTCCCTCGATGTATAGCCCACAGTCCTGTTAGAAGAAAAGTGATAGCCCCAAAGAGTCACGGATACATATGATTTAGTCTAAGATTTCCCTTTACAGGTATGAACAGACTTGGATACTCTGATCTATCCTAAGGAAAAACATTGTTAGCAACAACACTTGCATAAAGAAATTTAAGACAGCAAAAAATGGGTGCCAAAATACAACAATAAAAGAATCGCTCAGTCCTGCATTCACTCTATTCAGTCCGCCGTGATCACTAGCTCTCGTTCGTACTTACAGCTTTGGTAGCAACTTCTGGACAAACAATTTTTAGGACATGCACACACAGAATCTCCAGGGTTAAACATTGGCCAAGGGAACCCCAGCTCCAAAAAGATAGGTTGAATTCGCTTCTTCAGGGAACGTTTCCTTGGTATTTCTTATTAGGGATATCTGGTTCTGTCACATTAAAATTGTCCAGGCACGAACGTTAACAGCGAGCAAAGTGTCAATAGCTTAGATTTCTAGTAACTAGGAATGTCAGGTAACTGCCTTCTCTCAGTATAGGATTTTATTTGGTCACACCACATACTAGTCACAACTCCGTCGGAATGTTACTGATATTAATATTTTACTTGCCACAAGGGCTGAAATGTACTTGAGGTTTCTCTCAGGAAGAATTAAATCTGGCGCGATAGGCCCGTTACTTTATTTAAATCTTAAAGTTTATGGAATGGGTACTCTGTCGTTCTGGGTGCCAATGCAATGCCAGACAGGTTTTACTTTATACACCCAAGTCTTTAAGAATAAAATGTTTATGTTCTTCACAGATACTACTCAGTACTCAACGCTGGCAAAGTTGGGTCACTCCAGTTTCACTGAATAAAGAGAAAACAACATATAAAATACTTATACATACTATTCCCTCGGTTATAACTTACATTATAAACTGCAAACGTACAGCTTGTCTTATCATTTAAAATTCCCGTGAAATAAGTTATATTTCATAAAATCAATCATCATGAATTAGAAATACATACGTATTTCGTCAATACTCAATGATGAATCAGTGCAGTTATAAGTTAGTTTAAAATATTCTCGACTGATTATTCGCAGTTTATTTTAATTCATTTACAGCTGCATGAGTTTAAGCTAGAAATTATAATATATTCTGCTTTCCACTGTAACATGTCGACTAGCGAATATAACAGACTTAATATTAATTTCTTCTGCACAGAAATCTAACTGGTAAAATGAAAATAAGCGATTTATCACTAGATCACTCAACACAATAAATATTATATATTTACCTCCAAACAGAACTACAGATTAATATCACGAACTAGAATCCTTCAATATAATGGTAGTCTAGAACTCGGCAAAATGTTTCCAAGAAACTCAGAACTTTGCAATATACAAGATATTTCCTAGCACGAGTGATCTGTCTACTGCAGATTTAGGAGTATGAATGACTAGTCTAAAACTCTCTCGGGTAGATATATCTTAAACAGACAAAGGATCCCACGTTATTTCGCAAATCCGAAATAGCCTCCCCTTCTCGTCTCTTAACACTTCACATACTAGACGCAGGCCCTAACTGCCATCACCTGTCAATACGCGTCTTAACGCCTCACCCGACTACTCTTATTTCTGAGCGCAGCAGATTGGCGCCTATTCACACCTAACGCCGAGAACTCAGCCGAAGAACGCTGTGTCAGGTCAAAATGTAGACGATATGTCTGCCATCATGTCTGACGAAAACGAATTTCTCACACCATTCGCTCACATCCCGGGACTGACATCTATGTAATAAACTGCGTTACCAGTATGAGAAAAGAAACGGCAAAGTCAGAATGGGAAAAAAATATTTAGTCGCAAATGAACGAATGCGAAAAACAGGAAAAGGATATAAGAGCGATAATAAAGTAGAGGACACGGGTAGAAAAGGAAAGAATATAGAAAATTTATTGATCATAAATCTCTATGCGATACTCAATAAGGCTTCTCTTCCGCCCCGGTACATGTATTAAATTTGAGGGAAGAACGACCGTTAAGAATTAGCTAGTAGTTCTTTTGAGGGTAGCCCTCACTAAGGCTGCATCATTCTTGCAGACAGATACTAGTGGTCATTTTCAGGGTTTAGTATTTATCAACGGTGCACCAGAGTGAATGACAATAGAACTGATTAAATTTAAACAAACAAACAGACAAACCAATAAATTAACAATTTTAAAAAAAAACACACATACACGGAGGAAACTGAGATGGTTGGTGACTGTAATAAGAATATATAACATAAGATATCATATCATAGGTCTGAGATTGAAAATAAAGAGGAATTTTCACTGGAAAGTAATGCAAACGTCAAAAACCTACACATGGAATGACATGCCCTAGCTCTAACATACAGGTTCAATGCTGTCGTATACATGAGCCCTAGAAGTAGTCTGAGAAGGAAATTCCTGCTTCATTTACTTTGTTTTAAAGTAAGGCATTTGTTAAGCTAGAACCTTCAAAGACTTCCTACACGTTTATCGCTTTTTTCCCGAATACAATGCCTTCTTTCTACTTTTGGAAAACACGGCTTTCATAACGTTTTTTATTCTCCGATGTACCGATTATTTTCATATTATTTTGATGTCAATTACTGCCACGGAAGACGTTCGTTCTATATTTTTGTTGTCTTCTCTCCACTACGGCAGCATTAATCTACCACTCCTTTTACGTGCTAAATTCATCACTTGTTCATTGTGTACATTTGCATCGTTCAAAGTTGTTGTTTTTTTTTTAAATTATATTTTGTCCTGTTTGTCACTACCCTAATTTTACCTTGATCCCTTGACCTATGTTTGAAACAACATGGACTTGTTTGTGCAGAGCGAACTTGCCACATTGATTTTTCGCTCATAGCCGGCTCCATGAGTAAGAGTCTACACTGACCGACATTGCTATTGTTAACCCATATTTTTTTGTCTGGCAAGATACACGAAGCCATGATGTCGCACGATAAGGTGCTATTCTGCAAACATGACGTATCCAAATACACGGCCAATTTCACTGGGATGTAGGAAGATAACAATCTTATTAAAGATACACGAAGCCATGATGTCGCACGATAAGGTGCTATTCTGCAAACATGACGTATCCAAATACACGGTCAATTTCACTGGGATGTAGGAAGATAACAATCTTATTAAAGATTAACGCAAGGAAAATTATATAACATTTCCGGAAGATTGTCCCTGTGGTATTAAACCCCTACGAGAAAGGAACATCTTGGAGGAGGTTATCAATGATAAATATGTGGTGTAATGAGTTGCAAAACATGTTAAGTAACAACGTAGTGGCAAGATCTTATAATATGATCATGAAGGACGAGCAGATGATTTTGAAAATGGCATGTAAAGAAAATATCTTGTGTGTCATGCAGTAATGTTCTACATTAGTGGTGGGGGTAGTAGACCCCTACCAAAATCAGACTCCTTACTGGGGTTGGTTTGATACTAAAATATAAAAAAAATTACCAAACTTAATTGGGTTTCACCCTTCAAGAACCTCATGGGACAACATTTGTAAATCACTTCTGATAGGATCTCCCCAACAGAACCTCACGGGAAGCCATATGTGCGTGGGAGCGAAAATTTTGCTTTTAACCTACAAATTGTGGAAGGCAGTGAAGCAGTCCTATAAAGCATAAGACTGCTTCACTGCCTTCCACAATTTGTCAAGGACAAATCTCAGACAACCAGGATAACTAATAGAAACAGGATTCCAGTGTAGGATAGGACAAAGTATTAGAGGATCTTCTAAAACTATAATTGGGGGGGGGGGGGGGGGGGGGGAAAAAAACACTCAAATATAGTACTGGAAGTCACGAGTCCTTGGAGCCTGCGTGAATAGTGGGACTATACTTAACGCTTAACGTAGTACTACTGACCACCTGAGAGACGACATCTGAATCAGTTACCCGACAATTTTCGGACTGTTTCCTATGCAAAAGTCTGTGTATTAATTCACACCTGATAACGGAGTAAGTTGTAATATGTACATTTTATCATTTTATATTTGACACTTAATAGGTATAAATGAATTGTGGATGTACAGTCGCACATGAGGCTGGCAACCTCAGCATGTAAGTGACTGGACTCATGAACCACAACTGCAAGAGCTGGTGACTGCTTTGTTCGGGGTTCCTCACAATGAACCGATAGCAGAGATAGCTCCGGGCTCCATGTGGAGCAGGGAGTGGATAATGACATCATGGTGTACATATTTATTATTCTAACATTTTAATACATTTATATGTATATTCAAACATGTTTAAAATAATGCAATTGTCGTTTTCCGCTGTCCAAACGCACTATCATTAAACTCACTGGGTCTAAAATTAATGCTCAGGGAAGATAACATTCTGAGGAAGATGGAATGGTGGATGGAAGCAGAGGGCGCCTGATTTTCGTGTCAGTGGGCCCTATACTTAGTAGAGACGTTTGTTTTCTCTGAATTTGTGGTACAAATCTTGACAACCAAATTAGTTACCCCCGCATTACTGCAAGGGACGTGCTACTGCCACAGAATTTGATTAATGATGGAACAGTCCAAAAACAGTAGTGACGGAACTCAACATCAACGATAAGTACACCATTCAGGGTCAGCAAAGTGACTGTTTAGCGATAGCCATTTTCAAATCAATTACATATGAAGAAAACATCAATGCTTCATCTTTTTTCATAACCAACTCTATTTACTTTATTCTTGTTAAACTATAATTGATTTTTAAATTTGGTATCTGTAAATACAAATTGATAGTTGATTTGATCATTATTCAGTGAATTTGGACCCGTATTACTCCTTTAAAAAAAAAATACACAGCCATACAGATCTAGTAAATTAATATTTTACTGAATCACCTTCACCTGGGGGCTCCGAAAATATTTGTTCGTATTTTGCTCCGAAAATACGAACAAATATTTTCTCCTCACAGAAGGGGTGGGAGAATAAAAAGGTTCATGACAGCTTAGATGATCTCAGTTGCTGTGCTTGCTTTTCTTTTAAAATCATGTGAGGCTCCCTGAAATAGAAGCATCATTCTTCTATTTATATATCTAACAAGAGTAATCTTGAGCGGAGGGTGATACCTTTGAAGACTCATTTTATACTCAAGTTTGGCCGTTGTTGGACCACTACTGCATAGCAGGGGAGACAATCCTAAGACGCATACGTCCGTAGAGAAAAATGGTAAGTTAACTTTATAACAAGACTAAACAGACGCAGAAGGCGTTGAGGGAAAACTCGTCATATGCAGCAAGAACATACTACAATCATAGAAAACGTTAACAAATGAAAGACATGTAAGAATTAATAAGTCAAAAAGTACTGACATTTCTGAGGAACCCATGACAGCATTTACTAAATTAGCCAAAAGATAACTAGAAGATACAAAAACTAATAAATCAACGAAGTTCTAAACTTTCGTAAAGTGGAATATCTTCGTTCTGAAATTATCTTTACTACTGGAACCTGAAAGTTACGTGATTTTCGGGTATACCGTACCCTCACATTGAGAATATAAACATTAGTTTATTTTATTACACCGTGCACATCTCAGGCCAGAGAAAGGCAACGAGTTGCTATGGTATAAACAATTAATATTAAAACACTTATCTAGACCCGGTGGGGGGAGGGGGGGGGGGGGGTGTGTGTGGAAAGGAGGAGAAGAAGAACTACACAGGAATCGTTAATGAGAATCAAGGGCAAATATCCACGGAAGACTTGTAGTACTGTACAGTATGCATAACTCTCGTGCTGTTTTACTCTCTTTTCGCGTGCTAATTAAACCGTTCTGACTAAACAAAGGAAAGTAACAGATGCCGCTAGATTTGACGTGGGAAGGCCAAGTTTTCCAAACATCAAAGTAATTACGTCTGTGTGCGTGAGCGTATGTGAGTAGGTGTGTAATCAATTGCGGCGGAATGCACAAATGCAGGTTACACGTATATAAAACGAGCGTAAATATCAGGGAGGCGTAGCTCGCTGGTTTTATTACTAATACTTTTATAGTCTTTTTCTAATAAACCGGGAGTGCTGATTGTGCATGCAATATGTGCGCGTGCGCAAGTATACAGTATGCAACTAGTACGGAAATGCAATGATGGTAATATTTCGCTATATGTGATGTTTAGTGGGGATATTAAACGCAAGCAAGAAAGCGCACTGATAGAAATATACAGACATAAAGGCAGGTAGACAGCACGGAAACACTGATAGATAGACAGGTAGGCAGAGACCGAAGGATAGATGATTTGACAGAAATATATATATATGTCAGATAAACAGATAGACGGAATAAAAAAAATAGAAAGACTGACAGAAAGATATAGACAGATAATATACAGAGAGACCGACAACCCGTAGGATATGTAGGTACATAGATAAACACACCTATACAGAAGGATAGGTAGATAGACAGACATGCGGACAGACACAACATACCGACTGAATGACAGGCAGATAAAGAGAAAAACAAATATAAAAAATCCAGACATATATATATATATATATATATATATATATATATATATATATATATATATATATATATATATATATATATATATATATATATATATATATATATATAAGATGATGTCAATGTGTCTAAAATATAAGATAAACAGACAGACACCGCACAGAAGAACATAAGTAGATCGACAGATAGCTTAGATCAGGATGACAAGCACACAGCATGCAGCTCGCCACAATCAAGACCACAATTCATGCAAAAATGATAAGAGACGAAACAAAAAACAACAACCACAAAAATCAGCCCAGACACTCTCTCGCTCACACTGATAAAATTCTGCTTTTATATATATATATATATATATATATATGTATATATGTATATATATATATATATATATATATATATATATATATATATATATATATATATATATATATATATATATATATATATATATATATATATGTATATATATATATGTATATGTATATATATATATGTATATGTATATATATATATATATATATTTATATATATATGTATATATATATATATATATATATATATATATATATGTATATATATATATATATATATATATATATATATATATATATATATATATATATGTATATATGTATATATGTATATATATATGTATATATATATATGTATATATATATGTATATGTGTATATATATATATATATATATATATATATATATATATATATATATATATATATATATATATATATATATATATATATATATATATATATATATATATGTATATATATATATATGTATATATATATATATGTATATATATGTATGTATATGTATATATATGTATATATATATATGTATATATATGTATGTATATATATATATATATATATATATATATATATATATATATATATATATATATATATGTATATATGTATATATATATATATATATATATATATATATATATATATATATATATATATATATATATATATATATATATATATATATATATATATATATATATATATATATACGGGGTACACAAAGACAAAAATTTTCAACAAGGACAAATTATGTTACATGGAAAAGTTTTTGCACCAATGAAATTACTGTATATAATCTGCGTTTACTGTAAACAACATATGCTCTTTACCTACCACAGTAAATAAACGAATCCCAGGAACCGTTACACTTTAAATCGAAGAGTTATTTATTGAGAATTCCAAAGTACAGCCCCTCCACCATGCAAAGGCACAACAGGCCAATCACCTGTTTGTCTTAAACTATGATTACGAGCAATACAAGAGAGAAAACCGGACTGATTCTAAAGGCGACGAACTGGAACGGACTATGGACTACGACTTATGGAACTTGGAACACAAGAAGTATAAATGGGAAGGAAGAGGAGCTGGTGGAAGAGATGAGGAAAGCAAAACTAGAAATCCTGGCTATAACGGAAACGAAGAAAAAAGGACAAGGAGTCATGGATCTCGATGGCAACACGTTGCTCTACAGTGGTGTACCCATATCTGAAAGAGCTAAAGGGGGCGTGGGTTGCATTGTGGCCCAAAATCAAAAGATAGTATCAAGGGATGGAACTTTGTCTCGGAGCGCATTATGGTTGTAAAACTAAAAGAAGGAGAAACCATAGTCAACCTGGTCATAGTGTATGGGCCAAATGAGGATGAGAGAGCAGAGGTCAAGGAGGAATTCTTCGAGCTGCTTCAAAGGACAGTGGATGACTGCCTAGATGAAGTTATCATGCTCGGAGATTTTAATGCCAGAGTTGGAAATGACCATGCTAGATGGGGTGGAGTTATCGGAAGATATGGAGAAGATACTCTCAATGACAATGGAAAGCGACTCCTTAGATTCTGCAGTGAGCAGAATCTGATCATTACAAACACAAAGTTCCCCCATAAGCGCATACATGCATACACTAGGTGTGAACCAACCAAGAATGAGAAGTCAGTGATCGACTATGCCATTGTTCGGAGAAGCTCATTCAGATATGTCCGAGATGCAAGAGTCTGGAGGGGGCCTGAGATTGGAAGTGATCACTACCTGCTAACAATCAAACGAACAACTGAAAGAGTTGCTCAGCCTAGGAACTGCCCAACATCACGCAAGAAACCAAGTAAACGAGCAGGAGAAATGAGCATTAGGACCTACAAGCTGAGAGAGCCAGAAATTAAGACCAGATATCAGGGGCTTATTGCTACAGCAGTGAGCAACACAGAAGAACGACCTGATGACTTGGAAACCCTCTGGAATAAATTCAAGGATATCATAAAGACAGCTGCTGCAGAAGCATGCGGTGAAGTCCGACTTGGGAACCAGAGAAAGAGGACACCTTGGTGGACAGAGGAAGTCAAAGAGAAAATAAGAGAGAAGAAAATGGCATGGAAACAATACTTAGGAGCTAAAAACACAACAGGACAAATGGAAAAATATAGAGAATATGTGACACTCAGAACAGAAGCAAAGAACAAAGTGCTAGCAGCAAAACAGAAGTCCTGGGAAGAATTTGGAGAAAAGCTAGAAAAAGATGCACAAGAAAACCAGAAATTGTTCTATAAGACCCTAAAGAACATGAGGAAGGAAAAACAATGCCCTCTCAAATTTATAAAGGACAAGCAAGGCAAATTGCTTACTGCCCCGAAGGAAGTAATGGAAAGATGGAAAGAATATTTCTCAGAACTCCTGGATGGTGAGCATGGTGAAGCATCAGAAATGATAACCACTAGCACAGAAGAGAAAACCAATGATGGTGAAGATGACATAAAGATGGAAGAACTGAGGGCAGCACTAGAGAAAATCAAGATGGGCAAAGCAGCAGGGCATGATGGTATAACACCAGAAATGGTTAAGTACATGGGAGCATCAGGCGACCTACTACTTTTAAAGGTCCTACAGGCAGCATGGTGCAACAAGACCATACCAAAGGATTGGGAGATTGCCATCATAACACCAATTTTCAAAAAGGGTGACAATCGACAATGTGGAAACCATAGAGGCATATCCCTTCTCAGTGTCCCTGGTAAAATCTACTCTAGAATCCTAGAGCAGAGACTCCGACGCCTAGCTGAGCCACAATTGGATGAGGTCCAGTGCGGATTCCGAGCAAACCGAAGTACTCAAGACCTAATCTTCACACTCAGACAGCTGAGTGAAAAGGCCCTTGAGTATAAGAGTGAGATCCATCTTTGTTTCATAGATCTGGAAAAGGCGTTTGACAGGGTCCCCTGGAACAAACTTTGGGACTGTTTGGCTAGGAAGAATATTCCAGCACCTCTGATTCATGCTATACAGAGCTTCTACAAGTCTTGCAGAAATTATGTGAGGACAGCAAACCATAAGTCAGAAGAGTTCAGGACCACCACTGGTGTAAGACAAGGTGATATCCTATCACCTTACCTCTTCATACTCCTTATGGACGATGTCATCAAGGCATGTAAGGAGAAACAAGAAAGTATTCAGTGGGGTACTGGAAGATGAGACAGGTTTATATTTCGGAGCTGGCATTTGCTGATGATGTTGCCCTGATTGCTAAATCAGAGGCACATCTCCAATCCAACCTGCAAGTCTGGAAGGAAGAGCTGGAGAAGAGAGGGATGGTCATAAGCAGCTCTAAAAACAAAATCCATGGTGATATCACGAGAAGAAAGAAAACATCAGATTAAGTTGGGAGAACAGGTCCTGGAGCAGGTCGACCACTTTAAATATCTCGGAGCTATTATAGACCGAAAGGGAGGCATCAAAGAAGAGTTGGCCACTCGAAAAGCAGCGGCTGGGAGACTTTTTTCAGGCCATAAATCGTGGATTCCTCAGCAAGAAAGAGGTTGGTAAGAAAACGAAGATGGCTGTATACCGCTCCACCTATGTCCCAGTCTTGACATATGGATGCGAGTCGTGGGCAATGACTACAACCCACAAAAGCCAGATCCAAACCTCAGAAATGAGGTATCTGAGGAAAGTGGTTGAAGTAACAAGAAGAGACATGTCCGCAACCAGACGATCCGTCAAGGCCTAAAATCCCATCCGCTGCAGACCCAAATAGAACAGTCCCAACTAAGATGGTTTGGCCATGTCTGCAGAATGGGAGAAGATCGGCTACCACGACAAGCATGGGAAACAAAGAGCCAGGGATCCAGACCTCCAGGACGACCCAGAGTCCGCTGGGAGGACAACATTAGACAATCTTTGAAGGACCGAGGACTAGAATGGAACCAGGCCAGGAAGAAGACAGCTGATAGAATGGTCTGGCGCTCTCTCTTCCAAACCTCTACACCTCACGGTAGAAGGGAAACGACTAAGTAAGTAAGTAAGAATTCCAAAGTAGTGTCCCGCATTCTTAAGGCAACGTTGTACCGTTAATTAAGAAAAGTTGAAAAAAAAAATACAGTTGATATTATTTGAGAGTGCATCATTATCATCATAACCATTCAGCTCTCCAAGAAGCATAGGCCATCAACAAACTTATGCCACATCTTCCTGTCCCGTGCCGTCTGCTCAAGGTCTGTCCGTGTCTTCTTCACGTCTGTATCCATCTCTCTTCTCCATGTGTTCTTTAGTCTCCAACTACCTGTCTTATCCTGGGCATTTCAGAACAAGGACTGTCTGGAAATGCTATCAACAAGCTTCCTCAATGTGTGTCCTACCCATCTCTAGCGTACTCTTCAGAATGCATACCATACCATACCATACCATACCATACCATACCTACTGTACATCTCTAGCGTACTCTTCAGAATGCATACCATACCTACTGTACATCTCTAGCGTACTCTTCAGAATGCATACCATACCATACCATACCATACCATACCATACCTACTGTACATCTCTAGCGTACTCTTCAGAATGCATACCATACCTACTGTACATCTCTAGCGTACTCTTCAGAATGCATACCATACCTACTGTACATCTCTAGCGTACTCTTCAGAATGCATACCATACCTACTGTACATCTCTAGCGTACTCTTCAGAATGCATACCATACCTACTGTACATCTCTAGCGTACTCTTCAGAATGCATACCATACCTACTGTACATCTCTAGCGTACTCTTCAGAATGCATACCATACCTACTGTACATCTCTAGCGTACGCTTCAGAATGCATACCATACCTACTGTACATCTCTAGCGTACTCTTCAGAATGCATACCATACCTACTGTACATCTCTAGCGTACTCTTCAGAATGCATACCATACCTACTGTACATCTCTAGCGTACTCTTCAGAATGCATACCATACCTACTGTACATCTCTAGCGTACTCTTCAGAATGCATACCATACCTACTGTACATCTCTAGCGTACTCTTCAGAATGCATACCATACCTACTGTACATCTCTAGCGTACTCTTCAGAATGCATACCATACCTACTGTACATCTCTAGCGTACTCTTCAGAATGCATACCATACCTACTGTACATCTCTAGCGTACTCTTCAGAATGCATACCATACCTACTGTACATCTCTAGCGTACTCTTCAGAATGCATACCATACCTACTGTACATCTCAAGGCAACGCACACATTTAACACACAAATATGAAGACTGGGTTGGTGCACACGCACGAACAAAACGTCAAACGTAAAGGTCAATAAGGCCATTGTTCAAGGCAAAACATAAAAACGGCACAATTTGATTGGTTAAACAAATAAAGAAAAGCTCTCACAAGAAAGCCTTATTACTGAGTTTTTTTTTTTTTTTTTTGGTTTTTCTTTAAAAGGCTTACAGACAGAGGTAATGTAGAGCACAGAAACTTTGGACAATTTGTGTGTTAAATGTTAAACTTGGTACAGCTAGTACTTTCGTCACTAATAGAAGGAATCACCCGGCTTTCTTTTGGGCATGTTATGAGAAGAAAGCTGAAATATACTGTGAATACAAGAAAGATTGAAAGATGAAGGAGGACAAAAAGATAAGATACATAATTCGTAATTTAAACTAGACTACAAGGTCTTTTATATTTGGACATGCGCCCTAAAATAATAAACGGATTCCGTGTCTGGGTTGAACGGAGCGCTCCTCGCCAAAACGAGGCAAAAATTAAAAAAATATATATATATATACGTGACAGTTTGACATGGTATGGAAAGTGCTCAAGAACATAATTCATAAACATTATTTGAGACAGGAAACTGTGGAGAAAATGATCGCCAACGCAACCAGACAACATACTTGAAGAAGAACCATTGCTACTGATTCAAGCCAGCATTAAATCAAAAGACTTACCACACAGCTGATTCCAAACTTGTGACCGTGAAATTCCGCCACTTGTGCCTTCTCTTGCACATCCCATATCCTGACCGCAGGCTGGTGACCTGTCTGAAGACAAAACAACCACATTCACATCAGTCGTCAATCATGAATGTCATCATTTACATAAATCAATGATAATATCACCAGTTAAGAAAGAAAAAACCCCACCAGCATTTAGATAAGCAGTGATAATAAAATCTCATTAGTTATCCATAACACTATACGATCATCAATGATAATTCTATTTCACAAGTAATTAGTGATTATCATTTATTCTATTTCATAAGTAATCAGTGATTATCACTTAAGAAATCAATCATAATACTACAACTGAATTTTTATTTATTTATTTTTAAAAATAATATTTTCTACATGTTGCCGTTAAGCCTACTGTGAAGATGTACTCCTTGTTACTTCAGCTATATAGCTACATTACTGTACCCTCCAATTTGCCATACCTGTCTCAGCTGGGTTAACTCTGGGGGAACTGAACCACGCGTAAAACGTTGGTATGCTAACCACCCTACATTGGCTACTTCTTTTCCTTTTTCCTCATTACGAAGCATGGACTGACCAACTGCAGTTGGTCTACGTGAAGCATGCATGTACTCTTGCAGCGACTGTTTCTGCACCGATTAGTTTTACATAAAGAGGTCGCCAACCCAATGCATAGCCTAATATTAGTCGCCTCTTACGACTTCCTGACCATGTTTATTTCAACATCATCATCATGTTCCTTGGAGCATGGAGCCACCGCCGCAGCTGGTACCCTAGCAGGAAGCCTGCACCAAACAATAACATGCTCTTGCAATGGTGGATCCTATAGCAGTTTTACTTAAAGAGGCTGCCAACCTCAAGCACAACCTCATATTAGTCGCCTGGTACGACATGCCTGAGGGTTCAGCAGAAATATTCTTACTTTGTCTCGTTGTTAGAGACCCCCAGGAACTACACGGGAGCGATTATACCACTAATTACTACATAATGTTACCATAAAAACATTCAAACCATGTCTACCATTCAAACATCCCGCTTCAGCTCCCTGTGTTGCATTAAAAAAAAAAGGTAAAGGTAGTCATATAGCATATACTGCCGTAGGGTAGTTAATTGTTAGAGACGTCACCATATTAGGTCCAGCATCGAGAGGAGGGTTGGCCAGTTCCCTTCCTCTCTGCTTTTTCCTACCCTAACTCAAAGAGCAGAGTTTGGTACCCATTTACAGCTGGGTAGACTGGAACGTGAGCGTGTCGGTGCTGTGATTCTAACCTGGCACCTTAGCCCTGTGTAGCATACCTTTAATCAATTCAGGCCGTCCCTGATGCCCACCCACCAACCATAATACCATCATTAGGTAATCAATAATAACATCTTTCATATAATCAGTGATACTATCACGTAAATAATCAAAAATAATACCACAGCAGATGTGTTTTACATAAGTAAACAAGCAACGGAGCAGATGACGATAGCGTTACATGATCAGACCACACGCCGCCACTGAACTGAAGACTTACTGCAATGGTTCTACAACTGTTTGCTATCATGGTACACTCTGGATGAATCATTACTTTCCTTTTCTTTCCGTGTGGAATATAGGGCCATTATTGTAGCTGAATCCCTTGTGGGACGCCTGCACCTAACGTTCACATACTCATGCAGCGATGGTATCTGTAACAATTAGTTTTATATGGTGAGGTTGCCAGCCTCATGTACAACCTTATATTAGTCGCCTTGTACGAGGTAACAGTAGTCCTATTCTTTATTTGTCTCGTCAGAGAACCCTGGGAACTATACGGGGACACTCTGACTGAACTCTTCCTGTCACTCTCTTACCAATTTTGCAGCTGTCGTCAATTTGCACAACTGCCTTCAGTCCTCTCCATAACGGGTTTCAGCAAAGCTCTCCGCGTGTCCCCAGATGTATCCATACTATTTAGTTCCGTCTTCTTCTTCCACTTCTGCTTCTTCTTCTGCATTCAGTTTTTAGTCATGCTAAATCTGCAGGCCTGTCACCAGGACGAAGTCCACAGTCTTTTCCAGGTTAGCGCGGCAGCAATATAGCTTCTGCCTGAGCTAGATCCATCTAATTTTGATTTTGTCCAGCACTTTTGTGTTCACTGCCAGTGGATTTTCCAAAACCTAATTATTTCAATACTCCTGTTTATACGACATATACCCTTTTCCTCTGCATAACCACATTTCACAGGCCTAAAATCGTTGTTAAAACTGCTTAGGCGTTGCATTGTTATTATCTTTTGCGTTCCCTATGGAGCATAGTCACCACTGCAGCTGGTCCTCATGTAAGACGCCTGCATCAAACATTCACAAGCTCTTGCAGCAGTGGTTTCTGTGACAATTTGTTTTACCCACTGAAATTTGTCAGCCCCATGCACAACATCCTATCAGTCGCCTTGTACGACATGCCTGAGGGATCCGTAGTCCTAATCTTTCTTTGTTTCTTCAGAGTCTACTGTTGCTATTCTTTGTTACATCTTCCAACCCGTGTTATCCAACACAGTATTCTCAAAATGTAATATTAAACAGCCCGATGTCCTTCTGATCTAAGGCTAGGTTACTGTGGTACTGTATTCAATTAGTTCTTGATAGACAAAGTGGCAAGAAACACAGTTTCCTGGATTGTTGTCAATTTCCCTAATATTGTTAAACAAAATATTGCTTCATGTTCTGCTGCTGTCCAGATCCAAACTGTTCTGTAGTAACCTTGGAGACTGTCTAGCTTTTTATTTATTTGTAGCTGCGTAGTCTAAAGAGAAATTCTGACCACATGACTCACAAACAACTACGTGAACATGAAATGTAGTCGTCCTAACATGAAGATCATAAGAATAAATTTATCATCCAGGAAAACCATTTTTGGATTAAGGAAACACACACTTCTTTGAGTCTCCAATTTCTCTCTCCGTCTTTTTTTTTTTTTTTCTTAAATAAAATATGCAATGAGACTTTGAAAGAAAATTGCACTATGGGATATGTCGGTTGAGATTCTTAGCTGTACTGACGTAACAAGTAAATGTTCCCTACTTCGTCAGGAAAATCTTTGTGCTTGTTGTGATAAGACATAATTATATAGTATAGTAAAACTTCTTAAATTCAACACAAATCTTAATCTATAGTTTTATCTGTCGGTTTGTCCCCTACAGAAACAGGGGACGCAACAATTTCGTTGGTAATGAAAGTTATCATTAATTTTATTGTTTCCCTTAACATTAATCTTGGGTCACTATATCAATGGATTTCCCATTAAAAGGAAAAAAAGGATTTAACAAGATCAAGGGTCACAATTTGTCCTTTAACCCCCCCCCCCTACCCCCCCCCCCTCCGCCCCCCCCCCAAAAAAAGAGATGATATGACTGAAGTAGATGTGCTGCAGGTGAGATGTATAGTTGTACAGAGATACAATAGAAGACATGGCTAGAGAAAATGTGCCGGAGGTAAGAGGGACAACGGAGGACATTAATGGAGTGGATGTGCTAGGAGTGAGAGGTGTGGTGGAAGATGTGATTGGAGTTGATGTGCTGGAGGTGAGAGGTACCGTGGAGTACATGACTGCAGTAGATATGCTGGAGGTGAGAGGTACGGTGGAGGACATGGCTGAATTAGATGTGGTCGTGATAGACACAATGGAGAACATGATTATAGAGTAGATATGCTGGAGTTGAGATGTTGAGTTAATCCGAGAATTAACCGTGGAGGGTTGGTCCTGGTTGCTCGGATAATAATGGTGGCTAAGATGTACTGTAACTAGGTGATATATTAAAAGTTCATTTTTTTTTTCGTCGGGCAATGCCGGGTATATATTTGCTAGTAGAAGAATAAAAGAGGACAAAACTGCCATAAACTGGCATGGAAGAGAAAAAGTTAGCTATTTTGATATACCAGTGGCCGCGGTGAGGCGGAAAGACATGATCGCCAACAGCTGTCGCCCCAGTACTAAATGACAGTGACCTGACCATTTCTGTTTCAAATAAACAAGCGTCAATAAAACACTACCTTAACAACTAGCGAAATTACAGCATGCAGAAATGTGTGACTGGAAAGCATGACAGAAAATCAATCCTCAGGTGTAGTGAGTGACCAAACATTGAGACGCCTAGACACATTTATGAAACTTCCATCTATAGATTATCACAGTCGTTCTGTTAAAACCACTTGATACGGTAGACTGTTCATCGTAATCTTGCGGCTTAAAACCTCTTAAAATGACGTGATGTCAGATGCAATCAGACAGGCAAGTTATGTCTCAGTAATGGCAAGGGATTTGACGGCATGACAGTGTCGGAGACGCCCACTTTCGAGACGATGAAAGAGACATGCTGTGTTCACGCATGTCACATATGGAATTAGTGCAGCCGTCTCCGTTCACTCCCCAATCTAGTTTATATATTTTTTTGGTGCTACATGAACGAAGGATTCATTAGTGCAATTAACATGTGAGCCGTTTGGAAATTAAGCACGGTGGAACTGAGAGAGCGCGGAGCATGGCGTAATAGATTCTTTGATCAGGGGCGATGTTAAGTCTGAGACGGACCTTGGATTGTAAAACTTTCAGGGGAATTAATTGCGTAGCTGATATTCGGCAAGGCGGAGATGATGAAAGTCAAGCCAGAGAGGTTGTCGGCGGCAGAGGTGGTAAAATTACCTTTGATTCAAGAATCGAACGGCAAATGGGCTCGGGTCTGGCAGTAGGTGTGACTTTCGCATTAAAGAGAGATAGAACGGAATTTACGGATATATACCATGTCTCTCCGATAGCCATGATCAGTTGTTCAGAAATCTATCTGAAATTCACTAGCTCGATATCTTATATTTCTCGTACAGAGTGAAAATTATTAGATTTTCGTGGAGTGTTTCATTTTTCTGATTGCGGTAATTTATATACTAGCCTTTAAGTGATTTAGTGTGTTTAATGTTTTCATTATATTTCACTGAGATTTTCTGTGCTAATTAAATAACTTATAGCTAAATCTTTTTCAGCCGTAAAGTGAATTTAATTACTCGCTATTTCCCAGTAAGATATGTTTTAAATTGACTAGTACATACATTAAATAACTGTCTACTGACGGTACATATTATTTACTTCTATCCATTTTATGTAATTTTTAAAAATGACTAATGTTCGTATCACGCGGTAAAAACGATAGGATAAGCTAGACACGTGTGTTTTAAATCTAATTTATAACGGAGTGGTGAAGAGGTCCTATTTTAACACGTGTTAGATATGATATTGATAATTTGGTCAAATGTTTATATTTTCTTTCCTAAAATCTAGGCTTATCAACCTGAGTACTAGCGGTTTTTTTTTATGGCCATATGAACTTATGATCATACGAACTTATAATATTATAAGCATCCAGGGATATTTAATATTGATGAGCTTCTTGCTGTGACCTGTGTGGTCCAATTTTCCTCATTTTCATGAGAGAAACCAGAATAGAACCAATAAATTATAATATTAACTGGACCAGAACTATTACCAGATTTACTTATATCAATCTCATCAGCCAGCTGTGGCGAAATATATTGTCAGCAACATTTGTGTAACTTAACCTAGCGTCTCAGCCACCTGAGGCTAAACAACATAGGAACTATATATGTTCTATTCATCCTACGTCGGCGATCACCACGCATGAACCTTACTCCAACCAACTGAAGGCATCGATAACTTATTGTATCCAGGACAAATTAAATCACCGACTCTAGCGACTCCCGTGAAATTTGCAGTCAGCAACTACGGCGAGTCTGGGGCTGGATTTGGCAAAACTTAAATTTGACACTAAATAGTCTTATTACTTATTAGTGTATTTCCTTGGAATGCCTGCGACAACTACTGGGGTAAGCAAAAATCTGAAAGTGGCCACTGAATGGGTGTGAATTGAATGAACGGAGAAAGAAACTTATATGTCTTTTGTTAACATCATATACTTATGTGGTTTCTTCTTTCTTTTTTTATCTCACTAATCTGAGTAGTCACAGGATAGATTACATTAGGAACCTATTCTTTACCCATACTGACTATTTCATAACTTACTGTTAACTTTTGATCTTTTGGGTTAATTAACCTCTGTTGGGATCGTCTTTTCTTTTCCTTTACCAGAGGGGGAGAACCTATTTGATTAATTTTTTCTTCTGCAATTTTGTCTGTAAACCATGATCTAGTGATGTATATACTTATTGTTGTGATCTTTTATTGATAATAAACTTTATTAAACCTTTAGTTATCGTGTCGGTCAACCCCCTATCCATTATATGTTATTCATAGTTTGTTTTCACGTTCGTGCGTATTTGTCACATAATTGTGTGTGCATGTGAGTGCAGTGTAACTTGTATTTTCGTACAAGGAGAGAAAGTGCGTCTAATTTAAATATCGTCGTCCAGATAGGCTGGATTAGATAAATTATTCTATCCAGAGACTGTCCTTTTTCTTACACGATCACCTCGTGATAAAACTACTTCTTACCCCTTACTTTCACATAGTTATCACTATCACCTCTGCTCAGACAGGACTATAAACATCTATTACCTATCTGATAAAATCTACAACAACGCATGAAATCCATTATGGTCGCTAAATGCGCGCTTTACAAACAACAGCAATATTCCTTCCAAAACGAAGCAGACGCAGTAGCAATAATACCAGATGTATAGCAAAAGAAGCAGGCCAGACATTAACGAATATATCGAAGTGTGTGCCATGCTGCAAAACAATCTGAATCGGGCAGATAAATCAAGGCAAATAAAATCCCGTAGCAAAATAAGATCTCAGAGAACGTCGACCACCTGAGTCGCGGATAAGATTTGAACCCAAGTTGTGCTGAGGTTGAAGCTGTTTAGATTCAGCATTAATCTTAAACAGTGTTTCTAACTTGGACAATTATCTGTAGTCAGATAATGCTCAGAAAGTTACTACACTGGCCCTTAAAAGTAGCTAGTTTTTTGGGTTTTTTTTTTTTAACTAGTAAGAATCGCTCCAAGAGACCACATGAAGAAGACATGGAAAGACCTAGATCTGACGACACGGGATAGGAAGATTTGGCATAAGTTTGCTGAAGGCATATGCTTGGGGGGGGGGGGGGGGGGGGGGGGCCGCGCTGAAGGGCGATGATGATAATCATGATGATAATGAACCGCTGCAATGCGGGAAACAAGCAAGCTAAAAAATATTGTCACCATTAGCTAACTCGCAAACACGTGTAGCTAAATGAGTCAGAAGGTGGAAAGATCTAGCTCCAAATTAGCTGAGTTGATAGTACTGATCTCGTTACAGAGAAAACATACATGAGGTGACTACAGTGAGATAATGCGTCATACTGGCAGAGTGGTTAAAGCTGTTGCCTATCGTAGCAAAGTTACTGGGTCCGGGTTCGAATACTGGGTAGCGGCACCCTCCAGTCTACCCAACCGATGGGTGCCTGACTCTGCTCTTGAGTTAGGGAAAACGCCGTGAAGAAGACAACTGGTACCCACTACCTCAATAAATCTGGAGGTGGAACTGTATAGCCAAGTTTCTAACATTTCACTACCCTACGGCAGTATCTGTTATGGGACCATCTCTACCTTTTACTGTGAGATAAATGCGAGGATGTGGACAGTTGGGCGACTGCAGATTGGCAGACGCCGAGAAATAAACAGCATCCTATTTAACACCAAATGATAGTCTTCTTCTTTGTAAACCCTCAGACGTCAACTTGACTATGTTCAAATAAAGCAGTTGTCAGCTTGAGGCTGTTGATATCTCCGTAAAGTTTTCAAATATCAACTGTTAAATAAAATGGTAAGATACACATATACTGAGAGAGTCTGATTGGTAGAGCTTCTCGCTGCAATAGTACCGGGTTCGAAACACGTCTTTCGTCACGCCCCAGTCTACCCCGCTGTAAATTGGTATCTGACTCTGGTCTTGAGTTAAGGAAGACAAAGGCAGCGAGGAATGGAACTGCTCACCCCACCTCTCGAAGTTGGACCTACTATAGTGAAATCTCTAACACTTCACTCCTCTACGGCAGCATCTGCTATGTGTCTACCTTTACCTTTTGACACACATACTGACGCAGTGGTTCTCAACCTATTTACGGCCACGACTAAAATGTCATAGCCATGTACCAAAATAGAAAAGTTGCAATTAACTACAGGCATTCAGTTAAAGGCATACAGCTTAAAACTTCGAATAAGGGAAACGTAAGGGACGCGACCCATCGTGATGTTTGTTGCGACCCATAGTTTGAGAATCTATGTACTAATGAAAATCCAAAATAGAAAACAGGGCGACATATGAAGAGATTAAAAACAATAATCAGAAATAACTATAGTGATGAGTGGCACAAGGAACACCCAGACTCCGATACTGCAGAACTATACTATACATTACCAAGACGATACCAAGAGATAATGTCCAGGCTAAGAACCGGCCATTTCAGACTCAAATACGACTACCATCTGTAAAAAAAATTGTAAATCGGGACAGACAGATGTGTGCCCATGTGGGGAGGAAAAACAGATAATTGAACACGTACACCAAAACTGTCGGCTCCATGACAGCAGCAGGCTGACAGCATAGCCTTCTCCAACCCAGTTGAGGGAGAAACTGTATGGTGACGAGAGAATAAATAATATACACATAAAGGTATGTTCCAGGCACTACAGATGGAAGTTTCATAAATGTGTCTAGGCATCATAAATGTGTCTAGGCATCACAAATGGTGTCTAGGCACAAGAAATAAAGAAGTAGAAAACAAAACAACAGAAAAACAACAACAGTGCGAGGCTAACCGGAGAACTGACGACGGAAACCGAAGAATTGACGATAGAAATGGGAGAATTGACGATAGAAATGGGAGAATTGACGATAGAAATGGGAGAATTGACGATAGAAATGGGAGAATTGACGATAGAAATGGGAGAATTGACGACAGAAGCCTGAGACGTATTGCCAGCTTTATAAGACAGATAGATGTGGTTATATGAGAGCGAACGACGAAGACAGTATTAAAGGGAACGTTCGTGACAGCACTTAGGTCTAATTTACTGTCACCTGTAAATGCGTATTTTTTTGGGAGAAGTATGAACTGGCTCAAAGAAAAGATATAGGCATTAATGTCCTCTTATAACATACATAACGGATACGATAACTCCGGCTAGCCAGATAACCCTTTACGGTTATCTACGCACAGGTCGCCGGGGACAGCTAAAGAGGTTAAGTGGGTAGTGGCACACAGGTAACGGCCTCACTGATTGTGTCTACAAATTTATTATATAAAACGTCATAATTCAATGTTACCAGCCATGCTTCATTAACGGAACAAGGTCAAATTGTCGCAGGTGTGTACACCCAAGTCCTGAAGGAAAACTAAGTCGAGGTCACTGCACTGAAATCAGTTAATGTTATATCACTGATTAAATAAATATTACACACATAAAGGTATGTTTCGTGAACTCGTGAGAAATAAAGAAATAGAAAACTAGACAACATAAACCAGTGGCTTACCGTAGAATCGAACCCAGGACCTTCCGAACGGCACCACCGCCTAGCTCGGAAGCGCCGATTATCGTGTTTACATACCGTGCGATCACGAAATACGCCGTCTCAATTTACGCGAATTCGAAATAACCTGAACTGAGAAAAAAAAAGTGCGAAAAATAACGTCCTAACTATTAAAATTCATAATTTCATGTTTTCATTTTATGTTTCTTATATGTTATGCTCGTTTTCCTATGATTTTTATGAAAACTTGTATTAACTTTGTTTTTAACTTGTATTAATTTTTATTTTAACCTACTTCGCAGAAGCATTCACCTCATTGTAACGTACAGAACATCTATAAAGAAAATTCTTCAAATTTACGCGAATCTCAAATTACGCGCGCCCCTCCGTTAACGTAACCCTCCCGTATACCGCGGTCGCACTGTATTTTGCAACAAAAATAATAACACGACAAGGGGAGGAGAATAAGATGTCAACGAAAAAAAAGTCATCTAAAGCTGCTGTTACTTTCGTCATCATTGCATGCACGAAAAAAAAAAATCCACACACACATGAAAGTAAGCAAGAATTAACATTATCGACAACAGAAAATAACAACAGTCCTATTGGTCAGTAACGCAGATAAACCGATTCAGATCTTTCCTCCGTCTTCCCGGCGACTCGATCATCCGGAGGCCGTTTCCTTAAAGTTATCAGTAATGTCACAGTCGGGTCCCAGAACCACCGGGGCCTTATCGACTCCACTGCTCTTGGTGCTTATTAAAATAATCTCACTGTACTGCTGCCCTTTGCTTCGTTGTGCTTACGGTATGCCTATCCTAATCTAACCTACCCTGGAACTGAACACCAAACTCAGAACTTTGATGTCCAAATTGTCCGCTTTGATGTCCAAATTGTCCGATTTGATGCCCAAATTGTCCGCTTTAATGTCCAAATTTTCCGCTTTGATGTCCAAATTGTCATTAAGTATTCACACGTTAAAATTAGTGGTTATGTTTTCCTGTGTGCCTGGTCACTCTAATGCAGGGTTTCTTAACCTGTGGTCCACGGACCCTTTGGGTGTCCATAACTGGACCCTAGGGAGTCCGTGTATATAATCTAAAATTTAACAGCATTCATTGGACAATCAAAGGGGTACACCGCATTCACCGGACAATGAAATGAATCCAGGGCATAGAAAGGTTAAGAAACCCTGCTACAGTGCAACAAGAAGTGGATAATAATCATAGTCTGCTTGGGAGAATTTTGCGTTGGTAGAGTCCCACCCATCCCCCTCTTCTTTCAGTCATCAGGCAGAACCAACAAGAAGAAACCCTTCAAGGTAATTCAGCTGCAAACAAAGACTGTAGTAGACTTTAAGCTATCATAGAGAATGACAATTAACAGACACCACAGGAATATTTTACGGAAACACACGGACTTCCCTTGCGCACTGATGTTCCTACGAGTAATTCTTGCACGTGGCGACTAATGTTTTTCTTTAATTACTGCCTCATAATTTGGCACATCCAAACTCCAGAAATTGACAAACAGATGCCACCCGTTGCATCCTCTGTGCTAACATGACCACATGTAATAACCAACACTTATCTGTGGAACACAACCGGACACCAAGCAGTACAACAGAAGACTGATATGAAACGAAGAAAGATATGACACACTCTCATGAAACATCCAACCAGTAAACAACGACATGTCCTAGACTGGAGGAACCCCCCAAGGGAAGAGAAAAGCGGGAAGGGGGTGCAAAAGACGTACTGGAGAAGAACAACGGAAGGAGATGCTAAATCAAGAGAGATATCACTGGTAAGGCCGAACAAAGGCAGCCCAAGACAGAAATCGTCCTGTGTAGTCCCCTGAGGTATCTGCAAAGACCAGGAAAGATAAGAACAACCTGCTCCCTCTGGCGTGCTGCAGAAGGCAACTAATATGAGGTTGTGCATGGAGCTGGCAAACTCATATAAAAAAATGCTACAGAAACCACGTCTGCAAGGGCTTCTGCTTTGGTGTAGGTTTCCATAAGGAGGTCATCGGTGGAGGCTCCATTATACACAAGGAGCAAAACAGGAGATGACGAGAGAACAATATTCTGTCATTGTAAGGGGTGTTCAGTTGTCCGAAATTTGTCAAGCCAATGTGGGCTTAATTAACGGACGGTGTTTGAACATCCTGAGTACATAATACTTCTATTTCTTTTCGGTGACCTAATGTAGCTGTATGTCTTTCGGGAGCTTACTATCTACTGTCGCCATATCTGTACGCCTTAAATTCGCCTTCGTTGTTTTATGTCACTGCCACTTCTCTTTCCTTAACCTCAGCTGGCAAATATTGTTATTTGCGCCTATGTGTACTTTGGAGACGCCGGCGACGCAGTACCGACGGGCCTATGTCATTCACTGTCGCAAAATTGGTTTCAAGTCATTGCAAACGTGTTCAGGTAGTATTATAAACCCGTCAACGATCGATTGACCGCTTTCAAAATGGCGGCGTATCAGCGAAATGTGTATCAGACAGAGGAAATCGCCAAGGATAAATAAAAGCAGAAGGGAATCAGTATGAAAAGGATTTTACATTTTAGTACAGGGAAGGATGGTGTATAACTGCATATAAGAAGGAACGGTAGGAAGTTCTCATTTACGGAGATATATGCGTATTTCGGCTGCCCACAGTTACGCTAACAGCTGGTAAACCCACTTCTGTTTTAAATATTAAAATCAACAAATAACAGTTTGGGAAATTACAGGGATAGGAAGATAGAGATTTATCGGCTGGATAAAACTAGATAAGATGGAACAATATGGATATTATATATGCTGAGAATGAGAAAGGCAAAATTTAAGTCGACGCGCAGATCGGCTGAAATCGATGTTCGGGAAAGATTTTTTAGGCCTAGGTTGAAGCTGTGACGTCAGTACCCTCCGATACGTCCGCGCTATGCGTATATAAACGTATCGGTAAAAACTGGAGAGATACACAACGAAAGAGGTTTGAGACAGACTGGAGGCAGAGTTTCGCCACTACCCATGAATTGTGAGCGGATCGCCAGAAACATTGTTCAGTCCAGTATCTGAAGTCTGAGGGTAAGCGAAATTATGATAACTACCGTGTATAATATTTTTTTTTTTTTTTTTTTTTTTTTTTTTTGCGTTCGCCCGCTAATACTCGAGGCGAAATCTCAGGTTATTATTTTTATGTCTAACCTGACATTGATTTTACGTGAGTATCCCTTTATTTCTTGTACAGAGACAGGTGTCCCTCGCCATTCAGGCAAATACTCGCCGATTTCGGAGGTACCCATTGCAGCTGGGTCGGCTCAGGAGCCGCCAGTCCCTGGTCGACGACACTCCTTCAAATGTCCTCGCCAGGTCTCGAGTTAATCCAGTCCAAATCCCGGTCGACGAAAAATCCTCAAATGCCGTCGCCCGGGTTTGATCCTGTATCACCCGGTCGCCAGAGCGGTGTTGTAACCACTACGCTAGCGCGGCTCCCTTAATATTTGTTATTTCAGGTTCATATAGAATTCACAAAATATGCCTGTATAATAGTCATTGATATAATGTATTGTATTTTTAATATGATCTAAACATGTGCAATGTGGATGATTGTTGCTTGTACAAAAATTAATCACAAATAGCCCCACAGCCTAATGAAGATATATTTATCATATTGCTTTATCGCTTACGAAGATAAAGGCAGTCCCATGGCAGAGATTTCATAGGGAAATTAAGTGTTGGAAACTTCATCATGGAAGATTCCAGTTTACGAGGTTAAGGTGACTAGTTGTGACGCTACACTGTAATTCTGACTTTTAACAGGCCCGATTCTGTGGTTCTATTTTGTATTTTCACCAGTTTTATTTTCTTCTGATCACGCGATTTTCCGTTGTTTACGGAAATCGCTATTTTCGGGCCCGCTTTTCCACCATTTTATTTCTTCTCTATTCCTTTATGATTTTTGAAGAACGACGTAATGCAACAGTGTGCTTATTCTTTCTATGATTTTGGCAATAGATAGTAGTGTGTGAAGTTGTGAGAAACACGTGTGCCATATTTGTAGGATGTTATGTAAAACCACCATTTATTCCTGTATATTTTCTAATGTAAATTTATGGGGAAATCCCTGGTGTGTTCGTTAATTTTTCTGAGCCTTAAAAATGTGAGAAATACTGTCAGAGGGTTCAGATTTACATTGTAAATGAATTATACTGCTTAGGGGAGGAAACTATTCCTATAGCGAGATTTAATTTAATAAGAGTAAGCCGGGGAAACTCCTGTGTTAATGGGTAAAAGGGTTTCCCTATGTTTGTCAAGTTTGAACACGTGATCGGCCATGCGTAACGGTCATGTAACATGTCAGACGGGTCTGGGCTATTGTTTATTTTACCTGGCAGATTTTAGTAGAAGGAGGGGGGATGAAGAGGCCACGTGGGATAGTGGTATTTTATGTATTGTGAGAAGAACGAGAGAAGGGGAGGATAAGTGTGATTTTAGTGCCACTTGGGATAATAGTATTTCATGTATTATGTGAAGAACGAGAGAAGGGGAATAGAAGAAGAAGTGAGAATGAAGAGACACGTGTATAGAATTATTTTATGTATCGTATATGTTAGAGATAAGCGATTTTAGAGTGGGTGTACATGAGTCGCTGTTTCTTTTAATTTCAGCGAGTCTCGGCGAAACAGTGGGGAGCATAATTTTGTCAAATAAAATTATCCACGGCAAAAGACATATCTCAGGGTCAGGGTCAGAGTACTCGAGTATCGTCAGGAGCAAAAGGAAATGTCCCTATGGTCTCTGAGAGGGAAGTCCCTATGCTTCAGCTGGACCGAGGTTTATTTATCATACAGCCAAGAGCATCGCTATTATAGTCTCTAGCAACGGCAGGTGGCCGGGAGACTAGTTTCATTTTGTACAGCCTGAAATCAAGGCTGTGTTTTTTTCCTCTAACTCCGGAGCGGGTTAAAAGAGGGAAGCTATTCAGCAGCAGAGAAGTTTTGTCTACAGTTAATCAAGTCCCTCATGCTTGATATCCGAACATCGTCATCACCAAAATCAGGAACATGTGACAGGGTTACCATACCTAGGTCCTGATAGAAATCGAGAAGAGAGTAACGGAGACGCCGCATCATCAGCCCTCGAGTGTTAGAGAGACACTGAAATCAAGAGAGAAAGGTAGAGAAGGAGGGGGAAAATAGACAGGACCAGTAGGGTCTGTTCAGTATCCATTTGATGGATAGACACTGAGTCTGCGTTCGAAAAACCAAGTCTATTATTTTTAGCATTTCTTGTGGTATAGTTATAGGCGCATATCGCCCAACTAGTAGAGAGCTGTGTAGCCGTTCGTTGAGGAAGAGTCACCAGGACTAAGACAGTAGAAATTTATTAGTGTTAGAGAGTGGAGGCTAAAAAGTTGACAGCCCCACCAAAGTAGATTTGGTTTAAATCACTAAATGTTATTTTCCATCTAAATTCTATCTTCTCAGCTGGTAAACTGGAGTGTTCTACAGCCAGTTTGCAGTAGAAAGCAACCTGATCGCTCGGTTCACTCATTTAATTTAATTATGTTTTATTAATTATGTACCGTAAAATCTCGCATATAATGTAGATGCTAAGACTTTAGCATCAGTAAATGAATTTGTACTTGAAAATGACTTGTATAATCAACACATCATAGGAAAAAAACGGATATTAACTTAACAAGTTTAGCCAGCAGGTGGGCTTGAACATCAATTTAAAGAAGTCTGAGGTCATGACGCTCAATGTGAGCAACCCTGAGCCCATATCAGTAAGGAATAAGCAATTGGTACAGACAGATACCTTCCATATACCTAGGAGGCATTGTTCTGCCAGACGGCGGGGCAGGCAAAGACATTTAAGTCATTTCAGAATGAATAAGGCAAGAACAGCCTTGCTTCTATCCACTACCTCCAAACAACATCTGGCAGTCCTCCCAATACAGCCCCAGCCCAAAATTAAGATTATATCAGAGCTGTGTGCTTTCTGTGCTTCTCTATGGTGCGGACTGCTGGAGAGTTACAGAGAAGGAAATGTCGAAATTGTCCTCTTTTCACACAACATGCCTAAGGAAAATTCACCGAATCTTTTGGCCGAATACCATCACTAACCAAGATCTGCTTACTCGTAGCAAGCAAGAGGACATGCACACCATCATAGCTGGCAGACGCTGGAACTGGGTTGGTCATGTCCTCAGAAGAGACCCCGATGCCATCACAAGAACAGCTATGCTTTGGACTTCTGAAGGAAAACGAAAGAGAGGCCGACCAAAAACAACCTGGCGGAGGACTGTGGAGGCTGAGATGCAAAGAATGAACCAGAGTTGGGGCACTGTACGAAGAATGGCCACCGACCGAGCAAAGTGGAATCAATTTGTTGTGGGCGTACAAGACGCCACTAGGCGTGATGGCCACTGACTGCTTTGACGGTCGGCGGCTAAGGATCAAAGAAGAAAAGAAGATGACTTGGAAAGATCAAGTTATAGATCAGAAAGGGATGTATAGGAGCGGAATAAACCAGATGATGTTTATTACTGATATGTTAATATTAATTCTGTATCATTGAAATGATGGTACTTGCTATGACTGTATAACTTTGACACCTGATGACTGACTAGTCTGACTTATGTGCTAGTCAGTTACATTTAATTGAAATGTTAATATTAATGCTATATCACTGAAATGATGTCCTTACTTACTATGATTGTATAACGGTGACATCTGATGACTGACTGGTCTGACATCTGTGCTAGTCAGCTACAAGTCTAGCCAGATACTAGCCAAGGCTGTTATGTTGCAGGTTCCATGAAATAACTCAAACCAGACTGTCCAGTATCAGAAGCCTGTGTTGTTCATCAGAGGCCATCCCACAAAAGTGCAGGACCCCAAAGAGTAAACTTCAACTGGTCATTGGCATCCCTACTGTTGGGTTTACCAAGTCTGATATCAGCAAAGGACAGTTCAGTGTTAGCAGTATCAAGTTGAACAGAAAAGTGTCAGTTAAGACACTGACCACCAATATATAAGAAACAGCTAATAGTGAAAATCCATAGTTCAGTCAACTGATGACAATTAATTGGAAAGTCAAGAGACTAAAAACAGTGATTGCAGATTGCAGTAACTTTAATATTCAAGATCTTGAATTCTAAACAGACAATAATAGTAATTGTGTGAATACTTATATATATATATATATATATATGTGTGTATGCTCTTTTCCAACTAGTAGAAATAGAATATTAGTGTAATTATTAAACTATTTTAACTGTACCTGAGGATTTATTCACTTCTTCCATTTTGTGGGTTCAGTGAATGTACATTTTACTTATCCCCTAGAATATAAGTAATCATAAGATAGTCACAGGGAGGAGACACCTTAAATCCTGGTACTACTTCTTACCAACTGGGCCAGGGTTTTCACAGTCTGACTATTTTTATGATAACAATACACCAGTGCTTATTTCTAAGACTGGGGTATTACTTGTAAGGTCAGAACTCTTTACTGGCATACTCTTACATAATAAATAATTTTAAATAACCTCCCGCTACATTCACAAACGCTCAACTTCCCGATTTGCTCATTTTCACTTTTTTTCGTTTCTGAATAATCAGTCCGCATGCACGTAAAGGTGAATCTGAAACACATCCCGCAGTGCACAGTTTGAAATTATGAAGATTTTGATCCTGGTTACAGAAAAACTGCGTTAGGTTCCTCAGTCATGGAGTTGTAATCCTGGCAAAATGATCGTAGTTACTGATTAAACTTCATTACAAATGTTCGTATGCTTATAAATATTTATCTCCCCCGTCTGCTGTATTTGTTTACGCGTTTCAGATTATTTTCGAGACTCTGTTATATTCTTTTACTTCCTCACAACCACTAACCAACAATGCCTTTTTTAAACGGTGCAAGAATGCTATTTCTCTATCCCATTATTTCTTCTTCGTTCGTTGTCATATAACTGCGTCTTTTTTCCTCATCACCATACAATCTTTCCCTCTATGGACTAATGAAAGCCATTTTGCCTAAAGTCTCCTCTCGATGAGCCTACTGTTTTGGAAGACACGTTCTAATTGTGTCTGTCCTCCCCAGATGGACACATGCCTGTCTGTCCGCAAATGCTGTCATAGCTTGGAGTGGCGTTGAGGCTGCGCTCTCAACATTCTTTAAATGCTTCCTAGGCGGTCGCGACTAATGCAGCCTCTGACAGCAGAAGCCTAGCTCACACCTTCTCTTGGGCAGATCGTTGTTTAAGTAATAGAAGAAGAGACGATGGCGAGTCTCTGGCGCCTAAAAACCAGAATACTCCGAGTAGGTGAGGCTCGTAAGCCTTTAATGGCAATCCATCTAGGTGAAGGAAATTTCAAATCAGTAGCTGCCTCGCGGATAGGCCAATGACAGCCAAAGGAAAGCACACACCCCCCCCCCCCCCCCCCCCCCCCCCCCCCCCCCCCCCCCCCCCCCCCCCCCCCCCCCCATAAAAAAATAAAAAAAGGAAACCTGAATAGAAAATACTTGCTAAAAAACGGATGTGCCGGACCGAGAGGTGCAGATATCGCAGCACGAGGTAAACTGACACAACGTACGCTCTATTCAATTATTTATCTCTCCAAATTTATGAAGGTCGTGATTTATTTACTTCGTGTATTCACCTTGGGATCACCCCTAGGTCATACATCTTGTTTGGTAAACACAATTTTCCGAACATTATTAGGCCACAGAACTTTGCAGTCCGTGGGGGGAGAGGGGGGGGGGGGGGGGAGGAAGAAGCAATCGTTTGCTTCGACACACGTCTAACAACCATCTCATTAAATTCACGCGCTTTTCTGATAAATATGCATCAATACAGCGTTTCTCAACATGTTATCTTCTTCTTCCTTGAATGTCGACATACTTTACTAAACATACAGAGAGTCTCACGTCATAGCACCGAGGTTTACATTCACCATCATCATAATCCTTTTTGCTGATGGCTTTAACTATTTTATGTCGATTTATGACCTCAGATCAATTTTGGCCAAAAGTGGAGATAGAAATAAAGCAGTACTAAGGCGACGATTGCTGTTCGTAGACAGACGTACTAATTATTGGTTCCATGACACTGACAAATGAATAGAATGTCACTTATCAAAGAGATCTACAGCAGAGATGGCCCAAAAATTCTGATGTTTAAAATATTATCTAAACTCTTTCCTCCAATTCAGACGCGAATCACGCACTGATTATGACGCAACTGTTGGGTCAAACTCACATAGCAAAATATACCAGCCAGACTTGTGTGGTGCTTTTCCTCAATACGCCATAATTTAGCGTGTGTGCTATCCCTCAATAAACCATAATTTAGAAAGTATACGAATTTATTTTCAGCGCAACGGAATATTTGTACTTGTGTACTATCTATAGAGCAACTCTGGGAAGGTTAAGGCGGCCGGCGTGATGCCGACCACATCACCCCTCGTGTGCCGAAGGTCAAGATAATATGGGCCTAACACCATATTCCCAATATGCCTCAATGGGCGTGTAA
Source organism: Oreohelix idahoensis (assembly GCA_024509875.1). Taxonomy (NCBI): domain Eukaryota; kingdom Metazoa; phylum Mollusca; class Gastropoda; order Stylommatophora; family Oreohelicidae; genus Oreohelix; species Oreohelix idahoensis. The sequence goes on along the minus strand of JAMPIV010005706.1, from coordinate 224,750 downwards.
CGGGTTCCTTTACCTTTACCTTTTTACTATCCGAAAACAAATGTAAAAATGTTTGACATCTGTTTATCAATGAAATGTGAGTGCTAACTGCCTCAAGTATTCACAGCAACATCTACCTTTAAAACTTTATTCTCACACAAATGATACTAAAATATTGGCAGGCGTGTCTAGATGCTAAAGCATTTGCAGGCATGTGCCGATCTTGGAGGAGCTGGAAAACAATTCGTAATTGGGCTCTTCCGACAAGCAGCCAAAACATAAATAATACACTTAACTGGTATGTTGCCCACACTCGTAAGGAATAAAGAAGTGGAAAACTAGACAACAGAAAAAACAACACAAGTAACAGGCTTCATTTGTTTATATCAAGCCAAAACGCAGCAATTATACTACTGGACAAAAGTTAAGGGCCGCCATTCAGTTTAGACAAGGTTTATATAATTCTTCGTGAGCAGGGTTGATTTTCCAAATGTCCGGTAGCTTGAAATCTCTCAAGAAGTCTCTGAATGGTAGAGTGGGACACTGCTAAACGTCTTGCAACATGACGAACAGATTGACCATCCTGAATCCATGCCATGGCTCGACCACGGTCTACAGTGCTGAGACTTCTCCTTGGTGGCATGGCTAATGCAGTGATCATTTCGACCACTTGTCATACTGATTTATTGCATACCAACGGTGAACACTCTTTACCGATGATCATTTTCCACGTGCATTCAAATTCAACTCACTTTTTCACCTTTTGAACTAATGGGGCGTGTTGCAAAAACCACGAGTTTTTGCAGCAACAATGACAATTTTCACGTGCGGGTTAAAGTGACCCAGTTTTTGGACATTTAAAAAAAATTAACCTAGTGCACACAGAAATGTATACACATTTCTCTGAGCTCAGTTTTAATGACATTTTCACTTGTCTTTACAGTTTGCCAATCAATTATATAAACCTTGTCTAAACTGAATGGCGGCCCTTAACTTTTGTCCAGTAGTATATACAGTATATGCTTCTTGACTGTAGCATTAGTTTTTATAGCAGCTTCATGACCCCCTTTAGGGTAGAGAACCATCCCTCTTGTGGCATTGCATCACCGCCAATTAGAGGATCTCAACCAATGTTGAGCCCCCTGAGTTGGGGAAGTCCTCTAGGGTTGTAAGAAAGCCCAAAAATCTAAACCCAAAATGCCGCAGCAGTAAATAGTGGAAACTTAAATCCCTAGGGTTTAAACGAAAGAATAGCTTCACCCATATCAAAAACAGCAACAATTTTGTGGCAGTTTGCTCCCAATAAAGGTTACTGAGTATTCTTATATCCTTTCCATCAATACCTATGTCTTCGAGGCATTCAATTATTTTCTCATGATGGACTCTGTCAAAAGCCTTCTTATTGTCAATGAAGCACATGTACATACTTTTTTGGACCTCTGTATATTTTTCTGCTAATATTCTTAGGCAAAATATTGCCTCTCTTGTTCCACTGTTCCGTCTAAAACCAAACTGTTCTTCTTGGATTTCGCTGTCTACCTTACTTTTTATTCTTTCATGTATGATTTTGAGCAGTATCTTAAATGCGTGACTCATCAGGCTGATTGTTCTGAAGTCTGAACATTCTGTTGCATTTTTTTTTTTTTTTTTACATTTTGTTGATCTAACATTTCTTGGAATTTTTCTTTTTACTAGCCAGCCATTCTTCATAGTAAAGGTGTGTATGACAACTGGAAACAGACTACTTTTGTTAAATGAAGCAGACAACTGCTGCCAAATAACAAGTACCTGTTATCTTGACACAGCTTATATATAACTTGATATACAACGTTCATACTTTCACAGGCAATAAACTTAAATCACATGATTTCATGACAGCTTAATCTTCAGTTGACATCTGAGCTATCACGTGGTTATTCCACGAAGTCGACCCCATCAATTAATCACCAAGATGTTTTAATGTTAAGTTTTACAACAGGGGAACGTTAGATGGAAAACATTAAGTGAGACATGCACAAAAGGTCAAGGTAGCCTATTAACGGATACTGCCGTAGGGGGGTGTAACACTTCACTATATTAGGTCCAGCATCGAGAGTTGGGGGTGAATAGTTCCCTTCCTCTCTGCCTTTTCCTTCCCTAACTCAAATGTAAAGTTTCGTAAATGGAAGCCCCGTACCTTTTCGCTCGCAATCGGAACGATTGTGCTTTATGAAATCGGCAATAATTTTTTTTTTTTTTTTGGGGAAATATAAAAATTAGAAATTTCATGACATTGAGCTAAGCTTTAATAACACTGCCAAATTCCATGATTTTTAAAGATAATATGATTGTTTAACAATTTCAGGCCTGCGGAACCCTGATGTCCGTTGTGCGATGTCATATGGGGTGGGTGCTTTTCGTTCTCTGAAATGCTTTTTTGCTAAGACTATTGCATTCTTTATTTCTGACTTACGTTATACATCAGATGGTATCAGTGCATCAAGGTATTTAAATGTATATAACTATTTCAAATGTGTCCCATTTTCATTGATGCTGAAAGAGAATGCTGTTTCTTAGCGAAGCCTAGTTCATTCAGGTGGCCCTGAAGACAGCAAATATGTTGATAACGAACGCAAATTGTGAATGACGTCGCCTTCTTTAGGCACAGTATCAACAGCGCTGTAGTGTAACGAGTCCGAAACTGAGGTGAGGCACGGTGATGTGCGAAGAGTATTTATTCATGGACGGCTGTTACACTGGCGGATGTGTCATTTGTATAAGAAGACTATGTCATTTAATCCGGCCTCAGCCGTCTACATATGAATTACAAAACCGTTATAGAATATCCACTTTCGCTCATTGTCTTTTTCCGTCTGTTTTTTTTTTTAAAGTAATGTATCATCCACATTTGCTGTTAAGCGTTATGGGAAGGTTACTCCATTTTACTTTAGCCGTATTAAACTGTCGACTGGCATCTGGGTGCCTCGCAGGAACTGAACCAGCGAACCCAGTTTCCTGCATCAGTAAGCGATGGTGAGAATCCCCAACACTACAGAGGAATCACGCAATTGATTCAGGCAAGAAATAACATGTAAAATGGCCAGTGTCTGGACAAGAGCATGGCCAGGAGGAAGGGCTACCGACGATGTATAATTAACAAAACGTGTTGGATAACCAGACACTGCCAATCAATATCAACAATGGACAGTGTGTCCGCAGCTCAGGATATGTCAGTCGTTTGTTCTGCATTCTGAACGCTAGTGAGGAGAAAAAAGTGACATTACCAACAGTGTACTACGTAGAAAAAGAATTAGTGCAGTGTTACTCCCTCCCTCAAAATACTTCTATGGCACGCGCCTCAAACAGCCTCTGACAACCAAGTCCAGCTCCCGGCCTTCACGTGTGGCTCAATTTGAGCCCGGTGGAACTGTTTCCACTGACGGGAGAAGGGGCAAAGGCGAGCGACTGGCGCCTTAAAACCAGCAGCTTCGGGCAGATAGGGCTCGTGATCCTTGGTTGGTAGCTTATCTAAGAGAAGGAACTCTGAATTCAAACCACCGCTGCCTTGCGGGAATATCCATTTGTGGAATTGGCTTCGGGAGTAAACCCTGAGGATAAATCCGGAGTCGGAGTCCCTAAGGCAGTCTAATGTCGATTCGACATTATTCTGGCAACTCCTGCGACATGGCTGGTACCAAACTGTATCGGCTACTGCCGTTCCTTTGGATCTACCGGCTGTGTGGAGAGGGGGAACATGCTGCATGGGCAACAGCTTGATCTCCATATAACTGTGCCCAAGCTCGCGCCCTGGAGGGGACACTCCAGCTTCACCCTATGGGTGTCGGCGAGACACGGGAGGTGGCGGTTAAAGATATCTTCTACGGACAATTAGCAGATGGCAAGAGAACAGTTGGGCGACCACAGCTGAGGTTCAAAGATGTGTGCAAGAGAGATATGAGGGCACTGGACATGGATCCAGCAACATGGGAGGATGAAGCTGCCGATCGCACTAAGTGGCGATGCTATTTACGGCACCACCTCAGACTGGGCGAAGAGAGGCTCACACAAGAAGCAGAGGTGAGGAGAAAACGTCGAAAGGAGCACCAGGAAAATAAGCAGCTGAGGGCTGCCACCTCAGGGGCGCATTCCCATAGTCAGTTATGACTGAAGGGGCTATTATTATTATTATTACTTCCTCCCTCCCTCTTTGTGCCGTCAAACGTCGTGGGAAATGCAGTTGTCATTCTTGTGAAAAGTGTTGCGTACGTGAGATACGTTTCACCACAATTTTTGTTATCTTACGTCTATGGCTGGTATGTGTGTATGTATGTGTGTCCGTTTGTATGTCTGTACGTAGGCTATGTGTTTATGTGTCTGTATGTATGTGTGGCTGTACATACGTGTATATGTAAGTGTGTCTGTATGTATGTTTGTATGTGTGTGTGTCTATGTATGTCTCTAATTGTGTGTATGTATGTTTGTGTGTATACCTATGTGTTTGTATGTTTGTATGGGTGTATTATGAATGTATATGCGCGTTCGCGAGCGTGTGAGTGTTAAATAATATAAACAATGGAGAGAAAACATGGTCTTACCTCGCCTGTAATAAGGTGTTTACCATCACGCGAAAAGGCAAGACATGTGATAGGCTTCTTCGTTGTATTGAAAATGTAGGACTGCTTGTTCCTTCTTGGGTTGAACAACACCACGACACAACTGTGGATAGAAGGATACATGAATGTACACGTACTATCAAAAGCAATACCTAAACAGGTAACATAAAGAGGAAACGAACTGATAGATGAATTAATTTATAGGACTATCGATTAGCACTGAATCCAATCTGCAGAACAGAAGAATCGGGATGTGCATATACTCGTACAATCAAGTGCCACGTCCAGTGGATTGAGACCCATAATTTCTTGCGATAACTTCCCACCCCTAGTGATCTCTGCCAGTTCTGTCATCTAAAATGTGCAGTATTTTCTCCTTTTTCTGCTCTATATCTCTGTCTATGAATCATGTCTTTCCCAGTGTGTTCTAACACTTCTTCACACAGAGTGTGCCCGAAGACAGAAAACTGAATTATTATTATTGTTGCAATTATTTTCATTTATACGTTTTCCCTAGAGGACTTCTTTCGGGATTTTTGGTAGACTAGTTGTCCACTGCAGTTTTTAACAGTATTCGGTGTGCGCGCGTTTTTTTCGGGGATGGGATGGGGGGGGGGGGGGGGGGGGAAAACAGCAACGACCATACAGGACACGCTTTATTATGTTTTTAAACAAATTAAATTATGCCCAAAATACGTTGTCTAATTACGATCTCTTTCACTAGTTAATTACCGTTCTAGCTCTAGTCTTTCGAAAACTTTTCTCCTGTTTCCATAAGATGCGCCTCAGTCGTCTATGTACCCGTATGTTAGCACCTTATAGTAATTAAGAGTACAGCGCTTGAGGACACTTAACTTGTCTATTACTATATATGTCTCAAACTGGTGAATGCAGTTCTGGTCATTCCAGTTCTCTTCTTGATTTCTATTTCACATCTGCTATCTTCCGTTATTATGCGTACAAGAAACATTCTCATCTGCTGCTGTATCTTTCAGTGTATCCCTATAGTGTTTAAATATGCGGGAAGGAACTGGATTCTTGCACTGGTCGGTAAAATGTGTGGACTGCAGTACCAGTTGCTATTTACAGTTTCACTGTGGTGTACTTTTCAGATGTGCGAAAGTTTTAAGGCAAACAATTTTTTTCACCAGGCAACTCTAAAAGAATTTGCTGCCTGTGACATTTTTCTTACAACTTGTTAGCTCAATAAATATTATAATATACTAGTGTAAAAGCCCGTCATAAGACGGGAATTACATTCAAAAGCACCAATACCTAACGGCAATTTTACTTATTCAAAAGTATTAAAAACACCACTCTGCATCACCACAGTGCACGAACTACGTAGCAGCAGCGAGGATCCCAATGTGTGTATACGGGATTACACATTCTATAAATATATTTTTGTGCACACCGTCATTTGCGTATTGTTCCTTGGTAAGTGTTACTATTTTCGGGAGAGTACATATAAGGGAAACAATACAATTAATGTCTAGCTTTCAACCAAAGTTGCATCCCTTAGCGGTACTGACAGAAAAAGCTGGGTATATATATATATATATATATATATATATATATATATATATATATATATATATATATATATATATATATATATATAAATATATATATATATATATATATATATATATATATATATTGATTATACTGGATGCAAGCAGCGTGAAATCACGCAGGGACATCAAAGGCATACAAAATTATAGACAAAGATTTAAATGCACACATACATTCATCATTTCCCTTTTCGCTCCTTCTAGAGCAGAAAGCCAACACAGTATCTGGTACCCTTGTGGGAAGCCTGCATCAACGCATTCACGTGCTCCAGCAACAGTGGTTTCTATCACAATTTGATGTACAAGATCAGGCTGTTATTCCCATGCACAACCTCATATTAGTCCCCTCGGGGGATTAGTAGTTTTATTATTTTTTTTCTAAGATACCCCGGGAACTACACAGGACAAACATGAATACACACAGACTCAATATTCAAGTTACATTGTCGGAAAACACTGTTTGCTGACCGCAAGGACTTTAACGTTTGAACAAGCGCCCTAATATAACCGACGGTCCAGTGTCTAGGTTGAACGGGACGCGCCTCACCAAACAAGCACGTTAGCGTGTCATAACTAATCCGGAGAGCGGGATGATGAAGAAAGCAAACGTCTCTAATTCAGCAGAATCGCGAGCGCTCATTATCCTTAACAAACCAGGTCACGTCATGCTCCGGTCTAATTAGCTGTAAAAATGGGCACTTGACTCCGTTCTGAATTACGGAAGACAAAGACAGCGAGGACAGGAACTGTTCACCCCACCTCATAAAGATGAGACCTCTTATATGTGAAATCTCCAACATCTAAGAAAGCTGAGACCTAATTTAAGTCTCTAACACTTCACTCCCATTTGGCAGTAGGATATCTGCTACGCGACTATCTCTAATGGAAAAGGGTCATGTTCACTGACTGTAGAGAAACGGAAGATGAATACACAAAGAACAGAACTGGAGATAGACACGAGGAACAAGTTGAGTGGATGACACAGGACAGGAAGACGGCATAAGTTTGTTTGAGGCCTATGTTCCTTGGGGAGCTGAAGGGTGATGATGATATACACACACGCGCGCGCACATGACGATGACGCATGTATGGTAATTATGCTTACACCTGTAATTAAGACAGAATGTAAAAACATAAAAAGACAACGCATAGCTCGAGTACATTCAGGTAGACGGCGCGAACTGACAGGTCGACTTCATGAAACTAATTTTCTTGTACAGACGTGCACTAGGAGAATCAATTAGAATCACTAGGATGTACCGTAATTCCCTTAGGCTCTAGTGACGCTCAACAATTTTAACTAACATGCAGTCCAGGTAACACTGTTTACATGACCGGTAAATCCACAGATCTGTGCGCTTAATTACAAATACAGTTAGGATAGGGAATGAGGCCAGAGAGAAAAAGTGAGAAAACCATAATTATAAATAGTGCCTAGCTTTATCTAGCTGGGAAGCAACGCAGGCACAAAGAGGGAGGAACAATCCAGGATGTCACTGGCAGAATCATCCGTGTGTCACCGTGGTCCGAAAGGAGAGCAAAGATTAGTAATACTGTTGTTGTTGTTGTTGTTACTTAACTTGGGCTGCTGAGCTTCTCGCTCTGTTGCAGCCATTACCAAGTTGAAGACTCCTTCGTATTATCTACACCGTAGATCTAGGCTTTTCCTGTGGCTTTTCTGATATTCCGAAACGTGCTAAGTTGAAGTCAGGAGCTTCAGTTTTTCAGCTTGGCTTGCATGTAAAGGATCATCACATCTGGTCCCAAGCTAGGAGGAAGAAGCGCATTGCATACTGTGCATTCCCTGACATCCAAGGGGGCTGTCCAAGTAGGCAGAGCTAAAATACTGTGCTCTGGTTCTGGGCTCTCCTAAGGAATTGTCACGCCCTACACACAGCCACTTTTCAGCTCTCCCTGCCTATGATGGGTCCATCGTGAGATCCCTATAGAAACGTTAAACCACAAAAACTTCAGAAAATTTGAACAAGTCGACTAAAAGTCAACTAAAGACAAAAAATTCGCCTGCTCAACAGAAATATAAAATCTGCCTAACACTATAGATCAGAAACGTGGTATAGCCACCAAGAATATCCCGCTCAAAATGTAGACATTCACCAACATGTCTCCGTCGAGTTCTCCCTATCAAATAGCGAGATGGAAATAATAAACACATGCCAGTTGTAAATAATAAGCACGGGGCCTGTGCAACAGAACTAGGCAACGGCCAGTGCAATCAATAGTTTAGCTACCCGTACTGAAACTATCCATACGCTATATCCAAGGAGCATAGGCCTTCAACAAACACATGCCAAGTCCTCCTGTCTCGTGTCATCAGCTCAAGTACTTTCCATGTTTTTCGCGTTCAAGATTAGGTGGTGATTTTACTGAACACGATGAGGCCACTCACACAATGACACAACATTCAGTCATGAATTCTTCGCTCTGTTAATGATAAATGTTGACCCGTGCATTAGCTAGGAGTGAAAAATATATACCGAACCCGCATGAAAGAGAGTATAGCACGGGCTTAAATATCAGGCCCGGCTGGGCCCGTTTTGACTATAAAACAATTTTTATTTATTTATTTGGCCCATCAAAGTTAAAGCCCCGCCCGGTCTGACGTGCCTCACTGATTTTTCAACCCGCCCTAGGGGTATCGGTCTATGCAATAAATCCTCAGAGGTGTCTCTTCAATTCGTCGTGTTCAATTAATCGCGGCAACAAATTCATCAAAAGCCCAGTTCAAAGCGTACCAAATCTCACTTCTAATGTAATAATCGATTTTTTAAAAAGTCAATTATACATATTTTAAAGCTTAAAACATTAGAAAAAAAAAAAGACACGACAGAAGGTGGGATTTATTAATAATAAGTTTTGAGTTTAAGTTGTATGCAGTTATTGAATTTAAAGACGCGGCAGCATTAATACTGTGTTACAGGTCCGTATCAGAATCCCCGACAACCGAAATATTTTGAAAATCTAAAGTTTTTTTTTTTTTTTTTTTTTTTTGGCGACTTTGGTGCTATACTCGGTGACTTTTGGAAACAATAAAAAAAAAAAAAGGTTTTCGAAACACAACTGTCCCCGGGGATTTTCGGATAAAAGAATACGGACCTGTATACGCGTAGCATGGCTGAGTTGTTAGCTAGGGAAGACAACGGAAGTAAGGAAGCGAACCCCTCACTCCACTTCATAAAAGATGAGACCTAGTACAGTGAAATCTACCTCACTTCACTGCAGCTGAATCTGCTAAGGGACTACCTTTACCTTTTAGCAGCAGTAGTGACTGTGCTAATAGTGGCAGCAGTAGTTACAGTAACTGTGAGAGTATTAACTACAAGCACACCACACAAGTTACCAACTTCGACTTGAAGGCCAAAATATGCCTGAATAATTGTTATGACTACATCTCTGTAAAATCGACGCAAGAGAAATTATGCTAGGTCAATAAACGTTGATGTTTATTATACTAATTTTAAATCGACTAAAACTAATGGTTAAATGATAGCTGCCGCAGAGCGCATGGCAGAGATGAACTATCCAAGGGATGGGAGGGAGAAAAAAAATTTCCTTGAATTCTGGGAATAATCCGTAGGTAAGTCCAATACCGCCGGAGTGCGGAAACTATCGCTATCGGAAACAAATCTTCCACAATTTAGTAGGCAAGGATTACCTCATTACGCTGCTAGCTTTTCAATTATCGTCAAACATTTTACAACTTCGCTTCTCGATATCTACTTTGATTGGAATCCCCGAAGTATCATCTTTGGAATCCCGAAGTATTTACTACTAATCTTTCTTTTAAGGTGTTTGATTTACTCCTCCACCGCGTTTAATTTTTCACCATTTTTATATTTGCGCTTCGTGAGCCGCTGGTTTCCCTCTCCGGCTTCTCACACATTCCTCAATGAAACTATATACTGTAAGGCAATTTATAGCAAACAGCTATATTAATTATTTTTTTTAAAGGAACTGCACGCAAAACAAAGATGATATTACATAGCACACGCAATTTTTCCACAATATAGTATAGTGATATGGTTATGGGTTGAGATGAGATGATGAGTATAGTGATATGGTAGAGCTCGAATGAGTAGCAGTGGAAGGGAGCGAGTTTGAGATGAATTGGTTGTGAAAGAGCGAAACTATCCCACTTATTGTTATTGTTGAACAGAGTCGACATCATTGCACTCCGGGCAAATCCATAGGTGCTCAGTCAACCTCAGTATATGTCGAAGAGTGTGAATGCTTAACTGTTGCTGTAGTGCGCTGGTTGTATACACGATGGATGCATCCTCTCATATGTCCATCTCTGCTGGCATTACGTTTGATGCTAAATTCAAAGTCTTAACCTTGATGATTCATCTATCGCAGTGTCATTCTCTAACAGATGATCATTAATTTTCCCAGAATCTCTCCCTTATTCAAACCCAGTGTCCCCGTTGTGGGTGCTCTTGGCGCTAGTCTGTCAGCTCTCTCATTAACGCGTACCCCTGCATGACCAGGACAGTAGATCCACACCAGTTCCTGCAGATTCGAAGCTTCTATGAATGTTTTCCATTCATGCCATAACCAACCATTTTGAACCTTTCGAAGCATAGACTGAGAGTCTGACACAATGACTGCCTCAATTAAAGAAGTTTCAGTTAGCCACTTTAAGGCTGCAGTAGCTGCCTCTACCTCCCAGACTAAAAAGAGATATTATCTCGGGACGGATACTTGCTTCCCTGATTCCCCTGTAAGTCTTCAGAAGCTATAAGCAAAGTCTGGCACTGGGATGGCCTCATAATTCAATTTATGGTCAATCAGAGAGTTGCATTTCTTTTGTCAGAAGGGTCAACAGACTATCGCTTGCCGAGATCTTCTTTATGCTCACTGTAGGCGTCAACTTCTTCTGTAATATCCGCGCCCGTATATATGTATAAATTTAATATAACAGACTCGATCTGATACTGCCCTACAACCAACTACTGTTCTTATTCTTTCTGCACATACAATTATGTCTACTCTTCTTTCATGTTTATTTCCTCTAGAAAACATTATTTGACCCCGTGTAGTTCCCCGGGGTCTCTAAGGAGACAAGGGTATAGGGCTACTGTTTTCTCAGACATGTCATAAGAGGCGGCCATAGAGCTGGTAACCTCATCATGTATAACAAACTGATACAGAAATCACTGAAAGCACATGAATGTTTTGATGAAGGTTCCCTATATGAGAACCTGCCGCAGAGGTGGCTCCTTCTTCCTAAGGAGTGAAAAGAAGACATTTTTTTGTGGCAGCCAGAATATATTTCACCTGCTCCGGTATATCACATTTCACACAATCCTAATAAATCTACAAAGATTCTTTCCATTTCCTTCCACGTGTTATCTAATTTTCCATCCTGGGTAACTGTCCGGAGATTCAGAGATGCTGTGGTCAAGGTCTCTTTAATTCTAATTTTGCCTATAGTAGAATGCTGACGTTTGAGTAGCATATTTTGCTCCATACAGGACGAGGTGGTTCCCCTGAAACCCCATGAAAGTAGCGGTCCGATGGAAGTTTCTTCGATTCGTGACTGCACAAGTGACAATACGGCAGTAAAAGAGATGATTACGAAAGTACACACAGAAATACATTATGGAGTATCTATAAGAAGTACGAGCGCTCCCGAATTAGTCACTCGGTCAAAATATGCAGGGATTACACACCCCTTAGTGGCCTTTATAAGGTAACAATCAAACTGGATTTTTTTTTTATATATATACGTTACGGAAGAAAGGCATTGTATCTCATTTGGTTTGGGGGAAATAGTCACCAGAAACATCAAAGTAGATAAAACAAAATAAAAATCTTACGTCGCGCGAGGATCATCATCTTGGTGGGCGATAATTAATATGTCAGAGACACTGCATATAATAGAGTTCAATACATCGACCAGTAAAAGACAATAGTATATTATGATGTCTGGATAGAAAGCGTGTAGTTAGAATGAAAATATAACAGCAAATCATATGATCTTAAAGAAGATGGTGTGACGTAATGAACGTCCTATCCTGTCGTCCAATTTTCCTTTCTCCACTCCCCTGTCATTATTAATTTGGACATCGATATCGACCGATAATAATCTTACGCTTCGTAAGGACACTCCCAACCTGATTACCTCACTCGGCGCTTATGCAAATGCGGGTGGAAAATAACGCATTGACCCCTGTTTGTTCGCTGTGTTTATTTTGGACACCGTGAGTGAACGTATTAAACGTGCTATCGCCTGTCAGATAGCGTAACAACATCCGGCCAGACGGTAAAGGTGCCCGACAGCCTAAGTAGCGAGACGGGTTGATCGAACAAACACCTGGTGGATCAGTCTGATAATATGACAACAGGTGGCACAAATTCGCGGACTATTAAACCTGTTTTATATAAACAAATATAAAAGCAGAGTTGAGCCACTGTTGAGTGAATTTTTTTTCAGCACCTGTGGCGAGAGGTTTTATTTGGCTCTTGGATCAGTATAGTACTGACAATTACAGAAATAGAATTTCTGCAGAAAATGGTGAAGTCCCAGTGTCTGAGAGGACTACTGGTATCACAAATTAGTTACGGCTGTGAATGTTCTGATCTCGAAACAATAGTAGAGAGGAGACCGACATAAAGTGCCACCTCCGCTGTGTAACTAACTGTGATATTAAACAAAAAAAAACAAGGAAACAGATTTTACTTAACAAAGATAAAATTGACAAGTCTTCAAATACAATTTCCTTATTATTTATTTAGTATATACACTATCTACTCTTGTGCTGAAGGGTGAATGTTGAAAAATGGAAGGTAATGGATTTGTAAGTTTACATATGATTTACAAATGTTTATTTTTATAAAAAAATATATAAATATTTTACAAGTTTTCCAATTATAGGAACAAAAACTTATATCAGCTGTGCTGTTATTTACTTATAGTACATGGATCAGCTGTGCTGTTAATTAAGGATATAACACTTCTCAGCTATGCTATTAATTTTGTCTCTTGCTATGTTAAGTCACTTTCTCATCACTGACAGTTTCTATGCTCACAATGCCGACAGAAATGGTACTAATGTGTACTCATCTCTCTTAAGTCTGTTCTTCTTTGTTTGGTTCACACCACCGGCAGAGTATCGTTCCTTTAGCCCACCCAAGACTGAGGGGGACCAAAGATGTAGAGTCTGGTCAACCTCTATGCTCCTGCGGAGTTCCAGGCAGCGGGATTGACTCGAACATACGACCTCAGGTTTTTAGGACACAATTAAACCTGTAACAACGCAAAAATAGGGGCTAATTTCTGTCCTCAAGCCCACCTATTTCTAGTGTGAGTGAAATGAGCGTGTCTCCGATGTATGCATGTGGGATGAATGACAACATGGCTCAGTATGATTTAGCAATAGCGAGACAAGACAGGTGTCTACTTGCAAAACATTCTTTCTGATAAACTAATACATGGATACATTCAATAATATAGATTCCATAAATGAATACATTTAATACATGAATACATCCCATAATATAAATCAATACATGAATAAATCCAATAATATGTACACCTAGGTGTGATACAACAATGTCCTTCCCCCTATACTATACCACGCCCTCTCTGACAATAGCTGGTAACATATATCCTAACAATATTGTTATGTTCTTATGATAGGAGTATATGAGACGAGGACTGTTTGGTGATATATCAGGTTGGAGTTATAGGAGACAATAGATTGGAGTTAGATGCGACAATAGGTTGAAGTATGAGTCCTATTAGTCTTCGTCTATTCAATCATAATAGGAAATACAATCATTATACTTAATTCCCCCAAGATACAATCAGTAACCTGATAGGTAGTATAAATGACACACAACAAATACCAACGGTTATCGTAAAAATATTTACCCTCCTAAGATTTTAAACTGGCCAGGTTTTGACGCGACTTAGTGAAGTAGGTTGCAGGTCGATGCCCTCAGGTAAGCAACAAATCACAGTGACAGGTTCTTCCTCTTCAGTCGGTCGGTCTGGCTTCGTTTTTGGTGTTGCGTGTTTAGCATAAAATCCGCCCGATTATATAGGCAAGTAAATACTTGAGGAAAGCTTTCGGTTGGTTCCTGGCGGAGCAAAATGATTGGTTTCCTCCGGTTTTGTACCTGGTCTCATACAGCCTAATTTTATTCAGTTTTTAGCCGCCATCTTGCGTGAACTGCGTGAACAGTATAATTTATTCTGTCTCAGAGACTGGTGAACGGTGCAAGTTGATTGGTTGAAGCAAATCTGTATCTCGACATAGTGATTAACAAAGTAGTGGGTTACACTTCGTTTCACGACAGCACCTGTGACTCATTTTAAAAAATGCATATAGATACAGGGCTATTAATATTTTGCCGAATCACCTTCAGCTGGGGGCTCATAAAATACGAGTCAAAACTTGTTCTCACAGAAGGAGAAAAACTTCCCTTTAGGAAAGTTCCCAGGTTTTATTTTTATATTTATTTAGATTCTTATGTGTCATATCTAGCCTTCACTTTCTTTCCTTTCCCTGACGAAGGCCTTGTGGCCGCAACGTTGGCTATTTTCTTTGTCTTTTGTCCTCGTAAGACGAACCACCTTTTTTTCGATTTTTTTTCATACCCATCCATCTCACAGAAGGAGCAGAGAATAATAAGTTAATAGCAACTTAGATGACTCAGTTGTTATACATGCCATTCTATAAATTCACGTGAGACTCCCTGAAATAGAAGCATAATTCTTCTATTTATACCTCTACCAAGAGTAATCTTGAGCGAAGGTTGATACCTTTGATAACTCTCATTCTTTTAATCAGAGTTTAGTGGACCACTACGGCAGAGCAAGGGAGGGAAACCGCGACAGACCGAATCATTTCAGTATTGTGGCATAATACCTAATAGCATAAACACACTGAAAGAGGACACGTAAACCTTGAACCAGGGCAGTAACAAAACCTTTATACCATGCACAATATATATATATATATATATATATATATATATATATATATATATATATATATATATATATATATATATATATATATAGAGAGAGAGAGAGAGAGAGAGAGAGAGAGAGAGACACACACACACAGGGGGGGGGGAGAAGTACATATTTTCTTACAAGAGGCTTTCACATCTCGTTTAGTCACCGTCTTGAGTAATCAGGTGAGCAATAAAAGACACAAGGCCAATGCAGCAGTTGGTAATTACCCTTTTACGACGCACACTGCGTCGCATGACAACAGATAGTGACGTGAGAATTATCGATTTACCGACAACCGCATATCAACATCATAAATACACGAGATATAGCACACAACTCATAACACTGTGAGGAGACAATGATTCCAATCAAAGATGTTGATACAAATAGCTTGGATATGAAGAACGAATGGAGACTAACAGAGAGACATACTGAGCAGCTACAAGCACAGGGCCATCAAAAGAAAGATGAGGAAACATCACAGAAGCGGGCATGAAAGATCTAGGAAATTAGAAAGTGTAGAGAGACGCCAGGGACAGGAGAATGAAGAAGTGTGATTGCTGCAAATGGTCTTAATGTCTTAGAAAGCAGAAGAAACGAAATGATGCCTCAGTCGACATTCCATGTATACTTAAAATTTCATTAGGTTCAGTCTTAAGTTGATTACTTTGGGCATTTTGAACAGATCTAACTCTGAAAGCAAATGCGCAGAAAGAATAATTGTTTGTGAAAAGCATGAATATTCATTCATACTCCACTTAAAGCATCTCTGTTCGTTCTGCTGATGTTGGCGTGCGGGCGTCCGTCGATCAATGAAGCTGACGTCCCTATAATTAACTGTGCGCCGAAATGTGAATCGTAATTGTGTCATTGCCAACGGATACCTTAGCCTTGGGCCTAGTGTGTTTTCTTTTTCCACCCACTGCATTCGTTCATTCCCTTTCCGCTCCCGACTGGGGCACATGCCTTCAACAAACTTACGACAAGCTTATCGCTCCCTGCGCCATCCGCTCAATATGCTTCCCTATCCATTTCATCTATCAGAAAGCCACCAACACCAACGCAGGATGACTACCAAGCTATGAACAGATCAGAACAAATAGTCATTCTGCGCCTCAGAACAGGACACCACCGCCTCCGCAGCCACATGTATACAAAATTCAAGATTGGCAATTCAGCCATGTGTACATGTGGACAGGCACCCCAGACTGCGGAGCACGTACTTCAAGATTGCCCCGAATATGATATATTGAGGAAAACCCACTGGCCCAGAGAAACAACACTGGAAGCAAAACTGTATGGACTTCTGTATGAACTACAAAAGACAGTGAAGTTTATACAAGAAACAACATTGCAGATATAGACAATATAGTTCAAGCGAACGAAAGAAGAATATCTGTCCCCAAATACCCTGGTCTGTGGGCTTCTATGGTTTCCTCTATTTCTCCTACCCTTGTATTTTATAGAACAATTTTTGCCTTACAATGTTATCATTTGGTTTCTTCAATGTGTGTCCTATCCAAAGCTAGCGTTTACTCCTTAGCTCTGGTTCTACTAGTGTTTGTCTAGTTGTTCCTATCAGTGTAACATTGGTAATCTTGTCATTCATGCCGCAGTAAGCACGTTAGGTATAATTCACGACTGAGGGGGGAAAAACATTCTCTTGCCACAAACTATGTACTATTTCGTTGTATTTGATGAAAAAAAAATAATTAATTTCACCTCCAAAATAGTACCCATTCATAAATATCCCATCTCGCACACCAATTACAAAGTAAGTTATAACTCGCTGACACAGGGGAGTTTTTCTTCCTACGCATACACCAAAACGGCCTAACGTGACTAAGTAATTAAGTTTTTTTTAAAGTTTATTACCACGAAGGAACACAAATTTGTTACGTTTACTATACGGCACTGAACTAACAAGCTGTAATGCCCGGTTACGTTACGGGGTTCAGTAATGTGGTTCCGAACACTCCCATCTGAACTCTCTTCCTGAATGTCGACGTCGAAAATTCATTTGGTTGTTAAGGTTCCTTTCTACTTTACCGGTGGTCAAGATGTCGATCGCGGCCCACTGGCTGATCGCTGAGAGATTTTAGATGGACTGCCTGATACTTACATTTTTACGTTAAAAAATAATAATTCTTTAATTAAATCTGTTGTTTGTCCAATACAAATGTATAATATTTTTAATAAAATGGATAAAATATAAACATGGCACCAGATTTATCATCTGCGTTCACTCCATACGTCTTTGAAATATAATAATCACTCCTAACTGATAATTAAGTTAAGTGAATCTGGCAGCACCTTTAAATCTGGCATCACTGTATCACCTCTCGTCCCGCCGGTTGGATTGCAGACGCCCTTCCCTGCCAGGACAGTTGCCGACTAACATAAATATTTTTGTTTGCCTTCAATGTTTTCTTCATTTCACTGGCATGTGTAGTTAATTTATTATTTACAGTTGAAAAAAAACAACATGTAAAAGTAGCTACAATTACAATTTTATTAGTTAAACAGCAACCTCCTTGAAAAAGGCAAAACAGATATATACGGGCTCATCACCCGTTTGCCAGTCACTTTGATTACGGAAACAACAGCAAATGGATTGATTTGCCGTTGCCCTAAAGACGCCAATAGGCGTAATGGCCACTGACTGCTTTGACGGTCGGTGGCTAAGGACGGAAGAAGAAGATTATATATATATTATATATATATTTATTATATATAAGGAATATATATATAAATATATATATAATATATATATATATATATATATACTACAGTCGTGGCCAAAAGTTTAAGACCACCTAGTAAAAAAATGGATATTTTCATTGTACTACAGATTGTTGCATCATCCGCTATTTTAGGGCACACTAAAAGCAATCATTGCAACTATTGCATCATCCTAACAATATAAAATGTGAAAAACACAGACTGTTGCTGTATTTAGTGTCTTTTGGTTCTTCAAGGGTATTATCTCTGGATTTTATGTTCGCAAGAAAATGGGCAAAAAACTGACACTTTTAGCCATTCAAAGAGCTCAAATAGTGACATTACGTGTAGAAGGGTACACAGAACGTGATATTTTCTTCAATTGGCTGTTAGCAAGACGGCGGTTCACAATGCGATCCCCCCCCCCGGTACCAATTGGACGGTACTTTTTCTGACCGAAAGAGAATGGGTCGTCCTAAAAAACAACCCCTCGAGACGGCCGGGTAATCAAATCCATCGTTTCACACTCTCCAACAGTTTCATGTAAGAAATACGATCTGCTTTGCTTTCTAGAGTCGGAGGACTGTGTCTCGCAGATTAGGGGATGAGATTGGACTAAAATCATACAAACCTGCCCGAAAACCCAGATTAACACCAGAAATGAAAAAGAAGTCGTCTCTAGGAGTTGTTTTTCTAGGATGACCACTTATCTTTCTGTCAGAAAAGTACCGTCCAATTGGTACCTGGTTCTCGCATTGTGAACTGCTGTCTTGCTACAGCTAATTCGAACAGAAATATCACGTTCTGTGTACCCTTCTACACGTAATGTCCCTATATGAGCTCCTTGAATGGTTGAAAGTGTCGGTTTTTTGCCCATTTTCTTGCGAACATAAAATCCAGAGATAATACCCTTGAAGCAACCAAAACACACTAAATACAGCAACAGTTTGTGTTTTCACATTTTATATTGTTAGGATGATGCAATAGATTGCAATGATTGCTTTTAGTGTGCCCTAAAATAGCGGATGATGCAACAATCTGTAGTAGTATGGAAATATCAATTTTTTACTAGGTGGTCTTAAACTTTTGGCCACGACTGTATATGCCCAAGAGCCAGCCCTGCAGACAGTTGTTAAATGCTGCCAATCTTTCATCATGTGTGTGGTGAAGTGGGATGTTATAAATATTTATAGGGGACTTAGTGTACTGACTGAGATCAGCTGTGAAGGTATCTATATCTATTAAGAGTAGTGTATTATAGATAACCTTACTTGCTACCACATATCTATATATCTCAGTCAGAATTATTCTGGAATAGTGTGATGACTACGTTATGTGTCTAGGGTATGTGTATGATGAAGTGTAAGTCACAACAACAGACAGATAAACAATTTAATTTAATCCACTACTCTTGACAACACTGTGACACTCACATACATATAACACTCTATGAGAATATCTTAAGGAGTCACTGATAACTTTTCAAATAACAATATGTATTCATGGTTATCATAAAGGTATATGTGTCCTGATTCAAATACAAAGGAACCAGGAATCACAATCAATTTTAATTACAAGTATATGTACAGACTTTATCAATATGAATATTGTAGTGACATATATTATTAAAATATCCTATGTGTGTCAGTTGTGTAGTGGTAATATGAGGTAATACTGGTTTTGTTTTGTTCAAGCTCTGTTGGTATTTGTCATCATGACTTCAATAGTTTGTCTTTTGGGACTATTATTGGAGATGTTCTCAGTTCCTGATATTAAGACAATTAAATTCCCCTCTGAATGTTATTTTTACAAAGTCATTTCAAGATGAGGGGACATAATGTTGAGCTCAGCTGGCCAAATCAGCTTATCTTGCGTGATGGCGGCAGGGAGGGACTCCTCTGCTCGAATTCTCCTCTGGGCTCTGGAGACACCTCACTGAAAGCTAAATGGACCAAGGAGTATGCTGTCCGACTCTGGATTCAGCAAAGCTCTGACCAGGTGCTGCTCAGTACCATCAAGACCACGGTCCCTGAAAACAAGAAGGATGTACCTTCTACTTCATAACTAATTGATACTCTAGTTCTACACTGAGCACAATACAACACAAACATTGAGTTCAGAGCGTTAGGCCAACTGTCAGCTTCATCTGAAATACTTTATACCAGTATTTACCTCCTTAATGGTTACCACGCCTCTGCACTTCCAGCATTATTTCTGTCTAATCAATCATCCAGGTGTCAGTGTACTATTTGGCCATTCCATGCCGTTTTACTTCCCTCCGACACCCTCTGTTCAGGCTGGAGCATTATAGGCTTTATCTCCTGTTTGCCACTGAACTACACATATATATACAGGCATAAATTAACAATTTACATTCAATTTTCATTAAAAGATACTGAATGGTTCAAGCTTACCACAATTTCATGGAAATAAACACAGATACGTTGATTAGCAATGAATTCTGGCACAATTACTGGCACAAATTCCCATCTGCTTATGTTCCAGGCTTTTATTTAACACAAATATGAGCTGGCTTCAACGCACTGTTGCTTTATCAAGATTATTTGCACTAGTGGTCTCGAACTAACGCTCCTAAGTGAGTATATCAGCGAGTCTAGCCAATGAGGCCACGTTTCGACAAGTGTTTGAAAAAATGTTACCTTTTCACGTCTCCCCTAACAACGAAAGATAGTATTTATAGCCCGACCAATCGTGGTTAGTCTTTCATTTGTTGCGCTCCAATCAATTTGGAGTTTACATGGTAGGCTAATTCTGTAACGTAAGATTTTTTTCAAACACGTTATAAAAAAAATTTTATGAGCAGAAATGATTCCATGCTGTCAGGCATCCCCACTATTTTATTTTGGGTATAATTTATTAATTCCTGGACTATTTGCGTAACGTTTTACATATTCTTTGTCAGCAAGCCCTAAGGAACCCAAATATCCAAATTTAAAAGAGCTACGTGGCTGCGTTCAAAATATGTATTTTCTACCTCCTGTTTCGAAGATGTGCTGTCTGGGTACTGTTATGTTTTCAACCGTAAACCCATCTATTGTTATCTTTTCTAATAAGAGTTTTTCAGGATTTATAAACCTAACTCTGGGATGGGTAATGTATTTTATCACTGTCCGTCTGAAAAAAAGTTAGTGCATGTAGTCTTACACGCGTGATGGCAGCATTTGTGTATCGCGCGAAGCGTGTTTAGTGTTCGGCTTTCTGCCTCTCCCTTCTCGCTATCCTTTTGTCCATCTGTCTTTTGATCTTGGTAACATAGTGTAGAAAAAGACATGAACGGAATTTAAAATTTAGGTCAACTTGCATATCTCAAGGTTTTTCTTAGAAAGGCAGCACATCTTATTGTGTGTTTGGGAAACGCGTGTATGTTGCAGAAGGCCTTTAATATCAACGTGAAACGTTACAATTTGCATACAGAATATTCCACGACAATGTGAAAGGTTTGAACAATTACATGAGTATCCCAATATCATCATCGCCAGTACCATAAACCATGATCATCGAATTACCACTGTCAAACCACAAAGTTACGCACTGGTGACGTGATACTACTGTGGGTTTTGTGGCAACTAGACTAACCATTGCGGCAACGCTGGATACAGTTTATTCTGTCTAATTTTACACTTTCGTAGAACCCCCTGATACAAATATTATCCACCTAGCACTGTTTGTCTTTCTGCCAATATTCATTACCAATTTCTAGTTTTACTTCTCACTCACATAATATTACAAAAGTGTGTTTGTCACGGGGCTCATAAGACTAAATCTGCAGCAGTCTTCACGTCTATTGGCTCCTGGTTTCTCTGGTAAAGCAAAGATCTGAATTATTTTAGACCATCAGTAAGTATCCACTGTTGCAGATGTCATTCAATAGTTTTGCGTTCACTTCTATTAAAAACTCTGCCGGCTTCAGCTTCCTTTTACTGTTATATTATCTGTTGCTGGGGTTCGCCTTTTACTCTTTTTTTTTAAACATGACGTTTATTGTACTTAACTTCTGCATCAAGTACTGGTGGTTCTTCACTGTCTTGTATAATAAATGTGGATTATTTCATAATTAGTTCACTCATTCGCAATATTTCTTTCTTTCACATTCTCCATAAACATTAATACTGCTGCTTTAGTTTCTTCTTCGCCTTTAAATCATCATAAACGTCATATTCTGACGTCATATGAAAATATATCAAGCTTCTGTTCGAATGCTTTAGGAACTTTCCGCGACACGATCCACTTCTCTCTATTTCCCCCCCCCCCACCACACAATCCACTTCTCTCTATTCCCCCCCCCCCTCCCCCAAGCACCACAAGTGTTTCTTTGGGGTCTTAATGAGAAGAACTAGCTTAAGTCTTGTGTATGTGTTGACAAAGAGATAATACACACTGAAACACTCGTCTGATGGGGGGTGTTCCCCCTGATGATCAGATTGCCTCTTGTTTTAATGCTTTGTATAGTCTCCTATCATTATCACCTTTCTTTGCTTTCATTCCGCAGTTATAAGTCTTATTATATGCCAGTAGCTTTAAATGTTCTTGTTACTTTTTTTATATGCAAACGTTATGTCTGGTCGGTGACTTAATGCAAAATGTTTTTGTATGAAACACAAGACAAAGTGAGACTAACACTTTTTATGGGGACAGTGAAGAGTGAGTGAGTGAGTGAGGGAGTGAGTGAGTGAGTGAGTGAGTGAGTGAGTGAGTGAGTGAGTGAGTGAGTGAGTGAGTGAGTGAGTGAGTGAGTGAGTGAGTGAGTGAGTGAGTGAAAGGACAACACTATCATATTCTGTGAATTCCTAAGAACAGAAAAATTCCATAACTCAAGTAACGCCCGGAATGACTGCCACGCAGAGTCTGATCGGTTTAGCAGTCAACAGAATTGACTTTTGTTTTTGGATGGTAAATGCGCTCTGGCATAACTAAATAAGTTGAAAGGAACGCGCCTCGCCAGAAGAAGGCAAAAACCGAACCACAACGCAGGGAAGGAAAATGGCATAGAAGAAGCAAATCAAACGTATACGTGGAAAAGAAAGTTGCACGTGTTGACACAAATTACCCGTACCAAGGTTACAAGCCGAAAGTCAGCATCAAATTCCTCTACGCTTCCACTCTCCTTTTCCCAGCCTCTTCACCTCCAGCCGAAGGTGAATCAAGAAAACACAATACCTGTGGGACCAGTTAAGCTCCCACAAGCAGGGGGATTTCTGTTTTACAAATACATTTTTTTATCATATGAAACGTTAAAGAAAAACACAAAAACGCTGGGGCTGCACCTCATAACAGCACCAGTAAATCTGTCAAGGCTGTAGAGTATAGAACATTCCGAGAAAAAAAAAAACTTGCCCTCTGTCGTTATTTTTCACGCCATAACCATAGTTCACCGGGTCACCGCCTTTTGCCCTTGTTCTTAATGCATCTCTGCATCCTGTCCCCGACTTAATGCCCTCGTTATAGAGTCTTTAGTTGGGGAAAAACAAACATCTTTTTTTTCACCCATAGAATTCAAGAGTACAAAAAACATGTTCTGAAAGTTCTGCTCGTTTAGCAACAATAGCCGAGCTCCCTCCTCACCTCTTGTTGTTACCAATTTTAGACGCATCATGCCCTTGACAGGCAAGTTAAAAACATCTGACAAGTTAAGTAACAGATCCTAATGAAGACGTCTTCTCCAACTTCCAGAACTCCTTTTCCCATGACAAACAACAATCTGCAAGCAACCCGGTTTGAGATTTTTTTAAAGCTGAAGACACCCATTACGACTTGTTATCTGCTGAAAACATCACAAACCTTTAGGACGACCCCGGCTGTGAGAAGAAGGTAAATCACCTAGGTCTACGGTCACACTTTATAAAGTCTGCGGTGAAGATTCAGAAAGATAAAAAAAAAGATGCGTGCACTGAAACATTCATAAAGGTTAGCATTCACATCACTGCAAATATATCATCATCACACATAAAATACAAAATATAAAAAAACAAAGAGTGAAAACTCGTAACCTCGGGGATGGGGAAAGTCAAGTCAAGACAGCATCATCTATTTCAGTTCACACGAGAAATTATTATTGGTTTTCGACATTTCCTCCTGCTTTTCCAACTGCATTTGTTTTGACCATTATAATCATATCATACGTTCGCTCTCAAATAACCTAATCTATCTCTATTATAAAGCTGTCAGTCCGCCTCAGGCTTCTCTCGTCACCATAGTTTCTCCCCCCAACTAGGTTGTAGAAGGGCACGCTGCCACCCTGCCCTTCTCATGGAACCGACAGTCTTGGAGAACATGTTCTATTGTTTGTTTGTCCTCCCCACATGGGCACATCTATCTGTCTGTTTGTCCTCCCCACATGGGCACATCTATCTGTCTGTTTGTCCTCCCCACATGGGCACATCTATCTGTCTGTTTGTCCTCCCCACATGGGCACATCTATCTGTTTGTCCTCCCCACATGGGTGCACATCTATCTGTCCGACCTGCAGACCCTGGGTTCTGCTACAAGACAATTTTGATTGTCGCTTCTTGTGTTAATATTCATATATCCAAACAATACGTTTCCAGCAAGGTCACCCGTGTAGAGTTCGTGGGGGTCTCTCATGACACAAAGAAATAATAAGCTTACTGCTTCATCAAGCATGTCGTAAGAGGTGACTAATATGTGCTTGTGCAAAAGGATGTTAACCTCATAGCGTGAAACAAATTGCTACAGAGACACCGCTGCACGAGCACATAAAGGTTGTGGTGCAGGCTTCCCGATATGGGGGGCTTGCTCTAGTTGTGGCTCTATGTTACATATGGAGTAAAAAGGGCACCGAATGCTGGTGAAGGTCACTCGAACTAACACATAATTATATCTTTCTTTTACAAATATTGAAAGAACAAATTAAGAACTTAACGAACAAACTCAAAAAACAAAAACAAAAAACTACAGCGAACCCCACCTTTCCTACAGCGAGATGCTGCGTATTCCAATTATACGGAGTATCTCTCGAATGAAGGATTGATATTTCTGTTACATTTTCAACAAACTGTGACATTCACAACAGAAGAGATTTCTTTAGTTTTTACCTGGCGAATGTGGTAAGTCAACGAAAAAGAAACATGATGAGAGACTCGGGTGTTAAATTCCACGCAAAAACAAAACCATACAAAAAAAAAAAGAAACGAATGTACAAAAATCTTTCTGAACTTTCCCACAGCATTCCAATGGAGGGCTTTTTAAAAAAAAATAATCAGGTTTAGATCCCATGTTCACACTTTCCAGGTGAGCTTTTCAGGCTCTTCTGGTTACTTTCTTATAGAAAAAGAAAGAAAGGTGAATCCTTTGAGCTTGCCCAAATAACATCTGACAACACATATGCAAATGATCTTTCTCACTTAAGCGAATATCTCTTCTGGTCACTTTCATTATACAGCTTGTTTAAAAAACAAGATAGAAAGAAAAATAAAGAAACAGAATGAACGAAAGAAAGAAAGAAAAAACACTTGGAAGCTTTCTGCCGCTGACTGCGCCATAATACACTGCAGCGTACTTCTTGCTCACTACGAGGTTATAACCTGCTTTATATCAAACTGGGCTGCTTGTTCAGATGAGGGACTAATTATAAACAAAAAGGATGCAAAAGAGGCTGGTTGCAGACTATCAGATATATAGCCGGGTAGTGACATCTTCAGAGTTGTTGAAGCATACTGGTTGTAACATGAACTATTCAGACGAGCTGTACAATAATAGGAGAAAGACGCGGAGGGATACACCACAATAAAAACCTCAAGATTACATCAAAGGAACATAAATGTACAGACATATATAATAAGAGAACAGAATAGCGTAACTATATATAACAAAAGAGTGTAGTGTAAATAAATATCACAATGTACGAGAGAACGGAAGACATAACAATGAATTTAAGATGGGAAAAAATATTACCTGACAGACACGATCAGATATAAGAAAGAGCTCTTGACGTAAAGAAGTTACAGACGGGATGGACAAGACATGGGACAAGTAAGGCAGCACAACGCGAAGATATAGGATATGAGAAAAACGAACGAACTTTATTTTCAAAGGGTTGAGAATTGGGCACACAGGCAGAGGGATGTCAAGAGGTTAATGGTGATCATCTTTCTTTGGATCATGTGGGCACATCATCGGTAGCAGTGTATGAAATTATGTTAGTGACATGCAGTTATGGATACAACAAGCACGCGGATTTGTTCAAATAACACTCAATATCATTCACACACACATTAGGTAAATGATGAAAAATATGTACCAGCTATCGGTAGAAAGGGGTGGGGGGGGGGGGTTGTATTTACTCCAATTTAATCCAGCATATGCCTCTGCACCGCTCCACCAGGCATAACACCTTTCCATCATTCATATTAAAATCGTCTTTGCTTTTCAATTTCCGCATGTACCGAGCGTGGAGAGAGACACAATTTCGTCCTTGCGCAAGGTTACTTCCGTCCGTAAATCTTCGGTATCATCCAACAGGCATGAGGACAATGTCTGCAGAAGACAGTAATGACAGCTGACTTCGCTTACGTCGTTCTAAAACGTAAAAGATGGCCGTGTTTGGCCGCAATCCAATGGCGCGACCACTCCTGTTAATTTTGTCTCTATTTGTAGTTATGTCCCGTGAAGTTCCAGGGGGGTCTCTTAACTCTTTCAGTCCCAAGCAAAAAAGTGGGTTTGGCCCAAGCAAAAATGGCCACCCCAGTGCGTTTTTATTTTTGTTGTTTGGAAATAATTGTTTAAAATGTTCATATGCATAAATAACCAAAAGTCCAAAATGGATGGCTATACTTTAAGAAAATAGCGTTTTTGAGTCGTCAAAATTAGAAAACAGCCCTAGAAAGGATCAAGAGATATGAAAGCCAGTATACTGTTGATTGGGCCAAATGGGTCTAGAAGGAAGTACAGTATACTGGCTGTTGGGACTTAAAGAGTTAAGAGACAAAGAAAGAACAGATCCACGGCAATCTCAGGCATGTTCTTATACACGGCACTTAATATAAGGTTGTGCATGGGGCAGAAAGCTTCATCATGTAACACGAATCGCTACAGAAACCACTGCTGCAAGTGCATGTGACTGATGCAAGGTTCATGAGCGCCCGGAGCGCAGAGGAAAATGATTATAATGTAGTACGAGAGCCCCGAATGGCAGTGGTTAGAGCGCTTGCTTACAGAGGCAAAGGGACTGGGTTTGAAACCAGGCCGCATCCGGGCTCCATCTGCATAGATGGATACCTGACTCTGCTCGTGACTTAGGGAAAGCAACGGTAGACAGGAAGTGAAGTAGTCGCCTCACATATAAAAAGCTGAGACCAAGTACATGTGAAGTCTGTAACACTTCACTCTCCATTCGGGAGTTTCTACTATGTAACGCCCTTTACTTGTATTTAATACATAGAACAGTGGATGTATGAGATTATTCCTAACGACCTTCTGATGTGTTCGCTTGTTATTTTCGTAATATTTTTTTAAGAAAAAAAACACGGTTGGGAGGGGGGGAGTGGGGTTGAGGATTGCGTTGTGGTGTGTAATCATCTTGGCTATTTTAGTTTTGGCCAGGGTGATTGCACCATTCGGCATCCCTAACTAGCGACACATTAAGATCTGATGATGCGAAACGTACTAACTAAAAAACAGTCTGCACCGTGGCTTCGGGCTGGAAGGATGTGTTCCTTATAAGCGTGGTATTTACCACTTACGTGTGTCTGCCAGAGTGTGGCCGTCGCCACTCATGTTTACGGATAAGTATATGTGTGTCTAGAGATTTAAATGCGTTATTGAAGAGAGAGATAATATATATTCAATAATAGTCAATGTGTGTGATGGCAGAGTTGGCCAATAATTAACATTTTAAGAATTAAATGGCTTGTCAAGCCAAAAATGGAATAACGGATAGATTTAAATATATGCTGGCAAAGCTATGAGTATACCAATGCAGACGGAGGAAAGTGTGCAGTATGGCACTAGACTATGAGATTTAACGTTGTGTAAGATACGAACTGTATCAATTATTAATACAGGCGAATGTTAGCATGATAATTAAGGCTAATAGTCATGAACAGAATAATGTAATTAGGACACATTAATTGTGCGTACCATGAGTCAAATCAAGATTGACTTGAGTCGTTATAATTGTGTAACTGAATGAAGTTCATGTTGAATATTGTCAAAACTGTGGATGTAATAAATTATATAATCAGTCGTCTTCGATGGAGTTGTGGTGGATTCTTTAAAATTACATGGATTACACTGGACAACATCCAAAATGTATCTGAGACAAACGTAGCTATTTTAAACTAATTTGGACATGCTGATCACGAATATGAACTTCTTCTTCTTCTTCGTTCACCCTCAGATGTCAACTTGAATAAGTTCAAAGAAAGCAGTGGTCAGCCTGAGGCTGTTGATATCTCCGTAGATTTTCTCCAGGAATGGTACTGGTGATGGCCATATGCGTCTTCTCTGTTCCTCATATGTTGGGCACCTTTGAAGCAGGTGTTCGGCAGTCATTTTACCAGTGCCACAGTCACACTCATCCGTAGTTCCTATCTTTAATTTGTTGAACAGATGGTATCTCAATCTGTTATGACCAGTGCGAAGTCTGAAGATTACCACTTGTACACTTCTGCTGAGCTGGTAATACGGATCATTTTTTGTGTGGCCTGGATGCTCTTCTTCCCACTTGTGCCTGTATCTGCGCTTGATAAAACTCTTGGACTCCTCATAGGTTATATTTGTGTCCAGCTGAGGAAGTTTTCCTCCTTCCTTTGCCAATCTGTCAGCCTCTTCATTTCCAGGGATGTTGCAGTGAGAAGGGATCCACTGTATCACAACTCTTTTGTATTGCTGACATAGTCTGTGAAGTGTTACTCTTAGGTCATCCAGTTCAGCATTTTTTTGACTTTTCAGTGTTGTAATCACTGACAGCGCATCTGAGAAAATAACTACTGGTCTCTCTGAGCTTTTTTCTGTCATTAGAATTTCTGATGCAGTTTTTATGGCCTCTGCCTCTGCTCTGAAGTTAGTTGAAAATTTCCCTGTTGCGACTGCTATCTTTTTTTTTTGTGTGTGTGTGCGTGCCATTGCTTAAGCTCAGGAAGACTCCTCCACCCCCATCTTCTGTTGCATTAGTTGCTGATCCATCTGTGTACGCATGGAAATATGAACTTAAAAATAGCGAATTAGCTCTAGTTTTTAAGATGGGGCGGGGGGGGGGGGGGGGTTCAGTAGGCTGGTGGCTTCACCTTCCCGGCGCGAATGACCCAGTCCTTCAATTTTCTATAGCCCTGGCGCGTGATTCCCCACGAGACGGATAGCCTTGAGCGCCAATTGGATGACGCAATCTGTAGCAGTCATTGCAACGACATTTCCCCCTTGTCATAATTTGTGTTGTGGATTCTGTGAGTGCAAACGTGTCGTTCAAGATGCCTCATGAATGTGTGAGCAGTGCGGATTATTTTTGCTATATTTGCGGACAAATAACTTTGCTATCACAAAGGCGATCCATTACACCGATGATAAAGAAAGCTTACAGCCTTTATTTTGGTTGTGAGATCGGTGACCAGGACCGGTATTGGTCCCCACACATATGTTGTCAATCCAGTGCAACGAATCTGCGCTGCTGGTTGAACCGAAAAGGACGATCGATGCGTTTTGCAGTTCCAATGGTGTGGAGGAAACCGACCAACCATCTTAATGATTGTTACTTTCGCAAGACTCCTCCAATTGGACATGGTATTTCTAAGAAGAAAAAGCGGCCTGTGGCCTATCCGAATATTCCCTCTGCTATGCGGCCAGTGCCTCAAGGGGAAGGACGTCCTGTTCCGGACCCACCAGAATCTTATACTCTGGATGATGAAGAAGATAATAAGGCCAGTGGACATCCGTCACCCGTGAAAGCATCTACATCAAGAGATCCTGACTTCTTGCCTATTGAAGCGTCTGCACAGCCACATAAAATTACCCAGAGTGAATTGAATGATCTAGTGAGAGATCTGGAATTGCCAAAATATAAAGCAGAGCTGTTGGGGTCCAGACTGCAGCAATGGAATCTTCTAGAAGAGAATGTGCATGTGTCTGTGTTTCGTGCTCGGCAAAAAGACCTGCTTCCATATTTCAAAATGACAGATAACCTCATTGCTTGCGTTGATATAGTGGGTCTGATGGCAGCACTACACATCAACTACAAAGACGACGTTCATTGATTCGTCCAAGTTGAGCTTAAAAGCTGTGCTGCTCCATAATGGTAACGTTTTACCATCTGTTCCACTCGGGTATGCAGTCCACATGAAAGAAACGTACAACAACATGAAACAACTGTTACACACCATCAACTATGACAAGTATAAGTGGCAGATTTGTGGTGACCTGAAGGTCATTGCCATCTTGATGGGGCTTGTCGTAGATTTTATCAGATAGGTAATAGATGTTTATAGTCCTGTCTGAGCAGAGGTGATAGTGATGACATTGTGAAAGTAAGGGGTAAGAAATAGTTTTATCACGAGGTGATCGTGTAAGAGAAAGGACAGTCTCTGGATAGAATAATTTATCTAATCCAGCCTATATGGACGACGATATTTAAATCAGACGCACTTTCTCTCCTTATACGAAATACAAGTTACACTACACTCAAATGCACACAATTATGTGACAAATACGCACGAACGTGAAAACAAACTATGAATAACATATAATGGATAGGGGGTTGACCGACACGATAACTAAAGGTTTAATAAAGTTTATTATCAATAGAAGATCACAACAATAAGCATATACATTACTAGATCATGGTTTACAGACAAAATTGCAAAAGAAGAAATTAATCAAATAGGTTCTCCCCCTCTGGTAAAGAAAAAGAAAAGACGATCCCAACAGAGGTTAATTAACCCAAAAGATCAAAAGTTAATAAGTTATGAAATAGTCAGTATGGGAAAAGAATAGGTTCCTAATGTAATCTATCCCGTGACTACTCAGATTAGTGAGATAAAAAAAAGAAGAAACCACATAAGTATGTTAACAAAAGAGATAAGTTTCTTTCTCCGTTCATTCAATTCACACCCATTCAGTGGCCACTTTCAGACTTTTGCTTACCCCAGTAGTTGTCGCAGGCATTCCAAGGAAATACACTAATAAGTAATAAGACTATTTAGTGTCAAATTTAAGTTTTGCCAAAGCCAGCCCCAGACTCGCCGTAGTTGCTGACTGCAAATTTCACGGGAGTCGCTAGAGTCGGTGATTTAATTTGTCCTGGATACAATAAGTTATCTATGCCTTCAGTTGGTTGGAGTAAGGTTCATGCGTGGTGATCGCCGACGTAGGATGAATAGAACATATATAGTTCCTATGTTGTTTAGCCTCAGGTGGCTGAGATGCTAGGTTAAGTTACACAAATGTTGCTGACAATATATTTCGCCACAGCTGGCTGAGATTGATATAAGTAAATCTGGTAATAGTTCTGGTCCAGTTAATATTATAATTTAATGGTTCTATTCTGGTTTCTCTCATGAAAATGAGGAAAATTGGACCACACAGGTCACAGCACGAAGCTCATCAATATTAAATATCCCTGGATGCTTCTAATATTATAAGTTCGTATGATCATAAGTTCATATGGCCATAAAAAAACGCTAGTACTCAGGTTGATCAGCCTAGATTCTGGGAAAGAAAATATAAACATTTGACCAAATTACACTGGCTAACAAAAAAAATTTTTTTCTTCTTTCTCTAACATTTCTATGTTTTTCTGGTCAATTTTAATGCGCTGTTTTTAAATCTGCAAACCGTTTTTCTCTATCAGGTCGGGATCTCTAGAAATACGCAATTGAAGTTTTTTTAACAATGCATACAGTATTACAACATCATTTGTACAAGAAGTATAACAGTTATGTAGGCTTGAATTTCTTTGCAGTCGACTTTCGTCGGTGAATGGCATGTGGTACATCGCGATGAAGCATCCAACAATAATCGGCAAGCATGGTCACACTCCACCGTCCTTGATAACGTGACTCCATTACGGCGATATCTTGATGGAATCGTTCTCCATGTTCATCGCTGACTTCGCCAAGGTTGTCAGGGAAAAAGTCAAGATGCGAATCGAGCAAATGGATTTTTGAGGGACATGTTACAGCCCATAATTCTGTATGCATCTATGCACTGCTTAACAATATGCACATAGTCGACAGATTTGTGATTTCCCAGAAAGTTATCGATGATCGATTTGAATGCCATCCATGCGCGAAGTTCACTACCATGTATCAAGTTCTCGAATTGTTTGTCTGCAATAACTTTCCTAATCTGAGGTCCTACAAAGATACCTTCCTTTATCTTTGCATCGCTAATTTGCGGAAACTTTTCTCGAAGATAAGTGAAAGCTTTGCTCGTTTTATCTAACGCTTTTACAAAATTCTTCATGAGCCCCAACTTTATATGTAACGGTGGTAAAATGATGCTGTCTTTGTTAACTAATGGCTCGTGTATTACATTTTTATGCCCGAGCTGCATACGATCCCTGATAGGCCACACCTTTCTTGCACAATGTTCCTGTCTGTTGCGGCTGTCCCATTCATATAGGAAGCAACAAAATTTAGTATAACCAGTCTGCATGCCCGTGAGAATTGCAATGACCTTTAGGTCTCCACAAATCCGCCATTGGTAGTCATTGTACTTTATTTTTGACAAAAGTATAGCCATATTGTCATAAGTTTCTTTCATATGAACAGAGTAGGCGACTGGAATTGATGAAAATAAATTTCCATTATGCAATAACACGGATTTTAGACTAGTCTTGGAAGAGTCGATGAAAAGTCGCCATTCGTTGACTATGTGCTCATGACCGAGGTGCACCATTAGACCTTTTACATCTTTGCAATAGCAAATGTCATCATCCATCTTAAAGTACTGAACAAGTTCTCTGTGTCTATGACGAAATTTAGATATCGGAATATTGGGCGCTAAAAGATTCCATTCTTTGAGTCGCGAACCGAGTAATTCTACTAGTCCTTTGGTGAGAGCGAGATCACGTATTAGATCTGAAAGTTCTGAATGGTTAATTAAGTGAACACCATCATTCACCGGTATATAATCCGAGTCAGAATTAGTTTCTAAAGCAGGTAAACTATCACTTTCTGATGGTTCATTCACGTCCAACGGATATTGTTCTGGTGGAACTGGGATCGGACACGTGATTGGATCATGCGGCACTGGTTTTGAAACCGATTCAATATTTGGATAAACCACAGACTTTCTAGTTTTAAAAGTGAAACCATAGATATTTGTCAAGCAGAAGTAACAATCAGTAGCGTGATTTGTCGGTTCACGCCATATTACTGGCACTCCAAAAGGCATTGACTTATGCTTCGGCGATTTTCGTAACCAACCTGCCAATGTATTTGTACAAGTCGAACAAACTGCATTTGGCATCCAAGATTTATTTGCATCATCAACTTTCGAATCGAAATAAAGTTCATATGCTTTCTTTATCAATGTTGTAAAGTTTTTCTGGTGAACATGATCGGTAAAATATCCGCACACTTAACAGAACAGATCAGCCGAATTTCTACAACTTCTAGAAGCCATATTTCACTCAGAATTATTTCAAAATACAGTAACTATTTGAAATATAACGTAACATATGCCATGCATCTTTTAGCAGTATAAAAAGTAGAATTATTTTGCATTTTATTAATTTTAAAAAAGTTATATAGTAAAAATGAAACGGAGCAAATAACGGTTTCCCAAAAATATATTTATTCACAAATATCTTAAGAACCCGACGTGATAGAGATAAACGGATTTCAAATTTGAAATCAGCGCAAGAAACTGACCTAAGAACACTTATTCTTATATAAGAAAGAAAAATGTTGTTTGTCAGTGTTATCAATATCATATCTAACACGTGTTAAAATAGGACCTCTTCACCACTCCGTTATAAATTAGATTTAAAACACACGTGTCTAGCTTATACTACCGTTTTTAACGCGTGATATGAACATTAGTCATTTTAAACAATTACATAAAATGGATAGAACACTAGTCATTTAAAAAAATTATATAAAATGGATAGAATTAAATAATATATACCGCCAGTAGATAGTTATTTAATGTATGTACTAGTCAATTTACCAACGGGAAAGAAAATATACCCGTTTGACCAAATTATCTTCATATTAACGTGTTAAAACAACAGCAGATGGATTGATTTGCCGTTGCCCTAAAGACGCCAATAGGCATGATGGGAAACAATGGCAAAGAAAACCTATCTGCTGTTGCCCTAAGATGCCACTAGGCGTGATGGCCACTGACTGCTTTGACGGTCGGTGGCTAAGGACGGAAGAAGAAGAAGAAAGAAAGAACTAGTCAATTTAAAACATCTCTTACTGGGAAATAGCGAGTAATTAAATTCACTTTACGGCTGAAAAAGATTTAGCTATAAGTTATTTAATTAGCACAGAAAATCTGTGAAATATAATGAAAACTTTAAACACACTAAATCGCGTAAAGGCTAGTATATAAATTACCGCAATCAGAAAAATGAAACACTCCACGAAAATCTAATAATTTTCACTCTGTACGAGAAATATAAGATATCGAGCTAGTGAATTTCAGATAGATTTCTGAACAACTGATCATGGCTATCGGAGAGACATGGTATATATCCGTAAATTCCGTTCTATCTCTCTTTAATGCGAAAGTCACACCTACTGCCAGACCCGAGCCCATTTGCAGTTCGATTCTTGAATCAAAGGTAATTTTACCACCTCTGCCGCCGACAACCTCTCTGGCTTGACTTTCATCATCTCCGCCTTGCCGAATATCAGCTACGCAATTAATTCCCTTAAGGTTTTACAATCCAAGGTCCGTCTCAGACTTAACATCGCCCCTGATCAAAGAATCTATTACGCCATGCTCCGCGCTCTCTCTGTTCCACCGTGCTTAATTTCCAAACGGCTCACGTGTTAATTGCACTAGTGAATCCTTCGTTCATGTAGCACCAAATAAACTAGATGGGGAGGGGCAAAAGTGGATGATCACTGCTGCTCACTGCTGCAATATTTCCATCTATGACAGGGCTACAGCAGGGTTACACAAAGTTTTGCTGTTTCCTCTGTCTGTGGGACAGCCGTGCTAGGACTTCCCACTACAAGAAAAAGGATTGGCCCCAACGAACCGGGGAAAAAGAATGTACTTAACGAACCACTTGTAGAATCCCACAAGATCTTGCTCCCTCCTCTCAACATCAAACTTGGACTAATGAAGAATTTTGTAAAGGCCATGGATCGGGGAGCCGCGGTAGCATAGTGGTTAGTGTACTGGCTTCCTAGCTCAGTGGTCTATGGTTCGATCCCCAATTGAGGTAGGATTTTTTTAGGCCGCAAACGGCTCCTGGGTCGACCCAGCCCCAATAGGGTACCAGAGCAACTTCTGGGAAGGTTAAGGCGGCCGGCGTGATGCTGACCACATCACCCCTAGTGTGCCGATGGTCGAAAAAATATGGGCCTAACACCATATTCCCAATATGCCTCAATGGGCGTGTAACGGGATCCTTTACCTTTTACCCATGGATCGAAATGGGGCAGGATTTTTATACCTTAGTGATAAATTTCCAAGACTTAGTGAGGCCAAAATCAAGGAAGGTGTATTTGTCGGTCCACAGATACGTCAGCTCTTCCGAGATCAGCGTTTTGATATCCTCACAGGTGATGAAAAGTTAGCTTGGAATGCTTTCCAGCAAGTGGCCTTAAACTGTCTAGGAAACAATAAGGCTGACAATTACCAGGAGCTTGTAGAAACCCTCTTGCAGCGCTACGAGAGACTAAGGTGCAACATGTCTTTGAAATTACACTTTTTACACTCTCATCTAGATTTCTTCCCTGCTAACTGCGTTGCTGTCAGTGACGAGCATGGGGAACGATTTCATCAGGACATTACTATCCTCGAAAAAAAGGTACCAAGGGAAATGGAATGCAGCAATGCTAGCAGACTATTGTTGGACCCTTGTGAGAGATGCTCCAGAAACTCATTACAAGCGACAGGCAAAAAGGCGTCGCTGTGAATCATTTCCGCTCTGAGAATTATTATCATATGGTATGTATATGCAAATGTGTAAAACTTGTTTTATAGATATTTTAAAAACTAGAGCTAATCTGGTGTTTTAACGGCCATTTTCATATTCAGCAGCCCAAGCAACATAAAGGTAACTTGGTTTAATCTCAGATACACACAAAAAGAGAAGAGAAAAGAAGAAGAAGAAAACGACTATGCAAACATCATCTGTCTTTCACCAAACTGCAGCGTCGCAGCTGAGGTTGATGACGGATTTTGAACCAGTGCAAGTACTCTCCCTCGCCTCCCATGCTGAACGAGAATAGGCAATAATCATCACCACCATCATCATCATTTTTCTTTGCGCTCCTTCCGGAGCATGGAGCCACCACTGTAGCTGATCCCCTTGCAGGAAGCCAGCACCAAACATTTACATGCTTTTGCAGCAGGGGTTTCTGTGGCTATTTGTGTTACGTGATAAGTTTGCAAGCCCAATGCACAACCTCATATTAGTCGCCTAGCACGACATGCTTGAGGCTGCAGTAGTAATATTCTCCATGTCTCGCCAAAGATCCTCTGGAACTACACGGGACAGAAGAGGTAAAGCAAACACATAATTTTAAAATGCTCTACATTTACATGTGCTGAATTGTGACAGAACTGTCCGTTCTCTATTCCTGATTTTCTCTTCTCTCTAGCATTATTAATCTACCTCTCATTTTACGTACTGAATTCTGTGCGCCATTTATTGTTTACACTCTCTTCCTTAAATTATGTCATGTCTGGGCCTAATGAACAACCGTGGTAATATTTGACACCGGCGGGAAATACTTGCCTTTAGTCATGATGGTCAATTTCGTGTAGTGATACCAGTTGTTTATAGGATTATAACAGCAGTGTATTGGAGCGCCCGGATTAACACGTAAAAAGCTGGGATGAGTTTGTCTTACCGCTTTTGTGGCTATTGTTACCCCCGACGTTCTGTCTGGGAAGATATATAACAAACCGTGAGTTAGAGACATGATCAACTCAATGACTGACAAAACCCAGGTTTGTTGCCTGATAGTTCTTCGTTTGAACACTACGCGTCGGTGAATATCAATCTGGTGCCAGATTAAAGACACGCACGTAAGATAACGAATGGGCTTTTTTGGTGCACGAAATAATGTAATCGTTTCCGGGAATTCAACTCGTCAAGAAGACAGCCATACAAGTCCAGGATACAGAATAGGATCAGGATTCTAATTTAAAGGAACAAGTGTGTGGTATAAGTGGCCTTCAGTCAAAGCTAGGCACCAACATCAGACGGGTCTTGAAGACGCTGGACCATCTTCGTAATTACCCCACGATACTACGAGGGACGTGTTACAGCTACAAGACTTGACCAGTGACCAAGACAGAACCAGTCTACATGCAACCAACATCGGTTGAAAGCAACCGACACCTTACTGGCAGTTAAGTACCTACTTAGAACTGCCAAGTGAACTCTTAAAACAAACATTTCAGAACTTAACTAGATGAATCCTTAAAACTAAGTTTTCTCTATCAAAAATGTATTTATTTTTCAATGTTAACTATAATTGAATATTAAATTTGTTATCTATACATATACAAATATATAGTTGATATAGTTATTTTCAGTGAACTGCGCCCGTATGTCTCAGTCATTTTAAATATATATAAACAGAGCTATTGAAGTAATATTTTACTGAATTAAATCAGCTGGAGGTTCATTAAACAAGCAAAATTCTCTTCTCCTCATAGAAGGTCTGGGAAGATAAAAAAAAGTTTATTACGGCCTGGATAATATCAGCTGTAGTATTTGATCTCTTAAATTCCTATGAGGCTCCATAGAATTGAAGCATCATTCTTCAATTCAGATCTCTGCCAAGAGCAATCTTGAGCGAAAGGTAGATACCTTTGAAGACCCTCAGTAGATACTCTGAATTTTGGCCACTGTTGGGCCATCACTGCACAGCAAGTGGAGGACATCTCGTGACATAAATCAAGATTTTTTTTTCTTCTTTCACTTTCAAGTAATTGTGTCTTTAACAGGTAAGTGGTCTGATGTCGTGCCCGGAACTGCTATTCCCACATAAAGCCAATCGTTAATAGCTCACATCTCACCCCTTTTCTAACGCAATCAATACCACATCCGTAGTTAACTCTCACATGTGGTCACCTCTTGGCTGCATTATACTTTCCTCAATTATTAATGCACCAGCATTCTACTTTCCTTCATGCATTGTCAGTGTGCATTGCGTGGCTTACACATTCTTTAGGCAGGTTGCAAGAAGTGAAAAGGGGGGAGAGAAAGAGATTACTTCATGAAAATATGAAGCGTCACGTTACATGACAAGATAGAAGAGCACCACATTCAACAACCATATACTCGAGTTTCGTTAACCGCGTTCAGGTTATTTTTAGTGGCAGAGGCAGTGCACCAAGCACGAACGAACAGTAAGTCTGGGTAAAACTATGATTACGTTCATCGCCGTTGTACGTACTAAATGTTTGCTTCCGCTACAATGACCTGCTTTTGACGTGATTGGCAAACTCTTTTCAGCCTGTATGACGACTTTCACCGGTACTATGCCTTTCAAAACACAGGCACTGCCTTTCGAAAAGGTATTATTGTTAAAAACTTTGGGCTGACATAAAAGTAACTGAGGTGATCACTGTCAACTCCAAAAGCGTCAGAAGAATCAACTAATGTAAGCAGACACGACCTTTACCGAACCCACAAGGGGTGTGTGCAACTGAAGCCAAAGGAAACATGGAAAGGAAAGAAATAAAAGGACTCCAAAGCAACAGGAGCCGAAGAAGTAGCTCCTTGCGGAACTGGTTCTGAACTTCTCTGAGTAAGGCTTTAATTGATGATTCCTTGATCAGATCATCTGTCAATATAGACTCCAATACGGCGTAGCTATGTTTGCCTTCCCAATTACTATTTGGGATATCAAGTTTGGGAGTAATATCAAAGTACTTGTCCTTTGATGTATCGCAGATAAATGTATTGGTCTCAGTGTGATGTCTGAAGCTGGCCGATCTAGGCTCATCGACTTTGTTAGTATCTATATAAATCGAGTACGATCAACATTTTCAGTACTGTGCTTAGTCCAAGTGCGAGCGAAAAGTAAGGAGGATCTCTAGGAACAATACACAAGTAAAAACAGTAACCTGAACACGCTTTCAGCACAGGGAAGGACTGGCGTAACAAATTTAGCAAGCATAAAAATCAAATGTTTGTGCAACGGCCCGTACCTGTGACCGGCTAGCGCAAACTAGGCTCTCGACCCAGCCGTAGTATTTATTACCCACTAAATATATGAACTGACGAAAAGCGGCCTATTTTGTGGAAGTAGTCTACTGTGGATATCAGTCGTCAACAAAGAATTACAACCTGAATGGTCTGGACAGTAACTTCATGTCTTTCCATATCATGTTTGTCTATATAGTTTCTTTCTCAAATTTTAGTCTTATTTATATAGGGTTTTCCATCGTTCAATTGTACAAGAAGTCCCAGCCTTCTTTTTTAGCCCCGACCACTACATGGAATCCTTGATCCTTAATCGACCCCCGAAAAAAATAAAAACACAATAAGGGAGTAATTATAGCGGCACAATAAATTGTCTGGTGTTATCCTTTATGTCCAACGAGTACCTGTTAATTACCTTTATTTACTTACTGTTCACAGGACTTAGGTTTCCTACGTTATTTATTCACAATAAATTCACATTGCCTTGTTATTCAACTGGTTAAATTCTTTAATCGGAGGGATGTGGCTGATAAGCATTAACAAAAGGCACTGACACCTGGTTGTAGAATGGTGAGTTTTAGATATAAGTCACCACGCTCTTACAGGTTCAGTCGACCCACGATCGACCCTCTGGGGATTATCGACCCCCTTGGTTGTCGCCACGACCACTTTGTGGACCACTGATTTATACAGATGGGTTATATTGCGGTAGATAGCTTTCTCACTGGGTGCCTTTATCCACCTCCTTACCTTCTTCTCGCACTTCATGCTCCACTGATATTTGTTGGGATCGAGACAATTTAATTTAATTACTGCTCTGATAATTGTTCAACCTCAGAACCCAAATAGGTCACAGGTCAAAAACAGCGATATGCACAAATAGTAGGCGGCTAGATAATGTACCGTTGGTTTGTCCTTACTGTTTTAACTGCATGACGCCAGTGGTAGATTTGGGTCATTTCTCTGCATTAAGCCTTTAAAATGTATGCATAATAAGTGAGTGAATGATTACACTAGGATAACGTATATTAATGAAAATTAGCAGTATATACTACTGGACAAAAGTTAAGGGCCACCAAGAAAAACTCCACTATGGACCAATTAAATGCAACTAGGTGTAAACAATTTATTACAAAATAAAGTTGATTCATCCGTGGAAAAGATCAGTCAAGTTTTTTTAAATAATGTGTGACTTACTAACAAAAAGAAATTCAACTCACTTTTTCACCTTTTGAACTAGTGGGGCGTGTTGCAAAAACCACTAGTGCCTAGAAAACAGGCACGCCACCAAAATATATCACGTCTCAACTCCAGACCTTCATCAACAGATACCTGCGTGGCTACATCCCTTAAAAAAGGCCAGATGTTAGAACAAATACAGACGTATGGATGAGAACCAGACAACAAATAAAACAGCTGGAGATTAAAGAGAGAGTGTGTATGGACAGCACACATGCTCAGGAAACAACCAAACTGCGTAACCAGACATGGCCTTGGCTGGAACCAATAGGGGAGGAGAAAAGTGGACAGGTCTCCGACGAAGAAGTCGTGGTTGTAACGTGGGGCAATATTTTTCCTGTGCCATTGTAAGACTTTACCTGTTACATATTTTCGCTCACTTCATGTTTCAACCACTTTTATTAAGAGTTTCTTTTTTGTTTTTGCGTTTCAAATCTTTGACATTCAAAATATCTATGTTCCACTCATGACCAGGGTTCGTTGAAACTTTGCATGCAACTCCCTTTCATGGTACATTTCAATCTATCAAGTTTTGGCTGGTATTGACCTTACCGATTTTATATAATAACAAAAAACTATGTAGCATACCATAAGATGGAAATAACTCCATTAAATGAAGGATTTTAAAGAAGGGGAAAAATGAACTACCAAAAAATGTTTTCTTACATGAAGCGGCGGGCGTCGTACAGTGAGGTGAATGATGATGTGTCGATTAAAGCAGTTTCTTAAACAACTAGGTCAGCTAGTCGTGTATTTAAAACACAGCTCTAATAATGAACAACATTCTGTGAGCTTTAAATTAGGTGTTTAAACTTATCAAAGTATATTTTATTCAAATATGAATCTCACTGCACGAAGTGACAAGGGCTCCGACAAAGTAATATTCCGCTACCACTTAAAATCACAATATAATGTAAAAGATCAACAACTTCAGAGACCATAGCCTTTTTTTAAGTGGATGTGTTGCCCCTCAGTCACAGCTCTTTCACTAGTACACCAAAAAACTCAACGTACAGTATTGTGGACTTGGAAAAATTCCTTGTGTTTTCTGTACCGCAGCGTTTACTGTTACGATTTCCATTGCCCATTGCGGTTGTTCCACAGCCAGCCTGATGCCTTTTCTGCAGTTTCACTAAGCCTCTTCATTGCCCTTGTTCTCGACTGTCCCCTCGGCCTCAACAGTTTCAATAAATCATACACTGATGCAGCCACAAGCCCTCTTGCGCCCAACTCAACAGCCATGACCCTTGCAGTGAACCCATCGTATCTCAGATCCGCGGTCAGATCATTATACTTGGCCGCTTTGAACGAATGTTGCTCGCCCAATCTGGATTCAAATGGCACGGTCAGTTCAATCAGTCTAACCTGAAGCCCTGCCGAAGAATGAAGCACTATATCCGGCCGTCTCCGCGATTTTCTGATACTCTCTGGATATGCCCCTCGTCCAGGTAGGTCTACCGCCATCTCCCAATCGTTTGCACAGTCAAGAAGAGATGGTAAACTGCTACCAGGTTTACTCGGTTTGGGGTGTGCTGACTTTCCTGCCCTCAGAAAGTATGTATTTGCGGTGATCGGCCTGGGTTTGCTATTCGCCTTCATCCTTGCCAGGTCTATTGTCGCAGCAAGCTCATTTAGCACTTTGTTATGGCGCCAAGTGTATCGCCCTTGCCCTAATGATACCTTACACTCTGAGAGCACGTGTTCGAGTGTCTGCCTCCCCTGGCACCGGGGGCACTGCTCATCATCCGACTTTCCCCATTTCACAAGGTTGGTGGCCGACGGCAGCAGGTCATACATTGATCTAACAACGAAGCCGAGCCTAAGAGGTGCCATATATCATTCCATGTCAAGGACCTCTGCAGGGCTCCTTCCCATGTAGTCCATATATATATATATATATATATATATATATATATATATATATATATATATATATATATATATATATATATATATATATATATATATATATAGTCACAGCGCTATTTCGCAGTGTATCTTAGGTATTGTGTTCGGCGAAAAGTCAGCCGGGCGAGGCCGGGCTAGCCGAACTGGTGGGTCAGGTGACTACCGGAAGTCGGCAAATAAGGCGCAAATTTGGGGAGTCAGAGACTAGCCTGCGTCCAGAGAGGACGGACATTTTCCCTTTGCCAGCAAGAGTGCTGTGTGGTTCATATTGTGGACTGTTAATTGAGTGCTTGCCATATTTCGGATCTGGTGGATAAGTACGTTATTATGCTAGAGCAGTGTATTGTCTAGTTCGTATTATCTACAGGCCGTAGTTTGATAAAAGATAGATGATTTTTCAGTGTGTCATTTCCATAGTTTTGCCGCTCAAGTGAGCAATATTCATTGCAGTGTTTTTCAGCGTAGATTAAGATTAAGCTGCTAAGGCAAGTTCACAGTGGCATTTCATTATTGTATTTAATGCGTTTATTGGCCGTGTGAGGCCTTATTGTATTGTGCATATTATTAAGGGGAAGTTCCTGTTAAAGGTGTTCATTTCTATTGTCAGCCATTGTTGTGTGGTAGACTCTTGGAAGAACGAGCCTTTAGTTATTATTACAAATCCACACTGCAGTGGTAGAACCAGTGGAGTATTCTCCGTGAGAACTGGTCTTGACACACACACACACACACATATATATATATATATATATATATATATATATATATATATATATATATATATATATAAATAGATCTATATACATATACATACATATATATATATATATACATATATATATATATATATATATATATATATATATATATATATATATATATATATATATATATATATATATATATATATATATATATATATATATATATTTCTGAACGATATGACGAATTACTGATTCACGAAAATGGCCATCCACGATTATTAAATGCAATAGCATGCATGAAACATTCATATTCTATTTTTTTAGTGTATTTGATAATAATAAAGTGATTCCTGTATTTTAGGGGGTTTTCCCCCTTTATTTGTTATACAGACTAACTGTAGCCGAATTCAATTGTAGAAAAATATAAATAAAGCAATGAGGACAAAATACGCCCAGTTAAATGCCCGCCACCAGATATTCTCCGTTGCAACGATGACCTTGATAGCTTCGTAAGCTTCTCGGCTTTGCTAAGATTAGGCACAGGTAAAAAAGCCAGATGGGCCGGTCAGTTTCGTATAGTGACCGAGCGTTGTGTTTACCTAAGGGTAAATCATCCGCTTGCGGATAGATTACAGACACGCACTTGACAGTCGGAATGTTGTAATAAGCTTCCAGCAGAATTATTACGAAGATATTACTTGAGGTAAAAGTAAGAAGTTATTTGTAATCACTGACGAGAATAGTACGGAAATCTCACTTCTATATTTGGAAGACATGACCTTTGCATTAACGCACAGAAATTTCCTAGAGGAAATATTTTGAATTACCCCACCAAAACACACAAGTTTTGAAATGATTGGAGGGCATTCTAAACATAGGAAGAACAACATTCCTGATTGGACCCTACCCAAATCGTAACAAAGTACTTTGGGGGAGTGAAGTGTAATATAACCTGACACTTTAGTCAGTTTAGAACACTGTGAAAATTCATCTTGCGCCAAGAAGACAACCAGACCTTGCCAGGGTTAAGAATAGCACCAGATTTCATTTACCAGACCGAACCTTGTTTGAGCATCTTGAGGACTTACAGCCGAGGAAAACTCTACCATTTTAACAAGGAAAATCGGAATCTGAGGAATCTGTAACACAAAGTCAAAGAGGGAACTTATTGCTAAAATAACAACAACCCAGACCACGTGTAAGAGGCATCGTCAAGCTGCCTTAAACTATTTCTCTGAGCCAGCAGTCTGAGTCTAAAGATTGGCTTGGTGGTACCAGCTGAGGGTACTATCTCTGGAACATGTGAGGGTATAAGTGGCCTGACATTAGAGGCCACAGAGATGTGGTTTTACAGAAGAATGTTAAAAATACCATGGACAGCCAAAACGAGTAATGAGGATGTCATAAAAGAGGTCAATGCGCAAAGGAAACTTATTTCACAAGTTAGAAAGAAGCAATCCACTTTTTTGGGCATGTTATGAGAAGAGGAACGCTGGAATATATCGTAACAACAGGTAAGATTGGAGGAAAAAGAGACAGGGGAAGACAAAGAGAGCAAATACTGGACAGTTTGACATCGTGGCATGGAAAGAAGTCAACAGCAGAATTGATAAATTGTACTGGAGACAGGAAGTTGTGGAGAGACATGATCTCCTATATCACTGGGCATGGTACTTGAAGAAGAAGATGAATAAGTATCTCCGTCTTTTATTTATGTTTAGCAGCAGATGATGAACGAAGTTTGTTTCATCTGCAATAACTCGGCTGATTTAGTCGC
The DNA here is from genome assembly GCA_024509875.1 of Oreohelix idahoensis. Lineage (NCBI taxonomy): Eukaryota > Metazoa > Mollusca > Gastropoda > Stylommatophora > Oreohelicidae > Oreohelix > Oreohelix idahoensis. The sequence continues at coordinate 179,951 of JAMPIV010005706.1, read as the reverse complement.
CCAAGCCGATACGCCCTTGAATAATGATTTGGAGACGGAGTAATAGAATGTTTATTTTGAACTGGCGTTGCGTGCGTGTATGTGTTTTTCCACCAGTACATACCATATGATTAAAACAAAACTATTTACAAAACATGTTGTGATAACACAGCTGTTAATTAATTTCAGTAAACTGGTTTTGTTTTCAGTGCCACTTTTGACAGGTCAATCATACCTTCATAATCAATGCATCAAGATGAATGTCTACAGAAGAATTAGCACGACATGAAGAAATGCAACAGAAAGAACACGATATAATTATGTCCTGAGTTGGTTTGATAGATTACTTGCTCCTAGCTCACATTTTTCTTATTTACATTCAGAGTAAACCCCAGTTCAGGTGCTCAGATATTCTATTTACATATGAATGATGTACTCCGCTAGAGGGCAATTATTTTAGCACTTCTTTCACTTTATGTCTCGGGTGGAAACTTCATACCGTCTGTTGCTGACAGTCAGCAATTATTTACCAGACTGTGAAAATATATTTTCTGCGCGACATCTCTGCGCACCTTATGCTGATAAGATATGAAGGCTTAGCTGGAAGGCTTGTCTGTCGCTGTATTCTGGGCTTCACTAAATCTCTGTTACTACAGCCTTCACTCCATTTGAACATTTGTTGATTTTTTAATACAACGGTAATAATCAGAACTTTTAATAGTTTATCGGTTAATATCCTCTAAAAAAAAAATTTCTTTGATTACTTATTTCGTTACAATTTAAATTTCTTATTATCACGCGTAGCTTCAATTTGTTAGAATTTTCGGTGTTAAGGTGTGAAGTGTTGTATACTTAACTTGTCTGACTTGTGACTATTATTAATTTCTTCCATCTCTCGTTTAACTTCACTTTGTTGTGTTGAGCAGTTCTGGTGTGATATGTTGTATGCCTGATTGTTTTGTGACAATTTTCATATACTCAGTTGAAATTGTTTTTTATTAGTTGTATTAATTATTTTAATATTGTATTTTCTGCAATTTCTCATTTCTTGAATTCCACTTCCTTGGTGAAGTATTAATTCGTAAAAATATTTTTGCGCTTTTTGTGTGCATAGCCTAACTGTTTTTTAACTTTTATTTTTTTATTATATTTTTTTTATATTTTTTTAAAATATATCTTTCTTTTTACTATACAAGCATGGCTGGTAATTATGTACCGTGGCTTCACAAGGATGGTCTACGACTTGGTCATCTGAATATTTACCATCTTCTAGGTAAACTCCCCGAACTTACATATATTCTAAGTAATAATTTTCACATTTTTGGACTTTCAGAAAGTCGCCTAAATGACAGAATAACAGACGATGACATTGCGTTAAATGGTTTTAAAACTATTCGGCGAGACGCAAGCAAAAAACAAGAGACAGGTATAACAGTTTATATTTCCACTTCCCTTAATTTTCGCCGCAGAAACGACTTAGAGACAGCAGAGATAGAATGTGTATGGTTGGAAATAAAGCTACCGAATCAGGGCCCATTTCTGGTGGGATATCTTTATCGAAATCCTAGTGCAGGACCTATATGGTACGAAGATTTCACCATAATGATGGACAATGTATTTGCCACAGTCAAGGAGGTTGTTCTTCTTGGTGATTTCAACATCGATATACACAATTCAAATCTAACATGGAAAAATATAATATTATCGTACAACTTAAAACAAATAGTTAACCAGCCTACAAGAGTAACACAAGCATCAACCACACTAATCGACCACATCTACGTAACTTGCCCAGAAAACATCATAGAATGCTCTGTCCCTAATATTGCAATGAGTGACCACTATCCAGTATGCTGTACATGGTCAAAGAATAAATGTAAAGTTCCGAAAAAATAAACATGTAAGTATCAAATTTAGAAGTTTCAAACATTTCAGTAAGGAATTATTTTTAAATGACTTGCTAACTGCACCTCTCGCCCGTGTTTACCAACTTCCTGATCCGGATGACGCTATTGAATACTGGACAAAAAATTTTTTTTAATGTTTTTTTTGACACGCACGTACCAGCTAAGGAAATTCGCGTCAAACGACAATTTAAAATCTCCGTGGATCACGCAGGAAGTGTTGGAGGCTATGAGGCAGAGAGATCAAGCGCACAAAAATAAGGACCTCAACACATACAGGGTATACAGGAACAAAGTTCAATATTTAATTCGGAAAGAAAAGAAAAATCGTTTTAGAAATATAGTTCAGAACAAATCAAATAGTAAGGAAATATGGAAGGCAATTAACACCTTAGCGAAAAAACGTAATGCACCAGACTCATTCTCTTCCAACACTTCATTTACTTGCACCGACTTCAGCAATCACTTTCAAGCAGAAATAAACGGTCTGAAATCCACAATACCACCTTCCTGTAGTGACTTAGACAAACTTTCAGCATTCTGTAAAAACAAATGTACAAACTCAGTTCCACCCGACATTCCTTTTATGACAGTTAATGAAGTGTATAACTATCTTATTGGCCTTAAGGATAATAGCTCATCAGGGCTTGACGGAATTAGTAATCGAATACTGCGTTACGCCGCACCAGCTATTAGTGATTCACTAACTTTTATATATAATCAATGTATTGCTAAAAGTTATTTTCCTTCAGCCTTTAAGATTTCCAAAGTATATCCTCTCTTCAAACCTGGCTCGTCAGATAACAGTAATCTTGGTAACTATAGACCTATTTCTCTTTTATCATCGCTTTCTAAACCACTAGAAAAACACATACATAAAGCAACACTACATTACCTAGTTAGCAATGACTTGCTAATTGACAGTCAGTCAGGGTTTCGACAAAAGCATTCATGCCACACAGCTCTAACTAAGATGATAGACAACTTGCACCTAAACATAAATAACGATAACATATGTGGAGCAATCTTTGTAGACTTTAGGAAAGCATTTGATATGTTAGATCACGCTGTTTTAATAAGAAAATTAGAAACAATGAAAGTTAACTTTAAACTAGTGACATTACTTAAATCATTCCTGTCCGACAGACAGCAAGTAGTGTGGTACAATAACTCCTTGTCAAGCCCAACTATTATTGACACTGGTGTTCCTCAGGGTTCTATTCTCGGCCCTCTACTTTTTTCCATTTACATAAATGACCTTCCACTACACATCGAGCACTCATCCTGCGACCTATTTGCCGATGACTGTACCATTTATACTAGTGATAAAAGTTGCAACACGCTAGAAATATTATTACAAAGCGACACAGACAATCTTATTAAGTGGAGCAATGAAAACTGCATGCAAATAAATATCACTAAAACAAACAAAATGTATGATAATATCAACTAGACAAAAATTACAAAACTCGCCGAAAACAACACTTCAGCTCTACATTGGAACCTCTTTAATTGAAAATGTAAATGAATATAAAACACTAGGACTCATAATTGACCAACATTTAAGTTGGAATTCGCATGTACAAGCACTGACCAAACAAACGGCACAAAAAGTTTACCAGTTAGCTAAAATCAAACATTTCCTAGATGAGGAGACACGAAAAATGTTCTATACATCCCAGATACAAACACATCTAGACTATTGTTCCACAATTTGGGATGGCTGCACCATGTCCAACACTAAAAGACTCTTTTCATTACAAAAACGTGCAGTGCGCCTAATTTCAGGCAAAAACCTCACACAGTGTGTAGACGCATATACATATCTTAACATATTACCACTAAGAAAGCGCCTTCTCTTCAACAAAGCCAAATTTATTCACAAAATCTTGTCACAGAATGCTCCAACGTATCTGTGGCCTATTTTCAAATACAGCGGAAGACGCAGTCAACGTTTAAATAAATTACACATGCCCAAGCCTAGGCTCGACTTATTCAAGAAAAGTTTAGCTTTTTCTGCTGCTCATCTGTGGAATACTCTTCCACACGACTTAAAAAATACTCTTAGTCCATATTCATTCAATCACAGACTTTTCAAATACATCATGAGTGCAGATTATATGCCACCCTAATTTCGTTATGTTCTTAAATAATTACGCTGTCACCTCAGGGGCGCATTCCCATAGTCAGTTATGACTGAAGGGGCTATTATTATTATTATTATTATTACATAACATCATATGTAGGTTTTAAAGTTAATTTTGTCCTGTTTAGTATAAATTATGATACGCATCTGTAAATTTGTGTAACTGTTATTGTACTGTTACAATGTTGGGATTTTATTTTATTGTACTTTCTTGTTATTTTATTATTTAAGTAACATTTAGGATACGTGTGAGAATAAATAGATTAACTATGGAAGAAGAGAGAAAGGAAGGGCAGAATGTTAGACGGGCCTGCGTGACCAATTCTAAACCCTTTGAAAATAAAGTTCGTTCGTTCGTTCGTTCTATCTATCTATCTATCTATCTATCTATCTATCTATCTATCTATCTATCTATCTATCTATCTATCTATCTATCTATCTATCTATCTATCTATCTATCTATCTATCTATCTATCTATCTATCTATCTCTGATAATGTTTGTACTTTTCAACATATGTTATGTCATGCTTATAAGTAATTAATGTTAATATGAGTGTGCTATATTACTATTTTACTTTACAACGTTGAATTCCTTGAATTTGATATGTAAAATGCATATGAGAATAAATGAATTCAGTATGAAAGGTGAGAGAAAGGAAGGGCAGAATGTCAGACGGGCCTGCGTGCCCAATTCTCAACCCTTTGAAAATAAAGTTCGTTCGTTCGTTCGTTCGTTCGGTCTCCCTCCCACCACCACGTTCTCTTTGATGTTTATGTACTGCTTTATCTCTCTAGAACGCATTCTGACAATGTGTCTCTTGAGGTTGCGGTCGTCAATAGTTACCTCCCTATAGTTACTGGCATCGACTCCTGGCTTGCCAAATTGAAATGGACCAACGTCCCTTCATTTTCTGGGATATCGTACACCAGAATTGTTCCTTCATTAACTTTATTTTAACCACAGCTTTTCAACTGGTGATAGCGTACCACCGATGTTACACAAAGATGTTTGAAAGTTACTTTTTTCCCTTTTTTTTAAATTTATACTTTTTAAAATCTGGTTTTCAAGTTATTTTAACCACTTTTTCATTTAAATTTTTTTCACTAAGCTGAAATGAAAAATAAGAGGAAAGAAATCCAAAAGTTACACATCAAACACGTAGCCCCAGGAAACTTAAGGCTAGATCAAGAAATAAAAAATTCCCAAACCGTGACTGACTTACACAACATTTATATGCAATGTAAGGTTTTTTTTTTTTTTTTAAGTTAGTCATTGTACCCGTTCCAGTATCTCTATATACAACCAAAGATTTTTGGGGTTTTTTTGTGTGTGGTCAATTCAATAACACTTGATGCGCCAGATAATTAATATCAAATCACAGGATACCAAAGAGGTCTAATATCTTTTTAACTAGCTCGCACCGACTTGACCCCCGGTGGTAGGAGAAGGAGAGAGAGGGAGAGAGTTGTTGTTGTTATTGATCCAACGGCGCTTGGGCTCTCGCCCTTCGGCCCAAAGAGAGAGAGAGAGAGAGAGAGACAGACAGACAGACAGACAGACAGACAGACAGACAGACAGACAGAAGAGAATTAATTCTATCATTTGTGTGTGACTTAAACCCAAACGTTATTCTTGCACCAATACTAAAGACTTGTTCTGTTGACAGTTGGCACTCTGCGTTCAGACATTTGAAAGACAAAATGTATTTTTTTTTAAACCAGGCACCGTTTACTTATAATAACTGCACTGAAGTATTTCTAAACGGTCTGTTTATGAATAGCACCTTACAAAGTGCAGGAGCTTCAGGCCAACCGGTGTATACGAAAGCAGTTTCAATGTTCTAAACGTCGCAAACAGCAAGTTATATTAACATAAATAGGTAACACCTACGATGCTACACACCGGCGCGTGCAAGCAGTCTCGCTTAGACTAATGCAATGTGTGTGTGCGTGGGTGTGTATGTAGCTTCAATAAACAACTGATGTAGACAATAATACGGACACTTCAACTAGTGTTTATGGTGTGTATATATATGTGTATGTAAACAACTTGTTTCAAGACAACATTTGTGGTTGAGAATTCTCTCATTTCTCTTCCATGATGACAGATCGGATTAATGAGAATTTATAGGGCAGGTGCGGTTTGGGGCGGCGGGCTGTTCCATCATATACTAGGGCACTATATTTAATACTCGATTCCGACTGAACCGATTCTTAGCCTTCTGAGACGGTCCAAAGACAAAAGTGTTGACAAAAGAAATATTCCATCCTGTCTAGCCTCTATGTTACCTAGATATAACCGACCCGTGTTTGCCGGTTTGCCGAACAAATAATCAGACATTATGAGAGGAAGAATTCAGAACACAATACAAAATTTCAAACTGTAATTAAAATGGGGACACGCATTAACGGGTGGAATGTTGCCTAGCGTTAAGCATCATAATTAATATCGGGATCTGACACGTAACTATTTCTCCATCTGGAGCATTGTAAGAGTTATCTACGCATTCTTCTTCTTCTTCCATCCTTAGCCGCTGACCGACAATGCAGTCTGTGGCCAATACGCCTAGTGGCGTCTTAGGGCAACAAGAAATTATTTGTTGTTTCGTTACGCCGAGCGGCGTTTATTGGTACGACAAAAATTAATAGTTGTTTCCGTAATCAGAGTGGCTGGCAAGCGGGTGATCAGCCCACTGTGTTATCTACGCATGAACCTGGATAATACAAAAATTAATATAAACGTGATACGTACACACACACAAACACACATACAAGACTAAGCCCGCTTGCTTTCATGCTGTCTTTGCTCAAGATAAAAATACATACTGATAAAAAGTCACCAACCCACGTCTGTCACGTGCCTGAATAACACTACGGGAACTATACATTTCATAAGGTCGAGCGCTTGCCTCTCGACTAAGTCACCGGGTTCCGGGTTTGAAACCTGTTAGCGTCAAGCTCCAGTCTATCCAGCTGTAAATCGGTGCCTGACTGTGCTCGTGAGTTAGGAAATGCGAAGGTAATAGGTCAATCCACCTAAAACAAAAAGGCTCAACCTAGTATAGTTAAGTCTAACACTTCTCTCCCCCTCGGCAGTATCTGCTGTGGGAATACCTTGACCTCTTACTCCAGCAATCCGTATGGGTATTTCAATATGGCTTATGGATATCTCATCTCATCTCATAATCGGAACCTCTTCTACCCCGTGAAACGAGGTGTAGAGGGGACCCAAGTGCACAAGGCCCATGGGCAGGACATGTAATCAAAATGACATGGCAAACAGGTGATTAGCCCTTTGTGCCCGCTTATGAATATTATGAAAGTAATAACGCATCTAAAAACACAGCTCGCTGAATGTGAACAGTGTCGACTACACAATACGGGACTCAGTACCATACGTTTTGTTCGCCCAACTACTGTACTTTGCTGGCACATGGTATCGTTAAGACCAAAAGTGTTGCCACGGTAGGGAATAAGCACAGCTAAAAGTCACTAACCATAATATATACCGTATCATAAAACAATGATTTTAATATAAAAGAATGGACAATAAGCAAGAATTATAAGGGACTATACATTAAGACGCGATATCTGGAAATAAACTGACTTTACTCGGAACAAAAGAAGGTTAAAACAGAGGCTTAAAATGTACATAAGGAAACAGGAAATAAAGGAAAACATTACGGGAGAATTACAAGTTTGATGAATACTTTATAAACTATTCTTAACGAACGCCTGAGGAAACCATTAAGGACACAGCGAATGAGAAAAGTTATTTCACAAGAATTAACCTGAAGGCTCAAATAAGTTAACACTCTTGGTTAACACTTAACGAACCATACTGCTGCCGAGTTTATAACGGCAGGATGAGTTTTGGAAAACCAAAAAAAAAGTGAGCCGAGTAATCAGTCAAATCCTGCCACAATAAGTGTATGGTTTCAGGTAACGAGTATAATTCGGAGGGATGGTGTGGAACAGTGGGTACTAGTCCCCTTCACTTCCATAACTGACTATGGGAATGCGCACTTGAGGTGATAGACCTCTCAGCTGGGTTTTTTTTTTTTTTGTTCCCCCTTTGTGTTGCGTGTTCTCTTCTCTTCTGCTTGTTGTGAGGGCGTTTTCGTCAAATCTGAGGTGGCGCCGCTACTTGGTGCGATCGATCAACAGCTTCATCCTTGCAGTTTGCTAGATTTGGGTCCAGTACCTTCACGTCTCTCTTACACACATCTTTGAACCTCGGTGAGTAGAGGAACCATAACAGAACGTTACTGTTAACGGCGCGAAAGACCCATGATTGGCATGATTGCCCGTCTGATAAGAAAGCTTGAAACAAAGAACAGAAAAACGGATGACAACTTTCGCGTGTTTATTGGTTTACAAGTTTGACGCAAATTATCATTCCAAAATACTGACGCAGTCACCCCTACTGTACGATTAAAGATATAACGACAAATGATCATATGTATATCTGTATAAAGGTGAGAGTGCCGGGCAGACTAAAAAACTACCTCTAGGGATGGTCTACTTACAGCTTGTTTACTTCTTCCCCCCCCCCCCTCCCCTCCAGCGCCATGCATTCACATGTTATTTTGTAGCAATGTTTTTTTTTTATGATGAGGTTGCCACTTCCATACACAACCGCATATTACATCGATGACAAATTTCAACCATACCCTAGTCACAAATACTTTAATATACAATGTACTCATATATTTGTTTATACCATAGTTATGCTACAACCCTCAGAGTGGTCTTTTTAATAAGATGTAAAGTCAACAAATGTCACGTGTTGTTCCCGGGGGGTCTCTGAAGAGACAAAGAAATAACAGGCCTACTGCACCCACAGGCACCTCGTACAAGGCAGTTAATATGGCAACCTCATCATGTACAACAACCTGCCACAGAAACCACCGCTAGGAGAGCATGTGAATGCTTGGATGAAGGCTTCCTGCAAGGGGACCAGCTGCAGTAGCGGCTCCATGCTCCGTAAGGAGCAAATATGAGCATCATGATGATGATGGTCTAGACATAAAGATAGCACATATGAGCATCATGATGATGATGGACTAGACATAAAGATAGCACATATGAGCATCATGATGATGATGGACTAGACATAAAGATAGCACATATGAGCATCATGATGATGATGGACTAGACATAAAGATAGCACATATGAGCATCATGATGATGATGGTCTAGACATAAAGATATCAGTGGCAGCAGATATGATGCGTGTCCCTCAAGCTTAACTTGCTGACGTCCTTATGAGTTGCGTCTGACGTATGGAGTAAGTATGGCGTCTAATTTCATCGACACGCGCGGAAAAGGGGAAAATGATGGAGCGGGGGAGGGGAGAGAACAGAAAGAGAGAATAGATCAGTTATCTAGTTGATAGCAGAGTAATAAACCCGAGGTGTGGATTTCGTAAAGTAAACTGACTCCGATGCTGTAAAGAAATTCAGTTCACGTACAAGGCGGCTAATTTGGGGGTTGTGCATGGGGCTGGTTCCTCACCATGTTAAACAAATTCATACAGAATCTATCGCTGCAAGAATATGTTAATGCTTTTTATATGCTTCTTGCAAGGGGACCACCTGCTATATATATGTAAATCTCGCAATGGCATCAGTTTTTGTTTAAATTAATAATGTGTTAATATGTTTTCTCCCTTTCTTACGAAAAGTTGTTGAATAACAAGAACACAAACTATCAATAGTAACATTTAAATTATACGAAAAATGGAATATGAGTGTCATTTGTGTTAATAATTTATGAAAAATATGTCGGGACGTGTAAATGGAAGAGAAGGACAATAGGCGGGACGTGTAAATGGAAGAGAAGGACAATAGGCGGGACGTGTAAATGGAAGAGAAGGACAATAGGCGGGACGTGTAAATGGAAGAGAAGGACAATAGGCGGGACGTGTAAATGGAAGAGAAGGACAATAGGCGGGACGTGTAAATGGAAGAGAAGGACAATAGGCGGGACGTGTAAATGGAAGAGAAGGACAATAGGACTTGAATGCAGGATCCAACTAACTGCGCCAATATTTTGATGTTGTGGTCCCTATGCAGCAATGAGTGGCATATGCTGAGATATTATCTTTCGACGTTTCTTATTATAACTAGTCCTAACCGTGTTTTCAGCTGCCACAGAGCAGCTCGTGGTGGGCAACGTGTCATCAGCTAGGTGTACGCCAGCTTATTTATCACTTGACAAAACAGGTGGGCGAATGTAGTTAGTCATACTGACAAGTCAGCGTACGGAAGTTTATTACAATGTTACGCATGATATCCTGATGCACACTATTCAAGATTCACCATGACTGTGTCGCCAACTTTAGGAACTGAACGACTGAGCAAGACTGAAGTAACTGTTCGCGTGTGGGGATATGTGGTTTGTCAATAACAATTCTAGAACGCTCCAATCATTGCATTATTATAAGTTCTATAAAATGCATGTCATAATAGCTCTTCCATACCTGACCTATAGCTTCAAACCTCAAGTTTTCGATTCCGCTATTCGGGCTTTGTAAAATGTCCTTACCAGAACTTTCCATTCATTTTAACATACAGGTAAAAGATAAAATGATACACGTGTTTTACACGTGCAATAGACGAGACAACAAATACTGTTAACGTATAAATATCTTATAAAATATATACAGGTGTGTGTGTGTGTACGTACATATGTCTGCAAGCTGCTAGTTATGGAATGCAGTCCTACATTCATGTAATCAGCGATCCAAAAAATGTACTGCCCCTCCCCCCGAAGACAAAATGGGTTGTGTTTTTGTGCACTTCGGCTTCTTTCGTTTTTCCGGCAGTTAAAACATCATGACCTTTTTTAATCAATACAGACTTCCACAGCAACGCGAGAAATGGGTTTTAACCAAAATTTTGCCGGCAAGTAAAAATAGCCAGGTGTTGATAGTTGATACATTTCGCTGCATCACGGAAGTAACAGTGTTCTTATCCTAGTCTACCTAACGTTCAACTCCTAACTCCACTATATTTCTGAACATGAAGAACGCTTTATTGGTATTTCTTCGTCTGCTTTGTCAAACAGTTCAGCTACTGCAGATGTTATGGCAGCAGCAGCACCAAGCACTGACATATAAATGCAAAATGTTTTAAATGAGCTTAGCGTACTAGGGATGTAGTATTGTCATTCTAAACGGTTAAACGGCAATAAGACATTATAAGACAAGAAAACACAATCAAATCCAAGCTAACCATTTGTTTTGGAAACCCCAGAGTAAAAGACAAAGATCTATTCAATCATTCACTACCCTCTGGCTCAATGTAGAGTAAGGCCTTCAATAAGTTCACATCAACCATTTTTATTCAGTTTCATTCCTCCAAGGTTCTTACATGTCCATTGATGCCTTTCAAGTCTTGTCTTCAATTCCATTCCCCATTTGTTTTCGATATCTCTCTCTCTCTCTCTCTCTCTCTCTCTCTCTCTCTCTCTCTCTCTCTTACTCTATTTCTTTACCCATGGCAATTCCACAATAATGAAGGTCTTCTTCGTGTGGTTTTCTTGTGTGTTTTACCCACTGCCAAGTGCTTATTGCACAAAGATTTGTCTGGTCCTTTCCATCAGTTCCACAATGACGATCCAGTCATACGATCAGTTCCACAATGGTGATTCAGTCATACCATTATAACATTTCTAATTTGAGCAAGCAGCCATTTATGAGTCTGTAACTTCATCGGAAGATCCATTAGAGAAACAAACATCACAACAGGAAAGCACGAAAGAACTCAGTTCAAGCACAAACACTAAATTAAGATTATTTGAAAGCTGTGTACTTTCTGTGCTTTTCTATGGTGCGGAATGCTGTAAGGTGACAGAGAAAGAAATGTTGAAATAGTCCTCTTTCCACACAATCTGCCTAAGGAAATTTCCTCTTTTGGCCGAATACCATATCACCAACCAAGAACTGCTAACTCGGAACAATCAAGAGGACATACACACTATCATTGCTGGCAGACGCTGTAATTGGGTTGGCCACGTCCTCAGAGGAGACCCCGATGCCACCACAAGAACAGCTATGCTATGGACCCCTGAAGGAAAGCGAAAGAAAGGCCGATCAAAAACAACTTGGCGGAGAACTCTAGAGGACGAGATGGAAAGAATGAACCACCGCTGGGGCACCACACGAAGGATGGCAGCCGACCGAGCAAAGTGGAAGCAGTTTGCTGCCCTACAAGACGCCATCAGGCGTGGTTGCCACTGACTGCTTTGACAGATGGCGGCTAAGGATCAAAGAAAATTTTGAGCAAGCGCCCATTTATGAGTCTGTAACTTGTTCGGAAGATCCATTAGGGAAACAAAAATCAGGACCACGAAAGAACTGGCGGCGATGGCCAAGAACAGCAAGATAATGGAGATGAAGGAGAACTAAGTTAACAACAAGCCCTGGGCTTAAAATAGTACAAACAATACATTACATAAGTTTACGTATCGTTTTGATCTACAATGCCAGAATAGAATACGGCCACCACTCAATGAAACTAAACTTCTTCGTTGCATAGGGTAAGGAAAACGCAACATTAATTGCCTCCGGCTGCTAAGATCACGTGCTTCATATGAAATTATTAAATTCTATATACTGTATCTACAGTTGCAACGTGACAGTTAATGTATTCATTTATTTTCAAGATCTAGTATAGAATGCCGGACAGGCCAGCTACTATAGTTTCCCTTTGTTTTTTTAAATTGCTTTCGCATTTAAAAATGACAGAGGGTGTACGTTGTAGATGAGACAACGAATAAAGTGCAGCTGTATATGAGACGGAACGAATAAACTGCAAGTTGTAAATGAGACAAAGAGAATAACGTGCATGTTGTAAATGAAGCAGAACGAAGAAAGTGAGAGGTGGAAAAGATAAGCAAAAATTACAAGTTTGTCAATGTAACAAACGCCTTTGTCACATCCTCTATGTCAGATGGCCCATAAATAACAACAAACACAGACTGTGGTGTGTAAGGGCGCAAGATGTCAACCAATATGACTGAAGGTTAAGGATAGAAAGTGAAAAATAGATGTAGCATTGACTGGAAAACGCTGCGGAAGGAAAACAGTTAGGAGGCCAAACAGAACCTAGAAAAAAATGGTAGACGAGGAAGCAAAGGTAACAGGGACTCACGGGCAGACTTAGATGGAAGTAGAGCGGCAATAGATGGCATGCAGCAGCTGCGGCCTTGTAGTTTAAATCGGGGTTTTTTAAAGCCTTTTTTGAGTGCCATGGACCCGTTTGATTGTCCGACGAAGGTTATATGCCTCTTTGACTGTACGATTAAGGCATTGGGCATCCTTTTTTGGTGGGCAACTGTACATAAACGCATAATAAAAAACGTTACATTTTAAGTTGTACACGTACTCCCTTAGAATCCATTTGCGGTCCCGCAAGAAGTCCGTGGACCACTTGTTAAGAAACCCTGGTTTAAATGGAAGGCAGACGTGATGATGAAATCAGGAAAGACCAGGAAATCCCATACTGGTAAATAAGATAGTAATATTACAGAAAGCGCGTGTTTGCAAATGTGGTAAGATTGTTTACTCGATTGCTGAGTTACTTTTTTTTTAATTTTTCACTTCCGTCTGTGCCGCTTATACTGCCAAGGCACGGTAACTCTTACGCTTTGTTCTAGTTTGGCATAGCAATTTAAATCTCAATCTCTCTCTCTCTCTCTCTGCGTATGCATAATTTTGTTTTTTACTTGTTAATATTGGTTTTTACTGTGGTAATCTTCACGTCAAACTCTTAAGCAGCTGGTTTTATGAAGATTTATCTGGTTTATACAGTTTTTAGATGTGCGTTGTCCTTGCTATTTGGCGTAATAACTTATACATACAGGAAGGCTATAACTATCTGATCAACAGCCTCATAATGATGATGTCACTGTCTTCTATAACCACCAGGTCCGTGACAACGTCAACACTGATTCCTAACAAGCTTATTATTCTCAGTGAATCTAAACTTCGCATTCAGGACAGTTTCTTGGGCAAACCTGTTTTCTACGTGTTTCCTATTGTTATTGTTAATCAGAATCGACGTCACTGCACTCCGGGCAAAACCATAGGTGCTCAGTCTCCCTCAGCAAATGTCGAAGGGTATGAATGCTGACTGTTCCTGTTGCGCACTGGTTGTATACGGTCAGATAAGTTTGCGTAACTTTGCGTACATTTTTCAGCGGGGCAGCGGGCTTCGTGGGGAATTTTTTTTCTTTTATTCCCCCCCCCCCCCAAGCAGGTGGAATAACTCTTCGTCGCTTGGTTAACGATTCGTCAGATGTTAAGATAATGTTATGATGGTTAACGGGAAGCTCTGACGATTGGGTTCAATTTTTAATTTATGTAGCAGTCATTAGATTACGAAAAAGTGGGGTAGATGCGGGGTTTGGGAGATAATTCTAGAGCTATGACTCACCGCATCTGTCTTGCATCAGAAAATTGGCACTATATATACAGGGCCAAATTATTAGTCGGGGCTCACAAGTCCTGGATTATTATTGCCGTGAATAGTGTCAGACATAAACTCAGTCTGCCCGGTTAGTGGATATTCTGAAAGTCTGGCGATTCACGGCGTGGTAGATAAACCTAAGCCTGCCACGGACTTTGCCTTCTCAGAGAGGGAGGCAAGAGACATCACTGAAATTGAAAAATTGGGTACGCGCCAAGTAACGGGCGCCCCTTGTTACGTCTGCAGGACGTAGAGGCATTAGGAATTCTCCTGACGTGAGGAAACACATACCTCAGCGTGGAATTGCCTAGAAATTGGAGCTCTTAGCTCTTACGGCCCAATACAGAACCGGCTACGTTGCCTGGTATTGTTTACATACTGCCACAATAAAGCAGTAGGCCAAAACCCGAAGCGTGCCTTTGAGACATTTCAGTCAGATTAGTTAATAAGTCTTCCTCTGTCTGGTTAAATGGGACAGAGTGAAAACTAGTGGAGAGTAGTCTTGTAGTGTGTGGGTCTTCACAGTGTATTTAGTTAGTAATAACGGTGTTCAGGTGGTGGTGGCTCTTACTTAGAGACACCCCCCCCCCCCCCCCCGCCCCCCGCCTATATTTCGTTAACCTTAGTTCTTTTCATGTAGTGGTGGAAGAGAGCGTGGTAATTTGATAATTGTGCATTTCATTGATTTGTTTTTTATTTCAGGTTGTGCGAACTCGCACGTTATTGTTGTTGTTCATTACTGTTGTTGTTCACTGTGGTAAAGATTTGTTTGTTTAATAAACCATAAAATGTGCACACTGGATCAGTTTGTCTTTCACTATACTGTACCTGTATTCTTTAACTGGACAGTTGTGTCTGTGGATATAAATTAGTGTAACCTTATCTCACTCAGAGCAAGAGGTGGTGAGACAGTAGCTATAAAAACAAGTCACGAGTGGCGAGGGAGAGTCAATCTAGGTTCTCACCCTTGAAGCTATAAGTCTCATCCTCCACAGTCACTTTAATTCTCATCTTAATCTATCTTCTCAGACTTTCCTCAAAACTGGTGTCTTGTCTCTTTACTCAGACAGACTCTTAATTAAGCCATTTCGTGACACCTCTCATACCTCCATCTCAGCTGGTCATACGTTCCAGCAATCTTAGCCATGATGATTCATCGATTGCAGTGTCATTCTCTAATAGGCGATCATTATGTGCCTCTCCCTTATCCATATCCAATGCACCTTCTATGTCAGCTCTTTCATTGCCGTGTACCCCTACATGACCAGGACAGTAGATCCACACCAGTTTTTGAAGATTCGAGGCTTCTATAGAAGTTTTCTATTCATGCCAGAGCCATCTACGTTGGACTTTGCGAAGCATGGGTTGTGAGTGATTGTGAGTCTGATACAATAACTGCCCTTGTTAATGAAGTTTCAGACAGTCACCTTAAGTCTGCAGTAGCTGCTTGTACCTCCATTCCCATGCTGGACGTTGTTGTCATGTAAGCCCAGCTATGTTCGGCGACGATTCTGCTCTTTACTCTAGCAGAGAAGCCCCACCCAGATTTCTCACCACGGATTACAGACCCATCAGTGTACACAATGGCATCATCATCCCCAGCATGATTATTTATCAGCTGATTAATTCCCAGCGCTGCCCTCCCATTGGCTCAAGTTCTGCACTCTCTACCAAAGCTGATGATGACTTGCAGGTAGTTCGTCCAGTTCTCACCTGACTTACTCCGCTCTTCTCCCTTGAATATATTATCGACTTTGGTCACCTGTCTAATAGTTGCCTCTGCCTGTGCCATCCATGACATCCCCCTCTTTATTCTTGCTCCTTTGATGTCAGCTAAGTTCCACAAAACCACAAACCAAATAATCCTAGCTGACCCAATGTCTTGGCCTGGCGTACCTCACCGAATGCATTTCTGATTTCCTTGACAGCATCTGCAAGCCCAGTTATGAGAACCTTCCCTCTTTAAAAGATACTAATCATGCTTTGAACACTTGCTTCTGTGTTCAGACATTGTCAGGCAGCACTTGCCATCTTTTCCTGTTCTTCAGTATTAGATTATTATATCCAGGTGCATTTGCTCATCTCTGCTATACGATGCATCCTCCACATCTCTCGACAGGATGCCCTTAACCCTAATCACAAAACTACGTTTGACAATCTCATAACCGAACAGCCCTCATAGTAATGATTTGCTGTTAGGGTGATTTTTTTCTTCTTCAAAGAATCTGCCCCAAATGAGTGTTCACATTCTCTTTTCTCTACAGTTTTCGCTCATTTGTCCCTGATGAAGACTTTAAGGTTACAACTGTAGAGACAAATGGCAGAAGGAACATCCAGAGTTCAGTAATGCTGAACCATACTAAACGTTACCAAGAAAAGATCAAGTGATAATTTTCAGACTGAAAACCAGCCATTGCAGATTCAGATACCATCTGTTCAACAAACTGAAAATTGGACAGACAGATAAGTGTCCATGCAGGGAGGACAAACAGACAGCAGAACATGTACTTCAAAACTGTCGGCTTCATGAGAGGAGCAGGGCCTTCTCCAACCCAGGTAAGGGAGAAACTGTATGGTGATGAGAGAAACCTGAGACAGACTGCCAGCTTTATAAGACAGAGAGAGAGAGAGAGAGAGAGAGAGAGAGAGAGAGAGAGAGATGTGGTTATTTGAGAGCGAGCCATGAATAAGAAGTAAAATAAGTCATTTCTTTATCTGTTGTCATACGTAAGACTCATCACCTATTTCGTTCACGGTATCGTTGATTAACAAAGAGCAGTTCATTTAGATAATGTGGCATTGTCCGCCAGATTGATGGCGATTAGCGATGATAGTAAACATCCCTGTCTGACATCAATGACCACAAGGTTTTCTTTATTTGGACATATGCCCGAATATAATCAATGGACACTATCTAGGTTGGGGGTGCTCCTCGCCAAAATGAGGCAAGATTATTTTTAATGTCTTACTCCAGATGTTACTGAAAGTCATTCTGAAAGGCCAACCTTTGTTAATTACGACACTTCAGCATTCTTAATACAAAACTTTGGTGGTTGGGGGTGGGAAGAGGTGCAGTAAGATTACGATAAACAGCAAAGTGAACGAAGGACAATGAAAATACTTATATTATAGCAACACTGCTTCGTGAGGGACAAAAGAATGAGAGCCTCTCTTCCACCTGTTCGCTTTCCCTTTATTTCGTTCCATTTTTTTTCCGTTTCTAATTGTTAATTGTAATCACGCACGCTTGTCTGTGCCCGGATCCATTCTAGTGACCAATTTGTCCACACCGAAATTGGTGACAGCAACACTGGATATTTCTATTTTCCAATCGTATCATGTTTTTTAAATTTTTATGTATTTAACTTAGTTCTCACTTTTGTCTTCTGTTTTCATTCACATTACCTATTACCCCATTGTTTCTATATCTTGATGCTGACCACATCACCCATAGTGTGCCGTATGGTCATGAAAATATGGGGTTAACATCATATTTTCAATATGCCTCCATGAGCAAGTAACGGCAGCCTTTACTATTCCTTACAGTTCAGAAGCTGTCCTTTGATTCCATATTCTTCTGGCACCTTCTATGTTACCCAAGTCTAAAACTCTTAGTGTCTAAAATGAAGTAATTAAATTCTAGTCATTATTCTACTGTACTGTTTATTTAGCAGTTTTTAAGACTCAGCAAGCCTATAGGACACTCCTACAACTTTTCTTTACCACTCTTTGTGTGTTGTACATTGTGTGTGCTAAAAGTCTACACGCTGAAGCAGTTGCAACTGTAATTTTACTTCATCACAATGAGCACTTGCAAAAATAACTGAATCGGTTTACGCTATTAAATTAAAAGCTTCAGTTTGCAAGCCATACTTTCCATTACCTTGAACATTAAAAAGAATCTGCTATCTAAAGATCAAAGCGACAAGACTAAGACAGGTTTAAACGGAGATCGACAGAACAAATCCCCAGGAAACAATCAACTGCTTTAACTGGACACTCTCTACAATGGAAAGAGAAAGATAAGAGCAAGAAAGCCGAAGCAAACTTGAAGAACGACAAAAGACAAGGCAATAAAACCTCATGTCAGAGATCAAGTTGATGACTTTAACTGAAATCTGTGAGGTGCAACAAATGTAATTCAATATTTCAGGTGGATCAACAAGGAATGATGGTGACACTGATGCTCTGTAAAACAAGTTATAAACCTCACAAGATAATGTGTAATTACCCAAATAATTTGAAGTCTGCAAGTTTTTCTTCTTAACTAGAAAGAATTCAGAATGTACGGAGGGAATGTGGCAGATTACAGGTGAACAGCATTCAATTAAGTCCTGAGAGGAACAGCTGCAAGGATAAAGAGACAACGGGTGAAGGATAGATAATTAAAACCTAATTTCAGGGGTAAAAGGACTGCGATAAAGGGAGTTTAAGAAATACACTGGAATTTTAAGAATGTAAGGAAGTGAAATGGAATGAGTGTGGGAACAAAAAGAGAGATGTCATAAACAGAAAGCATAAGTGAATTTTCCACAATTTTTTTTAAAAACAAGTCTGCAGCTCATAAACAGTAACAGAACAGCAAAATATATTAATTCAGTATTGTTGGCTATCTTTCACCTTGCACTGTTCATACTCCTGCTGAAAATAAAACTGTGAACCTTGCTGACCAAGAATATAAAAATATTTATACGTGCTCATAAACAAGGTTTCAAGTACATCTGCTGGGCTTACTTTCTCCTAAAAACCAACAATTTGAGAACCTTTTAAAGACATTTTTTTTACCCCCGTCAGATATCCATACATTTAGGCTCTTTGCAGCAATGTCAATTTATTTTCTTTATCTGTTCCATGTTTTCAGATTAAATTCTAAGCTGATTAATCATATTCACTTAGTCTTAGTATGTATTTATACTTCTGCTTGTCCAAGAGTCCCAAAAACAGTCAATAACTGTTAAAATAACTATTCAAGATATTGCAGTAATAACCATAACGGACAAGGTCTAAATATACATCAAGAATAAGGGTCTATTAATCAATAGGCAAAGGACTGAAATGGTACTAAAAGGTCGTCAATGTGGAACTGATGACAAGAACCAGATTGGCAATTGAACAGGACGCACACTGAAAGGGGGGGGGGGGGGGGGGGGGGGGGGGGGGGGGGGGGAGGGGTGGGCGGTGGGGGGGGGGGGAGCGGGGGGGGGGGGGGGTGGGGGGGGGGGGGGGTGGTGGGGGAGAGGGGGGGGGGGGGGGTGGGGGGGGAGAGAGAGGAAATAGCATGGTTTGTTAATAGCAATTCTGGAACCCCAATAACTGCATATTGTTAGTTCTATAAAATGCATGTCATAGTCATAATAGCTCATTCATCCCAATAACACTTGGAGAAGAAGACTGGAGGTAGAGATTAAAATGGTGAGGAAGACACTGAAAGACCTTGAGCTGATTGCACGCAATGGAGGACTTTACTGCTGAAGGCCTATGCTCCTTGGGGAGCTGAAAGGTATTGGATGACTGAATCAATAAGGACACATACTAACACTGGCAAAGATCAAATAATCAATAAGGACACATACTAACACTGGCAAAGATCAAATAATCAATAAGGACACATACTAACACTGGCAAAGATCAAATAATCAATAAGGACACATACTAACACCGGCAAAGATCAAATAATCAATAAGGACACATACTAACACTGGTAAAGATCAAATAATCAATAAGGACACATACTAACACTGGCAAAGATCAAATAATCAATAAGGACACATACTAACACTGGCAAAGATCAAATAATCAATAAGGACACATTCTAACACTGGCAAAGATCAAATAATCAACAAGGACACATTCTAACACTGGCAAAGATCAAATAATCAATAAGGACACATTTTAACACTGGAAAAGATCAAATAATCAATAAGGACAAATTCTAACACTAGAAAAGATCAAATAATCAATAAGGACACATTTTAACACTGGAAAAGATCAAATAATCAATAAGGACACATTCTAACACTGACAAAGATCAAATAATCAATAAGGACACATTCTAACACTGGCAACGATGAAATAATCAATAAGGGCAAATTCTAATAAACAACAAAGCCAAACTCTGATAACCAGCCAACAAAGGAAAAAAAAAGATGTAAAAAGCAGCAAGATTACAATTTTTTGTAGAAACAAAACTAAGAAGAAAATAAGACATCTAACACCACAGCAGTTACACACTTTCACACAGACCACTTACCCAGCTGGGTATGCAATAGTCCCATAGTTAGAATCACAAGATATTGCAGCATTAGACGACACTGTTACTCCAAGAACTCGTTGTAGCTGCACCTAAGAAAAAAATGGCACAAACTAATGTACGGCTGTCAAATGGAGAATTAAAAGCAGATGTAATACACAAAAATAAAGGTGAACATAAATGTACACTTTACCACAAGACAGGACAGTATGTGTTCATACATTTACACCTTAACTAGGTTTTCCCCATATGAGCTTATATATATATATATATATATAAACAAACAAATAACAAACATGCACACAATGATAAACCTTTATTCATCCTATATACAATACAAGGTCACCAATGTGAAACTGATGACAAGAACCAGACAAGTCCCAGTTGAACAAGAGATAAGAAGAAGATGCTGGCGATGGATAGGACACACACAGAGGAAACCTGGTGATAACCATTAGGGGTTGAGCAGGATCTGACTTCTTGCCTGTTTTGCCTTATTATCACAAATTTTATTACCAGTGTTAATGTCCAATCCATATTCCTAGCTTTTATATTTTTAATCACCAGCTCTTGACTGCAAGCTTTAAGCTAACAAAATTGTATTATCTGCACATCTAATATTGTTTACTAATATTTCATTGAGTTTTAGTCATGGTATTTTTTCTACTGGTTTAAAAGAATAGTGTTTTCTGGATAGATGTTCAAAATAAATTACTGTATATACTTGAGTATAAGTCAATCGGACTATTAAGTCCACTCTTGTTCTCCTGGCTTTCGTTGTGTTTACATATGTCTTTGTTGAGTATCTTTTCATCCACATTTTTGCAGTTTTACACTGTTTTTGAATATTGTTGTAATTACTAATGGCATCCAAGCGGCCTCATAATGCCATCACTCACCATGAAAAATAAAATTCACCTTCATGAAATTTTCTTTATTTCTTAATTTTAAGTGTTTCCTTTACATGTTTCAATATTAATGTAATTTTCTTTATTTCTTAATTTTAAATGTTCTGTTGTTCTCCAGGGATTTTGTGTGTGTGTGTTTGCGTATGGATGTGTGAATGAGTAGTGACAGTGTGAATGAACGAGTGAGTATTGGTACACCAAAAGATTGTACATACTGAACTATTACAAAGAAAAGAGAGTATAAAATACATTTATAAAATGAACAATATAATAATTAAGCTGTTTTTTACAAGAAGGGTACACAAAATGATGACTTTTTGATGATTGGTAGCAACAGTGTATGGTGAACAGAGTCCCGCAGGAACTAACCCCCTTTCCCCCACAGGATCAATGGTCCCGTATTCACAGAGTTTTCAAGGAACCTAACCCCCGTGAATAGCGAGGACTGACTGTATATATACACACACTCATCATGTGACATATTCTTTCCAGAACGTTGTCTCCATTACAGCTGCTCTGAACGCATCACGATTCTGGGCAAGTCGACCTGCATCAGCCAAAGACAAGTTCAGACTCTCTGTGATGTCCTGGGTCCACCGTCGTCTAGGTCGACCCCTTCCCCTTTTTCCAGGGACCATGCCTTCCATCACTGTTTTTTCCAGACTATTATGTCTTTTTATATGACCGAAAAATTTCAGCTTCCTTATTGCGATGGTATTTAGGAGCCAATGTTCCTGTACGTTTAGTGAGTGCAGTACTTCTCTGTTGGTCTTTTTTTCTGTCCAGGGTATTCTCAACATCCTTCTGTAGCATTTCATTTCGAATGATGTAATCTTTTTTGCAACTGTTTTATTGAGTGTCCAAGTCTCGCAGCCGTATGTTGCTACTGGGAATATACATGCTCTGATCAGTTGTAACTGTTTCTTTGCTTGTGCTTTGCCATAGGTTTTTCATCTGTATTAGTTTATGTGAAGCAATTGCAAGTCTTCTTTTAATTTCTACTGCACAGTCGCCAGAGCTGTTAATGATTGATCCTAAGTATTCGAATTCATTGACACTTTCCAGTTCTTCGTTATCAATTTCAATTTCTGGTTTGGTCTTTACTTTGTCTGTTGTCAATACTTTGGTCTTCTTGGTGTTTAGGTATAGATTCTGGGCCTCGCTGTGTTTTTTGGTGGACAGAAGTAATTGTTCAAGTCCTTTTGGGTTGGTCGATAGGAGGACTGTGTCGTCAGCATATCTGATTTCCGGGATCTGGTACCCGCCGATGTTAAATGAGTCAAACTCTGTGTGTTCTTGGTCATCTCTTACGTTTCTCATGATATTCTCGGCATAAATGTTAAACAGGTAAGGGGAAAGGGTACAGCCTTGTCTTACTCCTTTCTGTACTTCAAACCATTCTGATGTTTCCCCCTCTATTCTTACGGCTGCCTGTTGTTCTTGGTACAGCAGTGCGATGAGTTGTATAAGGTGGTTTGGAAATCCCATATTTTTTCATAATAGCCCATAACTGCTGATGTTGTACACAATCGAAAGCTTTGGTGTAATCAATGAAACAAGTATCTAGATCAACGTTGAATTCTCTACACTTTTCTATGATGATCCTCATGTTGAATATATGATCTCTAGTGCCTCTACCTGGTCGAAAACCCGCCTGTACTTCATTTATTTCTGTTTCTAGCTTTTGTTGCACCTTTTTCATTATGATTTGTAAAAGTATTTTGCTGGCATGGCTTATAAGAGCTATAGTTCTGTAGTTTGTGCACAGTTTCAGGTTGCCCTTTTTTGGCAAGGGTATGTAAATTGATCGTTTCCATTCCTTGGGCCAAATTCCGCTTTGCCAGATCTTGCAGCATAATGCATGGTATATACGAGCGCTGCCTTCTCCTCCTCCTGCCTGTATCATTTCAGCTGTTATTTCATCACAACCAGGAGATTTTCCACTTTTTAAGTGTTTGATTGCATTCCGGACTTCCTCTATGGTAGGTTCTGGTTCACGTTCCGCTTCATTCATGACGTTGTTATCTGCCGCTTTGTTTATTTCCGTATACATTTCTTGACAGTACTCCTTCCATCTGTTCAGAATATCTTTACGTTCTGTTAGAGTGTCGCCTTTCTTGTCGTTTATTGCTCGGGGTGATGATTTAAAGTTGCTGTTTTTCAATGTTCTTACTTCAGAAAACATATTCTTACTCAATCCCTGTTCGCGCATTTCCTCTATTTTCCTGCAGGTGTCGTTTATGTATTGTTGTTTGTCTTGTCTGACTCGTTTTTTAATCTGCTTTGTGTATTCCTTGTACAACTCCTGATTTTCTGTATCTTTTTTGGACTTCATTTTTCTTCTCTCTACCACCAACTTCAGTGTTTCGTCTGAGATGTATTCTCGTCTCTTTATACTTCTTTTAGGAATTAACCTCTGTGCATTTGTAATATATACACACACACACACATATATATATATATAGTATAAAAAGTAGCCAAAATAGTAACACCGTACAACATTATTATAGGAGGTTAAGAATCCTAGTAATAGTATCCTTTCAGTCATTACTGACTATAGGGACGCAGCCCCAAAGCAATGTTTCGGTGGATATGAGATCGTGTGCTTGGATAAAGAGGTCAAGCTGTTGCCCATGCAGCACGCCTCTGCTGGTGAGTCCAGAGGAATGGCGCAGCCGATACAGTCTGGCACCAGAACACATTCGTTCCCTATTAATCCTAAATAACCCTAGTGACGTTGGCAACTTATGTGGATGAGAAGAACATGTCCCACAGTTCTTATCTCAACCACTATAGTATTACCCGCACTCAAATGTAGGCAAAGTCAATGTCTGCCACCTAGCTTCCGCTTCGTTAATTAACAGCCAAGGTTGCTAATTTTACATATTCTTAATATGGACCATTATTTCTGAAATTCATACATGAGAGATCCATTCAATGGGGGTTTTACAGGGTTACACTCATGAACTATTTCTCCTCTTGATACAACCATTACTTCTATCTTCCTTCTGTGTAACTCTAAACTTGTGTTTGTAGTGGCCTACTGCTGGCTACAATCGTATCTATAAGATACTGGAGGTTTCCTGTTTTCTGGTATTTAAAACTGTGCTGTCAGCAAATATGATGATGTTATGTCTCCCAACCCTTATGTCTTCTCATGTTAACAATTGGGCCTCCTTCTCATGATTTTTTTTCATTGTAAAAAGAGAAAAGGCTGGGAAAAATCTATCTTATCGGTCTTCTATTCTATCTCATTATCAATCATACTCCCAATAGGCCTACATATTCCGGTAATTTCCTATTACTCGTACCTTTTTGCTCCGCAGTGAATATGTGTAGTTTTTACTGGCAAGGCTTTGCTTTTTCTCTTTACAGATGGTGAACGAAGAATTTTACGTTGCGGTCGTATTTTATCCATCGTGTTAAGCTGTAGCTCGCCTCCTGAAGCTTCTATCCCATTTTGTATTGAACTCTACCAGTCTCCACGCGAACACAAACTTCTCAGCTTTGAAATTTTCTTCGTCCCAGGCGCATTTCCCAAACGCCCAATGTAAACCTTATGCTCATTGGTTAATAATGGTCTATATTTAAAATCTGGATTGTCCTGATGCAGGGTAGGCTAAATGTCAGAATAACTGTAAAATTTGCCACAATTAGCCTGGAAAAAAAATATAGAAGGTGAGTTTTTTTTTTTAAATTTCGTTTATTTATTATTTTTTTTTATTGTTTTGCTTGTTTAACGTTGGTAGCATGCGTTAGTGGGAAATCCTACACATAAACACGCATACACAATGACGTTTCATGCCATAGACACACAAGTTCATTTTTCTGAGTGACTGACCTCATGGGGACATCAGGATATCGTAGAATAATTTTTTTTTCTCCTTAGGCTACATACAGGACTGTGCTTTTTAGGTGGTGCAGCCACATACGGTGCCGCGGACAAGGTGCCGAAATGTATTTTTTAAGGTAGTCCCATAGCATATACTGCCGTAGGGGAGCTAATGTTAGAGGCTTCACAATACTTGGTCCAGCATCCAGAGGTGGGGTGACCAGTCCCTTCCTCGCTGCCTTTTACTTCCCTAACTCAAGAGCAGAGTCAGGTACCCATTTACAGCTGGGTATACTGGAGCGTGTCGGTACTGTGATTCGAACCCGGTACCTTTGCCGCGAGAGACCACTCTGTCAATTGGACGCTGAAATGTATTTTAAAAAATATTAATAAAAAATGTTTTATTTAATGAAAAAATGTTCATTTTGATGGGTTATTTACGATATGATAAATATCTTCCTTCTTCATTAGCCAAAGACCGAAGCAGAGGCCATCACGCCTTGTGGCGTAATTACGCAGATTGATTTTCTCTGTTATTTAGTTTCCCATATATATATATATATATATATATATGTGATATATATATATATATATATATATATATATATATATATATATATATATATATATATATATATATATATATATATATATATATATATATATGTGTGTGTGGGGGGGGGGTGTTTTTCAATTCCAAATAATATGAATAATTGACGATACGTGAAAGTGTCATCACATCTCCCGTGCAATCATAGTAAATAGGGCAAATCAAAATTACAAATTTTGCGTGCATTTAAAAAAAACAACAACAACAAACAAAAAAGAAATAAAACAGAACAAAACCAAGCTAAAATAATAAACAGGGTAAAGGGTGTAAATGTCTAGGGTGTTTAGTTAGGAATTTTAATTAATATCATCATTTATTACCATTAATTAGCTTTCATGTGTTATAAGTCATGTGTTTTATAAGAACATACACCAGACCTTCACCTTCCCAATTATTATATAGGTAGGCCTATGTTAAATTTTGTTCTTGTTTAATACTGTTTAACTATATTATGCAGTTCCCTAGGCCTGTCTATTATTGATACTTCTTCTATATTTATGGGTACATTTGAAGCCTGCAAATAACCTAATATTGGGATTCTCAGTTGTTTATACCTCTAACATTTTAACAAGAAATGATCTATATTATTGTCTTGAAGACATTCTGCACAGAAAGGTTCGTCTATTCTGAAATATCCTTTTTCCAGCTGTAGTATGAGAAGTTTCTTGTTACTGGGAATTTACATTTCCCTAGATATCTGACATTTTCTTGTTGGAGCCTTGAACACCTTACTTCCACAGGTCTGAGTTATCTCACCAAGCTATGTAGTATCTGTTGATGAATGTCTTAAATTTGAATGCACTGTTCTTGGTGACATGCCACACTTCTGAGCTATGTATGCAGTGGGACCCATTTTACTCCTCTGTTTTACAGCCTAATTTTGACAGACGTTGACATGTGGTCATACCCATTATTTATATTATTTAGAACTTTAGTCTGTACCAAGGGAAGAAAACTAAAAAGTATGCGTGAACGAAATCACAACAACCAACGCAGATCCGAACCCAACGAAGTGTGTGACAAAGAATTTTGTTATTAATACCCGAGCTTCATTATAAAGGGACGCTAATTTTGTTTTTATTTACAGAATGACATTCTGCGCAGGAATCCAAAATTACGATGTAGTTGAAGATGACAGTTTATCAGAAGAAGATGGCGATACAAGGTGAGTAGGCTAACTGGCATACTTTACCATTGACGCTATGCTATGAGGAAATGTAGGCCTGTCAAAAATATACAGCAGATTTTGCAATGCATTAATTATCAATATTAACTCAAATTGGTAATTTCCTAATACTCGTGGCTGAATGCTCAACAGTGAATATGTGTATAATATTTGTAGTTCCGTACCATTTAGAGTTAGGGTTAACCATAGCCTAATACTAACCCTAACTCTAAATGGTACGAAATTTAGCCTAGGCCTACGTATTATAGGCCTACACATATTCACCGCTGAGCGTTCAGCCACGAGTATTAGGAAATTACCCTAAAATTATATTAGCAACGTTCTTTTGGAGATTACCAACTATCTGGGACAGCACCCGCATTTTAATATTATTATAGGGGTAAAGGATCCCGTTACACGCCCATTGAGGCATATTGGGAATATGGTGTTAGACCCATATTTTCTTGACCATCGGCACACTAGGGGTGATGTGGTCAGCATCACGCCGGCCGCCTTAACCTTCCCAGAAGTTGCTCTGGTACCCAATTGGGGCTGGGTTGACCCAAGAGCCTTTTGCGACCTAAAAAAATCCCACATCATCTGGTGATCGAACCATAGACCACTGAGCTAGGAAGCCAGTGCACTAACCACTATGCTACCGCGGCTGCATTTTAATTTTATTATACAGTGTAAGAAATACCCCCCCCCCCCCCCCTTAAAAATACATTGACCTACTACACAAGTATGAAGAATCTACCATATTGAACGGGGAAAAGTACAAATAAATTTTTATTTACCACATCAACGGTAAATACCAAGGAATATTGATGCCATTAATAAACAAATAGCGGCAATTAAATATAAAATTTAACATTATAGACATCTAACTATATTATCCTAATTATAATCCACAATGATTATGTTTTCTCTATCAATGGAAAACAAAAACAAGGGGAGTAGACAAGAAGAATTTAAAGAATACCATGTACAGCTAAAATGAAGATAAGATATACTGAAGGAGGCTAGTGAGAAAAAGAATCTTATAACTCATAATGAAAAGGTAGGCCTATGTTGGGAGAAGAGGAAAGCTGGAACAGACTTGCATTGTGATGAAAGGAAAGAACAATCGATAAAAGATAGATGACAACAAAAGGAATAGATACTGGACAGTTTAGGTTTGTCCCAACGGGCTGATCACCCGTTTGCCAGTCACTTTGATTACGGAAACAACAGCAAACGGATTGATTTGTCGTTGCCCTAAAGACGCCATTAGGCGTGATGGGAACAACGGCAGAGAAAATCTATTCGCTGTTGCCCTTAAGACGCCACTAGGCGTAATGGCCACTGACTGCTTTGCCGGTCGTTGGCTAAGGACGGAAGAAGAAGAAGAAGAAGTTTAGGTTTGTGGCAGAGGAAGAGGTAAACAGCAGAACTGATGCATAAATCTGGGTACAGGAAAATGTGGAGAGACGTGATCGCCTACACCATTCGGCATCACTATTAAAGGAGAAAACAAGACCGGCCACTAGTCTATATGGTAAAAAAAGGTAAAGGATCCTGTTACATGCCCATTGAGGCATATTGGGAATATGGTGTTAGGCCCATATTTTCTTGACCATCGGCACACTAGGGGTGATGTGATCAGCATCACGCCGGCCACCGTAACCTTCCCAGAGTTGCTCTTTTACCAGTGCAGACCGCTTAAGGCGTCTCTCGGATGTGGCAAATTTTGAGATGTTGTGAAGAACAATTTGTTTATCCCCATAAAAAATGGCAATTTTTCTTCTTTGTCTTTGTAAAAAATGTCCGGTTAAGCGGAATCCGTTTATCACGAATTTTCGGATATGCCGAACGATTAAACGTGTCCCGACTATATAATTTGATCTGCTTAAGACGAACTTTTTTCAAATACAGTACCTGGACATTTGTACAACTTTTCGGCTATTTTCGGAAATTGCGCGCTTCGTCGATGTTAGAATTTGAGTTTGAGTTATTTCCCCTCTAAAAATGGCTGGAAAGTTAAAATCCATATCTTTGAAAAGAAAGATTGAGCTATTACAAGAAGTGGAAAATAGTGGCAAAAAGAAAATGGAAATAGCAAAGGAATTCGACATTCCAAAATCAACGCTTTCAGGAATCATAAAAAATAAGGATCGGTACAGAAAAAATGTTTTATGGTGGACAAGTTCATTGTCACAGAATGAAGAACCGAAAAGCGGCGTGTGATGTTGTTGACACGGCACTCCTAAAATGGTTCACCATGGCGAGATCAGCAAATGTTCCTGTAAATGGACCTATATTAACTGCAAAGGCAGAAGAGTTAGCACTTTTGGAAGGTCGGACTGGCTGGAAATGTAGTCCTGGCTGGTTGGGTCGTTTTAAAAAACGGCACAACATTACTTACAAAGCTTTGTGTGGGGGAAAGGCATTCTGTTAATGAAACGACTACCGAGTCATGGACGGAGGAGGTGCTAAAACCAGCCATGAGTAGGTATAATTCCGCTGATGTGTTTAATGCTGATGAAACTGGATTGTTTTGGAGATTGCTGCCTGACAAGACTTTTTCCTTCAGAAATGAAAAGTGTCATGGGGGGAAAAAATCGAAAGAAAGAATCACAGCTGTTGTGTGTACAAATATGGATGGTTCAGAAAAATTGCCATTACTTGTAATCGGTAATTCAAAAATCCACGCTGTTTTAAAGGTTTGAAAAAATTGTGTGTTGATTATGCAGCTAATTCAAAAGCCTGGATGACATCAGACATTTTCACCAAGTGGCTACATGCATTTGATCATTCTATGGAACGTCAACATCGCAAAGTTCTTTTGGTGCTTGACAACTGTTCAGCCCACCTAAATGTTCAAAATCTAAAAGCAACAGAACTTTTATTTTTACCACCAAATGCGACATCCAAACTTCAGCCTTGTGACCAAGGTATTATTCAAAATCTGAAGGTTCATTATAGGTCAGCAATGTTGTCCAAACTTGTAGGTCACATTGATGCAGACTTGGTTGCTGAAGACTTCAAGATAACCCTTCTGGACGCTATTGTTATGTTGAAATCTGCATGGGGTAAAGTGTTGCCTGTGACTATTGCAAACTGTTTTCGAAAAGCAGGCTTTAAAGTTGGAGATGATACAGATGATGAAAACACGGTTGTATCAAATACTTGTAATGGCAGTATTATAATTGAAACTTCTGTGGAACCTTTGCTTCATCGACTATATCAGGAACTGAACATTTCAGCAGAAGATTTTGTCAACATTGACAATGATATTGTTACTACATGTAGTGCTAGCCTTGCCAGTGCTGATATTCTAGGGATGTGTATGCCAAGATGATTTAATTTCTCATTTCTTTGGATTTAAAGAGGCCATGGAAAGACATTTTATTAACTCAGGTACCAAGGCACAGAGGAAAATTACAGACTTTTTCATTTAAGAGTGCTTTATCATTTAAGAGTTTACAAATTCTAGAGTGGGTTAACGGTACAAACTATTTCACAGTTGGAAGTTTCAAATTGCATGGATAAAACTAACATGTATATAATGCAGGCTGGATGCCAAGATGATTTAATTTATCATTTCTGATGTCATGGAAAGACATTTTTATTAATTCAAGTACGGGTACTAAGATACAGAGGAAAATTGCAGCTTTTTCTTTTCAAAGTGTAAAAAGTGCTGTTATTATCTAGATATCTGTGCCAACTTTGTACATTAACACTTTTGGTGATTTACATATTTTCTGTGTCATACATCTGTCGTATTCAATGCTAATTCATTATTGCATTGTACATTGCAAATGCATTACCATATGCTTGAACACTTATCTGGTAAGAGGAATTTCTGATAAGAAGAACTATTTCTTGGGTCCCTGGTGAGTTCTCCTTATCAGGTCTGCACTGTATAACCTTTTTCTGAACAAAAAAAAAAAAAAACAAAGATAATGTCCACTGACAAAACAAGATGCCAACCAAAAATTACCATCAATGATGATGAAATTGAAAATGTCACAAATTTTGAATATCTTGGCTCCATAATTAACAACAATGGAGACTGCTCAAAAGAGGTCAGAAGGTGACTGGCCATAGCAATGCAGAGGTTAAATAAAATGAAGAACCTATGGCATAATACCAGCAAATTAATAAAAGTAAAACTTCTGAGGATGTGCATCTTTCCGGTGGCAACGTACGGATGTGAATCATGCACCATTACACGAACATTAAAGAAAAAAATTGAATCTTTCGAAGCAAAGTGTTACAGAAAAATTCTCAGAATATCTTGGACCAAGAAGAAGAAAAATATAGACATCCTACAGTACCTGAACATTGAGGAAAACTGGCTCATAAACAATATCATGTCCCGGAATCTGAAATACTTTGGCCATATTAAATGTCATAGTGGTTTAGAAAGAGCAGTGATGGAGTGTGTGGTACCTGGAAGGCAAGGCAGGGGCCGACCAAGACGACGGTGGACACAGGACATTGAAGCACCTTGAAAACTGTGGTGAATTGATTGTTATTATTGGTTTCAATATTATATTAATGGTATCTGGTGTGAGGTCAGCTATGCAAGTCCCTGAGGTTTATTAAATACAAATAAGTTTACAGGGTACTTGTCTGCTTCCACCACGACCTCACCCGATTATATATCTTCCCCTACTGAAGTGTATTGGTGTGTGTAGGTTGTCTAGCAAGTGTCTAGGGTATATGCAATGTGATGAAGTGTATGAACAGGACAACAACTACACCTATTACTAATAAACAATGATTAAACAAGTCACTGGGTAAAGTTTGGAATGTAACTTATTTTTTTTTTTTTATAATTTATTTTCCTGTATCTAGTTATTCTTCTGACACAGGAATAATCAACTCAACATGATAATGAAATTATTTACAACCAATTATTTTACAACTGTCCTTGAGTCGGTGTTATCCCACAATTACTTATATGTTTCAAGCTGGGAAAATGTCAAGTATCGCCTTCTCCTAGTATAGGGTAGAAGTTTATTGAACGTTTTTGTTCCCCCCTGTCTTATACTCTCTCTTGTGTGAAAACAGAGAGAGGGGAGTGTTTGGGATATCAATTTCCAGACAAGTCTTATCTGAGGTCTCTGGGAACCAGGCTGGTTGAAGTATGTATAAAACGCCAGCCTCCACTGCCAAGACACGATTCTGCTTCTATAGGTAAATCACTGTGTAGGCACTCAGTAGTTAGGCCTCACTGCAGAACTTAGGGACAGGTGTTAGATCACCTGGGCTCACTCGTAGATGAAACTCTGGAACAATACAAATATGTCCCACTCAGCATCTAATAATCTCTCTCTTTCCCTACCCTAAACATGTTCAATATCATCAGACATCAGTATGGTAACTAAACAATTAGTTAACGTTCTCAATTTGGTTGGTACCCCCTTCTGGATAAATGACTTTCAAACCACCGTTTGACATTTTCCTTGATAAAGGAAACATTTTACATTAATACTATCAAGTCATGTACAATCACGGTGACTTGCTGAAGAAGACGGCCAGTGATCTTCCTGGTCTTATGTCATAACACAACATTTTTTTTTTAATCATATTTAATTTTCTTTTCTTCCCATATGGCAGAGAGCCTGCCTGGCTTTTCTACACCAGGTTAATACTGTTTCCTACCAACGCTGTGAAACAACACAGAGTTTTTGATGTTAGCTTCCCTCCAGATAAATGTTTCCCCTTTTAGGTTCATACAGAGTCGATAATGCATACATGATACAAATGACAATATAAATGTTAATATAAAGGTTTTCATAATTACCGCAATTAAAGAAATTTTATACACCAAGTTGTTGAATAGGGCGATATATGGTAACAAATCCAGATAGCTGCTATGCAGAATTAGCAACCAAGACAGTACTCTTGCCTTGTCTATAACAACAACGTCCTTAGTGTATCAATTTTAGTTAACAAGTGGCCCCTAATACCAACTACTAATTGGTTTTATACAACCGTTAGTCTATTACACTACAGCCAATCAGAGACTGTTTCGTGAATAGCGTTCCTTTTCAAATAAAACTGACCTCAAATATTCAAATTAAGGACTCCTTCCCCTTTTACCCCACCTACCTACGGGCGAAAACTGAGAAAGATTTTCAAGTCTATCTGTCTTCTGTCCAACTTCTTTATTTCTTAATAGTTTTAAATACTCATACATACTTATTAATCCTGCTGTTATCTATTACACAGTCAGTACATATTTATTCTTGTATGTCTTTCCAATTCCTAGTATCTTTTTATTTCCTACAATGCTTCAATTTTAAATTGGTAAACACGAACCGTGACACTCCTTATCGGACGTTAACCTTAATTTTTCCTTTTATTTTAAACTACCTTATCCTGCATTTTCAAAAAAATTGGACGTTAACCTTAATTTTTCCTTTTATTTTAAACTACCTTATGCCTGCAGACCTAACGGCGCCACGTCACATTGCGTGTGTGTATATATCGTCCAGAACGCGTGTCGAGAAAAAGGGGGTCCAAACGCCAGTCATGGTATCGCATTTCTGGCACAAGAAAATCTTTAATCTCAAAACCAACGCTAGCAAAGTGTATAATGTTAAACCGCGGCAAATCTTTTAGGCCTTACTTCGGTATACAAATTTTAGCGTGCTGCTGGCATATGGGAAGAGGCCAGTCAGACACAAACAGGCTGGGTCTATATATTAGCATTGGGAGTACAATTCTATGGAATTTAGCGTTTGTTCTCACAGATTTTACTACAAAAACGACAATGGAGGAGGCGGGAAGGCTGGCTAGAGATCGAAAGTCTCTCAACCGGGCTGTGATGAGAGCGACATTCTGCAAAGGACATGCTACATGATGATGATATATGTGTGCGTGCATGTGCGCGCGCATGCAGTGCAGTGCAGTGCAGTCCGGAGAAGCGGAACTCGCTAAAGCCGAGTTTCAGTTAAGTCAAAGCTATTTGCAGGTCCTGCCCAGAAGTCATCTTTCTGATAAGCAGAATTTCAAATAAGCCGAAGTATTTAAGATGGCCCAAGTGGCTTCCACTTATCCAGACTGTACTATTTTTACACACACACACACACACACACACACACACACACACACACACACACACACACACACACACACACACACACACACACACACACACACACACACACACACACACACACACACACACACACACACACACACACACACACACACACACACACACACACACACACACACACACACACACACACACACACACACACACACACACACACACACACACACACACACACACACACACACACACACACACACACACACACACACAAACACACACACACACACACACACACAAACACACACACACACACACACACACACACACACACACACACACACACACACACACACACACACACACACACACACACACACACACACACACACACACACACACACACACACACACACACACACACACACACACACACACACACACACACACACAGATATATATATATATATATATATATATATATATATATATATATATATATATATATATATATATATATATATATATATATATATATATATATATATATATGTCTGTATGGTGTATTTTTTTACAAATGATGATGACATCTGAAACTGAAATATTGTGTGAATTTTTTATCTATCTAAGCATAGCATGTAAAGACAAAGATATATTTTTTTTTCTAAATTATATTTTCAGTTCAGAAGATGAAATTAATATAATCCTCCATGGCACACCTGAACAGCGCAGAAAACTTCAGCTTCATCACAGAAAGCCGCATCAGGGAAGAGAAGGCAGACAAGACCATCTGTCAGGAAAACATGATATTCATTCATCCAGTGAAGATGAGTTTGAAAAAGAAATGAATGCTGAGCTCAGTCAACAAGTCAAAGTTATAGAAGATTCTAGAGGTGCGAATAATTATGGTAAAATAGAAAGTTAGGGTTTAAGAAACTGCAATTTATGATTTTGAAGGTGACTGCGTTAAAACTGTAGAACAGTGGGTGACCCATAACACATGCACACAATGTAACAGCCAAGATATGGCCTGTTAAGCATTCTCAGGACAAAGTCAACATAAAAATTACAGAATTGGATAAAAGAGAAATAATCAGATGGCATGCTTGAGGGAACAGTATTCCTCTTCTTTCTGTGTCTGTTCACAGACTCCCAGAAACACACAGGGTAACTTTAAAAGTTGATGGTTAGGCAGACCCATAGCAAAAACTGCCATAGGGGAGTTGTTGTTGAACAAGGGCTTCTGAGCTTCTCACTCTTTTGCAGTCAGTACCAGGTTGATGCATTCTTGGTATTATCTACATTGTAGATCTAGGCTTTTCATGTGACTTTTCTGCCATTCTGAAATGTGCTGAGTTGAAGTCATGAGCTCCAGTTTCTTCAGCTTGGCTTGCATTTAAAGGATCTTCACATCTGATCCCAAGCTAGGAGAAAGAAGCATGTGGCATACTGTGCATTCCCCACCATCCAAGGGGGCTCTCCAACTATGCAGAGCTAAAATACTGTGCTCTGGTTCTGGACTGTCCCAAGGTATTGTCACGTCCTGCACAAAGCCATGTCTCAGCTCCCCCTGCCTACCACTGGGTACATAGTGAGATCCTCCTGCATGCTGTCAACCTGTCAAAGCCAAAGAATCACATATGGGGCTCAAGTGACTTCTCTAAGCTTAGTGTGCAATGCTGGGTTCTCAACAAGTTTCACCACAGGGGGTTATCCCTGGAATTGTGTGGATGATTTGAAGAGTCAATGAGGGTGTAATTAGCCTCACAGAGAGAGAGGTTCACTTCCACATATGTTTATTGTAAGGTTGTGCATAGCTGGTGGTCATATAAGGATGACTCCAGATATGCCTCCATGCATGCCATAGGGGAGTGAAATGTTAGAGATTTTACTCATCCTAGGTTCAGCCTTGTGAGGTGAGGTGACCAGTTTCCTTCCTCACTGCATATGCCTTCCCTAACTGAAGAGGAGAGTCAGATGCCCATTTACATCTGGGTAGACTGGAACAAGACGCTACTAGGTTTCGATGTCGGAACACAGTAACTGCGCCACAAGAGGAAAACGCTCAAACCGCTTAGCACATTGGATGTAACTATAAAGGCAGTGTCTAAAATATATGAACAAATTTTTTGCTAAATATTAC
This sequence comes from Oreohelix idahoensis, assembly GCA_024509875.1. NCBI lineage: Eukaryota > Metazoa > Mollusca > Gastropoda > Stylommatophora > Oreohelicidae > Oreohelix > Oreohelix idahoensis. The sequence goes on along the minus strand of JAMPIV010005706.1, from coordinate 143,487 downwards.
ATTATTCGCAATAAATAAACATTGTAATAAAATGCCAGAGATCAGATAACACTTTTATCATGCAAACTATAGTTTCTGGGTAAAATCTCATGTTGATTGATGTATAAATAAGCAACTTATAAAATACATACCGTACATACTTGAGTTTCAGTAGAGAAATTTATTCCCATTTTCTTTACCTTAAAAAATAACCACCACTTATAGTCGAGTCAAAAAAATAAAGATTCATGAAACCGGTCAGTGTTGCCCCCACCCCCCACCCTTCCCGCCGCATAGTGGTATCCATCAGATATAAACTTTGTTTTTAAACAAATATCTAAGTAATACATTAAAAAATGGGTTGAAACGAAGAACATTGGGATGTGTTCTTTGATGTCATCCTTGTAAGTCGCCAATGTCGTTAGAATTAAGGTTGTGGTTTAGGGTTAGGTTTTGGAATCCAAATCATAACCCTCAGCTCTTTTTACTGCATCTCTTAATTCTTTTATAAGGTCATATCGAACACACAGCCCACTGTGTTCATTTCAGCCAAAAATGTTTAAATAATTTTATTAGGCTGTCAATTGGGGTTATAATTAAAATAAAAATATACACTCGATTCGGATACAAACGATCAATAAATATAAAATGTCCGTCATGCTTTCGGTACTTCCTGGCATACACAACTGTTGTAAACACACCTGCATGTAGTAAAAACACACCAAAAAATTGTCTCGAAGATGCTATTACATGTGTTTGAAAAGAAAGCGTACTTCTTACGAGGCTGGCTTTAAGCTAAAAGTGATAGAATTGGCAAAAGCCTTGGCAGTTCCAATGCAGTGTGGGAATTTGGAATCAATGAAAAACTTGTTGAGACTGGCGTTAAGTAAAACAATCTTTGCAATGGGTGAAATTAAAAACCGTGAGACTTGTAGTATCTTTAGCCAAATGTCTATTTTTCGGGATTCGAAATAAAATAATTTGATTACAGATTTATAATGGGTAAGTTGGAAGTTTATTTTTCGTTATTTTTATCGTACGATGTTATCTTGCGGTTTTTATTTTAAAATTGGATTTATTATGTATCATAAAAGGTGGGGAAGCGGTGGGGTTAGGGTTAATGTTAGCCAGTAACTTTGTTTGTATGTGTTCTAATCATTGACGATAAAACCACAAAACGTGACGCAGTGTTATAGGCCTGTGTGTAGATTACTAAGGTAGGTACGGCGAAATCGATTCTGTAAGCCGATAATCGTCTGTTATTATTTTTTTTAGTCCGATATGAGTGTTTTTTGCATTATATTATTTGTGTATATGCTGGAAACAGGAGTAGGGTTATGGTTAAGGTTAGCGATAAGTAGTATGTTTCTTGATGTGCATTGTTGGGATAGGCATCGACAGATGAAATTGCGAAAGAGAGCTACTTGACTTTGGTTAAATTAGTGTGTCGCACGTTATTATTTGTGATGGAATAATGTGTATGTATTTTGTATCGCAGGAATGTGGGTAATCGTTGATGTTTATGGTAAATAGTAATCACAGCAGGAGTCATTATTGCAGGAGTAGATTAGAGTGCATGCGCAAAACTTCGGAGCTTACGGTCATCTGCTTACTGTAACACTATATGGCGAGTGATGATTGCAGACGAAAAATACATTATGTGCGAAAAAACTAGCTCGGTTAGTTATCGATTTGGTGGCTAATTATATCAGCCGTGTCGTTAGGGGTAAGGATTAGAATTGGGTTTAGATTAAGAAATGCTAAACTTAACATAAACTCTAATGCTAACTGTAACTGCGCGGCCGACTTAATTGGCCACCGGATCGATAGAAGTTCGGGCAAAATGGAAGACACGTCCCACAGTTTTCAATTTCAACCCTTGCAAGATATGTTGAAAATGAAACTAGCAAGGAGAGGAAACACTTCGTGGTCTCCAGCTCTTGAAGAAGAACTAAATGGATGGGTTTTAACTCAACGGCAAAATTGTTGCATCATTACTTGCTGAGAAATTCATGGCTTTCCATCGTTATTAAAACATGCAGTTTTCATAGATAAATTAGCCTGTTTAGAATGTGAATATTTTTATATATTAAAGTCCAAGAGATTGTAAATTACACTGGACAACAAATTTTGACTTCTTGTGTGTATCTGAGATTAAACCAAGTTACCTTTATGTTGTTTGGGCTGCTGAATATGAAAATGGCCATTAAAACACAAGATTAGCTCTAGTTTTTAAAATATCTATAAAACAAGTTTTACACATTTGCATATACATACCATATGATAATAATGCTCATAGCAGAAATGATTCACAGCAACGCCTTTTTGCCTGTCGCTTGTAATGAGTTTCTGGAGCATTGTCGTGAAACATTCTAAATTCTTATATATAAATTAAAAGGTAAATGTAAAGCCTAACAAATAAATTCAATAAAAGGAAAGAAGAATGGTAAAGAACAGTGCTGTCACAATGACTGTACTCAAAATCCCCCTTGTTTTCTACTTCGTCTGCAAATTGTAACGTTTCCACGTTGATAGTAAAAGCCTATAGCAGCATACACGCGTTTCCACAACACAATAAAACGTGTACTTCATTTCTAAGAAAAACCTTGAGATACGCAGGCTGATTAATGACCTAAATTAATACTTCCATTAATTTCATTTTATACACGGCGTGATGAAAAGACAGATGAACTTAGGATAGAGAGAAGGGAGGGCTGAAAGCAAGAACGCATGCAACGCTAACACGCGTCTCGCGATATACAATTAATGCCACCCCTTCCCCCGCGTAAGGCCAGAAGCACTAACTTTTTTTCAAATCGACAGTGATAAAAAACACTACCCATACGAGAGTTAGGTTTAAAAACCTGAAAAACGCTTATTGGGAAACATGACATTATACTGGTTTACGTTTGAAAGCCTGACAGTACCCAGACACCACATCGTATTCGAAGTGAACAGGAGGTAGAAGAAAATGCACATTTTGAACGCAGCCACCTAGCTCCCTTAAATTTATATAATTGGGTTCCTTAGGACTTGCTGACAAAGAATATGTTAAACGTTACGCAAATAGTCTAGGAATTAACAAATTATAGCCAAAATAAAAGGGTGGTGCTGTCAGACAACACCAAAATCAGAATTGCGCAGTGGCAGGTTTTGGAACCACCATTGTACGGGAAATAGGCCAACATGTTACCTCCTATTTGATTGGCGGAAAGTAAATGTAAGGCTAAACACGATTAGTCGGGCTACAAATACTATCTTTTGTTGTTAGGGGAGACGGAAGGAAGGGTACTTTTTTTCAAACGCTTGTGTAAACATGGCTCGATTGGTTAGACCCGCCAATATATGCAATTAGGAGCGTCAGTTCAGTGCCACATTTTTCAAATAAACTTACTAAAGCAACAGTGCGTTGAGAGCCAGTGCATATTTTTCTAAATAAAAGCCTGGGACATCGGCAGATCGAAATTGTGCTATATTCATTGCCAGTCAACGTAACTGTGTATTATTTCCATGAATTGTGGTAAGCTTGATATATTCAATATCTTTTTAATGAAAATTGAATGTAAATTGATAATTTATGTCTGTATATGTGTGTGGTTCAGTAGCGAACATGAGGCAAGGCCTATATAGTGCTCCAACCTGAACAGAAGGTGTCGGAGAAAAGTAAAACTGCATGGAATTGCCAAACAGTACACTGACACCTATCTTATTGACTAGAAAGAACTAATGCTGGAATTGCAGAGGCGTGGTAACCATTAGGGAGGAGTATACTGGTGTAAATTGTTTCAGATGAAGCTGACAGTTGGCCTACCGCTCTGAACTCAGTGTTTGTTATGTATTGTGTTCAGTCTGGAAATAGATTATAAATTAGTTCTGAAATAGGAGGTACAACCTTCTTGTTTCAGGGACCGTGGTCCTAAAGTTATTGAGCAGCACCTGGTCTGAGCTTTGCTGAATCTAGAGGCTGACAGCATACTCCTGGGTCCAGATAGCGACCAGTGAGGTGTCTCCAGAACACAGGGAAGCTATCGAGCAGAGGAGTCTTTTCCTGCCGCCATCACGAAAGATAAGCTTCTGTGGCCAGAGGAGCTCAACATTATGTGTCCCCCTCTAAAATTGACATTATAGTAAAACAGAGGGATAATACATTGTTTAAATTGATAGGAACTGTGAAGTTTTCCCCATACTATTTCCAAGATAAACAAACACTTGAAGTCATGATGACAAATAACAACATAGCTTAAAAAACAAAACCAGTATTACCTCATAGTACTACTACACAACTGACACACATAGGATAATATTAATAAAATATGTCACTACAAGGTTCATATTTATAAATTATGTACATATAAATTGTGATTACATTTGATTGTGATTCCTGGTTCACTGTGTAATTGAATCAGGATATCTATTAGTGAAAGTAATTAATACATATATATATTTGAAACTTTACCATTGACTCATTTAAGATAGTCTTATAGAGTGTAAAATGTGTGTGAGTGTCACAGTGTTGTCAAGTGTGGTGGAATAAATTAAATTGTTTATCTGTCTGTTGTTGTTGTGACTTACACTTCATCATTTACATAACCCTAGACATTTAACGTAGTCATCACAATATTCCAGAATAATTCTGACTGAGGTATAAATGTGGTAGCAAGTAAGGTTATCTGTAAAACACTACACCTATTAGATACAGATACCTTCACAGCTGATCTCAGTCAGTACACTAAGTCCCCTATAAATATTTATAACATCCCACTTTACCACATATATTGGGGTCTCGCTCCCGGGATTTTGAATCTTTCCCTATTATAAATATTGGGGGTAATTCACTTCAGGGAATAATAAAAATGTTAAAAGGTATCCTTGGGTGGAATTAAATAAGGTTGAGCTCTCAGTGCCTGTGGTGTCCTTGGATAAGTAATTACAGATTGTATTGTTTAGTTAGACATTACATACATTTACCTGCTAGAAAATGGCCGACTTGGCAAAATTTCGATCTGCTGCTGTGCAGACTGCAAAAGAGTTAGGAATGGACGGGCAAATTATGATTGCTTATGTCACTGCTGAATGTGACAAATATATTGAACGGGAAGAAAGAAGATTAGAAAAAGAGGCCGAAAGAAAGTTAGAGGCTGAAAAGGAAATTAAGAAGTTACAATTTGAGGCTGAGGCTGAGACTAAGAGGTTGCAGATTGATTCTGAGGCTAAGAGGTTGCAGATTGAGGCTGACAAAGAGGCTAAAGCACTGGAAGCCGAGGAAAGAAGACAGGCTGCAGAAAGGGAAGACAAGAGATTAGCTGCAGAGAGGGAAGCAGAAAAGGAGGAGAAGAGATTACAAAGGGAACATGAGTTACGACTAAGGGAGTTTGAGTTTCAAGGCCATGCTCCTGAAAATGGTGCCAGTCCCTTTACCTCCGATGCTACTGCTAGTCAGGGAGCCTCAACCTCAGCTATGAACTTTCATTTAGATCATTTTGTTGAGAAAGACGACGATATTGAGAGCTATCTAAATAGATATGAACTATTAGCTACCACGTATGGGTTAGAAAGAGAAAGGTGGAGCTTAAAGTTATCTCAAGGGCTTCGTGGGGCAGCTTATGAAGTTTTTGCCAAAATGAACAGAGATGATCAAGAAAATTATGACATGCTAAAGCAGGCTCTTTTGTTAAGATATGAAAAGAACGCAGAATTTTATAGGAAAAAATTTAGGAATGCTAAACTACTGTCAGGTGAAACCTATCACCCGTTCTCTGCACGAATAGAGACATACTTGGAGAAATGGACTTCTCTGGGGAAAACCCAAGATCTTAAGGAAATGGTCCTTATAGAGCAATTAAGAGAGTCCATGGCTCCAGACCTGAGAAAGTTTCTCATGGAACAAGGTGCAGAGAGGCTGGGTGAGTTGCTAAATGTTGCTGAAAGGTATCAAGCGGCTCAGGCAGAGGTATCAGGTAATAAAAAGAAACAGGTAGAAAATTTTAGGGCACCACAGAACTTTAATAAATTTGATCTTAGAGATCAAAACAAAGGTAAGCACCAGTTTGATAGGCCACGGTATGACAATAAAAATAAAACCCCACAATTCGATGAAAGGAAATATGATGAAAGAAAATCTTACAACCAAGGAAAGAGATGGTGTAAAAATTGTAAGATGAACAATCATGACACTGACCGTTGCAGAAGGAACCCTATAGTTATGGCCACCCTTCAGGTCAGGTCGACCTCAAGAAAGGAGGAGGATATTCTGTTAGATACCACTCCAGAAGAGATGAGGAAGGCACAGGCTGGGGATAAGACCCTCAAGCCTTGTTTCAGGAAATTGTCAACTTGTCATACAACTCCAGGCAAGGGAGATTTTTACATGAAAAACAAGTTGATGTATAGGAAGGCCGGAACTAGATCCCATGGTCACGGACAGTTGGTTCTTCCAAAGAGATATAGGGCAGAATTAATAAGGAGCCTACATGTGAAAAAAGATGGGGACCATGAGAAAATTGGTACCATCATCCAAAAGGTGGCTCACAATTATTATTGGCCCAAGGCAAGATGGGACATTGAGAATTTTGTAGAAAGGTGTAGCATAGCACATGAGGGAACACCCACAAGTGGGAACATTGATCAGGACCTGGACACGCCAAGGGGCAAAATTAGGCCTGACAATAAAAAGAAAAATAAATTTGATAAAGTGGACCAAATGGAATGGGAAGCCCCTTTTCACGGACAAGCTTCAATTAACTGTTTTACAATGGCCACTATGCAGAGAGTGCAAAAAGATGTCTTACCCCAGGATAAGCCGAAAATCCCTCAATCGGACTTAAACAAACTGGAGGAAGAGGATGTAGAGAGGAAATCTCTCATCAAGAATTTTAAGTGGGGAGAAAGCCCCAAAAGAAAAATTGGTAGCGGTCGTTTTGTGCATGATACTTCTGGGAAGAAAAAATCATCACTATAGCGCTTCGAGTGGAAGAGACCATACCGGTGCATGGACAAATAGGTCCACAAAATTAAAAGTCCATATGTAACGCTGTTAAGAACGTGGACTGATGAAAAGGCAGAGGAAAATATTACATCCTCATACCAATATGTGAATGAGCTGACCACTCGTTTAAAAACTGGCTGGAAACTTGCCAATGAAAATTTGAGACAAGCCAGGAAGAAACATGCTGCCTATTATAACAGGAAAGCTAAAGACAGAGATTTGGCTGTGGGAGAGAAGGTACTGCTTCTTCTCCCCGGTAGTCAGAATAAGTTACAAATTGGATGGCAAGGTCCATATACAGTTCTAGAGAAGGTGTCTAGAACCAATTATAAGATAGATAAGAAGGGGAAAGAAAAAAATCTATCATGTGAATCTCCTGAAGAAATATTTGGAAAGAGAAAATCAGGAAGAGACACACTTGTTAACCTTGTCCATTGCCATGGAAATGAAAAAGGAACCACTTTCATCATTTGAATATCCATTACATCCCTGTGAGACAGCGGCACAGGTGAAAATCAGTACACATTTAACGAAAAATCAGAAAGAGAGAGTGCAACAGGTTCTAGATAATCATACACAGGTGTTAACAGACCGACCGGGGCATACAAACTTATTGGAATATGATATGAAGCTGATAGACCCCACACCTGTCTGTATGAAACCCTATTCGATTCCTTTTGCTAAGGAGAAAGCTTTGAAGGAAGAGATAGACTATTTGTTGAAGGAAGGAATTATTTCACACAGTGAATCTTCGTATAATTCCAGTGTTGTACTCTTAAGGAAACCCTCTGGAGAACATAGACTCTGTATAGATTACAGGAGACTGAATGCTATTACAGAAGGACAGGTGGATCCATTGCCGGATACAAATCAGTTGTTTGCCAGACTAAATAAAGCTAAATATTTCTCAAAAGTGGATCTGAGTAAAGGATACTATCAGATTCCAGTAAAGCCTGAGGTTAGACCATACCTAGCTTTTAGTACATCAGAGGGACACTATGAGTTTAACAGATTGCCATTTGGATTGAAGAATGCACCTAGTGTCTTCTCTAGAATGATGAGAAAATTATTGGACCCTCTGAATAATCCATGCATTACAAATTTCATGGATGATATCCTTATAGCAACAGAAACATTTGAGGAACACATTGACTCTCTGAATATGCTGTTTAATAGACTTAGAGAAGCGAATTTAACAGCCCGACCAACCAAATGTTGCGTTGGATGTAAAGAATTAGAATTCTTGGGACACACAGTCTATCAGGGAAACATGACCCCTGACCCCAAGAATTTAGAGAAACTAAAGAAAGCCCCGAGACCACAAACCAAGAAAGACGTGAGATCTTTTGTCTCATTATGTGGTTTCTACCAAAATTATATCAAAAACTTTAATTCCATATGTGCACCGTTAACTGATTTGACACGTAAAGGAAATCCAGATCGAATTACATGGACACCACAATGTGAATTGGCTTACCAGGAATTGAAGGAAAAGCTTACAAGCAAACCTATTTTGAAACTACCTGACTTAAGTCAAGAATTTATTGTAAGGACGGATGCCAGTAATATTGGGTTAGGTGCGACACTGCTACAGAAATCAGATGCTTTGGATGGGGAATTAAGCCCAGTGGCATATGCTAGCAGAAAGTTGAATAAAGCTGAAACCAACTACTCAACTAGCGAAAAAGAATGTCTTGCAGTAATATGGGCGATAAAGAAACTCAATATTTATCTGTATGGGAAGGCATTTAAGTTGCAAACGGATCACAAACCCTTGTCGTTTCTAGCGCAGGCTAGACATGAAAATTCTACATTACTCCGTTGGTCATTACTGATGCAGCCATATGAGTTTAGCATAGAGTATATAAGTGGAAAAACAAATCTGGGAGCGGATTTTTTAAGCCGCCATCCGTGTGATGAGAATCACCCTAAGCCCCAGGAAAGATAATAAATTTCTCTATGTGTATATAGAATTATAGACTGACATATAACGTCTGTTTTAAGTGGGGAGAATTTGTCGTGAAACATTCTAAATCCACATATATAAATTAAAAGGTAAATGTAAAGCCTAACAAATAAATTCAATAAAAGGAAAGAAGAATGGTAAAGAACAGTGCTGTCACAATGACTGTACTCGAAATCCCCCTTGTTTTCTACTTCGTCTGCAAATTGTAACGTTTCCACGTTGATAGTAAAAGCCTATAGCAGCATACACGCGTTTCCACAACACAATAAAACGTGTACTGCATTTCTAAGAAAAACCTTGAGATACGCAGGCTGATTAATGATCTAAATTAATACTTCCATTAATTTCATTTTATACACGGCGTGATGAAAAGACAGATGAACTTAGGATAGAGAGAAGGGAGGGCTGAAAGCAGGAACGCATGCAACGCTAACACGCGTCTCGCGATATACAATTAATGCCACCCCTTCCCCGCGTAAGGCCAGAAGCACTAACTTTTTTTCAAATCGACAGTGATAAAAAAACACTACCCATACGAGAGTTAGGTTTAAAAACCTGAAAAATGCTTATTGGGAAACATGACATTATACTGGTTTACGTTTGAAAGCCTGACAGTACCCAGACACCACATCGTATTCGAAGTGAACAGGAGGTAGAAGAAAATGCACATTTTGAACGCAGCCACCTAGCTCCCTTAAATTTATATAATTGGGTTCCTTAGGACTTGCTGACAAAGAATATGTTAAACGTTACGCAAATAGTCTAGGAATTAACAAATTATAGCCAAAATAAAAGGGTGGTGCTGTCAGACAACACCAAAATCAGAATTGCGCAGTGGCAGGTTTTGGAACCACCATTGTACGGGAAATAGGCCAACATGTTACCTCCTATTTGATTGGCGGAAAGTAAATGTAAGGCTAAACACGATTAGTCGGGCTACAAATACTATCTTTTGTTGTTAGGGGAGACGGAAGGAAGGGTACTTTTTTTTCAAACGCTTGTGTAAACATGGCTCGATTGGTTAGACCCGCCAATATATGCAATTAGGAGCGTCAGTTCAGTGCCACATTTTTCAAATAAACTTACTAAAGCAACAGTGCGTTGAGAGCCAGTGCATATTTTTCTAAATAAAAGCCTGGGACATCGGCAGATCGAAATTGTGCTATATTCATTGCCAGTCAACGTAACTGTGTATTATTTCCATGAATTGTGGTAAGCTTGATATTATTCAATATCTTTTTAATGAAAATTGAATGTAAATTGATAATTTATGTCTGTATATGTGTGTGGTTCAGTAGCGAACATGAGGCAAGGCCTATATAGTGCTCCAACCTGAACAGAAGGTGTCAGAGAAAAGTAAAACTGCATGGAATTGCCAAACAGTACACTGACACCTATCTTATTGACTAGAAAGAACTAATGCTGGAATTGCAGAGGCGTGGTAACCATTAGGGAGAAGTATACTGGTGTAAATTGTTTCAGATGAAGCTGACAGTTGGCCTACCGCTCTGAACTCAGTGTTTGTTATGTATTGTGTTCAGTCTGAAAATAGATTATAAATTAGTTCTGAAATAGGAGGTACAACCTTCTTGTTTCAGGGACCGTGGTCCTAAAGTTATTGAGCAGCACCTGGTCTGAGCTTTGCTGAATCTAGAGGCTGACAGCATACTCCTGGGTCCAGATAGCGACCAGTGAGGTGTCTCCAGAACACAGGGAAGCTATCGAGCAGAGGAGTCTTTTCCTGCCGCCATCACGAAAGATAAGCTTCTGTGGCCAGAGGAGCTCAACATTATGTGTCCCCCTCTAAAATTGACATTATAGTAAAACAGAGGGATAATACATTGTTTAAATTGATAGGAACTGGGAAGTTTTCCCCATACTATTTCCAAGATAAACAAACACTTGAAGTCATGATGACAAATAACAACATAGCTTAAAAAACAAAACCAGTATTACCTCATAGTACTACTACACAACTGACACACATAGGATAATATTAATAAAATATGTCACTACAAGGTTCATATTTATAAATTATGTACATATAAATTGTGATTACATTTGATTGTGATTCCTGGTTCACTGTGTAATTGAATCAGGATATCTATTAGTGAAAGTAATTAATACATATATATATTTGAAACTTTACCATTGACTCATTTAAGATAGTCTTATAGAGTGTAAAATGTGTGTGAGTGTCACAGTGTTGTCAAGTGTGGTGGAATAAATTAAAATGTTTATCTGTCTGTTGTTGTTGTGACTTACACTTCATCATTTACATAACCCTAGACATTTAACGTAGTCATCACAATATTCCAGAATAATTCTGACTGAGGTATAAATGTGGTAGCAAGTAAGGTTATCTGTAAAACACTACACCTATTAGATACAGATACCTTCACAGCTGATCTCAGTCAGTACACTAAGTCCCCTATAAATATTTATAACATCCCACTTTACCACAAGCATCTCTCACAAGGGTCCAACAATAGTCTGCTAGCATTGCTGCATTCCATTTCCCTTGGTACCTTTTTTCGAGGATAGTAATGTCCTGATGAAATCGTTCACCATGCTCGTCACTGACAGCACCGCAGTTAGCAGGAAAGAAATCCAGATGAAAGTGCAAAAGTGTAATTTCAAAGACATCTTGCACCCTAGTCTCTCGTAGCGCTGCAAGAGCGTTTCTACAAGCTCCTGGTAATTGTCAGCCAGTTTGTGGCCACTTGCTGGAAAGCATTCCAAGCTAACTTTTCATCACCTGTGAGGATATCATCAAAACGCTGATCTCGGAAGAGCTGACGTATCTGTAGACCGACAAATACACCTTCCTTGATTTTGGCCTCACTAAGTCTTGGAAATTTATCACGAAGGTGTAAATATCCTGCCCCATTTTGATCCATGGCCTTTACAAAATTCTTCATTAGTCCAAGTTTGATGTGGAGAGGAGGGAGCAAGATCTTGTGGGATTCTACAAGTGGTTCGTTAAGTACATTCTTTTCCCCCAGTTCAAGTGATTGTTGTTGGGGCAAATCCTTTTTCTTGTATTGGGAAGTCCTGGCACGGCTGTCCCACAGACAGAGAAAACAGCAAAACTTTGTGTAACCCTGCTGTAGCCCCATCAAGATGGCAATGACCTTCAGGTCACCACAAATCTGCCACTTATACTTGTCATAGTTGATGGTGTGTAACAGTTGTTTCATGTTGTTGTACGTTTCTTTCATGTGGACTGCATACCCGAGTGGAACAGATGGTAAAACGTTACCATTATGGAGCAGCACAGCTTTTAAGCTCAACTTGGACGAATCAATGAACAGATTCCAACCGTCGTCTTTGTAGTTGATGTGTAGTGCTGCCATCAGACCCACTATATCAACGCAAGCAATGAGGTTATCTGTCATTTTGAAATACGGAAGCAGATCTTTTTGCCGAGCATGAAACACAGACACATGCACATTCTCTTCTAGAAGATTCCATTGCTGCAGTCTGGACCCCAACAGCTCTGCTTTATTGCTTTATTTTTTGGCAATTCCAGATCTCTCACTAAATAATTCAATTCATTCTGGGTAATTTTATGTGGCTGTGCAGACTCTTCAATAGGCAAGAAATCAGGATCTCTTGATGTAGATGCTCTCACAGGTGACGGAATCACGCGCCAGGGCTATATAAAAAGAAGGACTGGGTTATTCGCGTTGGGAAGGTGAAGCCACCAGCCTACTGAACCCGAACTCCCCCCTCCCCCGATCTTGAAAACTAGAGCCAATTCGCGATTTTTAAGTTCATATTCGTGATCAGCATGTCCAAACTAGTTAAAAATAGCTACTTTTGTCTCAGATACATTTTGCTGTTGTCCAGTGTTATCAGACAATAATCAAATCCCAATTTTTTTTTTTTTTTTTTTTTTTCTATTTTAACTTAACATTCATTGCCGCTTCTCCCTTGATTCACTGATATATTGTCTGTATTGTTTTTATAATTCTACAATACTTTTCAAAGTTATATTTCGGAGCCGCGCTAGCGTAGTGGTTACAACACCGCTCTGGCGACCGGGTGATTCAGGATCAAACCCGGGCGACGGCATTTGAGGATTTTTCGTCGACCAGGATTTGGACTGGATTAACTCGAGACCTGGTGAGAACATTTGAAGGAGTGTCGTCGACCAGGGACTGGCGGCTCCTGAGCCGACCCAGCTCTAATGGGTACCTCCGAAAACGGCGAGTATCTGCCTGAATGGCGAGGGACACTTGTCTCTGTACAAGAAAATAGGATACTCACGTAAAAATCAATGTCAGGTTAGACATTAATAATAACCTGAGATTTCGCCTCGAGTATTAGCGGGCGTACGAAAAAAAAAAAAAGTTATATTTCTTCATATTTGTATGATGCACACTTCTTTCATTCATTCATCAGATTTCAGCTTCCCAGGCAGCATAGGCCTTCAACAAACTTATGCCAAGTTCTTATGACACTTCTTTCATTAATTAATATTTTTGGCTTGCCGTGTTATGCTATGCAAGGCTTTTATAAATTTGAATACCATATTTTATTACTGGTTTGATGGTCTTGTAACTCGATGCTCCACCGTGAAATGAAAGTGTAGTGTTTGAATCACATTTGAGTTTTCTCCTCTCCTTTCTTTTTATTTTTTTATTTTTTGTTTATTTTTTTAAAAAATGTATTATTATTATGTTGTAGGCCTGTATTTTCCTGTATTTTCCCAGTAGGCCTATAATTCAGTATAGCTTACTCATCATAAAAAATTGTTCTAAAAATTACAAATGAAAGACATTTCCAGACAAAATATTTATTTATTTTATTTAAAAGGCTGAGGTAGTTACGATTTTGTGTCACAAATGAATGGTTAATGTGCATCGCTAAACATAGATAGCTTTAATTAACTGGGTGGAATCGATTAAAATATTTTAAAGCATGTCCCAGTGTTCACATCCTCAAAGGTTCAGTATCACCATTATAGACTATGAGAAAGCTTTTGATAGATTAAACAGGGACATACTATGGAAAGTACTAGTAAAATATAGAAAGAAAAGACATACTTGAGAACTGCTCAAGAGAATGCTGCAAAAAAGAATGCAAAAATGCTTTAAGAACATAGACCAACCTTTCAAGGTAGTTTGTTACAGCACCTGGATTAAAACTATATGTATATTGCCACTACAACTGGTCATCATCTGCAGTAAAACCCCCGTAACATGTTAATGGGATAAATTGTGGAGTTGTGTTACCGCAGAGTACTGAAACTTTACCCGTCCAAAAAAATTTAGTCACAATAAATATGGGGTTGTTTTATCACAGAGTAATGAAATGTTACCAAATGCAGCTGGTCAGTCAAAGTATTTGTGAAATAAACAGTGGTTGGTATATCGTAATCACATTAACTTGAGGTTTGTGACATAAAAGTATTGGGTTAATAATTTTTACTTATTTTCTTCTTTAAAATAATATCGAAGAAGATGGAGAGACCAAAAGTTTAATGTCATGAATTTTGAAGAGTGTTATAGAACTAAAGCCAGAGAATCGCCAAGAACACTGATGAAACACAATGAAAAATCCCGTAAGCTCATTAACATAAGAAAGAAAATGTTATAACAATTTTTTGATGAATGAAAACTTACAAAACTATTTGAGATAAGAACTGGAGCATGCAGAATCCATTCTTTGCAGAATTTAAATTTAGCTCCTATCAGATTTGATTAAAAGCATGCTGCCGTTTTGTTTTTCTTTAGGAAAAGACTGTAATTTTTTAGGACAATCCCAGATGGAAACTTCACTCTGTATTAGTGTGAAAAAGCAACTTGTTTGATATTTTATTATTGCTTTTCAAATTCAAGAGTGTGAATAACATCTGAAGTCATTTTGATACATTTAGGCTTTTTTTAAAAATACAACTCCTGATCATTTGCTCCATATTGCAGGAAAGCATGCACTGGAAGAAAAGACATCACAGCCATCATTTACAGTACAGAAAACTGACCAAACCTTGGACAAGAAGCAAACGCAAGCTATTGCTGTGCAGGAACAGTTTTATGATGAAATTTACTTTGATTCAGATGAAGAAGATACAGCTGACATCAGGTCTTCTCGTACGTCTGTTATTAGTTTTTGTTTGATATATTTTATGGAGTTTACATGTGTAGTTCCCGAAACAAAGCAGGACTAATGCTCCCTCAGGCATATTGTACAAGGTGGATCATATGAGGTTGTGCATGTGCCGGCAACCTCCTCATGTAAAACATTTTTAAGAAACCACTGCTGCAAGAGCATATGAATGCTTTGTGCAGGCTTTCTGCCAGAGGGCCAGCTGCTGTGGAGGCTTCATACTCCATAGGGAGCGAAAAAGAAAATGATGATGATGACATTCTTGTCGTACTTTTATGGTTTGTCCTCCTATGCTTTCTGTTGGTAGATTGTTCTTGGGTTATAATGCACAGCGATATGCTTACCTTCCTGTTGACCAGGTTCCTCCTTGACAACTGGACTTCAATTGCATACGTACATAACATATTTTAGAAGCAACACGCTGAGAAGTAATTTACATTATGATACAGTCTTGAATAGCACTTCAAAATAAAATATAGATAAACTTTTATTCATTTTTTAAAGAGGTGTTAAGATGCCTAAACAGTATAATAGCAGTCTTATATCATAGTTGTACCAAGACATCGTGAGGATTGTATCTCTAGAAGTTAATATTTAACTACAGGTCTGTTATACTTTTATCTGAAATCCTCGGAGACAGCTTTTTTCGGAAACCGGATTTTTTATGTTTTCAGATGTTGCCAAAATCATGTTCGGAAAATAGCCCAAGTTGCCCAAACTGTGTTAGAAAAATAGCTTAAAGTTGCCCAAACTGTGTCGCCCAATATAATCAGAAATCACCCAGATTGTGATTAAGAGGTAGCCCAAAGAAAGTTTTTTTTATTTTCGTAATATTTTGGTTTTCGGAGAAAAAGATAGTGACCTATATAACATTATTTAAAGTTGCCTTTATCAGCAATATAAATTTACTAACCTTTACAGGAAAGCAGAGTCATGCTGTAATGTCGAATGATGAACTGTTGTATGATCCTGACATGGACGATGAGGATCAGAAATGGGTAGATAGACAGCGTCAAAGTCATTATGCTCCTTCAGCAGTAGGTGCAAAGGGAGGGAAGAAGCTTAAGATGCCAAACAGTGATGCACTGCTGGATTGCCCTGCATGTATGACAACTCTTTGTATAGACTGTCAGAGGTAATATGGCTGAGTTATATTTTCCTTGCTAATAATCAACTAACGGGCTGATCACCCGTTTGCCAGTCACTTTGATTACGGAAACAACGACAAACGGATTGATTTGTCGTTGCCCTAAAGACGCCATTAGGCGTGATGGGAACAACGGCAAAGAAAATCTATTCGCTGTTGCCCTTAAGACGCCACTAGGCGTAATGGCCACTGACTGCTTTGCCGGTCGTTGGCTAAGGACGGAAGAAGAGAAGAATAATCAACTACTTGCTTTGAAATTATTACCAGTGTTTTGCTAAAGATAAACAGTGCAGGTGCTGGAGATGTTAATAATAGTGGTGATAATGATGATGCCCCATATAGTTCCTATGGGTCTCTGAGGAGACAAAGAAAAAAATAGGCCATCTGCTCCTTCAAGTATATCGTAATCGGTAGATGGCGCAGGTAACTTCGTCATGTAAAATAAATTGCTACAGAGACTACTGCTGTGAGAGCACAGAAATGATTTGGTGCAGGCTTCCTGCAGGGAGACCAACTGTAGTCCATTTGGAGCGAAAAGGAAAATGATAATGGTGATAGCATTGATGATGTTGATTATAGTGGTTGTAATGATGATGATGGTTGTGATAACGTTGACCACAATGATAATGAGGATGATGAAACACTGTATCTGTGTAGTAAAATGTTTTTTTTTACTTGTATCTGTTACAGACATGAAACATACAAACATCAGTACAGAGCCATGTTTGTTATGAACTGTGTCGTTGATAAGTCGGAGCTTCTTCAGTACCCAGAGCAGGCTCCAAAGAAGAAGAAGAAGAAAAAAACAGCACAAGGAGCAGACTTGCCCAGCACTGAAAATCCGACATCAACGGACTTGTTTAATCCAGTGAGATGTAAAGAGTGCAACACTGTGGTGGGGGTAATTGACCATGATGAAGTTTACCACTTTTTCAACATACTGGCTGGTCACACCTAAGTTAGTGTGATAAACTTTTGTTAATGAGCTGTTGTGTCAGTGATTTAAATATACTGTATACTTGTGAATGCATAACCAATCACTGTTGACAAGAACTGCAGCAGGGCAAAGAAAAGAGATGCATTTCTTTTTTAGTGGTGCAACACTTTTAACTAAATAGTAAATTAACATCATAAGTCAGTCTTTAGTTTGAGAACCCCAGCATAAATCAAAAAGGGAAACCCCCCCACCCCCACCCCTAAAAAGAATATGACAGAAATGTGCAGGACTTGGAAAGAACTAGAGCCAAAGACAAGTGTGTTTGAAAGTTATCTGATTGAAGGCCAGTGGTGCACACTGAGGCACAAAAGGTAAAAGTGCATATAAAATGTTTGACCCTTTGTGGAGCTCCCTTATTTAAATTAATTAAGCAAAGCCTTCCTGCAGCAGAATTTTCATTACTTGTGTTTCACTACACCAAATAAATGTTTAGGATAGCTAAACAGGAAAATGGAATTAGACTTTCAGTCAAACCAAGTGTAGGAGTCGGTAACATATTATCAGCTGCCATCTCCACATCGTAGGTCAGCTGTAATGGATCTCCAGTGTCTTCTGTCTCTTGTCTTGATGGTGCACTCTGATAGACTCATTCCTGTCCATCTCTTTATGTTACCTTCCCACATATAGCGCTGTCTGCCTCTTGCACGTTTGCCTTCAGCTCTTCTTCCTGTTATGGTCTTCAGTAAGGTGTTATGTCTTTTTACGTGGCGAAGATATTGTGCAGATTATTTAAATCCTCACTTGACTATTCATATAAAAAAAAAAAAAAATCAGTCAAGCCAAGTTACTGTGGCGACGTTGAAAGGTCAGAAAAGTACATAAAATTTTTTTAAACAATGTGGAATACCTTGGGGAAGCAAAAAGTGTAATAGATGACCATGAACAATATGGACCAACAGATGAAAGCTGGACAAGAAAAAAACCCTGGGTAGTAAAGACCAGGGCACAGCAGGCTGATCACCCGCTTGCTAGCCATTCTGATTACGGAAACAACAATTAATTTTTGTTGTACCTATAAACGCCACTAGGCGTAACGGAACAACAATTAATTTCTTGTTGCCCTAAGACGCCACTAGGCGTATTGGCCACGGACTGCTTTGTCGGTCAGTGGCTAAGGACGGAAGAAGAAGAAGAAGTAGAGACCAAAGAACTGCAGAGAAGCAAAAAAAATAGTAATATGTGTGTGTATGCACCTGTATGTTTTATGTGTATACATGCTTATGAATGTACATATGTGTATGCATGCATATATATGTGTGTGTGTGTGTAAAACTTGTGAAAACTGGGAGATATGTTTCATGTATTTGAGTGGAAGGGGGCAGATTTAAACTTATTATGTGTGTATTGAAGATATAATCCTGTCATGTTGTCCGATTTGTACCATCATTTATTATGCAGTTCATATTTTAGAAGCAACACGCTTCTAGGTATTTCACATCATCGTTATTACAAATTAATTTTCACAGCATCATTATTACAAATTATTCAGCGACCCCATGTGTTTTTATGTGTTTGTTGATTTCTTAGTCTTCTCACTTTCTTGCTATGTGTTTACAACTCTCTTGTTTACCTTCCTCATTATTAAATATTTTATATCTCAGCACAGGAAGCCTGCACCAAGCATTTACGTTTTCTGGCAGCAGTTGTTTCTGTAGCCAAACTGATATTAGTCACTTCATATGAGGGAACGAACGAACTTTATTTTCAAAAGGTTAAGAAGTGGGCAGGCTTGGGGAGTCTGACAAGTAGTCCTGTTCTTTCTGTGTCTCATCTGAGACCCCCCCCCGCGCCGAGAACCAACTGGGCCTAGTAGTTAAATTTAGCATCTTGAAGTAGGAAAATATCTGACGTGTCTTATATACTGCGGTGCTCAAGTGCCAGGGCAAGATACTCTTTCAGGAAGTCTAACTCAGCACAGTGCAGTATAACTGAAGAACAATTACTGTCTGGATGAAATAAGCATGCCTTGAAGAAGGAAGGTAAACAAACACCTCTGGGGGGGGCGGTACTGTTTCTTTAGGGAGACTAAAGAATATATGGAGGAGATATATGGAGACAGACATGAAGGGGATAAAGAAGAAAAGACCTTGAGTTGATGGCACGAGACAGGCAGACGTAGTGTAAGTTTGTTAAAGGCCTATGCCCCTTGGGGAGCTGAAGGGTGATGATGATGATTATATTTGGGAATCAATCGACAGAGTGGTTAGAGTGCTTGCTTCTTGAGGCAAAAGCTACTAGGTTTGAAACCTAGTAGTTTTAAGCTCCAGTCTACCCAATTGTAAATGGGTATATGGCTCTGCACTTGAGTTAGGGAAGGCAGTGACAGCAAGTAAGGGAACTAGTCACCCTGTGTCATAAGCTGAGACTTAGTAATGTATTGAAGGAACATAACTGCTATGGGATTACCTTTACCTTCACTCTCTATTTCCATCTGTTTTGTATTTCAGTTCATCACCCGATAGCTTGTTTCCCATGAAAACTTATTCCAACTGTGATAATTTTTTTATTGAGTTTTTTTGCTGTTTTTTTTTAAATGCCTTCATGTGTCAGGTGCATGCAAAAAGTGCAGTATTTACAGCAGAACTCTTCATCTTGGATCCTTAGCCCAAAGCAGTCAGTGGCCATCATGCCTAGTGGCGTCTTGTAGGACAGCAACAAACTGTCCCCACTTTGCTCGGTCGATGGCCATACTTCATGCAGTGCCCCAACTGTGGTTCATGCTTTGCATCTTGGCTTCCACAGTTCTCTACTAGGTTGTCATTGGTCTGCCTCTTTTTTTTCCCATCCTTCTGGGATCCATAGCATAGCAGTTCTTGTGATGGTGTCAGGGTCCTGTCATTCCAAAATCCTATTCTAGTTTCATGTTTTCAGCAGAACTTAAACACAAAAGAAACATATAAATAAAACATGACCCTAAAAGCCAGTCAACACTGCTCAGACCAAATACTTACTTACTTACTTAGTCGTTCCCCTTCTACCGTGAGGTGTAGAGGTTTGGAAGAGAGAGCGCCAGACTATCCTGTCGGCTGTACCAAATACTAATTAACAAAATAAACAATTAAACTGACAACCATGAAGAGTGAAAGAAAGAAGATTGCAACTTGATGCTTTTAAGAGGCGTCCACTAAGAGGCGTTTCAAAGAAGAAGCTTAATAAGGAAGGAGTTTACAGAAGGAATAAGATGTAAGTTTGTGATATATAGTGAGATAGAATAGACAATACTACTTGTATATTTCAAATGCTTGCAGCATTCCCTGCTATTGGGGCTGTTTGGGCTTCATGAGTGCCACTTCCTTGTCTGCATTAATTCATCATTATCGTAAAGTAGTCTAAACTAGAGTCAGCGTAGGTTACCATCACTTTTACTTCTTCATTATCGTAAAGTAGTCTACACTAAGTCAGTGATGGTAGCCTACGCTGACTTGGTTATGTCCGCCGCATAGAAGATGGTCGAATCCCGAAAGATATCTTCTATGGACAACCGGCAGATGGCAAAAGAACAGTTGGGTGACCGCAGCTGAGGTTCAAAGATGTGTGCAAGAGAGATATGATGGCACTGGACATAAATTCAGCAACCTGGGAGGATGAAGCTGCTGATCGCACCAAGTGGTGATGCTGTCTACAGCACCACCTCAAATTGGGCGAAAAGAAGCTCTCACGGCAAGCAGAAGAGAGGAGAAAACGTTGAAAGGAACACCAGGAAAATAAGCAGCTGAGGGCTGTCACCTCAGGGGCGCATTCCCATAATCAGTTATGACTGAAGGGGCTATTATTATGTTATAGATGGTTGTGGTGGTAGTAGTAGTAGTAGTAGCTGCTGCTGCAGCAGTAGTGGTGATGGCCATATATGTACAGTAGTTGCGGTGGCAGCAGTAGCTGGAGCAGACTTTGTAGTGGTAGTTAATAGCTGCATCAACATTAGTAGTAGAGGTGGTGGTAGTTGCTGCAGCAACATTAGTAGTAGAGTAGGTAATGATAGTAGTAGTAATAGCTACAGTAGTGTTAGCAGTAGATGTGGTGGTACTAGTAACAGCTGCAGCAACGTTAGTGGTGGTGATGGTTGTAGTAACAGCTGCAGCAACATTAGTGGTAGGGGTAACCGTAGTAGCTACAGTAACAATAGCAGTAATGGTAGGGTGGTAGTAATAGCTGCAGCAACATTAGTAGTGATGGTATAGTAATAGCTGCAGCAACATTAGTAGTAGTGGTGGTGTAGTAATAGCTACAGTAACAATAGTAGTAGTGGTGGTTGTAGTAATAGCTACAGCAACATTAGAAGTAGTAGTAGTGGTGGTGATAGTAGTAGTAATAACTGAGGCAATATTAGTAGTGGTGGTGGTGGTGCAGCAGCAACATGCATAATGTGGTTATATGGTCTGTTTTGTCAAAAACCCTGCTTGCTCTTCTCTCAGCGGTCTGTCTATGACCACGTTAATCTATGTTTAATATTTTCCATAGAACTGGTTGTAACATTATTCCTGTATAATTTGTTCACTCTTGCAAATCTCCCTTCGTTGGATCCTTCCTGCCAGTCTGATGGTGGAGTAAAACATATCAGTAACTTCAATTCTTACTTATGTTAAAGTTTCATAAAATAAAGTTAATTTAGAGAGCAAATCTACAAAAATCCAGGGGATTTAAAAACTGAAGTCGTTATCTGCTAAATATTTCTTTCCGTTATCATTATTCCGCAGTAAAGTAAGATGCTCCTTCACTGGACGAACTAGAAATCCATTTGCTTCCTCCCGATCAACATTGTTTATTGGAAATGCGTGTATTGCATTATATTTTTTTTAAAATATATATTATTAATTACCAAAATTATTTTAAACCAGTCAAATGTTATAACTATTGTCCGATATTTCAGCAGAGATTAATATCAGTCGTCCACGAGGGACTTAGGGGACGTCCATGTATGACATCAAGCAATGTTTCCATTTTTAACCCTCTCCTCCTTCTTGTCACACTTCGTCACAGAAACCCAGACTTCCCCTCTTATGTGACGTCACAAATATCTTAACACCCCTGTTACCCTCATTTTTATATACAAGGAGGCATATCTGGAATCATCCTTATATGACCACCAGTTAAACACAATGCTATAATATACAGATAGTGAACTTCAGTCTGTGAGGCTAATTACACCTTCATTGACTCTTTAAATTATTCACACACTTCCAGGGATTCCCCCTGTGGTGAAACTTGTTGAGAACCCAGCATTGCACTCTAAGATTGGAGGAGTCTCTTGAACCCCAGACGTAACTCTGGCTTTTACCTGGTTGGCTGTGTGCATGTGGACCCATGATGGACAGTGTAGCTGAAAAGTGGCTCTGTGTAGGACGTGACAATTCCGTCGGAGAGCCCAGAACCAAAGCACAGTATTTTGGCTCTGCCTATTAGGAGAGCCCCTTTGGATGGCAAGGAATGCTTAGTATGCCACGCGCTTCTTTCTCTTAGCTTGGGACCCGATGTGGTTATCCTTTACATGCAAGCCACGCTGGAGAAACTGGAGCTCATGACTTCAGCTCAACACGTTTGGGAATGGCACAAAAGACACGTGAAAAGCCTAGATCTACAGTGTAGAAATACCAAGGAGTTTTCAACTTGGTATTGGCAGCAAAAGTGCGAGAAACTCAGCAGCCCTACCTAAATAACAACAACAATAACACTCACTTTTTGTACTATTGAAAAGAAAGAATATAATCGAATGTAAATTAGTTCACTAGTGTTGGCAAATAAAATTTTTTCAAGTAAAATAGTGTTTAATTAATTAATAAGGCTTTTACAATAGCAGCTTTGCTGGTCACATTTGCTCATTTTATTAAAAATATCGCTCATTTTGGCTTAATTTGATTTCAAACAATAAAAGATAAATTAAATTTAAAGTAAACACATCAACAACTTCAGTTCTTATTTATGATAGGAAACTCTAAATAGAGCAATACAACATTAGGCAATCTGATCATCAGAAAAAGCCCCCTTCAATCAAGTGTTTCAGCCCCTTAATCTCCTTCGAAAGAGGCAGCACTGAGAAATGAACAAAGCACAGTATATAAAATAACTAAAATCATCAGTGGAAAACGAGGTGCAAACAATATTACATTAGTAAGAGATAAGCACGGAAATCTCATCACGAGAGTAGAGGGACAGGAAACAAGATGGGCAGAGCATTTCAGAGAAACTCTGAATAAGGAACCACCAGAGACACAATTGAATGTTCCTGAGGCTGAAAATGATCTAGATGTAAATACAGACATCCCACGAAAAGAAGAAATCATCACAGCAATCAAAGGGTTAAAGAATGGAAAAGCTCCTGGTCATGATAACTTAAATGCAGAGCTATTTAAGACAGACCCAGAGCTAGCAGCAGAACTATTAGAACCACTATTTGCACAAGTCTGGAAAACAGGGACAACACCAACAGAGTGGAGAAAAGGAATAATTGTCAAATTGCCCAAGAAGGGAGATCTTGCAGACTGCAATAATTGGAGAGGAATAACTTTTCTATCAGTTCCCAGCAAAATACTAGGCAGGATAATTATACAGAGAATCTCAAAAGCAGTAGACCACAAACTGAGGAAAGAACAAGCAGGATTTAGAAAGAACAGAAGATGTGTAGATCATATATTTACCCTCAGGAACATTATAGAGCAGTGCTCAGAATGGCAAAGACAGCTGTACATTAATTTCGTTGATTTTGAAAAGGCTTTCGACAGTATACATAGGGACAGTTTATGGAAAATACTGAGGGCTTATGGAATTCCAAGCTGCATAGTGTCAATCATAAAAGCCTTTATACCAACTTTACGTGTAGCATTGGGCAGAGCAACCTAACCTTTGAAGTGAAGACAGGAGTACGACAGGGATGCCCCTTATCAACCACTCTATTTTTAACAGTCATAGACTGGGTGATGCGCCAGACAACAGAGGGCAATCCAAGAGGAATAAGATGGACTACATTTTCTACATTGGAAGATCTGGAATATGCAGATGACATTGCACTGCTAGCACATTCACATCAACACATCCAGGAAAAAACGGATAGACTTAATAAGTATAGCCAGCAGGTGGGCTTGCAAACATCAACCTAAAGAAGACAGAGGTCATGACGCTCAATGTGAGCAACCCAGAGCCCATATCAGTAAGGAATCAGCAACTGGAACAGACAGATGCCTTCACATACCTAGGATGCATAGTAACACCAGACGGCGGAGCAAGCAGAGACATCAACAACAGAATGAACAAAGCAAGAACAGCCTTTTTTAGTCTAAACAACATCTGGAAGTCCTCTCAGTACAGCACAAGCACAAAATTAGGATTATATCAGAGCGGTGTGCTTTCTGTGCTTGTCTATGGCGCGGAGAGCTGGAGAGTTACAGAGAAGGAAATGTCGAAATTGTCCTCTTGTCACACAACATGCCTAAGAAAAATTCTCCGAATCTTTTGGCCGAATACCATCACCAACCAAGATCTGCTTACTCGGAGCAAGCAAGAGGACATGCACACCATCATAGCTGGCAGACGCTGGAGCTGGGTTGGCCATGTCCTCAGAAGAGACCCCGATGCCATCACAAGAACAGCTATGCTATGGACCTCTGAAGGAAAACGAAAGAGAGGCCGACCAAAAACAACTTGGCGGAGGACTGTGGAGGCTGAGATGCAAAGAATGAACCAGAGTTGGGGCACTGTACGAAGGATGGCCGCCGACCGAGCAAAATGGAATCAATTTGTTGTTGCCCTACAAGACGCCACCAGGCGTAATGGCCACTGACTGCTTTGACGGTCGGCGGCTAAGGATCAAAGAAGAAGAAGAATCTCCTTCAAACTCTAAGGGGGGCGGGCCCACTTGGGTCATGACTCCCAAGTGTCAGCCTCCTGTTGATTTATGCAGAGAATTGAATTCACCTTGGTTGCAGTTTTCAACTTCATTCCTGTTTTCTGCCAGCTGAAGGCAATCGTGAAAGTAATCCCTATGTTGAAAACAAATTACTGTCCCGAGTTCCATAGCCCGTTACAGTTGTTCTACAGCCAACACGATGCCCTTTCCGCAGTTTCACTGAACCTCTCAAGTGCCCTTGTTCTTGACTGTCCTTTAAAACCCAACAGTTTCAGTAGATCATACACTGAGGCAGCCACAAGACCTCTTGCACCTACCTCAACATAGTCTTTCCAACAGCCATGACCCTCGCAGTGAAACCATCGTGCCTCAAGTCCGTGACCAGATCATTATACTTGGCCACTTTGAACGAATGTTGCTCGTCCAAGCTGGATTCAAATGACACGGTCAGCTCAATCATTATAATCTGGTGCGATGATGATGAATATCATTCTCAGCTTCTCGAATCTCTTGAATTAACTTGTCTCCGCGTTCCCTGTTTGATGCCTTGGACTACCAACGGATACCTATGGCCAAACCCCTGTCTATTCGTCTGTGTGTATCCGATTACCTCCCTCAGCTTCAGCAGCACAAACAACTTCATCCACTTTCCACTTCCTTCCAGTTTTCAGCGTGGGCTGAATGGACTTAACTACATCATATGCTGACTCGCACAGCATCATTGCGAGCCTCGTCTTTCCTGCTTTGCATTCTTCAACAACCGACTTGAAAGGAAACACAAGCTTTGTCTTCTTGCAGTACAGTGCTACTTCTGATAGACCTGGTGGTACTCCTAGCCATTTCCGCATGAGCTTGTTGACCTTTCACTCTATAGTTTCCACTGTACTTGTGCTTATTTCATATATAAGCAGTGGCCATAGCAATTTAGGTGTCAACATGAACTGGAGGCACCACAGTTTATTTGAACTTTCCTAGGAGTCTGCTTTGGTCTGTGATCTATAGTCCTCTATCTGCCAGTTCTATTGTCTGTTGAACTATCTTTTAGCCTTTTAATGAGACTTTTAACAGGTTCCACAATGACAATAGAGGAGTCGCGATAGCGCTGTGGTTAGTGCACTTGCTTCCTAGCTCTGTGGTCCATGGTTCGATCCCCAGTTAGGGTGGGATTTTTTTAGACTGCAAACGGCTCCGGGGTCGAACCAGCCTCGTGAATTGGGTACTAGAGCAACTCTGGGAAGGTAAAGGCGGCCGCGTGATGCTGACCACATCACCCCTAGTGTGCCGACGGTCAAGAAAATATGGGCCTAACACCATATTCCCAATATGCCTCAACGGGCGTGTAACGGGATCTTTTACCTATACCCTTTTGCAGTGACAATAGGGATTCTTTGGTCTGAAACCATGAATGTGACCTCAGATGTCCGGTCTTTCCTGACTAACAGGCTTATAGACTTCGTAGGGTTGAAGCTGATTCTGCAACAGGCGTGCTAACGTTGTGTTCATCTGATGTCAGAATTGTTGTGTCATCCATGACTGCTTTAAGCGGTGGCATATGCTTACATTCAAGTTTCTTAAAATAATGTTAAACTTGAGAGAAAATCCACAAACATTTTGAAAACTGAATTTGTTATCAACGAATTATTTCTCTTCGTTACCATCATTTCACAGCAAAGTAAGATGCCCCTCTAGTGAACGAATTAGAAATCCAGATCAACATAGTTTATCTTCTTCTTCTTCGTTCGTCCTGAAAAGGACGGTGGTTGCGTTGTGTCTGTTTGCGCCTAAGCTGTGATATCTGCACCTTTCGGTCGACACATCCGACTTCTGCACGGCATTTTTTAAGGACCGGGTTTGCCTTCCCATTTCGATCCATGCTCGCTCAGCCAGCCTGCACTGCTGCAGACTGTTTCCAGGACCACCACGTGGAGGTGGAGCACGGTCTTGACCAGCTCTGGTTCGCCGGTCCTGACGCAGGCAGTCAAGCTATGAGTCGCTGACTGCGGTCTCTATTGCTGCGTCTTGAGGTCCCATAGTTTATCTGAAATGCGTGTATTGCATTACATTAGAAACAGAAATGCATAATTAAAATACAATTTTAAACAGTTAAAGGTTATAACTTTCTTCTTTTCTTTGGTCCTTAGCCGTCGACCGTCAAAGCAGTCAGTGGCCATTACGCCTGGTGGCGTCGTGTAGGGCAACAACAAATTGATTCCACTTTGCTCGGTCGGTGGCCATCCTTCGTACAGTGCCCCAACTCTGGTTCATTCTTTGCATCTCAGCCTCCACAGTTCTCCGCCAAGTTGTTTTTGGTCGGCCTCTCTTTCGTTTTCCTTCAGGGGTCCATAGCATAGCTGTTCTTGTGATGGCATCGGGGTCTCTTCTGAGGACATGGCCAACCCAGCTCCAGCGTCTGCCAGCTATGATGGTGTGCATGTCCTCTTGCTTGCTCCGAGTAAGCAGATCTTGGTTGGTGATGGATTCGGCCAAAAGATTCGGTGAATTGTTCTTAGGCATGTTGTGTGAAAAGATGACACTTTCGACATTTCCTTCTCTGTTACTCTCCAGCATTCCGCACCATAGAGATGCACAGAAAGCACACAGCTCGGATATAATCTTAAAGGTTATAACAAGTATCCATATTTCAGCTAAGATTATAATATTATGATAAGTCACCAACGAAGTTAACTATTGCGGAAGTCAGAAAATCTCTTTCGTTCTGACATCATTTATGAAAGAGGCGATCCAACCCTCATACTTTGTTGTGCGCCGTCTTCTTCTTCAAGTACTATGCCTGGTGGCGTAGGCGATCATGTCTCTGCACAACCTCCTATCTCCAGTCCTATTTATCAATTCTGTTGTTGGCTTATTTCTATGTCATAATGTTAAACTGTCCAGCATCTGCTCTCTTTATCTTCCTCTCTTTTTCCTTCAATCTTACCTAATGTTACGATAAATTCCGGCTTTCCTCTTCTCATAACATGCTAAAAGAAAGTGGGATGCTTCTATCTAACTTGTGGAATAAGTTTCCTTTGCGCACTGGCCTCTTTCAGGACATCCTCATTACTCTTTTTGGCTGTCCATGGTATTTTTAACATTCTTCTGTAAAACCACATCTCTGTGGCCTCTAGTGTTTTCCCTGGTTGTTTGTTAATTGTCCATGACTCACTCCCGTATGTCAGGATTGGTTCAATATAACACTGAAAAACTCGTTCTAACCTCCATTGACTGTTGCATAAAATACTCTTCATTTTAAAGAATGCTGTTTTTGCTGGAGCAATTCACTTCTGAGATGCATCTTCGATCCGTTGTTATTAACATGCCCAGGTATTTGAATCTATTGACCTTTTTAAAAACTGTTCCATTTACTTGTACTTTGACGGTGCACTTTGGAGAAGTTATGTTCTTTGAGAATACCATTACTCTGTTGTTTTGATTCATGATTGTACAACAATTGTTTGACATTTATAGAATGTGTGATTCCTGTATACATACACTGGGAACCTCGCCGGTGCTACAGAGTTCGTGTACTGTGCTAAAATCCTCCTTGTGTGATCTAAGGGAGAAAATCGGAGCACTGAATGATTTGTCCATGTGCAATGAATGTGGTCCTTAAAACCAAACCAACCAAACCGATTGTAAAAGGGATAACACGACGTTAGTTTTCCCTTGGTTTATGTACGGTTGTCTTCCATAGCCTTTGACTAAAAAGTCAAGCCCACAAGGTAGTGGGGAGGGAAGAGGTTAAAGCTCCTCCATCTCGCTGGTTGTCATATCATAAAGCTTCAGAGGTGATTTAATACAGACAGTGAGTTAGTTGTTCACCTCGCCCTCAGTGACAACCACTTTTTTGGGTTCATGGCTGATTTTTCATCGTTAACAGCTGACTCTAGAGAGAATTCAGTTCAACCATCCACCACCCTATGGACGCGCCTGGGAGGTTCCTTCCCCAGATGTGTGACGTCACATTTATTAACCCCCCCCCCTTTTTTTTTCCTCTCCTCCTTCCGTCATTCACAAATTTTGACACTCTCGCTGTGTGACGTCATATGTGGACGATCTCTCACCAAGTTATTTTTAGGCTCAGACAAAATGTGTTGTTAAAGAGAAAAGATTTCCCGTTGGACTAACATCCAAGATGGCTGCGCCCATGGTCAAACACGAACCAATTGAGGAAGATATTGATATTGAGTCAAAGTGAGATAGGCTATTTCGACAGTAAATGTTGTTTGTTAACTTATTTCAGGGTAGAAGAAGTCCACAGTAGACTGCATACGCCATGTTTCCCGAGTGGCTATCCACATGTACGCTACAGCTAACCCCAACCCTGTTTCGAGCGTTCTAAAAAATAATAACGTTCGACAAACATTGATGCCGTATCAAAAATGAAAGAAAAAGAAAATCTAACCCGAAGTAAAACGCAGCGTTCCCTGCCAACATGGCGGCTTCTGGTCTACTGTTCATTATTTCAACTTAAGTTTCCAGTCTATGTTTGATAAAAGTAGGGCACAGTGGACTGTAGCCGCCATGTCGCCAACTTTTTTTTCAAGCTTTGCCATAATGTCTGACAAACGCTGAGGCCGTATTAAAAATAATAAAGAATAGCGGAACGCTATTCACACGGACAAGTAGGGCCTAATAGTATCGCTTTGACACATTGTAAAATACCCACTATTAACGCTAACCAAAATCCAACAAAAATGAACAAAAAGTAGCCTATTCCGTTCGACCTCTGATTGGTTACAATTTTGATGTATAGGGTAATGCCTCTCATTTCTAATTTCATAATAAATCATGCTTGCGACAACTTATGTTATTTGCAAACACACCACACAGAGACACGACCTAATTTAATGACCGATGACCCATTTCTACACTTAAAAAATTTTTTCCAACGAAAATACAGACATAGACCTAACCCCAACCATCACAGACACCCATCACCCAAAAATGCCATCAAGAAATGAAAATGCAGACATAGACCTAACCCCAAACCCTAAATATCATAATTACAACCCATCAGGAGTTGAACAGGATATTTTTCTCTACCTTCTAAAAAAATAATTTTAAGGTACCATTTATAGCTTCAGTAGAAATTAAGATTGTTAAAACTGTCCGCCATGTTGCCAGATTGGCTAGCGATACATCTGCCTTGTAGCTTCAATTCATTATAAATGGTCTGTAAACACTAGCCACAACCCAAATTCAACCACCCTATTTCAAGCTGAATATAGATTCAGAGGCTCGCAACCACACAAACACACCAACACCCCCCAACCCCACCATTTTCTCCACCCACCCCCTCAACCTCTTTTTTTTGCATTGGAAAAAGCTTGAAACTGGGTAGGGTGATGTTGGAGGGTAAGGTTAGTGCCCACTTAAGGGGGGGGGGGGGCAACATGGTAACATTCTGTGTTCACCGATGATCAGAAGTTTTAGAGTGAAATGCCAGTCAGCCTGGCACATGATGTCAGATATGAATTCGATATGATGTAGGATCAATTTCCATATTTTTTATGAGCATATACATTGTTTATAATCAAACGAATGCTGGGACCAGAAGACGCAGCAATAGAGACCGCAGTCAGCGTCTCATAGCTTGACTGCCTGCGTCAGGACCAGCGAACCAGAGCTGGTCAAGACCGTGCTCCACCTCCACGTGGTAGTCCTGGAAACAGTCTGCAGCAGTGCAGGCTGGCTGAGCGAGCACGGATCGCAATGGGAAGGCAAACCCGGTCCTAAAAAATGCTGTGCAGAAGTCGGATGTGTCGACCGAAAGGTGCAGATATCACAGCTTAGGCGTAAACAGACACAACGCAACCACCGTCCTTTTCAGGGCGAACGAGGAAGAAGAAGAAGAAGAAACGAATGCTAAGTATGTTAAAATGCTTGTTTACAAAAAAAATAATTTTTTTTTAAACTTGTATATTGACACAGGAGGAGGTATGAGTGAAATAAGAGCATTGGGCTCAGAAGGTTATAACTTTCTTCTGTATAATTATGTATCATAAGTATCAAATTTTGTGAATTTTTACTGATCAAATTTTTGTACTATTATAAAACAACCTTTTTTCTCAAAATCTTTGGATTGTTTTAAATATAGTAAAACCTCGATAATGCGAACATTAGTAATCTGAACAAACCAACATTGTTTTAACGCTGGTTCCAGAAGTTGAGGAGTGTGCCTGAGAGACTAGAATATGTGCTTGGCACCGAGAGTTGTAGATAGGAAAGAGTGTCTATTTTGAATTCTCACATTCATACAGTGCAAGTGTGATTATCTAGTCTTTACATAGTTTTAATTATACTGTACTGTTTCTATGGCATCATCTTCTCCTTTTAAAATGAAGCAGAAGTTTTCAACATTTGAATCGATGATTGAGATTTTAAAGTGTCGAAACTTGATCAGATGATGGGTCAGCGCATGCAGAAGTATTTGTCATGCTAGAGAAGACTGTGATGACTTTGTACAAGCAACAAATTAAATTCTGTCCAAGTTCAACTACTCTTGCTGAAAAGAGTGAGAGTCCTGGCAATAAAGAAATAAGTTAAACAATGGTGCTGTTACAAATTTCATTCATGCTTTTACCAATGAGTAAAAATATGTACAACTCATTGTTTTTGTTAATCACTAAACTCCCTGTTTTAGTCTCCAGAGCAGTATTTTTGATTATGTTTGAAAATCTGAACAAATAAGAAATCTGAACTACCCCTGGTACCTGTTCAGATTATCAAGGTTCTACTGTACTGTAATCATTTCTGTACTAATGAGACTTACTGCAAGTAATATTTGCAGTCCTGTCTTCTGTGGTGAAAGGAAGTGAAGCAGGATGGTGTTGTAGTGAACTAATGTATAGATTATAAATGATTAATACCAGGCGTTCTCTTAATCTTATAGTTTTGTTTTTATTTCTTCTCTCTCAGAATCATTGAGCTGTGCAGTCAAAACCTAAAAGGGATTTCAGATGATATTATAAAACAGGCTGTTCCACAATGCGACATTCAGCAGAGGGTCACAGCAGTGAACAGACTTCTGTCTATGGTAGGTCAGTGCCACCACTGAAATCAGGTTTGGCTTTGCTTCTCGAATTTGTCTGTCTCCAGTTTGGCCATGTCTTAGGTTCTCTGTCCAGCTTAATTTGACAAATTCAATTTGCATACTTTCTTTCTCACTCAATTATTTCTAGCTTTTCCAGTTTTTCCCACATTCTGTTTTTTTTGCATCTTCATCTCCACTTCCTTTTCACCTTTCAGCTTCTCTTTGAAATGGAGGTTCAGTCAGATATTTTCAAAACTTCACATTCTGGAAGTAGGATGTCATTGCATTTGCTTTCAATGGTTATTCACTGGAACATTTCTGTACAATATATACGAGTGATTCCAGGGTATAAGAGAAACTGTGGCAATTGACTTAGAGGATGCTTACAACAGTGTGGACTTTGCACCCTTAATGGACTGTAATGGCATGTGGATAACAAGGTGGATAGCAACTGCCTTAACAGAGAGATCAATTGCTTTCGCTTGGGAACGTGGACATCAGAACCAATGCACATTGCCCAGAACCAGAGCGTAACAGGAACAGTTAGCATTCATATCCTTTGACATTTGCTGAGGGAGACTGATCACCTTTGGGTTTGCCTGGAGTGCAATGACATAGATTCTGATCAACAGTAACAATAACAATCAACTATTATTACGAAATAAAGTATATGATACAAGCAGAGTTCACAGTAAATATTACATTTGATGATTGGGATAGTTACTTGTTTGCTTCTTCTTCTTCTTCGATCCTTAACCACCGACCGTCAAAGCAGTCAGTGGCCATCACGCCTAGTGGCGTCTTGTAGGGCAACAACAAATTGATTCCACTTTGCACGGTCAGTGGCCATCCTTCGTACAGTGCCCCAACTCTGGTTCATTCTTTGCATCTCAGCCTCCACAGTCCTCCGCCAAGTTGTTTTTGGTCGGCCTCTCTTTCGCTTTCCTTCAGGGGTCCATAGCATAGCTGTTCTTGTGATGGCATCGGGGTCTCTTCTGAGGACATGACCAACCCAGCTCCAGCGTCTGCCAGCTATGATGGTATGCATGTCCTCTTACTTGCTACGAGTAAGCAGATCTTGGTTGGTGATGGTATTCGGCCAAAAGATTCGGTGAATTTTTCTTAGGCATGTTGTGTGAAAAGAGGACAATTTTGACATTTCCTTCTCTGTGTCTCTCCAGCATTCCGCACCATAGAGAAGCACAGAAAGCACGCAACTCTGGTATAATCTTAATTTTGTGCTTGTGCTGTATTGAGAGGACTTCCAGATGTTATTTAGGCTAAAGAAGGCTGTTCTTGCCTTTATTCATTCTGATGTTGATGTCTTTGCCTGCCCCACCGTCTGGTGTTACTATGCTTCCTAGGTATGTGAAGGTATCTGTCTGTACCAGTTGCTGATTCCTTACCGATATGGGCTCAGGGTTGCTCACATTGAGCGTCATGACCTCAGACTTCTTTAAATTGATGTTCAAGCCCACCTGCTGGCTAAATTTATTAAGTCTATCCGTTTTTTCCTGGATGTGTTGATGTGAATGTGCCAGCAGTGCAATGTCATCTGCATATTCAGATCTTCCAATGTTGAAAATGTAGTCCATCTTATTCCTCTTGGACTGCCCTCTGTTGTCTGGCGCATCACCCAGTCTATGACTGTTAAAAATAGAGTGGTTGATAAGGGGCATCCCTGTCGTACTCCTGTCTTCACCTCAAAGGTTAGGTTGCTCTGCCCAACACTACACGTAAAGTTGGCATAGAGGCTTTTTATGATTGACACTATGCAGCTTGGAATTCCATAAGCCCTCAGTATTTTCCATAAACTGTCCCTATGTATGCTGTCAAAAGCCTTTTCAAAATCAACAAAATTTATGTAAAGCTGTCTTTGCCATTCTGAGTACTGCTCTATAATGTTCCTGAGAGTGAATATATGGTCTACACATCTTCTGTTCTTTCTAAATCCTGCTTGTTCTTTCCTCAGTTTGTAGTCTACTGCCTTTGAAATTCTCTGTATAATTAACTTGTTTGCTTATAAAAGATAATTTAGTTAAGTTTCTTGCATTTTTACTTGTAGCAGTGATACTAAAAATACTGTGATTTTTCTCCAGAACCGAATTGAGCTTTTGAAAAGTGGCACAAAGTTACTTTACAGAATAAAAGATCCAGATGCTGCAAGGTTAGTGCAAAATCAGAAATATAACTCAGATATGATATTTGTGTATAGTATTTGTGTATTGTTTAATCTGTTTATATTTCTTATCATAATTCGTGGAACTGCCACATGTAATGTAGTTTTAATTTATTTTTAAAATCAAAGTTCTTGGAGCTCTGATATTGTGATTCTTTTCTTCAGTATTCCAAGCTCTTGGGGCACTTTACCATAAACTTACTTACTTACTTAGTCGTTCCCCTTCTACCGTGAGGTGTAGAGGTTTGGAAGAGAGAGCGCTAGACTATCCTATCGGCTGTCTTCCTCCTGGCCTGGTTCCATTCTAGTCCTCGGTCCTTCAAAGATTGTCTGATGTTGTCCTCCCAGC
The DNA here is from genome assembly GCA_024509875.1 of Oreohelix idahoensis. Classification (NCBI taxonomy): domain Eukaryota; kingdom Metazoa; phylum Mollusca; class Gastropoda; order Stylommatophora; family Oreohelicidae; genus Oreohelix; species Oreohelix idahoensis. Next base: position 108,898 of record JAMPIV010005706.1, on the reverse strand, counting down.
GGACTCTGGGTCGTCCTGGGGGTCTGGATCCTTGGCTCTTTGTTTCCCATGCTTGTCGTGGTAGCCGGTCTTCTCCCATTCTGCAGACATGGCCAAACCATCTTAGTTGGGACTGTTCTACTTGGGTCTGCAGGGGGTGGGATTTAAGGCCTTGACGTATCGTCTGGTTGCGTACCATGTCTCTTCTTGTTACTTCAACCACCTTCCTCAGATACCTCATTTCTGAGGTTTGGATCTGGCTTTTGTGGGTTGTAGTCATTGCCCCAGCTCCGAAATACAGACCTGTCTCATCTTCCAGTACCCCACTGAATACTTTCTTGTTCTCTCCTTACATGCCTTAATGACATCGTCCATGAGGAGTATGAAAAGGTAAGGTGACAGGATATCACCTTGTCTTACACCAGTGGTGGTCCTGAACTCTTCTGACTTATGGTTTGCTGTCCTCACATAATTTCTGCAAGACTTGTAAGAAGCTCTGTATAGCATGAATCAGAGGTGCTGGAATGTTCTTCCTTGCCAAACAATCCCAAAGTTTGCTCCAGGGAACCCTGTCAAACGCCTTTTCCAGATCTATGAAACAAAGATGGATCTCACTCTTATACTCAAGGGCCTTTTCACTCAGCTGTCTGAGTGTGAAGATTAGGTCTTGAGTACTTCGGTTTGCTCGGAATCCGCACTGGACCTCATCCAGTTGTGGCTCAGCTAGGCGTCGGAGTCTCTGCTCTAGGATTCTAGAGTAGATTTTACCAGGGACACTGAGAAGGGATATGTCTCTATGGTTTCCACACTTTCGATTGTCACCCTTTTTGAAAATTGGTGTTATGATGGCAATCTCCCAATCCTTTGGTATGGTCTTGTTGTACCACGCTGCCTGTAGAACCCTTAAGAGTAATAGGTCGCCTGATGCTCCCATGTACTTAACCATTTCTGGTGTTATACCATCATACCCTGCTGCTTTGCCCATCTTGATTTTCTCCAGTGCTGCCTTCAGTTCTTCCATCTTTATGTCATCTTCATCATCATTGGTTTTCTCTTCTGTGCTAGTGGTTATCATTTCTGATGCTTCACCATGCTCACCATCCAGGAGTTCTGAGAAATATTCTTTCCATCTTTTCATTACTTCCTTCGGGGCAGTAAGCAGTTTGCCTTGCTTGTCCTTTATAAATTTGAGAGGGCATTGTTTTTCCTTTCTCATGTTCTTTAGGGTCTTATAGAACAATTTCTGGTTTTCTTGTGCATCTTTTTCTAGCTTTTCTCCAAATTCTTCCCAGGAGTTCTGTTTTGCTGCTAGCACCTTGTTCTTTGCTTCTGTTCTGAGTGTCACATATTCTCTATATTTTTCCATCTGTCCTGTTGTGTTTCTAGCTCCTAAGTATTGTTTCCATGCCATTTTCTTCTCTCTTATTTTCTCTTTGACTTCCTCTGTCCACCAAGGTGTCCTCTTTCTCTTGTTCCCAAGTCGGACTTCACCGCATGCTTCTGCTGCAGCTGTCTTTATGATATCCTTGAATTTATTCCAGAAGGTTTCCAAGTCATCAGGTCGTTCTTCTGTGTTGCTCACCGCTGCAGCAATAAGCTCCTGATATCTGGTCTTAATTTCTGGCTCTTTCAGCTTGTAGGTCCTAATGCTCATTTCTCCCGCTCGTTTACTTGGTTTCTTGCGTGATGTTGGGCAGTTCCTAGGCTGAGCAACTCTTTCAGTTGTTCTTTTGATTGTTAGCAGGTAGTGATCACTTCCAATCTCTGGCCCCCTCCAGACTCTAGCATCCCGGACATATTTGAATGAGCTTCTCCTAACAATGGCATAGTCGATCACTGACTTCTCATTCTTGGTTGGTTCACATCTAGTGTATGCATGTATGCGCTTATGGGGGAACTTTGTGTTTGTGATGATCAGATTCTGCTCACTGCAGAATCTAAGGAGTCGCTTTCCATTGTCATTGAGGGTATCTTCTCCATATCTTCCGATAACTCCACCCCATCTAGCATGGTCATTTCCAACTCTGGCATTAAAATCTCCAAGCATGATAACTTCATCTAGGCAGTCATCCACTGTCCTTTGAAGCAGCTCGAAGAATTCCTCCTTGACCTCTGCTCTCTCATCCTCATTTGGCCGATACACTATGACCAGGTTGACTATGGTTTCTCCTTCTTTTAGTTTTACAACCATAATGCGCTCCGAGACAAAGTTCCATCCCTTGATACTATCTTTCTGGTTTTTGGCCACAAGCAACCCACGCCCCCTTTAGCTCTTTCAGATGTGGGTACACCACTGTATAACAGCGTGTTGCCATCGAGATCCATGACTCCTTGTCCCTTTTTCTTTGTTTCGGTAATAGCCAGGATTTCTAATTTTGCTTTCCTCATCTCTTCCATCAGCTCCTCTTCTTTCCCATTTATACTTCTTGTGTTCCAAGTTCCATAAGTCGTAGTCCGTTCCAGTTCGTTGCCTTTAGAATCAGTCCGGTTTTCTCTCTTATATTGCTCGTAATCATAGTTTAAAGCAAACAGGTGATTGGCCTGTTGTGCCTTTGCATGGTGGAGGGGCTGCCTCCTTACGGCCTCCATGCAGGCCGCCCTCCTCCTTTTTCATCCGGGCTTGGGACCGGCATAGGCGGAGTTACTTTACCATAAACATGGTCCATTTCTTCTAAAATAGATGGTCCATCTCCAGGTTCAAGCAACCGCCTCTTTCATCATTATTGCCATTTTTTGCTTCGTATACAGCATCATTGCAGATGACCCCCATGAGGGTGCCCACGTCAAAGCACAGACTCTTGTAGTGGTGGTTTCTGTAGCATTCTTGTCACGTGATGAGGCTGCTAGTCCCAAGCACAACCTCGCCATTTATGACACGCCTGAAGGAGTAGTAGTCCTGCTCTTTCTTTGTCTCCTCAGAGATGCCCAGGAACGACACGGGGCCTACCTCTTTTAGGTTAGCATTTGTTCTGTGTATTCGTCTTCATGGATGCTTGACTTGTACCCTCGGCTAACTGATTTTGAATTCTAACTTTTAAAACAATGAAACGTAAACTGCAGTTTATGACCCAGGTCATCATCAACCTTTACTGTAAACTGCAGTTTATGACCCAGGTCATCATCAACCTTTAGCTCCCAAAGGAGCATAGGCATTCAGCAAACATATATCACGTCTTCCTCTCCCATGCCATCTGCTCAAGGTCTGTCCATATCTGTTTTATCTCATTCATTTGTCTCCAGTTCTCCATGTGTTTTTTGGTCCCCCTCTTCCTCTCTTACCCTGAAGATTCTAGAGCAATGATTGCCTTATAAAGATATCAGCTGGTTTCCGTAGAATATGTCCTATCCATCACCAGCGTCTTCATACATTTATAATTTACTGTGATCTATAATATTTAAAAAAAAAATGATAAAAATGGTTTTATTTATTTATCGTCTTTACTGAATGTTACAGCCAGGTGAAGGGTGCGGACACAGAAGAAAAAGTTGTATTTCAAATCATCAAAGATGCTCAGAATAAAGGTAGCTTACTTTTTTGTATCTTGTGTGCTCCCCCATTGCAACATTTCAGGCAACGAAGAGACAGATAAACTAAATAAGTGGAAGCACTGCAACAAAATGATGTAGAGACAACTTATGAAAGGGCTAAAACAACTATAAAAGCCATATTCAAGTTCAAATGGGACAGAGAACACCCGGGTCACATAAAAGATGATGCCTATCACCAGATATCTAAAATTGGACAGACAGATGAGTGTCCATGCGGGGAGGACAAACAGACAGATGAGTGTCCATGTGGGGACAAACAGACAGATGAGTGTCCATGCGTGGAGGACAAACAGACAGATGAGTGTCCATGCGGGGACAAACAGACAGATGAGTATCCATGCGGGGAGAACAAACAGACAGATGAGTATCCATGCAGGGAGAACAGACAGATGAGTATCCATGCGGGGAGAACAAACAGACAGATGAGTATCCATGCAGGGAGAACAAACAGACAGATGAGTATCCATGCGGGGAGAACAAACAGACAGATGAGTATCCATGCAGGGACAGACAGACAGATGAGTGTCCATGCGGGGACAAACATATAGATGAGTGTCCATGCGGGAACAAACAAACAGACAGATGAGTGTCCATGCGGGGACAAACAGACAGATAAGTGTCCATGTGGGGACAAACAGACAGATAAGTGTCTATGCAGGGACAAACAGACAGATAAGTGTCCATGTGGGGAAAACAAACAGACATGAGTGTCCATGCGGGGACAAACAGACAGATAAGTGTCCATGTGGGGAGGACAAACAGACAGATGAGTGTCCATGTGGGGAGGACAAACAGACAGATAAGTGTCCATGTGGGGAGGACAAACAGACAGATGAGTGTCCATGTGGGGAGGACAAACAGACAGATAAGTGTCCATGTGGGGAGGACAAACAGACAGATGAGTGTCCATGTGGGGAGGACAAACAGACAGATGAGTGTCCATGTGGGGAGGACAAACAGACAGATAAGTGTCCATGTGGGGAGGACAAACAGACAGATAAGTGTCCATGTGGGGAGGACAAACAGACAGATAAGTGTCCACGCAGGGAGGACAAACAGACAGATAAGTGTCCATGTGGGGAGGATAAACAGACAGATAAGTGTCCATGCGGGGAGGACAAACAGACAGTAGAATATGCAGGGAGGACAAAACCAACAGATAGATGTGGTTATTTGAGAGTGAATGACAAAGAAGAAGACCAGCTATCTAGGCGAGGACCAGGTCATCATGTTCCACTTTATGCACTGGTCACAGTAGGTTGAGGTACCATCTGTATGACAAGTACAGGATTGGTCAAACAGATCTCTGCTCCTGTGGCACCAGCCCCATGATAGCCGAACATTTGCTCCAGTCCTGCCCAACTTACAGCAGTGAACGGAGTGGCATATGGCAACAACCTACTTCTCTCCACGAAAAACTGTTTGGAGATGTCAGGAACCTTGAGCTGACCACTGCCTTTATTAGAGTCATTAATGTAGAAGTCTGAGGGTGAATGAGGAAGAAGAAGAATCTTTACCTTAACACATTATGATTATAATTTAAGTGATTCATTTTAGCCTTTAGCACGCTGCGGGCGACATGTGTCGCCAAAAAAAAATTGTTCTGACAGCTGGAGGCACCGTGTGTCGCCTTACGGATTTCATCGTTTCTAGCATGAGGACTTGTGTACACGTGATTTCAGCCCCGGATGTTAAGTTCTAATGTTATTTTCAAGAGAGCTAGCTTCCGTTTCCGATCTTAAAAAAGCGATGGGTGTATCCGCATTTATTTTTTGTAAATTTTTTAAATCGAAATGAATCGGCATCAACATGCAGCCATTTTGCTCTAATTTTATTGGATTCTGACGCCATGCGGTGGGGATAAGATTTTTGTCTTTATAAGCGCTGATATCGTTTCTCAGAATATGTTTGATGGCTGAGATGGAAACGAAAGTAAAATGGCCTTTCAAGTATGTATAATGTTAGGGGTTAGGACTAGGAATATCGGAAAGATTTAGAATTTCGGCCGAATGTCACAGCTGACGAGAGCGTTTGTTGCTTTGCTACTGATGATGGGTGTAAACGAAAAGATCGTCATTTGATTTGTATTGGTCTATTGGTCAAATGAATTTCATTGAGATGCAAGGGATATGGACCCTTCGTTTGCTGGTTATTTAAAAAAATTTTTTTTTAAATTTTAAAATTAAAAAAAAATATTTTTTTATTATTTTAAATTTTTTTTTCGTTTTTTTCATCTTTCCTTTCCTCTCTTCCTATCACATCTAATATGTACACAAACAAATTTTATATCATCAGATTCACCATTCATTTATTTATATAAATTCCAAAAATGATAGCAATTGACCAAGAAACACTGCATTTAAATCCCAGTACCTTTGCCATAAGAGACCAGCTCTCTAACCACTCTGCCAATCGGATGCTCCTGAATATCATACCTACTTAAATGATAGCAGAACACTGAAAATAACAAGGTATGGAACTGAAAAATTTTAGGGATGAAAGTTACCTGACCTTGGTGTTAGTTGTGCTATTTTTCTTTAACCTGTGTCCCTTGAGGTCCTTGCTGCAAGCACTATCTTTCTTCATCATTTTATTCTTGATGACCTTCACTCTGACCTTCCAAATCTTGTTGGTAAAATATATGCTGTCCTCACCTGTAGCCATACCCTTGATGTGGCATCTTCCTTCTTTGTTATACATGCTAATGTTGTCCACTATTTTCTATTCTCTCCAAATAGCTAGAGAGCCATAAGTCTGATTTTAGAATTTTAATGATCACTTTCTGAAGATCACTGAAAAATAAAGGAAGACAAGGAGATGGCTCCAGATTTTATGGGGTATTTTTATACCACTAAATTCCCACGAAGGCTAATGGAGGTTCCACATAATGGCAAGAACAAAAGATAGAATTATTGCATGACAGTATGAGGAGAAAATAGAATCATTACATGGAAGAACCTCAGCCCATCAGTGCCCTTCCCCCCCTGAATGCAGCGATCACTTCCATTATCTTATTTCTTTGCTGGGTTATCCATCTCTGTCCACCTGCATCCTTCATCCTCTCAAGAGGTTTTCATTTCTAGCTCTCACTGCTATCCAGTTTTTCAGGATTCTTCTTAAGCATGTGTTGGTGAATGTCTTCATTGCATTATCTTGATAGATCTGTTTATTTGTATTAGAAAATTGTTCTTGAAAGATTATTGATGATGAATTTCATTTTTTTTTAGTTAGTGTAACTGATCAATTAGCGATTGCATGAATCTGTGAGCTACCATTAACATTTTATTTGTCTCATCTGTCAGGCATCCAAGAAAAAGGTTTATATGCTTTACAACCTTGAGCCTGACCAGTCTGTCACAGGAGGTCCCTGGTATTCAGCATCTGAATTTGAGTCAGAATTTGTGGAAATTCTGAACGCACAAGCTCACAAATTCTTACAGCAGAGGGTAAAATTAAGTTTACATTTTGAGCTGTGTGAAAACAGGGTATAGACAGTACGGATATTTTAACTGGTTTGAGTTGTTGCTGTTTTGCAACCAATGACAAGTTGATTTTCTTGACATTATTTAGTGTAGATCTAGGGTTTTCCTTTGGCTTTTGTAGAATTTTGTGCACATCAAATGTTGTGCAACCTGAGTTTGAATCATGGGTTCGTTTATTTCCAAGGGTAATTGTGACGAAAGTACTGAGATTCTGTCTTTCAAATGGCCCATGTCTTTTTCTCCTTGCAATTTGTTTACTATTTTTGGAGGGATTACAGAAAAATCCATCTCCATGTTTCTTCTCCTATTATTTACGTTTTTTTCAAGATGAGATCACGAGGGAGTTGGATCTCATCTGCTTTATGGTTCTTCTTTATGTGTTTAGAATGGGGGTGTATGGAATTGGACAGTATTTTTCTAGAAGAAAGATTATAGATGCTAGATCAGGATTGGCACCAGATTGTCTTTTTTTAAAGATAGGCATGCAGCTAGACACATCTTTCGGGATTTTTTTATATATATATATTTTGGCCATTTTTGTTTCATTGCCACTAGAGGGCTAGGCTTAATCCCGTTTCTTTGTCTAAAACTCATGTACGTTGCATCAGCATGATCTAAGGTTCTGATTGGCTGAGAGCTAACTGCAGTTGAAATGCAGAGCTCCCATTGGCTTTAGAACCACGCCGCGCATATGACGTCATGAAGTCGGCGCGTGGGGGTCTTGATTATAAAAAGGCCTATATCTCATAGCCTCTTTCTCTTTTAATGAAAAATTGCTAAGCCGGTTGCCAGAGTCAAGTCGATTGCCTTCAGTAGGACATTCGAGATTTGCAGGTACCGGTTTTTTGTGGGGAAGAGCAGAATTTTTGATACCTCAAAATTTCTCCCACGGCACAGTGGTGGCGTTCGCAGACACCCAAAGTCTCGCATGAATTGCCAGTGGTGGAAGGAGAGGAAGAAAATACGTTTTCCCAGCCAGGGGAAGACATTTTCCAGCGAATAGGATTTTTGTGGATAAATCCTGAGCTCTGATGCTCATTCGATTACACACGCAGATTTGGCATGCTGCCAGCGTTGTGGTAATTTTATGTTCGCTTCTTCACGGCCATAATAAAGCCGATAGCCCCATCGCCCAGTCATAGGTAATCGGGCAGGTAACCTCAGAGGTGTTAGGAGAAGCCAGCTACAGTTCCAGTCCAGAATCCAGTGGGGTTCTGTTAAACCTTAGTCATCAATTCCAGAGTTAGTGGAGAGAGAGAGGGTAAACATTCTCTCTACTGAAGTCAGCACAGATAGGCAGAACTGTTAGTTTTGGTGAATCATAGCAGAGGACCGCTGCTGAAGTTTAGAGGTGCAGTTAGTTGTGTTCAGGAGATTCCAGGATAGGCTGTGTAGAACCGAAGTCTGTGCAGAGATTGTGTAGTCACTTCGCAGTCGTTCCAGCTATCAGTGGACTTAGAGTTAGAGTTAGAATTTAGAACAGCTAGTTTGGAGTGTAGGCGACACCAAGTGCAGTGTAGTTCATTTCAGTTAACCTTACCTTCTTTCTCCATACAGGTTGCAATTGTGGGAGAAGGGTTGGGGTTGATGCATTTTTCCTGACTTTGTTTCAGGAGTGCTTACACTGCAATTTTTATGTATGGGACATGCATATGTTTGTTTATAGGTGTATAATAAACTTGTATAAATTGTAGCTGGCATCAGTCATTTCCTTTAGTACAGTAGCTATATGTTGTCTGTACCTTGGTGTTTGTGAATCTTAATTGAACCTTATCCCCATAGGGTAGTTAGAGGTGGTTCGAGGCCATAGCAAGTTAAACGTCCGAAGTGGCGAGGAAAGAATCAACCTCGGTTCTCAACCTCGGAGCCAATGGTCTCAACTTTCACATTTTGCACTATATTTCTATCTGAATCTATCATTTCAGTCTTTCTTCTTACTATTGTCTTGTCACTATATGTAGACAGTCTCTAGTCCTAAAACCATTTCGTGACAGTAATCCATCTTGACCCAACATGCATTAAAAGAATTCCCACATTTTCTTTTAAGCTGTTTAGCAAGAGGCAGCATACTGTGCATCTAAAACACTGTGCTTTGATCCGGAGCTTTCCCAAGGAATTGTCATGTCCTGCACAGAGCCACTTCCTAGCTCTCCTCGGCTGTCATTTGTCCATTGTTGGATTCACTTGTAAAAGTAAGATTTAAGTCTGAGGCATGAGTGATTCCCCTCAAGCTTTGTTTGCAATGCTGGATTCTCAATATTTTGCACCACAGTGGGAATCATAGTGCTGAGCTGCACTGTCGTCACTTGATCTGGTTAGAATCTGATATTTTTTATGGCAGCAGAACAGAATGGTTATCCTCATTCTTCTTCCTTTTACACTCCTGACAAAACAGGCTGTGGGTGTCATATAAAGATCTATTTTTCAAAAGCATGCATACTTCAATGGTATGACCATATGTCAAGATCAAATGGGTTGTCCAACACTGTACATAATGGGACAATACCAGGAACACGTTACAGTGGTAGACCATATAATATGTTGAGCATATAGTATTCAGAAATGGGCATGATGAACCTTTGCAGAGACACAAATACTGGCAGAAGACAAATTAATTAATACCTTTTAGCTCCCCATAGAGCATAGGCCTTCTGTCCCATGCCATCGGCCCAAGCTCTTTCCATGTTTTCCTCTTCATTTTCATTTCTGCCTCCAGGGGTTTTTTGGTCTATGTCTGCCCTGGGGATTCCAGAACAACGATCGTCTTGTAATACTAAGAAGACAAATGTAGGAACAATAAATCATTAAACAGAACATGGTGCACAACTATCTAGGTTATAGGATGAAAGAGAGAAGATGTTACAAAACAAGTCGAGCAGTTTGAGACAGAGATTGTGCTTGTGGCTGACAGCCTCATCATGCAGTACTGATTGTAACAGAAACTACAATTGTAAGAACACATAGAGTGCTGTAATGCAGGCCTCAGCTGCAGTTGTGGTCCTGTGTTCTGAAAAGGACATTCATTCACTAAACTAGTGTTCAAACAAAACTTTGTTTTTCTCCCTTTAAGAACAATGCACGTCTCTGACAAGTATGAGAATCAATGTTGCTTTGAAGTCCTTAGGATGCTGCTTGACTATACCATGTAGAATCATTTTATAAATGTTTACACAGTAATTTTTATTTTAAAACAAGTTTTTCTTAAAAGTTCAGAAAAGTACAATAGTTCTGCAATTTTGGTGATCATATGAAAATATCCTTTGTACAGTATACTAATTGTCTAAGTGAAATGTTCTGTAACAAACAATGAAAAAATCCCACTTCCATTTTGGGAAAATATGGGAAAAGTGTGCATTGCACAGTGAAAACCAAATTGCACACCCATTAACGGATCGTGCACCCTTTCAATAATGAAATTTTATAGTCAGACAGATCTGTACAATACAATATTGTAGGTAAGAAATTATCACAATTAATAGTTTTAAGAGGTTGAAAGGAATTTTACGGGGAATATTGTTGTTTAACTAGGGCTGCTGAGCTTCTCGCTCTTTTGCAGCCAATACCAAGTTGAAGACTCCTTGGTATTATCTATGCTGTAGATTTAGGCTTTTCTACCATTCTGAAACGTGTTAAGTTGTCATGAGCTTCAGTTTCTCCAGCTCAGCTTGCATTTAAAGGATCATCGCATCTGGTCCCAAGCTAGGAGGAAGAAGCATGTGGCATACTGTGCATTCCCCACCTTCCAAAGGGGCTCTCCAAATAGGCAGAGCTAAAATACTGTGCTTTGGTTCTGGGCTCTCCCAGGAATTTTCACATCCTACACAGAGCCACTTCTCAGCTGCCCCTGCCTATCATGGGGTCCATAGTAGAGATGGCTACTGTGTGTATGTGTCTAAACAATGCTTCGAAACAGCATCGTGTCCGAAAGATTCGACACACAGCCTGCTTGTTGTTTCGACACAGTTTCAGTTCCTGTCTGCCTTGCTGTTTTGCAGAGACACTGTCTCACTGTCTCACCTTCCATGGGCCTTTGTAAAATTTGAATCAACCGTTCGGAACATTAGTATGGAATATCAAACATGTCATATTTTTCAGGGATGTGTTATGATGACTTGATTTTACAAGTGATATTATTTTTGCTGAGAAGTTATAGACACTGGAAATTGTGTCAGTGCTACAGTTGTCAATGTTTTAGGCACTATGTTAAAGTTGAAAGTGTCCGTGTGTTCGTATAAATGTAATGGACACTTTATTAGCTCTGCTGATATCTGTATACTCGGTGTGGATTTGAATCATTGTCTACCAAAACTAGCTTACTCTAGTTTGATATCATGTGTTATTATTACTGTTATTATTATTGTTGTTTTTTATTATTTTCACATATACTGCAGCTATCATCATTTCTCCGTTTTATTTCATCATAATGAAGACTTGTGTAAAAATATTGAATTGTGGTCACACGAAATGCCATAGATTTTCACACATGACAGTAGTGCGCAAGTAAAAACAGTTCATGTATAGTAATGTATACTGTCTATTAGAGACTTCTTTCTCCCCGATACGGGCAATAGTGCCGTTGTGTCGAACACTGTTTCGACACAGTTTAAATCACTGAGCCGACTGTCTCGAAACAGCGGAGTGTGTCGATTTGCCCACCTCTAGTCCATAGTGAGATCCTCCTGCATGCAGCAAATCAGGCAAAAGCCAGAGTGATGTCTGGGGCCCAAGTGACTCCTCCAAGCTTAATGTGCCATGTTGGGTTCTCAACAAGTTTCACCACAGAGGAAATCTCTGGAATTGTGTGGATGATTTCAAGAGTCAAGGAGGGTGTAATTAGCCTCACAGACACAGGTTCACATCCAAATCTACATACTATGGCATTGTACATAGCTGGTGGTCATATAAGTATTACTCCAGATATGCCTCCATGCATTTAGGGGGCATATATCCCATTTCGCCCAAATAATTATTAATACAACGAATGATTTAGTTGTCCAACTCGATGCGTCCTTAAATAGTGATTCGGAGACAGAGTAATAATAGGTTTATTTAGAATTTTTATCGTTTTTTTTTTAAAAATACTTGCCGACGCAAGGTTTTAACATACAGTTGACATTAAAAAATCCGGCCATCGATAATCCGGTTCCTTAAGATTTCCGGCATGGATTTCGGAGCGCATTTTTAAATTTACCGCGTTGGCGCGTCACTGTTTTCTGGAGCCGTTTATGTTTTGATGCAGCTGTTGGGTCTTGCTTGCACGTGTTAACAGGCATCCTGTTCATTCCTTCTCATTTTATCATTTATTTGCTACTGTATAGCCCCATTATGGATTCAGCAAATAAAAGAAGTGGTGTAAAACATAAACATCGTGCGTTGACAATATGATCCCAATATTTAAACTTTCATAGTTCTGTCTCTTTATATGATCCCTATACTTAAACTATATAACCATAAAAAATCCGGCATCATTTTCAAAAATCAGGCACTCCTCAGGTCCGGAGGTTGCCGGATTTTTGAATGTCAACTGTATATCCATACATTTAAAAAAATGTTTTGATAAAAGAGCAGTTAATTAATTAGTCAAATTTCATCCCATTGGCTTTCTTTCACTTATCCCTATGACATTTTTGACGGGTTACCCTTAAGCTTCATAGCCAATGCATCCAGATAAGTTTGATTAACAAGATCTAATGAAGGTGAAATGGAAAGGAATGAAATGATCACAGGAGAAATAGTACCTTCATCTTCACATGCAGCAGAAAGAGCACATCATAATTCAGTCCCGTAATGTTGTTGGCAGGTCACTTGCTGGTATGTGCATTTGTTTCTTCAAATAGTGACGTAATATGATGGTATTATTAAATGTTACGTTTTAGTTTAAAATCATTTACCGCTTCTCTGACTTTTTTCCACTGAAGGCCATAGATGCAAACAAAGCTTACCCAGATGAGCCATGGACAAGACTACAAGCCTCATATGCATCAGCGGAGGATGTCCTAAAATATATTACCAACTTGGGTATCAGTAAGGTAAAAATTGCTCTTTAAAAAACATTTTTCTACCCCACATTCCTCTTTAGTCTTGGTGTTCAAAATCCAGACATGTTAATTGTTAGGAAGCTTTTATTGCAGACCACTGTGGAATGTCAAGTTGACGTGCCTTTGTGTATTTTGTAAGGTTTACATTTTTGTTTCTCAGACCTCTTATTGGCAGCATATTACTTGCAACAATTTTCTCACTGCCTTTGCCTTCCTTAAGTCAAGAGCATATAGTCGGGTGCCTATTTACAGCTGGGTAGACTTGAGCATGTCGCAACCCAGTAACTTTGCTTTGAGAAGCATATGTTTAGTTCTGTTTAATCAGGATGATTAATAAGGATGAATACCATATCATTCCCAGTGGAACACAGGGCTGCAGTTTTTGCTCCCCACCAATGTTCGTTTTGAGACTAACAAAAATATCTCTGATGGTCCCAAGTTTTTTTGTATTGTAATATTTTATTTCTTAGTGGCTGTGCTTGTTTTCCAGCACTCTCTTATTCCACGTAGCTGTTTTAGTTTTTGTGCTTTTTTGACAAGATTTATTAGCAGCCTGACTTTAGTATCTGGCTTTCATTAGATTACATCATATGCCTATCTTGTGAGGATTCTTCTCAACTCTGGTTGGTAATTTTTCCAGCTAACGTTTCTGTAGCATCTCTTTTTTTTTTTTGTGGGCAAAGGTCAGTCCTAGTCCAATCTCTACTCCTGGAGGGCCCATTGTGTCCTAGCATTCTGGCCTGTCTCTCATGGCCTGTTTGGCTTGGGTCAAACTGACAGGAGCACAAAGCTACTGCCAATATTAATAAGATAAAGAACTCATGACTAAAATTTGCTAAAGCAAAGAAAGATAAGAAAAATACTTATAAAGACTAAGATATAAGGGCCAACATTTGTATACAATGCACGTTATCTTTTGGCAGGTTAATCTGTCAGTAAAAGACATGGAATCAATTCTAGACACCCTTATTTTTGATGGAAAAGCAGAGCTGTCTGCAAGAACAACTGGATCATCAGGGTTATCTGTGGGAGACTCTTCAGTGAAGATATATAGAGCTGTCAAACCACTTACAGATACTTCAGGCTTTGTCAGAACACCATGTGGTGTTTGCCCTGTAAGTATCAAAGTCTTGTAATCCTTTTTATTTAAGGGGTGGAGCGGCAGTGCATTTTAAGTCAAAATACAGCAAAAGTGAACATTAAGATTAGTCTATATTCTGATAATTTACATCTTCCTTAATCTAAGTGTCAAAATCATTTGTCAGAACATATTCTAAGTAGGTGTATTTTGATTTTGAAAATGGTATTTTCTTACGAAACTGGGTTTTTTATATGAAGAAAACCATGGATTTTCTTATAACTTTCTTGTTTCTTAGTCAACTTTCTCATCTATATCAATGGCTTATTGTTCAATACCGTTTTATTGGTTTATATACTTATATCAATGGCTTAGCTGAGCAGATCAAAGCCGAAAAAGCTCTTTATGCTGTTGACCTGGCAATATGGCAGAGTCATGAGAATGTTGAAAGTGGAGCTCAGAGACTAAACGGAGACCTTACAAGACTGCAGTTACTGCCAAACATGGAAACTAACGGTCAACTATACAAAGATTCTGTACACTATCTTTACCAAAAATCATAAAGTAGCCAAGAAGAATATCAGCCTGTGGCTAGACAAACATCAAGTGACAAAAGAACATCCCACATATCTTGGAGTCACACTTGATTTGCAGCTCAACCTCAAGAACCATATTGAGAATACAAAGAACAAAGCACTGAGGTGATTACAGCTATTGAAGAGGCTTGCTGGCACTACATGGGTATCAGACAAGGATACTCTGATAGGCTTGTACTTTGGCTATATCTGTTCTGTGATAGAATACAACTCACTGCTTACAACCTGCTCCAAGACAAACCTAGACTCTCTTGACAGAGTGCAATGCCCTTCGATTAATTAGTAGAGCCATGAGATCAACTCCAACTGCTGCATGTGAAATACATACAAATGTGGAACCCCTTGGGTTGCGGAGGGATAAAGCTACTTTAGAAGTTTATGAAAGATTTAAGAGCATGAACCGAAACCACCCCAACAGACACCTTGTAGAAAACTGGGGACACAAGCAAAGAATAAAACACAAGTCAGTCTTACACCATATCCATGAAATTCAAGATAGATACTACCTCCTAGAAAGAAGACAAGATATACAGAAAGTAGTAAAGTATTTACCATCACATACCCGCTTAAAATACACCATATCCATGAAATTCAAGATAGATACTACCTCCTAGAAAGAAGACAAGATATACAGAAAGTAGTAAAGTATTTACCATCACATACCCGCTTAAAAACACCAGAAGTACAAATAAAATTAGTAGAAACAAACCAAACATTCCGACCCAGTCAGTCTTATGAGCACATCACAAAGAACCATTGATGCATACCCTGAAAAATGGTTGCATGTCTATACTTACGGACCTGCATTTAAGGTCACCATTAAAGCAGGTTACAGAGTCTACATATGTTATCCAGACAGATCCTCCGACGAGCTGTTTGATGCATGCAGGAAGTGTTGCTCCAATTATGAAGCTGAAATCATTGCACTGGAAACAGCCGTATACCATCTGAAGACTATATTTGATGCCTTTCCCTCAAAGGCTCAAAATATCGTCATTTTTACTGACTCAATGTATGCCCTTCAAGCAGGGCAGTGGACATTATAGAACTAAATTAGCCAAACGAATCCTGGATGCAGATCAGCTTATCACTTCCTATGGCATCAGAATAATTATGCAGTGGATCCCTGGTCACTCAAATACACCAGGTAATGACAGAGCAGTCAGATTAGCAAAGGGAACAAGACAAGAACAACCACAACTCTCCAAACAGCCAAATCACTCATACGAAAGGAAACTTGACTAAACAGATGGGCCATGGGAAACACCGGGAGAGAGGTTTACAGACATATGGCCGTGCCTGATCCTAATGACAACATCGGCCATCTTACAAGGAGGGATCAGAGCACAATTTTTCGGCTCAGATCACAACATATACCACTCAACAGTCACTTGAACAGAATCCAACCACAACACTCTCCAGAGTGCCAGCTATGTAACTACCCCTATGAAACTGTTGACCACCACCTCTTGGAATGCTCAGCACTCGATGATGTTAAAAAATTGCTCCTTCCTCCGATGGCCAGATAAGTGGAACACCTTGTACAGAGAAACAAAACAACTTGCGAAAACATGCAGATATCACTACATGGTATTGGGCCCAAAGCCCAAGTGCCGCTCGATCAAAAACAACAGCGACAACAACTTAGTAAACTAACTTGAGATTTGGGGAAATATAGTTTCCACTGGATAATAAAACTTTTATCAGATTCGATTTGTGATGTCTTATCAAAATTTTGATTTATTGCAAATAATGTTATAAAATTTGAATGATGTGTTAACTATTTTTAGATACCAACTCTAAAGTTCCATATCTCAAAATCTACTAAAGTTATCAAAAATGTAATCTGAAAATTGCCATCAATGGTGCCTATACCTTGTAGCGGTATGGCAGCTTGTGTACCCTGACAACCCCCAGAGCTATGCCAGCAGGAAATTTACTCCTATCAGGTTCTACCAAGCTGGACAGGTCTGCGTAGGTAGGGAACAAACTAAAGATGGTACCCTATGTCACGAAATGGATTTAGGACTAGAGACTGTCTACATATAGTGACAAGACACTAGTAAGAAGAAAGACTGAAAGGATAGATTCAGATGAAAAATGACAGTGCAAATGTGAAAGTGAGACCATTGGCTCCGAGGTTGAGAACCGAGGTTGATTCTTTCCTCGCCACTTCGGACGTCTTAATTGCTATGGCCTCGACTACCTCTAACTACCCTAAGGGGATAAGGTTCAATTAAGATTCACATACACCACGATACAGACAACAGATAGCTACTGTACGTAAATGAAATGACTGATCCAGACTCTAAAGGTACAAGTTTTATTTACACCTATAAACAAAACTCAAATACATGTCAAATACATAAAAATGCAGGGTAAGAACTCCTGAAACAAACAAATTCAGGAAAAATTACAAATGTTGTATCATCAAAAACCCAACCCTTCACCCACAAGTTTCACCTGTATGGAGAGAGAAGGTAAGATTAAATGAAATAAACTACACTGCACTGGGTGGGGTCTCAGATGCCGAGCCTCCACTCCAAACTAGCTATTCTAAACTCTAATATAAACTCTAAGTACACAGTCAGCTGGATCTACTACGAAGTGTCCACACCAACTCTGCACAGACTTCGTTTCTACAAACCTATCCTGAAAATCTCCTGAACACAGCTAACTGCACCTCTACACTTCAACAGCTGTTCTCTGCTATGATCTTCACAAAACTATGTCTCAGTTCTGTCTTTCTGGTCTACTACCTGTAGACTACACTTCAGCAGCTGTCCTCTGCTCTAAAATCTGTGGAGAGGATTTTGACCCTGTTGCTCCCCACAATTCTTGCAATTGACGACTAGGTTTCACCACTGGCTTCTGGAAAAACTACGATTTGGTAGCTGGTTTTGCTGCTACCCGCTTTGGATTTACCTGCCCGCTCCCTACTCTAGGTTCAGGCCTTCGGCGTTATTATGGCCGGGACGAATCGAAATAAATTTACAACCACGCTGGCAACTTGCCGATTTGCGGGTGTAAGAAGATTGAGCATCAGAGCTCCGGATTTTCCACCAAAATCCCTTTCAACTGGAGAATGTCTTCCCTGCCTTGGGAAAACGTATTTTCTTTCGCTCCGTCCGCCACTGGCAATTAACGCACGACTTTGCGTGTCGACGAATGCCACAACTTTGCTGTGGGAGAAATTTTGTGGTATCAAAAATTCTGCTCTTCCCCACAAAAGCCGGTACCTGCAAATTCGAATTCCCACTGAAGGCGAACCGACTTGTTTCTGGTACGCAGCTGGCAATTACAAGAGACCGAGAATTAAATTACGGCCCTATTTATAATCATATAACAGCACGCTGACCTCGTGACGTCATATACGCGGCTTCGATTTTTAACCCAATGATTTCAAATGCCGTTATATCTCAGCCAATCAGAATTGTAAACAATTCTGATGCAACCGGTACTGCTAGACAAAGAAACGGGATTAAGCTCTGCCCTCTACTGCCAATTGAAGCAAAATGGCCGAAATATATATATATATATATATAAAATCCCAAAAAATGCGTCTAGCTGCCTGCCATATCTTTAAAAAGACAAACTGGTGCAATCTGATCTAGAATATATAATCTTTCTTCTAGAATAACACTGCACCAATTCCCTACACACCCAACTCTAAACTCCATAAAGAAGAAACATACAGCAGATGAGATAAAACTCCATCGTGATCTCA
The DNA here is from genome assembly GCA_024509875.1 of Oreohelix idahoensis. NCBI lineage: Eukaryota > Metazoa > Mollusca > Gastropoda > Stylommatophora > Oreohelicidae > Oreohelix > Oreohelix idahoensis. The sequence continues at coordinate 90,449 of JAMPIV010005706.1, read as the reverse complement.
CTCTGAAAAACGTAAATAATAGAAGGAGAAGAACCATGGAGAAGGATTACCTGTAATCCCTCCTAGAAATAGTGAACAAATTGCAAGGAGAAAAAGACATGGGCCATTTGAAAGACAGAATCTCAGTACTTTCGTCACACCCTAGTCCTCCAGGTTGGGGGTTTTAGCACAGGGCTGACACCCATCTGTGTAAAAAAATCACACACATTATGGAAACAGCAACAAATGAACTGGATTTGCAGTGGGATGGACATACGGGGTCTGAGGCTAGTGTGACTGCCGGTGGTAAGGGCCTAATATAAGCTGCTGATATGAGGGCGGACATCCTGACCGCTAGACACGAGGCCACAGTTGGGTTTTGGAATGTGGGAGCAATGGGTGGGACAGGGAGGCTGAGACAGATTATAATGGCAATGGGAGACTCCAGACTACACATACTGGGAGTGAGTGAGCATGGATGGGCTGGGGCAGAAGGAGTGGAGACAACGGTGAGGGAAATGATTCTTTACTCAGGAAGAGAGGGTGGCCATTGTCCTGAAGAAGGGCATAGAAAGATCATTATTGGAATGGAAGCCAATCGACAATGGATTGGTGGGAGCAAGACTGGGAAGGAGATTCACCGACATCACCATAGTGCAACGCTACGTGACAGTGACGGAGAGGACAGCGATGCATTTTGCCAACAATTGCAAAAGGAAATGGAATGTACACCAGGGTATGATCTTGTCACAGTAGTGGGAGATCTCGGTGCTAGGGTTAGAGCGCATGGTGCATATGAGGGAGTGATGGGAAGATGTGGCAGATGGAGATAGATTATTAGGCTTTTGTGGCATTGGTGGCCTTGTCGTTGGTGGAACGCTTTTTTCCACACAGGGAGATCCACGTGGGAGTCACTGGGTGGCCATGGGAGGCCGGATGGATCACGTGTTGATCGGCAGCGGCATTCTCTATGGGATGTGAGGAGGCGCGGATGTGGGAAGTGATCGCCATCTGGTGCTGGCAGGGGTGGAGATGAGTCATTTCTAAGAAATTGCAAGTACTGAGATGGTACCAGAGTATGGCAAACCATATTTTCCTTTTTATATTAGCAGCATTGCCCCATGCAGTTCCTGGAGGATGTCTCAGGAGACAAAAAAAAGAATAGGACTACTGTTCCCTCAGGCATGTCTTAAAAACAGACTAATATGGAGGTTGTGTATGGGGCTGGCAACCTCATCATGTAAGATAAATTGCTACAGAAACAGTCACTTTCAATCAATCAATACCCTTTAGCTCCCCGAGGAGCATAGGCCTTCAACAACAGTCACTTTAGGAGCACATAAATGCTTTGATGTGAACTTCCTGTGAGGGGGCCAGTTGCAGTGGTGGTTCCATAAGGAAAATGATGATAATTAATTAGCAGTAGCCTACAGAGCAATATTTGGTCACTTCTTCAGTGGCTATACTCGGTCTCTCATAGTTCACAGATGGTGACGGCATCCACTGTGGTGGGAGGAAAATGAAACTAGATATCTGCATGACATTTGTAAAATATTTCAGACACTGCACGTGAATAAAATATGGCAAGTTTTGGTTAAGTTTGACTAGCATGATGATGTGTACGGGGTTGGCAACCTCATGTCAAACAAACTGCTGCAGAAACAACTACAGCTTAGTGTCTCATTTTTGTACCCATCTGTTTTTTTTTTTGGGGGGGGGTAAGTATTGCCTGTAAGTATTGAAAATGCTATGTAGTAGAACTGTTTTGCTTATATATTTCTTGAGATCATTTAACTCTCTGCACTGTCCTTTTCAGGTGATTTCTCAGTGCACAGTGGATGGTCTGATATCACCTAAGACATGTGTATATATGAAAGATTGGTTAGAATTTTGATGACTGTTGCATTGATTGATTAGAATGTTAGCTACTGATATAATCGTTGGTTGAAATTTTCATAACTGGTGCAATAATTAATTTTGATCAATGGATACACTGATTGGTTGGAATTTTGATTAACTGCAATCTTTTCCTCAACCCTTTTAACATATTTAAGCACATGTGATATCTCAGTCAAGTGAAGAGCTAAATATTTGCATGGAATGTTATGGATTACTGTTTTCGTTTTTTCTTTGTAAAAAAGACAATAAAACCCGAAACGTCATAGCTTCACCGAGAAATTGAAGATGTGGACCAGCACTGTGTGTTCCCAATTATGTGTGTTGATAACTCATAATTGTGTACACAGACAGGATTGTGTGGCATTGAATGATTTTTGACTTCATGGTAATAGTTGCTGTTACTGGTAGATTGAGAGATGGTGTAATTTGTGATAAAACTGTTGTGAAATTCTGTGTTGTAAACTGGAATGAAGCATTAAAATGTGGATAAAACACTTACATAAAATCCTTCTAACAGTCATGAACTTTTTGGTATTAGTATCAAGCCCAATGTTGCTTGTGTTGTCACGTGAAACATGGCCAACTGTTTCTTGTTATCACAACAGGAACTGTGAAGTATAATGTGTTGCCTGCGGCACATAGTGTACTAGGTGGTCACCAGAAACCTCTGTGTACAATGTCATGTTTGACAAGATCTTTTCTTCATACTTTTCCGTTGCTGTCTTTTTTTTAAATCACCGAGCCCAATGGAGAAAAATTAATGACTTTTTAAAAACTCTGAATCATGAAGGCGTTTAATTTCTCAACTTTCTAAATAACCTTAGTTGAAGTTTAAGGGCAAGAGAGGCTGAGGAGGGCCAAACAACACTGGGGGGGGGGAAAGAGGAACGGAGACAGATATGAAGGGGATGAAAAAGACATGGAAAGACCTTGAGCTGAGGTCATAGGGCAGGAAGAATTGCTATAAATGTGCTGAAGGCCTATATTCCTTGGGGAGTTGAAAGGTCATAATGATGATAAATAGCCTTTCAATTTCAAGTGTAAAAATAATAAAAACAAACTATACATTTGACACAAGTTATAGTAAAGGATCCCGTTACACGCCTATTGAGGCATATATTTTCTTGACCATCGGCACACTAGGGGTGATGTGGCCGCCTTAACCTTCCCAGAGTTGTTCTGGTACGCAATTCATGAGGCTGGGTCGACTCCGGAGCCGTTTGCGATATAACAAATCCCACCTCACAAGTTATAGTGTAATAACTGCTAATCTCAGAAGCACACAGACTGGAATGTTTTGGTCATGTGTAAAGATAAAGAATAAAAAAAAAAAGCACAGATGAGGAAATTATATACATGAAAAGTGATGAACTGATGAGTGATAACCAAGAACAGAGACACAAGTAGAGAAAGTCTGTGTCTTTAGATCTACATCAAAATCATTGGTTTTTGTTTAGATCTACACCAGAACCAATGATGTGTTTTAGATTTAAATAATAACCAATGCTATTTGTTTAGAATCTACATCAGAACCAATGATGTGTTTTAGATTTAAATGAGAACCTATGCTGTTATATAACCATATGTTGAAAAACTGGTTGATATTACTTTTGTATGCTGAATCTCACCTCCTATGTCTTCCATGTGTTCATCAAGTACAAAAAGGTTATTCCTTGGAATCTCTATCTCCTGCTGTTCTGCTACATCCATATGATCACCCTGAATAGTCTCCATGGAGTCACTGATTGGAACCTTAGCTGCTGTGTGGAACCTTAGATACGATGAAACATCATACGATTAAGTTGTCAGATAACAGAGTGTGGAAATGATTCTTTTCTTAAATATAAATGTCACTGGTGGATAGACAAAATTTTATAAAAAATTTATAAGAAACAAGCATGATATGACACTAGTCAAACAAGAAATGCTTCTCCCCATGACACTTAAATGCACAGATGGACAGAAAAGAATGAAGTGACAAATGATGGGTCTTACATTTCTTTCACATCAGCTCTGATCTTGTCATAATCACTCAGCTCTAACTGAAGTGGCAGAACTGGGTCTTCCTGCAGAGAGTAATATCACAGAATACAATAAATCTGAAATACTTTCTCTGCCTTTGATCAGGAATTCAATCTTACAGATAGTCATGAATTTATGAAGCTGCTTTTATTTAGCTCTAACAAACCAACTTGTGATTTATCTTGATTAAAAATATACAATACAGAAATATAGAATTTTGTACTTTACCCAGGTGGAGTTAGTGCGATAAATGTGCTTTCGCACAGAATAAATTGGACCATAACAGCTCTGAAGTTTCTCTGTTATACTTCTAGACAGCAACCTGGGGCGAAGAGGGAATAAAATATAAGCGAACTAACATTACATCGATGGCTACTCAAAGATGTTTACTTCTGCTGTTGTTGTGTTAAGTTATTAAACTACAGCATTTGGAATTAATAAGTCATGCTAAATAATTAATTAAAAGCACATCCTGAGATGATCTTAGAGGCTGTCAGTTTAAACAGGGAAACAACATAAAAAGAACCTGTAATAGAAATAACTGCAAAACATAGAAATGATGGACTAAGATGTGCTGCTGAAAGGTGGAAGAAGAGAGAGTGTGAAGCATGTTTCAGTTCCACATTACTGCATGTCATGGGAACATATTGGTATCTCTCCAAATGACTATACTTGTCATTATGTCAGCCTCCATGCCTAGAACAGACCCTCTTTTTCTGCAGGTTCCATGTTAAGAATTGTGTGATATCTGAGATGGACCAGAGTTTGTGCCAAATCCAATTCCATTTGTCTAGTTGCCTCTTTCTTCGAACTCCGACACTAGATGTGAACCAACAAAGAATGAGAAGTCAGTGATCGACTATGCCATTGTTCGGAGAAGCTCATTCAAATATGTCCGAGATGCAATAGTCTGGAGGGGGCCAGAGATTGGAAGTGATCACTACCTGCTAACAATCAAACGAACAACTGAAAGAGTTGCTCAGCCTAGAAACTGCCCAACACCACGCAAGAAACCAAGTAAACGAGCAGGAGAAATGAGCATTAGGACCTACAAGCTGAGAGAGCCAGAAATTAAGACCAGATATCAGGGGCTTATTGCTGCAGCGGTGAGCAACACAGAAGAACGACCTGATGACTTGGAAACCCTCTGGATTAAATTCAAGGATATCATAAAGACAGCTGCTGCAGAAGCATGCGGTGAAGTCAGACTTGGGAACCAGAGAAAGAGGACACCTTGGTGGACAGAGGAAGTCAAAGAGAAAATAAGAGAGAAGAAAATGGCATGGAAACAGTACTTAGGAGCTAAAAACACAACAGGACAAATGGAAAAATATAGAGAATATGTGACACTCAGAACAGAAGCAAAGAACAAAGTGCTAGCAGCAAAACAGAAGTCCTGGGAAGAATTTGGAGAAAAGCTAGAAAAAGATGCACAAGAAAACCAGAAATTGTTCTATAAGACCCTAAAGAACATGAGGAAGGAAAAACAATGCCCTCTCAAATTTATAAAGGACAAGCAAGGCAAATTGCTCACTGCCCCAAACGAAGTAATGGAAAGATGGAAAGAATATTTCTCAGAACTCCTGGATGGTGAGCATGGTGAAGCATCAGAAACGATAACCACTAACACAGAAGATGAAACAAATGAAGATGAAGATAACATAAAGATGGAAGAACTGAAGGCAGCACTGGAGAAAATCAAGATGGGCAAAGCAGCAGGGCATGATGGTATAACACCAGAAATGGTTAAGTACATGGGAGCATCAGGCGACCTATTACTCTTAAGGGTCCTACAGGCAGCATGGTGCAACAAGACCATACTAAAGGATTGGGAGATTGCCATCATAACACCAATTTTCAAAAAGGGTGACAATCGACAGTGTGGAAACCATAGAGGCATATCCCTTCTCAGTGTCCCTGGTAAAATCTACTCTAGATTCCTAGAGCAGAGACTCCGACGCCTAGCTGAGCCACAATTGGATGAGGTCCAGTGCGGATTCCGAGCAAACCGAAGTACTCAAGACCTAATCTTCACACTCAGACAGCTGAGTGAAAAGGCCCTTGAGTATAAGAGTGAGATCCATCTTTGTTTCATAGATCTGGAAAAGGCGTTTGACAGGGTCCCCTGGAGCAAACTTTGGGACTGTTTGGCAAGGAAGAATATTCCAGCACCTCTGATTCATGCTATACAGAGCTTCTACAAGTCTTGCAGAAATTATGTGAGGACAGCAAACCATAAGTCGGAAGAGTTCAGGACCACCACTGGTGTAAGACAAGGTGATATCCTATCACCTTACCTCTTCATACTCCTTATGGACGATGTCATCAAGGCATGTAAGGAGAGAACAAGAAAGTATTCAGTGAGGTACTGGAAGATGAGACAGGTCTATATTTCGGAGCTGGCATTTGCTGATGATGTTGCCCTGATTGCTAAATCAGAGGCACATCTCCAATCCAACCTGCAAGTCTGGAAGGAAGAGCTGGAGAAGAGAGGGATGGTCATAAGCAGCTCTAAAACAAAATCCATGGTGATATCACGAGAAGAAAGAAAACATCAGATTAAGCTGGGAGAACAGGTCCTGGAGCAGGTCGACCACTTTAAATACCTCGGAGCTATTACAGACCGAAAGGGAGGCATCAAAGAAGAGTTGGCCACTCGAAAAGCAGCAGCTGGGAGACTTTTTCAGGCCATAAATCGAGGATTCCTCAGCAAGAGAGAGGTTGGTAAGAAAACGAAGATGGCTGTATACCGCGCCACCTATGTCCCAGTCTTGACATACGGATGCGAGTCATGGGCAATGACTACAACCCATAAAAGCCAGATCCAAACCTCAGAAATGAGGTATCTGAGGAAGGTGGTTGAAGTAACAAGAAGAGACATGGTACGCAACCAGACGATACGTCAAGGCCTTAAATCCTACCCCCTGCAGACCCAAGTAGAACAGTCCCAATTAAGATGGTTTGGCCATGTCTGCAGAATGGGAGAAGATCGGATACCACGACAAGCATGGGAAACAAAGAGCCAAGGATCCAGACCCCGAGGACGACCCAGAGTCCGCTGGGAGGACAACATTAGACAATCTCTGAAGGACCGAGGACTAGAATGGAACCAGGCCAGGAGGAAGACAGCTGATAGGATAGTCTGGCGCTCTCTCTTCCAAACCTCTACACCTCACGGTAGAAGGGGAACGACTAAGTAAGTAAGCCTCTTTCTTCGTGTATCCTTGGTTTGTCTTGTATCGCACATCTTGTGTAGCTATACCCCTCCACAATTTCAAGTTTAATATTCTTCAGATATTGCCGGTGTATTATTGGAGGCAAGAAACTGGAGCAAAGAATTGTACCAAGCATGTTGTAGAAGGTGATTATGGAAGGTTGGGCATGGGGCTGGCTATCCCCTCCTGTAGAAACTTAAAAGCAAAAAAAAAAAAAAAATCTTCACCATGAATTAGTAAGCAATTCAAGTAATTCAACTTGGCCAGCCAAGATGGAAGCGGGTGTTCTCTAGACAGGGATTACGATGCAGTTCACAGAAAGCTAAAAGGGGTCTGGACTACTGACTCGCCCTCTTTCTTCAAGCGAAATCTCCAGATTGGGCATCTGAAGTGTTCAAACACTAAACAAACAAGGAACAACTTCACAGCTTGCAGCAGAAACAATAAGCTATAAAATTAAAATCCTAGGACTTAGCGATACAACATGGAAGAGAATAGAACAAAATAAACTGGACGCTAGAGGAATGATTCTATTATAAGAACATGAGGAAGAAAGCATACCTCACAGAGAAGGTGAGGGCTCTTATGCTGTCAAAGGAAGAACAAAAGGCACTTACAGAATGGGAAGCAGTGAGACTCAGATTATTATCAGCAACATTCAAGTGAGGAAGAAATAAAGAAAGCCATACAGCTTCAAAGAGATGACTAAGCTGCAGACATAGATGACATTCCAGCAGACTGCTTCAAAATAGTCACTGACGCATCTACAGAGATATTACAATTAAGAGAACAACAAACTTGTTGATAACATAGGCACACTGGACATAATAGACAAACAGTTCTTGGAACTGAGTTCACCAGATTACATTAGATTTGTGTGACTATGGAAAGGCATTCAACAGTTTAGAAAGAAAAGTACTTTGGAAACTTAGGCATAATGTAAGCCTTCCATAAAGATCATTAACCAAAACAGAAAACATGAAGACATGAAATGCAGAATTCTTTATGAAGCTCAGTTTACAGAACCCTTTGAGATAAGAACTACAGTGTGGCAAGCAGGATGCCTCTTGTGACAATTTCTATTCTTACTTGTTATAGATTGGATTATGAAAACAACATCAATCAACAGGAATGGAATTCTGTGGACTGTGACAAAACAGACTGATGATCTCAATTGTGCTGAGGGCGTTGCTCTTCTATCCAATAACCAGAACAGATGTAAAACAAAATGAGAAGTCACAGCAACTGGGTCTTAGAAAATACAGAAAAAAAAAACAAAAATTATGAAAATGTGGCAAGCAATAGACTGCACTTGGAGAAACAATGTCTACAAGACTTGGACCTGTAAGTATCTTGGCAGCAACACAGACGAAGTTGGATGAACAGACAGTGATATGAAAACAAGAATAAACATGGTAAGATGAGCTCTCATTACACTGAGAAATATAAGGAAGTCAAAAGAAATCGTCCAACACAAAAATAAAAATCTTCAACTCTAATGTCAAGATAATTCTATGAATGGCCCTGAAGCACAGAGAACAACAAAAATGGCAACCAAGAAGCTCCTGACTTTCATAAACTGACACTTATAAAGAACAGAAGGATTGACATGATATGACCATCTCACCAACTGTGTGGAACATGACCATCTCACCAACTGTGTGAAACATGACCATCTCACCAACTGTGTGGAACATGACCATCTCAGCAACTGTGTGGAACATGACCATCTCACCAACTGTGTGGAATATGACCATCTCACCAACTGTGTGGAACATGACCATCTCACCAACTGTGTGGAACATGACCATCTCACCAACTGTGTGGAATATGACCATCTCACCAACTGTGTGGAACATGACCATCTCACCAACTGTGTGGAACATGACCATCTCACCAACTGTATGGAACATGACCATCTCACCAACTGTGTGGAACATGACCATCTCACCAACTGTGTGGAACATGACCATCTCACCAACTGTGTGGAACATGACCATCTCACCAACTGTGTGGAACATGACCATCTCACCAACTGTGTGGAACATGACCATCTCACCAACTGTGTGGAACATGATGCTGATGCTGAATAGTCTGGAATCCCCAGGGTAAGAGGAACAGAGGGAGACCAAAAAATAAAATAAAAAACATGGAGAAAGGAACTGGAACCCGATATGAAAGGGATAAAGAAGACATGGAACAATCTAGAATGTATGGCACAGGCAGGAAAACTTGATATGAACTTGATGGAGGCCTATGCTCTACAGCAGTGGTGGCCAAGCTAAGGTTGGCCGAGGGCCACATTATGTTAAAGGGTAACACCAGAGGGCCAGACCTATAAAATTCTTAAAAAATAACGTTCTGAGATTTTATTTTACATATATATTGAACCACGTACACAAAGCAACGGCAAACTACTGTACTGCACATCTGCCAAGACATGTATACCAGTCTTCGGACTGAAATTACTGTTTAAAAAAAATATAATGAATCTGTTGTTTTAATTTGTTTTGTAATTTGTAATATGACATGTAATTATTTATTTCAAACATACATTTGTGTGTTATTTCATTGTGAAGAGTGTGGCTTATCAAAACTTTTCACCAGTGATTTGAAGTCTACTTCCATTTGTGACGTAACAATTCTGAGAACATGGGATAATACAGAGTCAGTTAATCTGTTTCTGGTCTTGGATGTGATAAGCTTCATGGCAGAAAATGTTGTCTCACAAAGATATGTGCTACCAAAAATAGAGCACACTTTTAGGGCCCATTTTCTCAGAAGTGGGTAACGTTCCTTTGGTAGTAATTTCCACAAATCAGCTCCAGTTGCTTCTGTTGTGTTGATGAATAGGGCACAATGGAGTTCACATAACTGTAATTGTAGTTCTGCTGGCTGGGACTCCACTGTGCACTTGAATGGGTTGTTAAAAAGTTCCATTTGTGGACGAAACATCTTAAAATCTTGAAATCGACGATCAAACTCAGAAATCAGCTGTTCAATGTCATCTGTGTACCTCCTGAAGTTAACACTCTCTTTCTCAGACAGCTGTTTACAACAACAAAAAATGAAACAGGTCATTTTTTTGCAAAGACAGACTAAATAGGCTCAGTTTCTTTTTGAAGCCATCAACATAGCCCATCATTTGAAAAATTGTTTGCCTTTTTCCTTGTAACTGCAAATTCAGTACATTCAAATGTTGTGTTATATCTGTGAGAAATGCCAAGTGCTGAATGAAATGAATATCTTTGAGTTTATTTTGAAGATCAATTGAACATGGTAAGTTGTCTCGCAGGAAGTCAAATATTTCATCCTTCAGTTCACAAAATCTTATTAAACATTTTCCTTGACTAAGCCATCTCACCTCAGCATGAAGCAGGAGATCACCGTAAACAGAATCCACTTCTTCTAAAAATGGAAGGAATTTCCTGTGAGCTAGAGAACTGTGTCCTCCTCTGATCAAATTCGTTATTTTCACTACAGTAGCCATAGTGTCATTTAGGTTTATGGATTTTGCACAAAGGGCCTCTTGGTGAACTATGCAATGTAATGTAGGCACGTCAATTTTATTTTGTTTCAAAAGTCCAACAAAACCAGTATTTTTCCCAACCATAGCCTTGCAACCATCGGTACACACAGCAGACAATTTTTCAAACCCACCATATTCTTACATGGCATTTTGAACTGCAGGAAATATGTCATCCCCTTTACTTGTACCATGCAAAGAGCAAACTTTCAGTAATTCTTCAGAAACAGTAAAGTCTTCCTGGATCACTTTAACAAATATAAGAAGTTGGCTAGTGTCTCTGATGTCTGTACTTTCATCAATCGCCAGTGAAAAGTATGGACAATTTTCAATTAAAGATTTCAAGTTCTGGGACAAATGCAAACTAATATCTTCTGTTCTCCTAGCTACGGTTTGTTTTGAAAGAGGTACATTGTGAAATTCTTTTACTACTTTTTCTTCATTGAACGCTTCTGCCATTTGAACTGCACACTTTTTCACAAACTCTCCATCAGTAAACGGCTTTATTGCTTTTGCAAGCTCAAAACTAATCACATAGGACGCCATGAGCGATGATTCCTGAATCTTATTTACATGACTATACTCTTTTGCTGATTCAGTTTTTCTTGAGTTGTTCAATCACAAGCTTTCTCGACTCGCTGCTATGCTCGTCGTTGTTTTTCTGATGATTTGTGATGTAATGACGTTTCAAGTTATATTCCTTCACTACGGCTAACACTTGGGCGCAAACTAAACACTGAGGTTTATTATCCTTATTGAGAATGAACAAATAATCGAACTCCCATTCTGGTTTAAATGCGCGATTTTCACTGTCCACTTTTCTATACTTAGAAAACATTTTTACAAATGCAAACTCTTATACATGAAAACGTGCACAATAGCTACAAGCCCAGAAGTGTCACTGGCTGATTTATACTTAACACACTTCACAAGACCAACTGTGCACCTCAACTCCTTCCTATAGAAATGTACCTACCATCCACCCCCACTCCCACGATCACTTTCCCATACCGATGCTAAAGACAAAGCAACATCATTGGATCTCAGAGACTTCCGACCGCAGAAAAGATCTGTCATTGCTTTCAGTTTCTCATTATCAAAGTAGGTACCGACACTGTCTTCGCCTGTCAACGTGCACGATCAGAGATTTGACGTTATCATTTCCGTTTTGTCGGCACTATCTAAAAGAGCTCAACTGGTATGATAGAGAGAGAGAGAGAGTTGGTGGTGTTGTGGGAGGTGGGGAGATGTTAATCGTACATTTTGGGTCTTTTTGGTTTTGTTTCTGGTGCCTGTGCGTGCTATTTTGTAATTTTTTTTTATCACAGTGGACGGAGTATACAGTAATTTTCAATCAACAATAAGAGGCCGGCCGAAACAGGTTGGCGGGCCGGTCAAAACTGGTTGGCGGGCCGGATCTGGCCCGCGGGCCGTAGTTTGGCCACCTCTGCTCTACAGGAAGGTACCTGTAATAATGAAATGATTCTCTACATCTGTTGACAAAGATTCAGAGTGTCTTTAATGTTGTTTTTGTTATTTACCACATCTCTGCTCTGTACTAAAGCACTGTTGTAACTGAAACAAATTTATCTTCATGAAAATAGTTTAACAAGCATTTATTCTGCAACACAATGCTGAAGCCACGTGTACATAATTAAAACTGACCAGATTCTTGCAACAATGCCCATGAAGACAATCATTTGAGGTATCAGCATCCCTGTGGCCAACTGGCAGCTGAGATGTCTTAGAAATGTGTTAAGGTTTTTTACAGTGTGATGACAAGAATTATTACTACTCCCATGCTGAAATGATATATGTTATTTCTCAAATCAGCATGAATGGTAGACTTATCTGCATACATATATATTCTCAATTACCCCCCATTAATGGTAAACTTATCAAAATATATATGTGGTTTCTCAATAACTCCCCATTAACAATAAATGCACACTGGTATCCTTCAGATATAAACTTGTTGCTTCATTAAATGTTTTTATCAAAATATCTTCAGTAATACACAAACGTTTGAACTCTAATTATACTGTTCAAAAAAAGAAATGCATAGCTATCCGAGGGTGCGTTTTTATGAGTTTGTAAGTAAAATTTGGTGCTAGGGTATATAAAAAACAGCCTCAAATGTTCTTTACAGTGTCAAATGCACGTGTTGACCTGAATTGCATTCGTTTTTGTAATCGTTACAACGCAGTGGTCAATAGTGTTTATGACGCAATTTTTGACCACAGCTCATGTTGTGCGCACGTGAAAGCAACAAAATTTGGGGTGAACACTATTCAATGACTACGCAACTGAAACCCTATAAAAGGATAACGCTACATAAAAAAAATGCAGTTCATTTTCTACTTACTTACTTAGTCGTTCCCCTTCTACCGTGAGGTGTAGAGGTTTGGAAGAGAGAGCACCAGGCTATCCTATCGGCTGTCTTCCTCCTGGCCTGGTTCCATTCTAGTCCTCGGTCCTTCAAAGATTGTCTAATGTTGTCCTCCCAGCGTACTCTGGGTCGTCCTGGGGGTCTGGATCCTTGGCTCTTTGTTTCCCATGCTTGTCGTGGTAGCCGATCTTCTCCCATTCTGCAGACATGGCCAAACCATCTTAATTGGGACTGTTCTACTTGCGTCTGCAGGGGGTAGGATTTAAGGCCTTGATGTATCGTCTGGTTGTGTACCATGTCTCTTCTTGTTACTTCAACCACTTTCCTCAGATACCTCATTTCTGAGGTTTGGATCTGGCTTTTGTGGGTTGTAGTCATTGCCCATGACTCGCATCCATATGTCAAGACTGGGACATAGGTGGAGCGGTATACAGCTATCTTCGTTTTCTTACCAACCTCTCTCTCTTGCTGAGGAATCCTCGATTTATGGCCTGAAAAAGTCTCCCAGCTGCTGCTTTTCGAGTGGCCAACTCTTCTTTGATGCCTCCCTTTCGGTCTATAATAGCTCTGAGGTATTTAGCTCCAGGACCTGTTCTCCCAGCTTAATCTGATGTCTTCTTTCTTCTCGTGATATCACCATGGATTTTGTTTTAGAGCTGCTTATGACCATCCCTCTCTTCTCCAGCTCTTCCTTCCAGACTTGCAGGTTGGATTGGAGATGTGCCTCTGATTTAGCAATCAGGGCAACATCATCAGCAAATGCCAGCTCCGAAATATAGACCTGTCTCATCTTCCAGTACCCTACTGAATACTTTCTTGTCCTCTCCTTACATGCCTTGATGACATCATCCATGAGGAGTATGAAAAGGTAAGGTGATAGGATATCACCTTGTCTTACACCAGTGGTGGTCCTGAACTCTTCATGACTTATGGTTTGCTGTCCTCACATAATTTCTGCAAGACTTGTAGAACTCTGTATAGCATGAATCAGAGGTGCTGGAATATTCTTCCTTGCCAAACAGTCCCAAAGTTTGTTCCAGGGGACCCTGTCAAACGCCTTTTCCAGATCTATGAAACAAAGATGGATCTCACTCTTATACTCAAGGGCCTTTTCACTCAGCTGTCTGAGTGTAAAGATTAGGTCTTGAGTACTTCGGTTTGCTCGGAATCCGCACTGGACCTCATCCAATTGTGGCTCAGCTAGGCGTCGGAGTCTCTGCTCTAGGATTCTAGAGTAGATTTTACCAGGGACACTGAGAAGGGATATGCCTCTACGGTTTCCACACTGTCAATTGTCACCCTTTTTGAAAATTGGTGTTATGATGGCAATCTCCCAATCCTTTGGTATGGTCTTGTTGTACCACACTGCCTGTAAAACCCTTAAGAGTAGTAGGTCGCCTGATGCTCCCATGTACTTAACCATTTCTGGTGTTATACCATCATGCCCTGCTGCTTTGCCCATCTTGATTTTCTCCAGTGCTGCCTTTAGTTCTTCCATCTTTATGTCATCTTCACCATCATTGGTTTTCTCTTCTGTGCTAGTGGTTATCATTTCTGATGCTTCACCATGCTCACCATCCAGGAGTTCTGAGAAATATTCTTTCCATCTTTCCATTACTTCCTTCGGGGCAGTAAGCAATTTGCCTTGCTTGTCCTTTATAAATTTGAGAGGGCATTGTTTTTCCTTCCTCATGTTCTTTAGGGTCTTATAAAACAATTTCTGGTTTTCTTGTGCATCTTTTTCTAGCTTTTCTCCAAATTCTTCTCAGGACTTCTGTTTTGCTGCTAGCACTTTGTTCTTTGCTTCTGTTCTGAGTGTCACATATTCTCTATATTTTTCCATTTGTCCTGTTGTGTTTTTAGCTCCTAAGTATTGTTTCCATGCTATTTTCTTCTCTCTTATTTTCTCTTTGACTTCCTCTGTCCACCAAGGTGTCCTCTTTCTCTTGTTCCCAAGTCGGACTTCACCGCATGCTTCTGCAGCAGCTGTCTTTATGATATCCTTGAATTTAATCCAGAGGGTTTCCAAGTCATCAGGTCGTTCTTCTGTGTTGCTCACCGCTGCAGCAATAAGCCCCTGATATCTGGTCTTAATTTCTGGCTCTTTCAGCTTGTAGGTCCTAATGCTCATTTCTCCCGCTCGTTTACTTGGTTTCTTGCGTGATGTTGGGCAGTTCCTAGGCTGAGCAACTCTTTCAGTTGTTCTTTTGATTGTTAGCAGGTAGTGATCACTTCCAATCTCTGGCCCCCTCCAGACTCTAGCATCTCGGACATATTTGAATGAGCTTCTCCGAACAATGGCATAGTCGATCACTGACTTCTCATTCTTTGTTGGTTCACATCTAGTGTATGCATGTATGCGCTTATGGGGGAACTTTGTGTTTGTAATGATCAGATTCTGTTCACTGCAGAATCTAAGGAGTCGTTTTCCATTGTCATTGAGAGTATCTTCTCCATATCTTCCGATAACTCCACCCCATCTAGCATGGTCATTTCCAACTCTGGCATTAAAATCTCCGAGCATGATAACTTCATCTAGGCAGTCATCCACTGTCCTTTGAAGCAGCTCAAAGAATTCCTCCTTGACCTCTGCTCTCTCATCCTCATTTGGCCGATACACTATGACCAGGTTGACTATGGTTTCTCCTTCTTTTAGTTTTACGACCATAATGCGCTCCGAGACAAAGTTCCATGCCTTGATACTATCTTTTTGATTTTTGGCCACAATGCAACCCACGCCCCCTTTAGCTCTTTCAGATGTGGGTACACTACTTTAGAGCAGCGTGTTGCCATCGAGATCCATGACTCCTTGTCCTTTTTTCTTTGTTTCCGTTATAGCCAGGATTTCTAGTTTCTTCATCTCTTTCACCAGCTCCTCTTCCTTCCCATTTATACTTCTTGTGTTCCAAGTTCCATAAGTCGTAGTCCGTAGTCTGTTCCATTTCGTCGCCTTTAGAATCAGTCCGGTTTTCTCTCTTACGTTTCGCATAATCAGGTTTTAAGACAAACAGGTGATTGGCCTGTTGTGCCTTTGCATGGTGGAGGGGCTGCCTCCTTACGGCCTCCATGCAGGCCGCCCTCCTCCTTTTTCATCCTGGCTTGGGACCGGCATAGGCGGAGTTCAGTTAATTTTCAAGCAGACATTTATGGCGTCTCTATCGATAAATTTAAGGAACATTGCTATTGGCCGACTGCATGCAGGCGAAAGTCAAAGTCAGGTTGCCAGGCATCAGTCGACTTTGGCACCGGTTCCAAGCCACTGGCTCAGTTGAAGACCGGCATCGCAGTGGACGACCCAGAGTGACAACAGCAGCGGAGGATTGCTTTATTCGGCTTCGTCACCTCAGAGACAGGTTTACAACGGCTTCCTCAACTGCCCAGTCATTGCCTGCAGGACGTCATGTGTCTGATCAAACTGTCCGGAATAGACTGCATGACACTGGACTTTGGGCACAACGACCTCACCGAGGACCTGTCCTTACGCGCCGCCATCGCCAAAATCGACTTCTTTGGGCCAACCAGCATCATCCCTGGGCAGCTGACAATCAATGGAGACGTGTCTGGTTTAGTGACAAATCTTTCTTTTTGTTGCAGCGTCATGATAGACGGCGTAGGGTCTACCGTAGGCGAAATGAACGTTTTGCAAAAAATTGCGTTGATGAAGCTCTGCCACACGGTGGTGGAGGTGCAATGGTGTGGGGAATGATCAGTTACAACGGAAGGAGTCAATTGATGCACATTGAAGGAGGCTTGAATGCGCAATGATACATCAATGAAATTCTTCGACCCCATGTCCTTCCACTTTTGGCTGCCCAAAGGTCTGTGTTTCAACAGGACAACGCCAGACCCCATTGTGCACAGTTGACCACGCAGTTCCTGACTGCCAACAACATTCTCACCCTTCCCTGGCCATCCCTGTCTCCAGACATGAGTCCGATTGAGCACCTGTGGGATGAGCTGCATAGACGTGTTTGTCGCCGAGACGTTGCTCCAGCCAATCGTCGTGATCTGTTCCAGGCACTCCAGGAAGAGTGGGCAGCCATCCCACAGGCCCAAATCAGACGTCTGATCGCATCCATGCCCAGGAGATGCCAGTCGCTGATTGATGCAAGAGGAGGCCACACACCATACTAACGGGAAAGCCCATACGCCAAAAACTCTCGTGGCCCAGATGCAAAACAACTGTCAATTGATTGGTTGAACCCTAAGGTATTCTTGTGTGCAATTTGAACAATTAACTCATTAAATTAAAAAAGTTATTGAATGTCAAAATTATGGCTATGTGTGTGCCTTCAGTAGCTATGCGTATCTTTTTTTGAACAGTATAAGTCACAAATTTCAACTGGTGTACACCTTGTTAACCAGCTTCCTTCGCTTATCTATCAGCAATACCATTACTTCTTTCACTAGATTCAATTTCATCAGTCTCACTGTCAGAGTCTAAATCAAGCCCTTATTGATTATCCACATCTGATTCGGTCGCACAGTTAGCATCCTGATCAAATAACAAGTCACTTCTCAGATCCCAAAGCAAATATTCGACCGTCCAGAGTGCCTTGGGTTTTTAAAAAATCATAATGTTGATCGCCTCTAAAAACAATTCAGAAAGACTGAAGCATTTTAATGTAATGGAAATCTATTTATAACTCAGGTCTCGCTAACTACCGAGATCTCATTGCTACTTAGCAACGACTGACAACTGTAATTAGACTTTCTGGGTGAACAAACTTTATTTTCAAAGGGTTGAGAATTGGGCACCCAGGCCCGTCTGACATTTTGAATATATATGTGGTTTCTCAATCACCCTCTATTTAATGGTAAACTTGTCTGAATAGGGAGCCGTGGTAGCAGTGGTTAGTGCACTGGCTTCCTAGCTCAGTGGTCTATGGTTCGATCCCCAGATGAGGTGGGATTTTTTTAGGCCGCAAACGGCTCCTGGGTCGACCCAGCCCTAAATGGGTACCAGAGCAACTCTGGGAAGGTTAAGGTGGCCGGCGTGATGCTGACCACATCACCACTAGTGTGCCGACGGTCAAGAAAATATGGGCCTAACACCATATTCCCAATATGCCTCAATGGGCGTGTAACGGGATCCTTTACCTTTTGTCTGAATATATATGTGGTTTCTCAATCATACTCTATTAATGGTAAACGTGTCTGAATATATATGTGGTTTCCTAATCACACCCCCCCCCAGTAATGGTAAACTTGTCTGAATATGTATGTGGTTTCTCAATCACCCTCTAATAATGGTAAATGTCTGAATATGTATGTGGTTTCTCAATCCCACTCTATTAATGGTAAACTTGTCTGCATATATATGTGGTTCATCAATCATCCTCTATTAACGGTAAACTTGTCTGAATATATATGTGGGTTCTCAGTCACACTCTACTAATGGTAAACGTGTCTGAATATATATGCAGTTTCTCAATCACCCTCTGTAAATGGTAAACTTGTCTGAATATATGTGTGGTTTCTCAATCACCCTCTGTTAATGGTAAACTTGTCTGATATATTGCTTCTTTCATTTAGTCTCTGCTGATAGTCAACAGATTTGATCTACTCTACTTCTTAAGCCATTTTCTACCGATGGCCAGTGTAACTGAAAATCAGACATTTTATTAACAGCCATTCTGCATTGGTCATAATATTTTAACATACCCGTACTCATCTTTTTTGAAACATCCTTTGGTGGTAGGATGAAGTAAAAGAAATGTCTATTCATATCCCCATTAAAATAGATTCTTTCAGTTTAAAAACAGAAAAACGCAATATAAGGTGTAATAAATAAATGTTTACATCCTTAGAAAAGTATATCAGATCAACGCTAAGTTTTAAAAGGATACTTAAATGCTATGATGCAATATGATGAACTAGTGCCAAGCAGCTTCACAAACTGTAGCTGTAAATAGAGCAAATATGACCACGTCTGCTGAGCTGGTAGGTACACAGTTTCACTCTTTTTCATCTCAGCTACAGCACTGCAGAGCAATTTAAAAAAAAAATATTCTAAACCGTGTTTGTTACATTAAAATGAAATAAGTCTCATTACTACCAGTGGTATGCTAGGCTTATTTTACTTGAAGTAGAGCACGTGAGATGCATTTACAAAGCATATTACGAGTTTAAAAACTACAAGAGAGAACTCAGATTTTATTTTTTCTTTCACAAGCAACAAGAGATAAATGTTTCTGTAAGCAAAATAACATACGAGGAATGAATGTAGGTACAAAAGCACTCATACATAGAGAGAACTGTCTGTTAAGTAATTAACATGAAATGAATGAGCATCCCATCATACCCATAGATAAAGCGAGAACCATGTCTGTAAGTAATTAACATAAAATGAATTGGTGTCACAACAAACAAACAAAGTGAGAACTGTGTCTGTAAGTAATTAACATAGAAAAAAAAAAAGGTAAAGGATCCCATTACACGCCTGTTGAGGCATATTGTGAATATGGTGTTAGGCCCACATTTTCTTGACCATCGGCACACCAGGGGTGATGTGGTCAGCACCACGCCGGCCACCTTAACCTTCCCAGAGTTGCTCTGGTACCCAATTCATGAGGCTGGGTCGACCCCAGAGCCGTTTGCGGTCTAAAAAATCCCACCTCAACTGGGGATCGAACCATGGACCACCGAGCTAAAGTAATTAACATAACATTAATTAATGTCTCAACATACACACATAGTAAGAACTGTGCCTGTAAGTAATTAACATAAAATTAGTGTCTCAACATACTCACAAAGCAAGAACTGTTTCTGAAAGTAACTAACATAAAAAAGATTGTCCCAACACAATCGCACACAAAGTGAGAATTGTATCTGTAAGTAACTAACATAAAATTAGTGTCTCAACATACTCAGACACAAAGTGAGAACTGTGTCTGTAAGCAGTTAACACAGAATGATGAAAAATCCCCATCCTGCACCTTAACTTTGATTCTGGAATTATCACTCACACTGTGCCAAAATTATTTTCATTGACTCTTGAAATCATCCACACAATTCCAGGGATTCCCCTTGTGGTAAAACTTGTTGAGAACCCAGCATTGCACACTAAGCTTGGAGAAGTCACTTGAGCCCTAGGCGTAATTCTTTGGCTTTGACCTGGTTGACTGCATGCAGGAGGATCTCACTATGGACCCAGTGATAGGCAGGGGGAGCTGAGAAATGGCTCTGTGCAGGACATGACAATTCCTTGGGACAGCCCAGAACCAGAGCACAGTATTTTAGCTCTGCATAGTTGGAGAGGCCCCTTGGATGGCGGGGAATGCACAGTACGCCACATGCTTCTTACTCCTAGCTTGGGACCAGAAGTGATGATCCTTTAAATGCAAGCCAAGCTGGAGAAACTGGAGCTCATGACTTCAACTCAACATGTTTTGGAATGGCAGAAAAGCCACAGGAAAAGCCTAGATCTACAGTGTAGATAACACCAAGGAGTCTTCAACTTGGTATTGGCTGCAAAAGAGCGAGAAGCTCAGCAGCCATAGTTAAACAACAACAACAACAACACTGCTCTTAAAATTTGATATCATACTATCATTAACAAACAAATCATCATCACTGTCAATGTTACTGTCTAAGTAAATCTGACATGTTCATTTATTTAGGTGACCTATATTGTAAGTAATTAAATAAGGGGACTGCTGTAAAACTGGTAAGGAAAGTAATATTTAAATTAAAAAATAAAATGGTATGGAATCAGTTTTACAAATTAACGTATACCACAGCCTTTGTTTATTAACCTGCCTATATTTATCTGTGTCGCCTGTTTGTGACTATGGCTGACGAAAGGTGAATCCCAAAACTTCCCGTATAAGTTAATTTGTAAAACTGATTACATACCATTTTATTTTTTAATTTATATATTATTTAGGAGGCCTACCATGTATAGATATATGAGCTTGCCATAATTCTCTAGCCGTTAAAAAAAAATTATACAAATGCTGATGACTGGACTTGCAAAGATGGTAACAACATTAAACTCTTACATAAATCACTTAACTATGTTCAGATTGGTTGCTTAAACACGAACGGAATTTACTTTATGGTTTTTAAAATATGGACTGGATTACATGAGTGAATTTCAGGATTTATTATGAACAAACTTGAAGCAATACTGTCAGCCTTGAACCATTAATTGTGACAAGATTGAGCAACACTATCAACATTGATACAAACTCAAAGAGTTAAAAAAGTATAGGCCACTGCATTTGGTCCACACACAGGAAGGAAGAACTGTAAGCTTCATGTGTCACAGCAGTTGTGATTTCTATAACAATTTGTTTCATGTGATGAGGTTGCTAGCCTCATCTTAACAACCACATACAACATGCCTAAGGGAGGAGTGGTACAACTCTTTCTTGATCTCTTTTGAGACCACCAGCAACCACATTGGAACCACTGCAAAACTAAATTTTAACAACACGTGGCACTGGTACCTTAGCACGTCTTTGTGAACATCATCAATCAGTGTGAACAGCCGACCAAATGCACTAGCTCTCTTTAAACAAGCTTGAACCTGTGAAACAAAAAAGTAAATAAAACATCGTATGTTCAGATCGTCTCCGAAGGAACAAATAAAGTAAATAAAACATCGCATGTTCAGATCGTCTCCGAAGGAACAAATAAAGTAAATAAAACATCAGTATGTTCAGATCGTCTCCGAAGGAACAAATAAAGTAAATAAAACATCAGTATGTTCAGATCGTCTCCGAAGGAACAAATAAAGTAAATAAAACATCAGTATGTTCAGATCGTCTCCGAAGGAACAAATAAAGTAAATAAAACATCAGTATGTTCAGATCATCTCCGAAGGAACAAATAAAGTAAATAAAACATCAGTATGTTCGGATCGTCTCCGAAGGAACAAATAAAGTAAATAAAACATCAGTATGTTCAGATCGTCTCCGAAGGAACAAATAAAGTAAATAAAACATCAGTATGTTCAGATCGTCTCCGAAGGAACAAATAAAGTAAATAAAACATCAGTATGTTCAGATCGTCTCCGAAGGAACAAATAAAGTAAATAAAACATCAGTATGTTCAGATCGTCTCCGAAGGAACAAATAAAGTAAATAAAACATCAGTATGTTCAGATCGTCTCCGAAGGAACAAATAAAGTAAATAAAACATCAGTATGTTCAGATCGTCTCCGAAGGAACAAATAAAGTAAATAAAACATCAGTATGTTCAGATCGTCTCCGAAGGAACAAATAAAGTAAATAAAACATCAGTATGTTCAGATCGTCTCCGAAGGAACAAATAAAGTAAATAAAACATCAGTATGTTCAGATCGTCTCCGAAGGAACAAATAAAGTAAATAAAACATCAGTATGTTCAGATCGTCTCCGAAGGAACAAATAAAGTAAATAAAACATCAGTATGTTCAGATCGTCTCCGAAGGAACAAATAAAGTAAATAAAACATCAGTATGTTCAGATCGTCTCCGAAGGAACAAATAAAGTAAATAAAACATCAGTATGTTCAGATCGTCTCCGAAGGAACAAATAAAGTAAATAAAACATCAGTATGTTCAGATCGTCTCCGAAGGAACAAATAAAGTAAATAAAACATCAGTATGTTCAGATCGTCTCCGAAGGAACAAATAAAGTAAATAAAACATCAGTATGTTCAGATCGTCTCCGAAGGAACAAGTAAAGAATAGGGGTGCAGCTACTTCAGGCATGTCATACAAGGTGACTAATACAAAGTTGTGCACAAGGCTGGCAACATCATCTTGTAAAACAAATTGATAGCAAATAACCACTGCTGTAAGAACATATGAATGTTTAGTGCAGGCTTGCTGAAAGGGAACAGCTGCTGGGGTGGCTCCATGTTTCATAAGCAGTGAAAAAGAAAATGATGAATGTTCAGATCATTGACAGAAAATTACATTATATTCTTGAAAAGTGGGCATTTGGTTTCTATCTGTGGCCTGAGACTGATGCTCGATATCTCTATAAAACCTCAAGCTCAAACGAAAGGACTTACATTTCTGAATCCATTTTTAAACAAATACTTCATAAATTGGTAATAGTAGGTGCCTTTATCAAATTACAAAACAACTATGTCACCAGCCTACTGCTATGGAAACACCTGTTAAAGGTAAATTAGGGAATTCAATACCAACAGAAAAAGAACAAATGAAGAGATGGGCTGAGCACTTCATGGAGGTGCTAAACAGACCACCACCAACAGTAACACCTGATTTTAATAATGAAACATCCACAACCACCTTGCCAATAACTTGCGATGAATTCACGCTGGACGAGATCAAACAAGCCGTTAAAAGATTAAAAAATTTTAAAGCTGCTGGAGTTGACGAAATTCAGGGGAAATGATTAAAGCAGTTAATGACAACAACCTCTTGAGAATTTTAGATATTATAAATGAAGTATGGAGAGAAGAACAACCACCACAACAATGGAAAGACAGTATTATTGTAAAGTTACCGAAGAAAGGTGATCTATCAGACTGTAATAACTGGCGTGGTATATCTCTATTATCAGTACCTGGAAAATTATTATGTTGCATGATGTTAGAAAGACTTAAATTGCATGCTGACGAAAAGATCAGAGAAGAACAAGCGGGTTTCAGGCCGAAACGATCATGTATTGATCAAATATTCACACTTTTCTTCTTCTTCTTCTTGCGATCGCATCGTTGATGATTACACCGTCAGACGAGTTCTCATGATGAATTCGACTGTTGTTTGAAGTTCCTCTTTAACTCCATATAGCTTTGAGTTTAGTGTTGAGTCATTGGGCCAGTATATCTTTCTTAACTTGTCATACAGAGGACAGTCCTGTAGAACATGCTCAGCAGTTTGTTCGTTTAATCCACATGTGCACAGTGGTGAAGCAGACAATCGTAGCTTGTGCATGTGTTTATTCAGTTTGTTATGCCCTGTCCTGAGTCGAAAAATAGTTGTCTGTCCCTGCCGGTCGAGAGTGTGATAGTCGTCTTTGGGTTGGTTCTGTTCTCTTCTGATAGTCTGGATAGCTCTCTTTTTCTCAAAGTATGTGACTTCATTATCTTCTTGTTCACATTCTCCTCCCTTTTTTGCAAGTTTATCTGCCTTTTCATTTCCGGGTACACCACAATGAGATGGTACCCACTGAAGTATGGTTCTCTTTTTGGCAGCTACCTTGTTTAGTTCATTTCTCAGATGCGGGAGTTTACCACCCTTGAGAGCTTGCAGGACAGACAGTGCATCTGTGAGGATGACTACCTGGTGGCAGTCAGAGTTGGTGTTATAAATCATATTTGCAGCTTGCTCTAGAGCTTGAACCTCAGCTGTATAGTTGGAACAGAATTTACCAGTGGGAATGTGCCTAGTCTCATAGTGGTTGTCAGGATATGAGATAAAGATACCGGCACCTCCATTCCTAACAGCATTAGTTGCTGATCCATCTGTATAGGCATGTATCCATGATTGATCGGGATAGCTTTCTTGGATCATACTCAATGTAGCAGTTCGTTTTTTGCAGATCATTATACTCACATCCACTTGTGAGACCACTGACTGTTGTATTAATTTGGAGGGCACTGCTGGCCTGCTCCCATGGTACAGGGTATAGGGTGGGCTTCAGTGGTGTTGTCTTCATGGATAGGTCTTCTTGATGCTGTCTTATAAGTCTTTTCCCCCGATGCACAAAGCTGCTACGCTTTAGACGTCCCAATGCCAGATCATCTAGTCTTGCCTTCATTGGGTGCATTGGCATACTGTTGTACTTTTCCATCTGGATCATGGTTTTTGTGTCTCTTCTATGGGACAATGTCTGTAATCCAGCAACCTTCTGCATCTCTGTTATTGGTGTAGTTTTCATGGCTCCTGTAATGAGCCTGAGAGCTTGATTTTGCACCTTGTCCAAAGACTGCAGATGTGAGTTAGCAGCTGATGACCATGCTGCTGAGCTAAACTCTAATTGTGGTCTTATTACTCCATTATAAATCTTCTTTAGATTTCGTTCATTTGCTCCCCAGTTGGTACCTGCTAATTTTCTGAGTATGCCTAGTCGTCTTCGGGCCTTTCCTTCTGCATTTTTCAATATGCTTATTCCATGTAAGCCTTTGGTCAAATGTCACCCCAAGATAGGTGGGGTAGCTTTCTTCCTTGATCACGGTTGTCCCTAGGTGTATGTTAGCTGATTTGTCCTTGGGGGCGAGGGAGAACAGTGTTGTGGAGGTTTTGTCTGTGTTTATTGTGATAAGCCATTTCTCTGCCCATGACACTAGCATGTCTGCTGCCCGCTGCATTCTATAATTTGCTGTGGTGACATTTTCATCAGCGCACCAGAGTACTAGGTCATCTGCATATAAGGCAGCTTTAACTCCTGCAGGGAGATCTTTCACCAGGTCATTGATGTAAACAAGGAAGAGTGTTGGGGAAATTACTCCTCCTTGAGGTACCCCCTGATGGAGCAACACTTTTCTGCTCTGCAGACCGTCAAGAGTGACTCTAGTTCTCCTGTTATGCAAGTATGACTGGATCCATTTCATCATGTTGCCTTGGATTCCACTTCTCCTAAGTTTTGCAATGAGGCCATCTTTCCACACCTTGTCAAAGGCCTGCTTGAAGTCGACCCAGATCGTTAGGACCTTTTTCTTCTCCTGGAAGGCATCTTCTATTGCTTGAGACAAGTAAGTAACTTGGTCTTCTATACTGTAGCATTCTCTAAATCCAGCTTGTTCCGGCACCAGGATCTGCTCAGACTCTAAATACCATTTCAATCTGTGGTTGACTATTCGCTCCATAGTCTTCCCAACACAGCTTGTGAGACTGATTGGCCGGTAACTTGCAGCCTCGGTCTTACATTTCCCTTTCTTTAGTATGGGTATTGTGATGGCTTCTCTCCATACTTGGGGTACCGTTCCTTTCAACCAGCTGTGGTTGAATATCTCAAGCAGTTTTGTCTTTGCTGCTGAGCTCAGATTTACTAGCATTTCGTTGCTGATTTTGTCTGGGCCAGGTGACTTTTGAAACTTAAGCTTGGAAATAGCCTTCTGTAGTTCTCCTAGTGTGATGGGTTCCCTCATTGGGGCAGGAGTATCTGTCTGTCCCATGGTTGCCAGTATTTCTTTTCTTATCTCTCTCTGATGGTCTATGTTAATGGGTAAGTTGCTTTCTGAACTGTATCTTCTAGCAAACAAGTCTGCAGCTTGTTTTCCTCTGAAAAGTTTGCCACCTTCATCCAATGTGATAGTCTGCCTTGGTGAGGAATGCTCTTCATTTAGAGACTTGACTAATCTCCAAAGTTTCCTGCCGTCTTTCTCAAGGTTCAGCGATGCCGTTTTAGTTCTCCAGCTTTTCCGCTTTTCTTCTAGCTTTGTTCTCTGAAACTCTGCTACAGCCTTTTTCCATTTGTTGTGAGTTTCAAGTGAAGGCTGAGACTCTGCGTCCTTTCTAGCCTTGTCCATAGCTTCCTGACGTTCTTGGAGTGTGCTGGACCAGTATGGTATGTAGTTACGCCGGCATCCTTTGGGAATGGTTTCTTTTGCAGCTTGTAGTATGCATCTGTTGAAGTCTTTTACCACTTCATTAATGTCTCTGTTCTGTACCTTGAGGGTAGACAGCAGCGTGTTCACCTGATGCCTGAATAAACCCCAGTTGGCTTTTTTGTAGTTCCATCTTGTAATGGCTGGGCCTGTACTGAGAGTTGCACTCTGGACAGTAAGAAAGATTGGGCGATGGTCGCTTCCCCCTAGTTGGTCTCCTACTTCTCTACTAATAGATCCAGCTATATCTGGTGTGGAGAAGGCAAGATCTGGTGTTGAGGTTGTGTGCCATCCTCTGGAGTAGAAGGTAGGAGTATCTGTGGCATTATTGACTAGGATTAGGGAGTGATCATCTTGCCAAGTTTCAACCTCTTCACCTCTGTGATCCAGATGGTTATAGCCCCAGCTCTGGGAGTGGCTATTAAAGTCTCCAACTGCTATAAAGTTGGTGGCTGGTACCTGTATAGAGCTGAGACTCAGGGGTTTGTTGTTCGGACAGTAATAGTTCAGGAGTTCTATTTCCATCTTGTCTACCTTTATCTGCAGCAGCTGATATTCTGCTCCATCCATGAAGGTTTTCCTTTCGTGTGCAGGAATGTTATTCCTTACAAGAGTAAGTACTCCTCCTTTTCGTCTATCTTGTCTGTCGGATCTGAAGCATTGATATCCCCTTATTTTAAAGGTTTGATCTGCTTTCAAGTGAGTCTCTTGGATACAGCAAACACTGACTTGCTTCTCATACAAGATGTTTTCCAGCTCTGTCTTTTTGCTGTATCCAGCCTGCTTGCTGTTCACTCCCTCTGCATTCCAGTGCATCATGACAAGTGGCACTCTGGGTTTCTCTTTTTCTGTTTTGTTTTGGTCAGTAGTTCTCCTCCGCCGTCTGTTGACTCCACAAAACGGTCTAGAGGGTCCTCCAGTAGCTGAGGGTGGGCTCTGTCGAGGCTCAGAGCCCGGCACTGCACCTGCCTGGTGGAGCTCCACAGGGCGAGCACCAGAACGAGATTTATTTGACGGTGTACTCTCCATAGAAAAAAAAAAGCGAGTTGCATGATACTGTGGTTTCCGGTGCGCCTTCTGGCCCAGTATCTACGACTTTAGCACCTGTTCAACGGGAGAGTGGGCTCATCCCTAATCTGTTTATGTTCCCAGTAGTAGACTATTCGCAAGCAGCCTGGGGGGTGTCACTGCTCTGCGCGGACCTTGTTTACCGAGGCGGCGTCCGAGCTCGTATGGTGAAAATATGGTTGCGTTATCTTCAAAATAGCCCTGTCTTTCCCGTGGCTTTTCTGCCATCCTGCAACTTTGAGTTAGGGAGTTCTGAGCTCCAGTCTCTTTCCCAGGCATTTTATCCTGGCCTGGCACGCATACAGAGGACCCCACTTCTGGTTCTAAGTTAGCAGTTGGGGATAGGTGGGGTAGCACACTGTGCATTCCCCGTCATCCAGGGGGCTCTCCAACTATGCAGAGCTTGCACAATGCTGTGCTCTGGTTCGGGCCTCTCCCAAGGAATCCTCACGTCCTGCACAGAGCCACTTCCCGATACCCACCACCTGCCAACCCTCCATTGTAGAAATCTCCTGCATGCGGCCATCCAGTTAAGAGCCAGTATTAAGTCTGGTGCCCAAGTGATCCCCCCAAGCTCAGTGTGCAATGCTGGGTTCTCATCATGCTGCAACACAGGAGGGATTGTGATGCTCAGCCATCTCTCTCAATTCTGCACCGATAAGTGACATCGGGGACTTAACTTTGCCTCAGTACTGGGAGGCCCCGTTTCCGGGTACACCACACACAGCCAATTGAGGCAACGGTCGCCATGGGCGTGATAGACGACAAACAGTGAAGAATGAGGCAAGAAAGCATTTAACCCATGAAGTGGGGGTGGATTGGTGCAGACCAGAGCATGTACCACTCGCCGGTGGGTTCTGCATCTACACCTATAGGGTTCCACCCACTCCTCAGCCCATTTAGTCTGGCCCCTCACCCAGGACCTGTCCGGCTTGGGTGACCCTGCCAGGAGTAAAACTCCCGCCGGCATAGCTCCCGGGATCATTGAGGCGCTCAAGCTCTCCAACCACGGCAAGGTAGGCTTACATGTGGAGAGATATTCACACTAAGAACAATTATAGAAGAATCAGTGGAAAGGCAATCGCCACTTATTATCACCTTCGTCGATTTTCAAAAAGCCTTTGATAGTCTACACCGCCCATCATTGTGGAAGATACTTACAATCTATGGTTTTTCCAACAAAATATGTGAATATAATCAAAGCGCTATATGACAATGCAAGATGTTGTGTTAGAACAAATAAAGGGAATACAGAATGGTTTACAGTAGAAACAGGGGTGAAACAAGGCTGTATTATGTCACCACTACTTTTTGGAATAGCTATTGATTGGGTTATGAGAAACTATACCCACAATGAACAATTGGTTATAAAAGGGACAAATGGAAAATTCCTGGGGGACCTGGATTTCGCAGATGATGTAGCATTCTTAAGTTCAACACCAAGACAATCCCAAGAAGCAATAAATAATTTGTGTCATCTCTCGGTTAAAATTGGTCTCCAAATAAATGCCTCTAAAACTAAAGCTATGAACTTTTCTAACGAGACCTTTGATATCATCTTGAACGGGGAAAAAACTACAGAAAGTTGAAAGTTTCAATTATTTAGGCAGTAAAATGACTCAGGATGGTGACACAACAAGAGAAATCCATACTAGAATTGCTTTGGCAGCTAGCGCCTTCAATAGATTATCTAACATTTGGAAATTACGATCATTGAATATACATACCAAGCTTCGTCTGTTTAATTCAAATGTTATCTCAGTGTTAAACATACGGCTGTGTGAGAGTTGGAAAATAACAAAATCATTGGAGAACAAGCTGAATACATTCGAGAACAAATGTCTTAGAAAACTCATGAACATCAGTTGGAAAGAATTCAAGACTAATCGACAAATAAGAGAAGACTCTAGGCAGAAATATGTCTCCGACTATATAAGGAAAAGACTTCTTCTTCTTCTTCTTCTTGCGATCGCATCTTTGATGATTACACCGTCAGACGAGTTCTCATGATGATTCGACTGTTGTTTGAAGTTCCTCTTTAACTCCATATAGCTTTGAGTTTAGTGTTGAGTCATTGGGCCAGTATATCTTTCTTAACTGGTCATACAGAGGACAGTCCTGTAGAACATGCTCAGCAGTTTGTTCGTTTAATCCACATGTGCACAGTGGTGAAGCAGACAATCGTAGCTTGTGCATGTGTTTATTCAGTTTGTTATGCCCTGTCCTGAGTCGAAAAATAGTTATCTGTCCCTGCCGGTCGAGAGTGTGATAGTCGTCTTTGGGTTGGTTCTGTTCTCTTCTGATAGTCTGGATAGCTCTCTTTTTCTCAAAGTATGTGACTTCATTATCTTCTTGTTCACATTCTCCTCCCTTTTTTGCAAGTTTATCTGCCTTTTCATTTCCGGGTACACCACAATGAGATGGTACCCACTGAAGTATGGTTCTCTTTTTGGCAGCTACCTTGTTTAGTTCATTTCTCAGATGCGGGAGTTTACCACCCTTGAGAGCTTGCAGGACAGACAGTGCATCTGTGAGGATGACTACCTGGTGGCAGTCAGAGTTGGTGTTATAAATCATATTTGCAGCTTGCTCTAGAGCTTGAACCTCAGCTGTATAGTTGGAACAGAATTTACCAGTGGGAATGTGCCTAGTCTCATAGTGGTTGTCAGGATATGAGATAAAGATACCGGCACCCTCCATTCCTAACAGCATTAGTTGCTGATCCATCTGTATAGGCATGTATCCATGATTGATCGGGATAGCTTTCTTGGATCATACTCAATGTAGCAGTTCGTTTTTGCAGATCATTATACTCACATCCACTTGTGAGACCACTGACTGATGTATTAATTTGGAGGGCACTGCTGGCCTGCTCCCATGGTACAGGGTATAGGGTGGGCTTCAGTGGTGTTGTCTTCATGGATAGGTCCTCTTGATGCTGTCTTATAAGTCTTTTCCCCCCGATGCACAAAGCTGCTACGCTTTAGACGTCCCAATGCCAGATCATCTAGTCTTGCCTTCATTGGGTGCATTGGCATACTGTTGTACTTTTCCATCTGGATCATGGTTTTTGTGTCTCTTCTATGGGACAATGTCTGTAATCCAGCAACCTTCTGCATCTCTGTTATTGGTGTAGTTTTCATGGCTCCTGTAATGAGCCTGAGAGCTTGATTTTGCACCCTGTCCAAAGACTGCAGATGTGAGTTAGCAGCTGATGACCATGCTGCTGAGCTAAACTCTAAGTGTGGTCTTATTACTCCATTATAAATCTTCTTTAGATTTCGTTCATTTGCTCCCCAGTTGGTACCTGCTAATTTTCTGAGTATGCCTAGTCGTCTTCGGGCCTTTCCTTCTGCGTTTTCAATATGCTTATTCCATGTAAGCCTTTGGTCAAATGTCACCCCAAGATAGGTGGGGTAGCTTTCTTCCTTGATCACGGTTGTCCCTAGGTGTATGTTAGCTGATTTGTCCTTGGGGGCGAGGGCGAACAGTGTTGTGGAGGTTTTGTCTGTGTTTATTGTGATAAGCCATTTCTCTGCCCATGACACTAGCATGTCTGCTGCCCGCTGCATTCTATAATTTGCTGTGGTGACATTTTCATCAGCGCACCAGAGTACTAGGTCATCTGCATATAAGGCAGCTTTAACTCCTGCAGGGAGATCTTTCACCAGGTCATTGATGTAAACAAGGAAGAGTGTTGGGGAAATTACTCCTCCTTGAGGTACCCCCTGATGGAGCAACACTTTTCTGCTCTGCAGACCGTCAAGAGTGACTCTAGTTCTCCTGTTATGCAAGTATGACTGGATCCATTTCATCATGTTGCCTTGGATTCCACTTCTCCTAAGTTTTGCAATGAGGCCATCTTTCCACACCTTGTCAAAGGCCTGCTTGAAGTCGACCCAGATCGTTAGGACCTTTTTTCTTCTCCTGGAAGGCATCTTCTATTGCTTGAGACAAGTAAGTAACTTGGTCTTCTATACTGTAGCATTCTCTAAATCCAGCTTGTTCCGGCACCAGGATCTGCTCAGACTCTAAATACCATTTCAATCTGTGGTTGACTATTCGCTCCATAGTCTTCCCAACACAGCTTGTGAGACTGATTGGCCGGTAACTTGCAGCCTCGGTCTTACATTTCCCTTTCTTTAGTATGGGTATTGTGATGGCTTCTCTCCATACTTGGGGTACCGTTCCTTTCAACCAGCTGTGGTTGAATATCTCAAGCAGTTTTGTCTTTGCTGCTGAGCTCAGATTTACTAGCATTTCGTTGCTGATTTTGTCTGGGCCGGGTGACTTTTGAAACTTAAGCTTGGAAATAGCCTTCTGTAGTTCTCCTAGTGTGATGGGTTCCCTCATTGGGGCAGGAGTATCTGTCTGTCCCATGGTTGCCAGTATTTCTTTTCTTATCTCTCTCTGATGATCTATGTTAATGGGTAAGTTGCTTTCTGAACTGTATCTTCTAGCAAACAAGTCTGCAGCTTGTTTTCCTCTGAAAAGTTTGCCACCTTCATCCAATGTGATAGTCTGCCTAGGTGAGGAACGCTCTTCATTTAGAGACTTGACTAATCTCCAAAGTTTCCTGCCGTCTTTCTCAAGGTTCAGCAATGCCGTTTTAGTTCTCCAGCTTTTCCGTTTTTCTTCTAGCTTTGTTCTCTGAAACTCTGCTACAGCCTTTTTCCATTTGTTGTGAGTTTCAAGTGAAGGCTGAGACTCTGCGTCCTTTCTAGCCCTGTCCATGGCTTCCTGACGTTCTTGGAGTGTGCTGGACCAGTATGGTATGTAGTTACGCCGGCATCCTTTGGGAATGGTTTCTTTTGCAGCTTGTAGTATGCATCTGTTGAAGTCTTTTACCACTTCATTAATGTCTCTGTTCTGTACCTTGAGGGTAGACAGCAGCGTGTTCACCTGATGCCTGAATAAACCCCAGTTGGCTTTTTTGTAGTTCCATCTTGTAATGGCTGGGCCTGTACTGAGAGTTGCACTCTGGACAGTAAGAAAGATTGGGCGATGGTCGCTTCCCCCTAGTTGGTCTCCTACTTCTCTACTAATAGATCCAGCTATATCTGGTGTGGAGAAGGCAAGATCTGGTGTTGAAGTTGTGTGCCATCCTCTGGAGTAGAAGGTAGGAGTATCTGTGGCATTATTGACTAGGATTAGGGAGTGATCATCTTGCCAAGTTTCAACCTCTTCACCTCTGTGATCCAGATGGTTATAGCCCCAGCTCTGGGAGTGGCTATTAAAGTCTCCAACTGCTATAAAGTTGGTGGCTGGTACCTGTATAGAGCTGAGACTCAGGGGTTTGTTGTTCGGACAGTAATAGTTCAGGAGTTCTATTTCCATCTTGTCTACCTTTATCTGCAACAGCTGATATTCTGCTCCATCCATGAAGGTTTTCCTTTCGTGTGCAGGAATGTTATTCCTTACAAGAGTAAGTACTCCTCCTTTTCGTCTATCTTTTCTGTCGGATCTGAAGCATTGATATCCCCTTATTTTAAAGGTTTGATCTGCTTTCAAGTGAGTCTCTTGGATACAGCAAACACTGACTTGCTTCTCATACAAGATGTTTTCCAGCTCTGTCTTTTTGCTGTATCCAGCCTGCTTGCTGTTCACTCCCTCTGCATTCCAGTGCATCATGACAAGTGGCACTCTGGGTTTCTCTTTTTCTGTTTTGTTTTGGTCAGTAGTTCTCCTCCGCCGTCTGCTGACTCCACAAGACGGTCTAGAGGGTCCTCCAGTAGCTGAGGGTGGGCTCTGTCGAGGCTCAGAGCCCGGCACTGCACCTGCCTGGTGGAGCTCCACAGGGCGAGCACCAGTACGAGATTTATTTGACGGTGTACTCTCCATAGAAAAAAAAAAGCGAGTTGCGTGATACTGTGGTTTCCGGTGCGCCTTCTGGCCCAGTATCTATGACTTTAGCACCTGTTCAATGGGAGAGTGGGCTCATCCCTAAATCTGTTTATGTTCCCAGTAGTAGACTATTCGCAAGCAGCCTGGGGGTGTCACTGCTCTGCGCGGACCTTGTTTACCGAGGCGGCGTCCGAGCTCGTATGGTGAAAATATGGTTGCATTATCTTCAAAATAGCCCTGTCTTTCCTGCCATCCTGCAACTTTGAGTTAGGGAGTTCTGAGCTCCAGTCTCTTTCCCAGGCATTTTATCCTGGCCTGGCACGCATACAGAGGACCCCACTTCTGGTTCTAAGTTAGCAGTTGGGGACAGGTGGGGTAGCACACTGTGCATTCCCCGTCATCCAGGGGGCTCTCCAACTATGCAGAGCTTGCACAATGCTGTGCTCTGGTTCTGGGCTCACCCAAGGAATCCTCACGTCCTGCACAGAGCCACTTCCAGATACCCACCACCTGCCAACCCCCCATTGTAGAAATCTCCTGCATGCGGCCATCCAGTCAAGAGCCAGTATTAAGTCTGGTGCCCAAGTGATTCCCCCCAAGCTCAGTGTGCAATTCTGGGTTCTCATCATGCTGCAACACAGGGGGGATTGTGATGCTCAGCCATCTCTCTCAACTCTGCACCGATAAATGACATCGGGGACTTAACTGTGTCTCAGTACTGGGAGGCCCCGTTTCCGGGTACACCACACACAGCCAGTTGAGGCAACGGTCGCCGTGGGCGTAGGAAAAGACGATGGTCATATATCGGTCATGTCCTACGAATGCAAAACAACAGAATACCACTACAGGCGCTCACTTGGGTTCCTGAGGGTAAGCGGAAAAAAGGAAGACCAAAAGAAACACTCAGAAGAACAATAATAAGAGAAGGAAGAACGTTGGGCCTAAATAATGTGCAAGAGCTAAGAGGAGTGGCGTCACAACGAACAACCTGGAGAGCACTGGTTTCTGCCTTATGCGCCGTGTTTGGCGCTTAAAGAATTTATTATTATTATTACTTCATAAAATAACTTCTAAGTAGTGACCTGGTATAAAGTAAATGCATGGTCTGGTACACCCAAGTAATGCAAACTTGGTTCCTCACATTTCTTCTTCTCATTCATCTCAGGCAATTTTTTTATTTTTATGTCCTTTTTCCCCAAACTTTTCCCCAACTTTCCATACCATGGTTTTATTATTTTTCATGTGTCAGTCACATAAGTTACATAGATTATGGGAAAAAAAGTTTGTTAAAGCAATATACATAAAAAATCTTTTGTCTAAATGAAAGAATCTTCTTCTTCTTCGATCCTTAACCACCGACCGTCAAAGCAGTCAGTGGCCATCATGCCTAGTGGCGTCTTGTAGGGCAACAACAAATTGATTCCACTTTGCACGGTCGGTGGCCATCCTTCATACAGTGCCCCAACTCTGGTTCATTCCCTGCATCCCAGCCTCCACAGTCCCCCGCCAAGTTGTTCCCGGTCGGCCTCTCTTTCGCTTTCCTTCAGGGGTCCAAAGCACAGCCGTTCCCGTGATGGCATCGGGGTCTACCCCGAGGACATGACCAACCCAGCCCCAGCGTCTGCCAGCCACGACGGCGCGCATGTCCTCCTGCTCGCTACAAGCAAGCAGATCTCGGCCGGCGATGGCATTCGGCCAAAAGATGCGGTGAATTTTTCTTAGGCATGCTGTGTGAAAAGAGGACAATCCCGACACCTCCCTCTCTGTGACTCTCCAGCACTCCGCACCATAGAGAAGCACAGAAAGCACGCAGCTCTGGTATAATCTTAACTCTGTGCTTGTGCTGTATTGGGAGGACCTCCAGATGTTATTTAGGCTAAAGAAGGCTGCTCTTGCCCTATTCATTCTGATGTTGATGTCTTTGCCCGCCCCACCGTCCGGTGCCACCATGCCTCCTAGGCATGTGAAGGTATCTGTCTGTACCAATTGCTGACTCCCCACTGACATGGGCCCAGGGTTGCCCACACCGAGCGCCATGACCTCAGACTTCTCTAAATTGATGCCCAAGCCCACCCGCTGGCTAAACTCATTAAGTCTATCCGTTCCCTCCCGGATGTGCTGATGTGAATGCGCCAGCAGTGCAATGTCACCTGCACACTCCAGATCCTCCAATGTAGAAAATGTAGTCCATCTTATTCCTCTTGGACTGCCCTCTGTTGTCTGGCGCATCACCCAGCCCATGACCGTCAAAAAAAGAGTGGTTGACAAGGGGCATCCCTGCCGTACTCCTGTCCCCACCCCGAAGGTCAGGCCGCCCTACCCAACACCACACGCAAAGCCGGCACAGAGGCCTCTTATGATTGCCACTATGCAGCCCGGAATTCCACAAGCCCCCAGTACTTTCCATAAACTGTCCCCATGCACGCCGTCAAAAGCCCTTTCAAAATCAACAAAATTTATGTAAAGCTGTC
Organism: Oreohelix idahoensis; assembly: GCA_024509875.1. Classification (NCBI taxonomy): domain Eukaryota; kingdom Metazoa; phylum Mollusca; class Gastropoda; order Stylommatophora; family Oreohelicidae; genus Oreohelix; species Oreohelix idahoensis. The sequence goes on along the minus strand of JAMPIV010005706.1, from coordinate 54,524 downwards.
TTTGCCATTCTGAGCACTGCTCTATAATGTTCCTGAGAGTGAATATATGGTCTACACATCTCCTGTTCTTTCTAAATCCCGCCCGTTCTTTCCTCAGTTTGTAGTCTACTGCCCTTGAAATTCTCTGTACAATTATCCCGCCCAGTATTTCGCCGGGAACCGAGAGAAGAGCGACCCCTCTCCAACCATTGCAGTCCGCAAGATCTCCCTTTTTGGGCAATTTGACAACCATTCCCCCGTTCCACTCCGATGGTGCCGTCCCCGCTTTCCACACCCGTGCAAACAGTGGCTCCAATAGCTCCGCCGCCAGCTCAGGGTCTGTCCCAAACAGCTCTGCACCTAAGCCATCATGGCCCGGAGCCTTACCGTTCCTTAACCCCTTGATTGCCGTGATGACCTCTTCCCTTCGCGGAATGTCCGCATCCACATCCAGATCGTCTTCAGCCTCAGGAACATTCAACCGTGTCTCTGGTATTTCCCCGCCCAGAGTTTCTCTGAAGTGCTCCGCCCATCCTGCCCCCTGTCCCTCTGCTGTCCTGATGAGACTCCCTTGCCCATCTCTTACCAATGCAATATTGTTTGCACCTCGCCTTCCGCCGATGAATCTAGTTATTCCGCATACTGTGCCCCGTTCATCTCCCAGCGCTGCCCCCCCCCCTCTGCCTGCCCCGCAAGATCGTCCAGGAAATTCCCCCCGTTGGCTCGGGCCTGGCGTTCAACTTCCCCGTCCAGCTGGCTGCACCGTTCGCTATATAGTTGCTTTAACCTGGGGGACTTCGCTTCCGTTCCCCCTCCCCTCACCTCCCCTCTCATCTCCATGGTGTCCAGCGTTTCTGGCGCCATCCAGTCCCGCCTCCTCCCCTCCTGGAATCCTAAGCATGATTTGCTACTTTCCTTACACACTGTTGAAATGGTGTTGAAACTCTGGTCTACATCATCAGCCAATGTCCCCCTCCTGGCCCCCGGCAATCCGACATCGTTTCTTAATGTCGGCCGCAAAAGCTTTTCCGGCAAGGGGGCCCCTCAATCCGCTGATGTCAAACCTTTTCTGTGCAGTCACAGTTGTCCAGCCCTTCTTAGTTTCACCCTCAGCCTGTTCTTTCACCATATTGATGGGTGTACCAACCTTCCATTGAGGTCTCCCACCAGCAATGTCCTCTCCATCCCCCTCTGTAGAACAATGGCCACGCCCTCACCGTGCCGTCCATCCTCTCTTCCAGAGTAAAGCACTGTCTCTCCTGTTGCTGTCTCAACTTTTCCTGCCCCTGTCCATCCGCTCTCACCCATCCCCAGGATGTGTAACCCGTAGTTTCTCATTTCTGCCGTGACCTGTCTCAGCTTACCCGTCTCGTACATTGTCCTGACACCCCAAAATCCCATTCTTGTATCCTGTTTTGCGGTCAGGACATCCGCCCTCATGCCAGTGGCCTCCTTTCGGCTTTCACCACTGACAGTCATACGAGCCACAGACTCCGAATGTCCATCCCGCAGCAAAGTTTGTTCATTTGATGTTGTTTCCGTAACTTCATTATTTTTTTTACATAGACAGGGGTGTCAGCCCTATGCTAAAACCCCCAACCTGGAGGACCAGGGTACCAGCTTTTGTCTGACCCCTACCCACACAGACCAGTCCAGCTTGGTTGAACCTACCAGGAGTAAAACTCCCACTGGCATAGCTCTGGGGATTGTCAGGGTACGCAAGCTGCCATACCGCTACAAGGTATAGGTACCATTGATGGCAGAAATGAAAGAATGGTTTGCTTGAATCTGCGAGTAGTGAACTGTCTTTAATTAGGATAGTCTCAGTTATTTTCATGGTATATTTTTGAGGTAGTGTATTTTTCAGGCACCATATATTTAGGGTAAGTAAACATCTGCAAAGGTATTTAAACGTCAATGCTTTAGCTTGGCTATACAAACTTTGATAGTTCTCTATCCTGACACTATCATCATCATCAAACCATCAAGTGCCAAGCCGTCTGGCAGAGTGATTAGGTTTCTCCAGTACTTCTTGTCCCTAGTGCAGTTTATCAATTCTGCTGCTGACTTTGTTCCAAACCATGATGCTAAACTGCACTGTATTGTCTCTCTTTGTCATTCTAAATATCTGTTTCTATCAATTTTACTTGTTACACTACATTCCAACTTTCTTCTTCTCATAACATGCCCATGAAAATCTGACTGCTTTCTTCTGAACTGTATTATACGATTCCATATTTGTAATATTTTCCTCTTTGAGAATGCCCCTTCAGTCTCCTTAGCTGGCCATGGTATCTTCTTCTTCTTCCTCCTCGTTCGCCCTGAAAAGGATGTTGGTTGCGTTGTGTCCGTTTACAGCAATGCTGGATATCTGCACCTTTCGGCCGACACATCCGACTTCAGCACGGCATTTTTTGGGACCGGGTTTGCCTTCCCACTTCGATCCCTACTCTCTCAGCCAGACTGCAGTGATGCAGCCTGTTTTCAGGACCACCACTTGGAGGTGGAGTAGGGTCTTGGTCAGCTCTGGTTCGTTGACCCTGACACAAGCAGTCAAGATATGGGTCGCTGACTGCATTCTCTATTGCTGCATCTTTGGGTCCCTGGCCATGGTATTATTAACATTCATCTACAAAACCCCATTTTGGTGGCTTCCAGGGATCTTCTTGCTTGTTCATGGATTGTCCATGCTTCGCATCCATATGACAGAATCAGCTCTTAGTAACACTGAAAATTATTTTCCTGGCCATAAACATGACCACTGTCATTGCGTTGTCGAGCGCAGTCAAGAAAATCTCTACATTGTATATTTGTTAGTGATACTGTTTAGCTAAATCTATGAAATGTGAACTGAACAGAAACAACAATGCTATAAACAAATGAACAATATTTATTGTTGATCTTACTTCAGCACATCTTGATTGAAAATTGCCATAATTTAAGTTCATTCTAAAGTGTGCTAAATAGCTGCAAATAGTGATTTATGTGCTATTTATCACTATATTTTAGTGTTGAGCTTATCAAAGTATGTAAAGAATATGTTCAAATCATTCACAGAAATGTGAAACAGAATAGTAGAGTATTAGTATGCATTTACAAACAATTCACATGTTGCTAGAAATTTTCTTCTTGTTCTTCGTTCACCCTCAGACATCAACTCGACTATGTTCAAAGGATGCATTGGTCAGCTTCAGATTGTTGATATCTCTGTAGAGTTTTTCCAGGAATGGTACTGGTGATGGCCATATGCACTTTCTCTGTTCCTCATATGTTGAGCACCTTTGAAGTAGATGTTCAACAGTCATTTTATCGGTGCTACAGTTACACTCATCAGTGGTTCCTATCTCTAACTTGTTAAATAGATGGTATCCCAATCTGCTGTGACCTGTGTAAAGTCTGAAGATTATGACTTGTTCACTTCTGCTGAGCTGGTAATATCTTCTTCTTCAAGTATCATCCCTAGCAGCGTAGGAGATCATGTCTCTCCATTCTTCCCGTCTCCAGTACAATTTATCAATTCTGCTGTTGACTTCTTTCCATGCCACGATGTCAAACTCTTTAGTATTTGCTCTCTTTGTCTTCCCCTGTCTCTTTTTCCTTCAATCTTACCTGTTGTTATGATATATTTCAGCTTTCCTCTTCTCATAACATGCCCAAAAAAAGTGGATTGCTTCTTTCTAACTTGTGAAATAAGTTTCCTTTGCGCACTGGCCTCTTTCAGGACATCCTCATTACTCTTTTTGGCTGTCCATGGTATTTTTAACATTCTTCTGTAAAACCACATCTCTATGGCCTCTAGTGCCTTCCCTACTTGTTTACTAATTGTCCATGACTCACTCCCATATGTCAGGATTGGTTCTATATAACACTGAAGAACTCTCTTTCTTACTTCCAATGACAAAGAATTGTTGCATAAAATACTGTTCATTTTATAGAATGCTGCATTTGCCTGAGCTATTCTGCTCTTCTGAGATGCATCTTCCATCCGTTGTTATTAATGTGTCCAGGTATTTGAATTTATTGAACTATTTTAGAACTGTTCCATTTACTTTGATAGTGCATTCTGGGGAAGCCCTTTTCTTTGAGATAACCATTACTTCTGTCTTTTTGCTATTAAGGCTGAGGCCTTTATTTTCACTGGTAATATGCATCATATCTTTGATAGCCTGGATGCTCTGCTTCCCACTTGCTCCTGTATCTGTACTTGATAAAACTCTTGGCCTCTTCACAAGTTATGCTTGTGTCAAGTAGGTAGCTTTCCCTCTCCCTCTGCCAATCTGTCAGCCTCTCTGTTGCTAGAAATGAAAGATGTACATATCCAAAGTAATAAACAAAAGCATAAAAATTACAATTTCTAGTACACACCCTTTTCAGAAGCTGCAGTGATTTTTCCCTTCTCAGTTGCCAATTTCTCTTGTAAATCATAATTTTCAGCAACTTTCCCTCAGACATCACCTTCTCCTGCTGTCTCTGAATGTTTGCAGAAACAGCCATAATGTTCTGAAGCTTATGAAGTTTTACTAGAGATTAAAAATAAAAAAAAGGTGGAAAGGTTATAAAAGTAGTCCTATTGCAGATGGTGGTCATAGATGAGTGAAGTGTTAGATACTTCACTTATACCAGGTACCAGCTTTATAAGGTGGGGGACTAGTTCCCTTCCTTGTTGCCTTTGCCTTCCTTAAGAGAAGAGACTAGTACCCATTTACAGCTAGGTAGACTCAAGCTAAATATTAGTAGAATTTGAACCCTGTAAATTTTCCTCTAGAAGCAAGCAATCCAACCACTGTGTCACTTGATATTAAAAAAGCAGACTTACTGAATTAGCAGGTGTGGAGTTTAAAAAGTAAGGTTTGTGACCCATTTCTTATAAAGGTATTTAGGTGTCTTGACTTAGAATATATGTAAATTTAAAACTATTTAATTTCTAATTACATAAAGGCACTTGATATTAAAATATTAATTATTATGACTAGTTCTAGCATTTAGTAAGTAAGTATATAATTATTAAATACAAGCACAGAATCCACTAAAATATACTTTATACAAGAACAACATATGGCTTACTACAAAGCTCCAACAAAAACATGCCAAGTATCAAAGGATTTAAAAATTCCAAGCAATAAGAAACTGCTCAGACTACAAGAATTTTTTTTGGGATAGATGAACCTTTCTGTGAAGATTGTCTACCAGAAAATAATACTGAGCACTCCTTAATAAAATGTAAGAGGTATAAACAACATTTAGTAATCTCAATAATATTAAAGTGCTTACTGATGTGCAAGTTACCTACAACTGTGGAACAAGTTTTGAGAACAGGCAGACCTTGGAAACTTACCAGTATAGTCAAACAGTAGATATCAAGAACAAATGTTAATATATTATTGTTAGTAATAGAACATAACTTAAAAGAAAACAAAATTACACAAAATTAAAACTTTACATTATACTCTCTTCATCCTCGGTGTTCATAGCGCAGCTAGCAAGCTGTAAGTGCTTGGTGGGGCTATCAAATTATATAATAATTTTGCTGAATAATGCTTAAAAAATTTATTTTATATTTTTACCACAGATATGTTACCAAAAATATTATTAGTTACTTAGTCATTCTTCTTCTACCCTGGTGTGTAGAGATGTGCCAGAGAGAGCGCCATACTATCCTATCGGCTGTCTTCCTCCAAAAAAATTATTTCGGAGGGTAATACTATATGGTGCAGAAACTCTTCGTTAACACGCGCAAAAAGTACACTAGTGTCAGAATGTGCTTATTGCACAAATTTGCCGGTTGAGAAAATATTGTAAGCCTCTTTTCAAATTTCCTCCAGTGCTGTGTCTCCAATAGGCCACCTAGGTGGTCAAAACTGAGGTTGAAATGAAGGACAGTGGACTGTGCTCTTCAGTGTCATTCAAATAAGTCGCCAATGTCATTAGTGTTAGGATTCCTAAACCTAATCCTTTTTACTGTGTCTCTGAATTCTTTTTTAAGGCCATTACGAATTGATGGCCTACTGTTCTTTATTTCACCCAAAACTGATATATGTGATAAAAGATGTGGAGTGAAACCATAAAGCAGATGGTGGCAATTGACAATCTTATCTATAATTGTTGACATTTTTATATATCCTAATTATAACCGATCAATGGCGCCGTGTTAACAGGATAAGAGTAGAATTGTTTTTGTTTTTATTTATAATACGGCCTCAGTGTTTGTTCGACCTACTATTTTTGACAAAGCTCGAAACAAGATTGGGATTAGGTTATGGTTAGCTGTTTGACAAAGCTCGAAATGGGGGAGGTTAGATTAACAGTTGAATGGGAAAAAAACAAAACAAAACACACAAATAGTAATACGTCTTAAAGGAGAAAGGACAAGAAAAACCTACGTTGCGGCCACAAGGCCTTCGTCAGGGACAGACAAACAAGAGACAGGAGGGAAAGAAAATGAGAATTAGATCGAAAGTAAGAGGAAAGTAAAAAGTGAGCGAATAGGTAGACAATGCAGTCAGTAATGGGGTTAGATTAAGGGTGGGACCCAAAGACGCAGCAATAGAGAACGCAGTCAGCGACTCATAGCTCGACTGCCTGCGTCAGGACCAGCGAATCAGAGCTGGTCAAGACCGCACTCCACCTCCACGTGGTGGTCCTGGAAACAGTCTGCAGCAGTGCAGTCTGGCTGAGCGAGTGTGGATCGCAATGGGAAGGCAAACCCGGTCCTAAAAAATGCCGTGCAGAAGTCGGATGTGTCGACCGAAAGGTGCAGATATCACAGCTTAGGCGTAAACAGACACAACGCAACCACCGTCCTTTTCAGGACGAACGAGGAAGAAGAAGAAGAAGAAGATTAAGGGTAGCCCTAGCGTAGGCCCCACATATAGATAGCCATTCGGGTAACATGGCGGACTCAGTCTCCTCTGCTCAATTCTAACACCCCCCCCCCCTTTCACTAAAAAGCACTGCACAAACCAGCTAATTTAGGATTCATGCTATGCTTCAGCCGACAATAAGTAGGTTCAGATATAAGAAACCGAAACTCATGTGTTTCTTTGATCGCTGCCATTTTCTATCCTTTTAAATCATGTGACCAGTCATAATGTTGGTCTAGCTACAAAATTGAAAGTTTCCGATCGCATAACATTCTATTAAGTCTGCAGCATAAAATTCAGTTTTACTGTTTCTTAGTATTTATATTCATTTTAATTGTTTATCGGTGATGCAGTAAAACAAACGGTTACTAGCTACTTTTATTGTATGAAAGACTAGTCCAATCCACAATATAAATGCTGATGTTATTGTTGACCAGCATCGACGTCATTGCACTCCGGGCAAACCCACAGGTGCTCAGTTTCCCTCGTCAAACATTGAGATGTGGAGGGGGGAGTGGGGTGTTAAATTTGTGTGACGATTGAAGCTCGCTTCTTTCATAATGATGTCGGATCCAAATACATTTTGTGACCTTATTGTCTACTTTTATCGACAATAGTTAACAACTCCCACGTGGACGACTTATATTACTATTACAATCTCAGCTGGAATATCAGATAATTCTTGTAACCTTATTGTGTTCATATATATATATATATATATATATATATATATATATATATATATATATATATATATATATATATATATATATATATATATATATATATATATATATATATATATATATATATATATATATATATATATAAAAGGGTTCCCATTCGTCCCGTTTTTCCCGGGACAGTCCCGTTTTTTGATAAAATGTCCCGGTGTCCCGAATTTATTCCAAATGTCCCGCTTTTTAAGGGGCCTTCCTGAAAAAAAAATATCTTTGGGTAATGGATTTTATTCCGTGTTTTAGAAGTGTTACTTTATCAATTTCCGGTTACAGTGGACCCTCGGTTTGAATCTCGAACAAAAATTCGAAAGTCTATCAAAACAGTGTTCAGTGAGCATCTACCAAATGATTTAATGCGTATTAGCATTATTATACAGTATTTTTATCGTTTTTCATCCGCATAATGCCGAAACGTAAGTGCAGTATAAATGATAACATTACAAAAGAATTTCCCTTCATTATGAAAATGTGGAATGTACTTTATGCAGCTCTAAATTTTGCATTTCACATGGTGGTCGGTCAGACGTAGTCAACCACGTGAACACGAAAAAACATAAAGGTGCTGTTGAAAGTAAGGCTTCCAACAGCAGTATAAGTCATTTCTTAAATGCGAAAACCCAGAGTGAAATGGAAAAACAGTTATCATTGGCAGCACAGGAAGCAACCTTCGCTTATCACACGGCGGTGCATAACCACAGCTTTAAGTCCATGGACTGCACAACAGCCATCGTGAAAAAAACTTTTCAACGATAAAGTGGAAGTTGTGTTAGTTAATGTGTGTATTTTTATACCATTATCTTATTTTAAGTGCAACATATAATATATAATAGATTTATTTGTGCTTTACCTTAATTTTTAACATGTCCCGTTTTTTTACAAAATGTCCCGGGTTTTTTAGGTAAAAATTTGGAAATGTCCCGGTTTTTAAACAAAACATTATGGGAACCCTTATATCTATATTTATATATATATATGTATATATATATATATATATATATATATATATATATATATATATATATATATATATATATATATAGTCAGTGGCCATCACGTCTGGTGGCGTCTTGTAGGGCAGCAACAAATTGATTCCATTTTGCTCGGTCGGTGGCCATCCTTCATACAGTGCCCCAACTCTGGTTCATTCTTTGCATCTCGGCTTTCACAGTTCTCCGCCGAGTTGTTTTTGGTCAGCCTCTCTTTCGCTTTCCCTCGGGTGTCCATGGCATAGCTGTTCTTGTGATGGTATCAGGGTCTCTTCTGAGGACGTGGCCAACCCAACTCCAACGTCTGCCAGCTATGATGGTGGGCATGTCCTCCTGATTACTCCGAATAAGTAGTTCTTGGTTGCTGATGGTGTTTGGCCAAAAGATTCGGAGAATTTTCCTTAGGCAGATTGTGTGGAAGGAGGACAGTTTTGACATTTCCTTCTCTGTTACTCTCCAGCATTCCGCACCATAGAGAAGCACAGAAAGTACACAGCTCTCATACAGTCTCAATTTGGTGTTTGTGCTGTACTGGGAAGACATCCAAATGTTGTTGAGACTAGCAAAGGCTGTTCTCGCTTTATTCATTCTGTTGTTAATGTCCTTGCTTGTTCCGCCGTCAAGGGTTACTATGCATCCTAGGTAAGTAAATGTGTCTGTCTGTTTTAACTGCTGGTTCCTTACTGTTATTGGCTCAGGATTGCCCACATTTAGTGTCATGACCTCTGTCTTCTTCAGATTGATGTTCAGGCCAACCTGCTGGCCATACTTATTCAGTCTATCAGTTTTTTCTTGGATGTGTTATACATATAAAAGGTAGTCTCATAGCAGATTCTGCCGTAGGGAAGTGAATTGTTACATACTTCACTATACTAGGTCCAGCATCGAGAGGTGGGGTGACTAGTCCCCTTCCTCGCTGCTTTTCCTTCCCTAACTCAGTCAGGTACCAATTTACAACTGGTTAGACTGGAGCGTGTTGGTACAGTGATTCGAACCCGGCACATTTGCCACGAGAGACCAGCGCTCTAACCACTCGGACGATATATATATATATATATATATATATATATATATATATATATATATATATATATATATATATATATATATATATACTTACTTACTTAGTCGTTCCCCTTCTACCGTGAGGTGTAGAGGTTATATATGTATATATATATATATGTATACTCGTATATATTTGTAAATTGTAATCATCTCATCTCATCTCAACCCGTAACCCGTCATGGGTCGTAGGGGTGCCATGGTGGAAGCATCAGCAGACAGGGTCTTCCACTGCTCTCTGTCCTCAGCAATGCGTACAAGTGTGGAAAAACCGTGTCCTGCCCATTCTTTGATGTTATCAGCCCAGGATTTTCTTTGCCTTCCTCTTCTCCGTTTACCTTTGACTGTTCCCTGGAGGATCGTTTTCGAAAGGGAGTCATGACGAGTTACATGCCCAAACCAGGCAAGCTTTCGACGTTTCACTATTGACAAAAGTGGTTCTTGGTGGCCTGCATAGGTGTTTATCTTCTCTCTAACATAGACATTTGTTTTGTGCTCTTTGTAGTGGATTTTGATGTTATTGCGTGGTTGTTATGTTACCTAGTGTTCTGGATGAGGTCAGCTGTGAAGGCTCCTGAAGATAAAAGTTTATGTGAGTTACAGAATGCCTTTCTGCTACCACTTACGACCTCAAACAGACTTATTCTACTATTATGTATGTTAGCTACGTTTAATGTCTAGGGTACTGAAATGTGATGTGTAGGTAATTAAATACACAGACACACACATGTAAATACTAAGTCTAATAATAATAAGCTCTATGATCAAATCAACTAACACTGGCTTTAGAAGTTTAGATTTTACAATTTTTTGAATTTATTTAGTCCTGAACCAAATGTTTCTTCTGGTCAGGACGTATGAAACAATATGTATTTATCAATAAAAGTGCATATATATATATTGAATAATCAAATGAAAATTTTATACATAAATATATTGTTACATTGGTTAATACAAGGGGATTGACATAAGTCTTGGGCCTGACCATGAAGGAGTCACAGGAGGAAGATGAAACTTGGCACATTTAAAGTTCATCATATTTGCACTGAATGTGTAAAGTACGCGTTTGTTTCTTCAATGAGTTTTCCCGCTATGGTGCACGGCGCAATGTACCCTATTGACCGGATCTGCTGCTCCAAAGATTTGACAAAACAATGGAAAAGAAGGAGGCCAGAGCTGTGATAAAATTTCTGATGTTTCAGGGAAAAACACCTACATTTTTTGGAGACCATGGTGACAGTAGATGAGACTTGGGTACACCATTATGACCCCGAATCCAAAATTGCCAGCATGCAATGGAAAACCCCGGGCTCTACAACACCTGTCAAGCCGAGGGCGCAGAAATCTGCAGGAAAAGTGATGCTGACTGTTTTTTTGGGACGGCAAAGGTGTCCTTTTGAAAGATTATCTGCCTCGTGGCAACACAGTTAATGGACAGTACTATGCAGATCTTCTCACAAAACTAAGAAAGGTTGTGACCAGGAAACGAGGGATAACAGCGCACTCAAAATCTTCCTTTGCTTCAAGACAACGCACCCTCTCACAAAGCACGGCTTGTGCAGCTAGCAGCCAACGATTTGAATATTGAAATTCTTCCACACCCACCATATTCTCCAGATTTGGCTCCATCAGACTTTTTTCTATTCCCAAATCTTAAAAAACAGCTGAAAGGAAATCATTTTGACAGCGATGAAGAGGTTATACTGCCATGTGATGACTGGTTTAGTTTGAAAAATAGGGTGTTCTACTCCCAAGGTCTTTTCAAGGTCAAGCAGAGATGGCAGAAGTGTGTCAATTCAGACGGTGGCTATATTGAAAAGGCATAAATACTATACAAAATTTCAGCTCTCTGTGACATGTCCTTCATGGTCAGGCCCAAGACTTATGTCAATCCCCTTGTATTAATACTAACTACAGTGTCTTTGGAAAACTAGCACTGGATGTCTAGTCGGGGTGGTGTCATCATGCCCAATCTCTGTTTATAATGTTCATTGTCTTTGAAATATGTACTGAGGTCCATACAACAGGATTTTATTTATTGTGGAAAAGTTTGATGAATCCACAACAGGCCAGGTTTTCACTTATCTGGCCTGTGACGATGCAGTAAAGAATTCAAGTGGCCCACTCCTCACAGTAGCTGGAGTAAAATGGTAGGCTGCTTAGGAATCCACTCTTGGACTTCTACAAAGCATCTGGCACTACGCTAGTGCCAGACCAGAAACTCTGAAACCAAAATTTGTGCCATGTGTCAACACACTGCCTACTGCACCAATTTTATACACAACAAAGCAAAAAAAATTACAAAGATCGGGTCAGATCTCTCTGACCAACTCAGCACATCTCACCCAGGTGGTATCAAACAGCACCAGTTTCCCATGACTGCATTGCATCCGAAATATGTTCAATAGTTTCCTCTTCCATCCAATAAGGTGGGTGATATGTTCCCACTGATCTCAAATATAGATCTGTCTTCCATAGTCTTAGATATGTTTTCCTATATTATGTGTTTGCCTCTAGGCCCTGGACTGCTGCTGGGGACCTAGAATAAGCACTCACTTGTCGTAATCATTTTTCATGACATGGCAGTATCAATCACTCAAAATATTAAATGTTAAATAAAAGGGTTAATGAATTTTTCTCCTTACCACAATTCAAAATTGAAAACACAGTTACGTTGTACTAGCAAAACTCAGCTGAGCTGCTGGCTAGATTAGGGCGTCCCACTGATAATATTTAATATTTCCTGGAAATCACACCTCTAGCATTAACGAACTGTGTAAATGGACAGTCTTCTTCAAAATGGCACTAGCGGGCGTCTTTCTTTCTATAATACGAAAGCTTCTGTCCAATCAGCGGACTTCCCCTCTACCTTTCAAATATTCAAAATACAGATGTCCAATTTCGGTCCAGTCTCAGTCTAGTGTGTAGTATTTTTCTGTCGGTCTGTCCGTCCCAACTTGGTTTTTCCCAAAATTACACTTGTTTTTGGACGAAACTACAAGAAAAAACTACACAAATTTTGTCTCCCCCTACTTCTAAGATTCTATGCTAAGTTATTTTTAGCTACTATCCTCCTACCCTGCCCCTAGTCCACATGCAGTTTGTTTTTATGCGTTAGGCTCAAGGACGCGTCAAAATGTAACTTTAGTAAAAATATGCACAAAAAACTGTCTGCTAGTCTGTATTGAACAATACAGTCTTTCATCAATATCTTCCGTGTTATCTGTCCGTCTGTGTAATTAAAAGTATATTATTTCTCAGAAAAAGATGGGCTATCAAACTAGCTAGTTTTTATTCTCCTAAACTTATTATTAAAAAAAAAACCTACTTTTTTTCAAGGTTAGTTTTGAAATTTGTTTTTGAACCTTCGTGTACGGCGTTTGCCGCTATATTCAAACTAAAACGACTAATTACCGTAAAACGTCCAAGATACGTCTGTTTCTAACAAGAGCTAAGGTCGTTTTTCTTCCAATTCCTTACATTGTGTCAACTAGTGGCGTAATTTTTTTCTTTAAAAACTACAAATTGCGTCTTTTAGACTTTAGATTCAAACACGTGTTCAGACCGTCACATTTTTTTCTTTTATCTCCGTTTCCACCCCGTCTAAAAGGATAGGTCGTTTAGTCTGCATGTTCTAACTAGTTAGTTTCAATGGCGCTAGAAAACGCTGGCGTGGGCGAGAATGTATCATCGTACCTTACCTATATTTTTATCCGTACATGTTATTTTACCTATTATCTTTATAAATGGAGGAATTTTAACGTTGCATCACTGTAATTTCACCACACTCTTTATAGCAAATGCGCAAAATTCTTCTATAACATTTATGCTCGAAAGCCTGAATCATTCGCTCCGTATCTGCAGTGAGTGTCCAGCTCTCACACCCATATAAGAGAATAGATAATACAAGTGATTTGTATAATTTGATCTTCACAGGAAAACTGATGTTACTTTTCCAGATCACATTCAGTCTTGTCATGGCAGCTGAGGCCATCTCAAGTCTTGTCTTGATTTCTTTACTTGATCTTCCATCACTACATATAGTGGACCCGAGATATTTAAAGGTGTTAACTTCTTCTAACTCCTTAGATTCTGCAGTGAGCAGAATCTGATCATCACAAACACAAAGTTCCCCCATAAGCGCATACATGCATACACTAGATGTGAACCAACCAAGAATGAGAAGTCAGTGATCGACTATGCCATTGTTAGGAGAAGCTCATTCAAATATGTCCGGGATGCTAGAGTCTGGAGGGGGCCAGAGATTGGAAGTGATCACTACCTGCTAACAATCAAAAGAACAACTGAAAGAGTTGCTCAGCCTAGGAACTGCCCAACATCACGCAAGAAGCCAAGTAAACGAGCGGGAGAAATGAGCATTAGGACCTACAAGCTGAAAGAGCCAGAAATTAAGACCAGATATCAGGGGCTTATTGCTGCAGCGGTGAGCAACACAGAAGAACAGCCTGATGACTTGGAAACCCTCTGGAATAAATTCAAGGATATCATAAAGACAGCTGCAGCAGAAACATGCGGTGAAGTCCGACTTGGGAACAAGAGAAAGAGGACACCTTGGTGGACAGAGGAAGTCAAAGAGAAAATAAGAGAGAAGAAAATGGCATGGAAACAATACTTAGGAGCTAAAGACACAACAGGACAGATGGAAAAATATAGAGAATATGTGACACTCAGAACAGAAGCAAAGAACAAAGTGCTAGCAGCAAAACAGAAGTCCTGGGAAGAATTTGGAGAAAAGCTGGAAAAAGATGCACAAGAAAACCAGAAATTGTTCTATAAGACCCTAAAGAACATGAGAAAGGAAAAACAATGCCCTCTCAAATTTATAAAGGACAAGCAAGGCAAATTGCTTACTGCCCCGAAGGAAGTAATGGAAAGATGGAAAGAATATTTCTCAGAACTCCTGGATGGTGACCATGGTGAAGCATCAGAAATGATAACCACTAGCACAGAAAAGAAAACCAATGATGGTGAAGATGACATAAAGATGGAAGAACTGAAGGCAGCACTGGAGAAAATCAAGATGGGCAAAGCAGCAGGGCATGATGGTATAACACCAGAAATGGTTAAGTACATGGGAGCATCAGGCGACCAATTACTCTTAAGGGTTCTACAGGCAGCGTGGTACAACAAGACCATACCAAAGGATTGGGAGATTGCCATCATAACACCAATTTTCAAAAAAGGTGACAATCGACAGTGTGGAAACCATAGAGGCATATCCCTTCTCAGTGTCCCTGGTAAAATCTACTCTAGAATCCTAGAGCAGAGACTCCGACGCCTAGCTGAGCCACAATTGGATGAGGTCCAGTGCGGATTCCGAGCGAACCGAAGTACTCAAGACCTAATCTTCACACTCAGACAGCTGAGTGAAAAGGCCCTTGAGTATAAGAGTGAGATCCATCTTTGTTTCATAGATCTGGAAAAGGCGTTTGACAGGGTCCCCTGGAGCAAACTTTGGGATTATTTGGTAAGGAAGAACATTCCAGCACCTCTGATTCATGCTATACAGAGCTTCTACAAGTCTTGCAGAAATTATGTGAGGACAGCAAACCATAAGTTAGAAGAGTTCAGGACCACCACTGGTGTAAGACAAGGTGATATCCTGTCACCTTACCTTTTCATACTCCTCATGGACGATGTCATTAAGGCATGTAAGGAGAGAACAAGAAAGTATTCAGTGGGGTACTGGAAGATGAGACAGGTCTGTATTTCAGAGCTGGCATTTGCTGATGATGTTGCCCTGATCGCTAAATCAGAGGCACATCTCCAATTCAACCTGCAAGTCTGGAAGGAAGAGCTGGAGAAGAGAGGGATGGTCATAAGCAGCTCTAAAACAAAATCCATGGTGATATCACGAGAAGAAAGAAGACATCAGATTAAGCTGGGAGAACAGGTCCTGGAGCAGGTAGACCACTTTAAATACCTCGAAGCTATTATTGACCGAAAGGGAGGCATCAAAGAAGAGTTGGCCACTCGAAAAGCAGCAGCTGGGAGACTTTTTCAGGCCATAAATCGAGGATTCCTCAGCAAGAGAGAGGTTGGTAAGAAAACGAAGATGGCTGTATACCGCTCCACCTATGTCCCAGTCTTGACATATGGATGCGAGTCATGGGCAATGACTACAACCCACAAAAGCCAGATCCAAACCTCAGAAATGAGGTATCTGAGGAAGGTGGTTGAAGTAACAAGAAGAGACATGGTACGCAACCAGACAGTACGTCAAGGCCTTAAATCCCACCCCCTGCAGACCCAAGTAGAACAGTCCCAACTAAGATGGTTGGCCATGTCTGCAGAATGGGAGAAGATCGGCTACCACGACAAGCATGGGAAACAAAGAGCCAAGGATCCAGACCCCCAGGACGACCCAGAGTCCGCTGGGAGGACAACATTAGACAATCTTTGAAGGACCGAGGACTAGAATGGAACCAGGCCAGGAGGAAGACAGCCGATAGGATAGTCTGGCGCTCTCTCTTCCAAACCTCTACACCTCACGGTAGAAGGGGAACGACTAAGTAAGTAAGTAAGTAACTTTTTCTAACGTTTGCCCATTTAACGTAATGTTGGTCGGAACATGTTTCTTATGGCTATTCACCAATATTTTGCTTTTTTCTATATTAATTTCCATCCCATACGTTCTTGTTACTTTCTCCAGTCTAGAGGTAAGGTCTTGAAGTTCTGATTCTGATCCAGCTATCAGATCGATATCATCAGCAAAACGTAGGTTGCAAAGAGGTCGGCCTCCAATCGATATGGTTGTTTTATAATCATAAAGAGCCTCCTGCATAATATGTTCTAGATATATATTAAAGAGCACTGGGGACAGGATACATCCCTGGCGAACTCCTACAGTTGTTTTGAAAAATTCACTGAGTTGACTTTCCATCATAGCATTTCAGTGGGCATGAGGTTTGCTTGGCGGTGCCCGTCTCCTCTCCAAGTATCCTTGCAGGTACATACAAAAATGTACCTGGAGCAATCTGGTTTTAAGGCGCCAGATACTCGCCTTTCGCCCCTTCTCCTGTTAGTATTAAACGGTGCTGCCACGAGAAGGCCAGGAGTTGGACTTTTGTTGTCACAGGCTTTGTGTTACGCACGCCTTGGGAGCATTTGGTCAGATACTGAGAGCTCGTCCTCAATTCCACTCCTGGCTATGACAACAATTGGCACCAAATTGTAATACACACCTTAAAAAACGAATGCAGACTAAATAAACTGTTCTGTTGACTAAAATTAAACAGTAACAAGTTATCATCATCCCAACAACAATCCGATGAGACCAAAGACACAAACGTTTAGCAAGTTGAACCAACTGGCGTGAACATTTACAATTATGTGTGTGCGGGTGGGGGGGGGGAGGGGGGGGGGCGTTGATGCAAATGCATTGTGTTGGGAAAGGCATAGGTTGGGCCATGTCTCGTGCCCCGGTACATGAAAGAGAAGATCATTGTAAAAGCCTGATTAATTAAACACTATTTTACTTAAAAGACAGTTTTGTCTGTACTAGTTGCCGACTAGTTACCGTAATCAGATGCTAGACAAAATGAAAATACTTGATGAGAGGCCACAACTAGTGTGTCTGAATTTGCATAGGTAGAAAACAAAGATAATGAGAATAATGCTGAAAACGATAACAAATACTGCACTTGAAAAAAAAACAAAAAAAAACACATAGGCCTACACTTCGCAGCTACGTAAACATAACAGGAGGCACAGACAATATTAAAATAAGTATACAAAAAGATAGAGAAGCTTTCATTTCATTGGGGAATATATGGAGATCAAAAGCAATCAAGTATACAAAAATCAGAATCTTCAGTTCCAATGCCAAGTCAGTCATATTGTGTGGCTCTGAAACATGCAGAACAACAAAAATAGCAACCAAAAAGCTACACACTTTCATAAATAGGTGCTTGCATAGGATAGAAAAAATTGAAGTGGTATGACAAGATCCACCCGTGTGTTACCGGGGCCCGAAAGGGGAGCAAATAATAGTAACACTGTTCCCTTCCATGCATGTCGTAGAAAGCGACTAAGGAGGGTTGGGCATGGGGCTGGTTACCCCATCCTGTAAAAAATTTAAACCACAAAAAACTTCAACAAATATGGACAAGTCAAATAAGGAAAATAAAACACAGCCATCCAAAACAGGGGAAGGTCCTCTCGCAGGGAGGCGTATGATGCAACACAGAGAAAGCCGAAAGGAGTCTGTGTTGCTGACTAACCTTCTTTCTTCTAGAACTTCCAGATTTGGCACCTGGAATGTTCGGACATTAAACGAACAAGGGAAAGTGGCACAAGTAGCAGCAGAAATGAGGGAATATAAAATCGAGGTTCTGGGAATGTGTGAAACAAAGGGGAAGGGGGTAGACAGGAAGAAACTCATCACAGGTGAATTGGTGCTGTCCTCAGGACATGAAGACGAAAGTTCACACCACAGCGAAGGGGTAGCTCTTATGTTATCTAAAGAAGCACAGAAAGCACTCATTGAATGGGAAGCTGTTGGACCCAGAATAATAACAGCCACTTTTAAAACAGCTAAAAAGAAAATGCATGTAAATGTCATCCAATGTTATGCACCAACTAATGACAAAGAAGAGTCTGTGAAAGAAGCATTTTATACTAGACTACAGGAAATTATGGATAAAGTGAAAAGAAGAGACATCACAATTTTGATGGGTGACATGAATGCAGTCAATACCGGATTTGAAGAAGTCATGGGAAAACATGGGCTAGGAATAATGAATGAAAATGGGGAACTATTCTCAAACTTCTGTGCTTCAAATCAACTGGCTATAGGAAGAAGCATGTTTCCACATAAGAGAATACACAAGGCAACATGGATATCACCAGACCATAGAACAGAAAATCAGATTGATCATATATGCATAAACAAGAAGTTTAGATCATCATTGCAGGATGTAAAGGTATATAGAGGAGCAGATGTGGCATCAGATCACCACCTTCTGATAGCCAAAGTAAAAATGAAACTCAAGAGATATGCAACAATGCTAAATTATAGACAACAATTTAATGTAGGACATCTAAGAAATCAAGAAACAAATTTGCGGTCACAGTATCCAACAAATTCCAAGTGGTCCAACAGCTGGAAGATGTAGAGAATACAGAAGACTATTGGCAGCAGGTCAAAACTGTATGGAATGAGACATGTGAAGAAATACTGGGGAAAAGGGAAAGACAACAAAAAGCATGGATAACAACAGAAACCATCAATAAGATAAAAGACAGAAAATACAAGAAAGCAGATTTAAACACAAGCAAAATCAGAAGTTCCAAAGCCAAGGCTCAAGAAGTGTACACAGAAGCAAACAAAGAAGTAAAAAGAAGTATCTAAAGAGACAAGAGGAAGTATATTGAGGAGTTGGCAAGAGAGGCAGAAGATGCTGCAGCCAAAGGAAATATGAGAGAACTGTATAGCAGCACAAAGAAGCTAACAGGGAAATACAAGCAAACAAGTTGCCTCATAAAAGACAAGAATGGGAAACTTCACGAGCTCATTCCGTCTCTCATGGTAACATTAATGGCTTTTCTTAAGCATCTCATCTCACAGGATATGATTTTCCTCTCCTGTGCTTTGGTCAGGGACTATGTTTAACATCAATAAAAAAGAGTTGGTAAGAGAGTAATATTTACCAGTTATTGTTTAGCTTTCAAACTGATTTTTTGATGTCTGAGTCGTGGTGACATTATGTAAGTCACTGCACTGAATTTATAACATTGTGTTTCAATTTCTTTGTCAGGAAGTCTTCCATAGTCTGTAAAAATACTTCCTAGGTACTTGAACCCCAGAACCTGTTTAAGCTTGATGTCACTGATGTGTTGTAATTAGGCCTGATGATCTGCTAATCTTCATAGTTTCTGTCTTTGATGTGGCTGATTTTTTTGTATCTACCACAAGTTGAATTAAATGCATTTGTCTGATATTTTTCAATTTATTTTCATCTTCATACATCAGACTTTGGTCATCTGCAAAATGTTAACTCATTCAGTGGGTTGTATTCTGAGCCAGCCCTAGGTATTGGTCAAGGTGGTGTGAGGTCTCATACTGGTCCCAGTTCAGATTGTATTCTTGCGAGGCTTAGTTCCATGTTACTGACTTGGATCATGCTGTAACTATTGCAAGTGATAAGTTATGTTCACTGTAGCATTTTACAAAGCATAATATTGTTTTTCAAATCTTATGGTTGATAACACTAGTCAACAACCAAAATGTACCAGAAATGAAAATAGCTGATCTTAACTAATTTTGGTGTGCTGAAAACGAAAATGACATTAAAAAATGTTGATTGGCTCTAGTTTTCAAGATATATGCTACTAGTTTATTTAATTACGGTAAATTTATATATATATGACGCAACTGTTGTGGGCGATTGCATAATTTTTTCTAATGACCAATAAAAATGTAACTAGAAGTTGATGATGCAATCCTACCTATGATTACATCACCTTTGTGTATAAATACCTTATCTCTGATAAAATTTTGCCATTAGTTAGTGCATTTGTCCTTATCAAAAGTATCGTAGTTAGAAATGCCAGAAGGCGTACAGTTTGTATTTTGGCTGCAGAATAGGAGATCAAGATAACAGCTGGGTGCCACACATATGCTGCAATACATGTGCAGCACATCTTAAACTGTGGTTGACTGGCAAAAGGCAAGCTATGCCTTTTGCAGTCCCAATGATTTGGAGAGAGCCCACTGATTATCTCAACAACTGTTACTTTTGCATGGTCCCTCCAATTGGGAAAGGCATATCAAAGAAGAAAAAATGGACTGGAATATCCAAACATCCCCTCTGCAATACTTCCGGTACCACATGGCGATGACCTACCAGTTCCCAAAGTGCCAGAATCCTTTTCAGCTGCTTCCACTGATGAAGAGGACATTGGTGGTCCTGAACCATCAACCTCAAGTGACACAGATTTTGAGCAAACTACATCCACTAACCCAAGTAGAACTGAATGATCTTGTAAGAGATCTGAATTTACCGAAGAACAAGGTGGAGCTTTTGGGTTCCAGATTGCAACAGTGGAATCTCCTGGCAGAAGATGTTACAATTTCTGTGTATAGGAACTGCCAGAAGCCGCTTATTACATTCTTTTTCAAAGAGGGTGACCTTTCTGCGTGCCACAACATTTCTGGTTTAATGGCAGCCCTCAACATCAATTACATACCGGAAGAGTGGAGGCTTTTCATTGATTCATCCAAGACAAGTCTTAAAGCTGTTTTGTTGAATAATGGTAATGTGTTACCGTCAATTCCAGTTGGTCACGCAGTTCATATGAAAGAAACTTATGAAAACATTAAGCAGCTTTTGAAGTGTATAAACTACGATCATCATCATTGGTCACTTTGTGGTGACTTAAAAGTGGTCGCTCTTTTGCTTGGACTACAGGGTGGATACACCAAGTACTGTTGCTTTCTCTGTGAGTGGGATAGCCGTGCACGAAGTGACCATTACATCAGAAGACATTGGCCAATCAGGCAGTCATTGCAGCCTGCAGTAAGAACGTTGAGAACCCAGCAGTTGTCGACACCAGCAAGATTTTGTTGCCACCCTTGCACATTAAGCTGGGTCTCATGAAAAACTTTGTCAAGGCAATGGAGAAAACAGATGAGGCTTTCAAATACCTCATCAGAAAATTTCCAAGACTGAGTGAAGCTAAAATAAGAGAGGGAGTATTTGTTGGTCCGCAAATTCGAAAACTTCTTCATGATGACGAGTTTCTTTGCATGTTGCATGGCAAGGAAAAAGCAGCATGGCTAGCATTTAAGTCAGTGGTGGACAATTTTCTTGGAAACAACAGATCTGATAATTACAATGAAATTGTAGAAAATCTCCTTCAGAAGTATAAGAGTCTTGGCTGCAACATGTCTTTGAAAATTCATTTTCTGGATTCTCATCTGGATTTCTTTACGTCAAACTGTGGAGCGGTCAGTGATGAGCATGGTGAACAATTTCACCAGGACATTGCTGCTATGGAGACAAGGTATCAAGGCAATTGGAGCCCTTCAATGCTTGTTGATTACTGTTGGACTGTGACAAGAGACACCTCATCGATTGACTACAAGAAGCAAGCAAAGAGAGCTCGAACAGCGACTGAATAATGACGGAATGGGTTCAAATGTGCCTTTTTAAAGCATGATATGTGAACTTTAAATAATGTTTTTATTTTTTCTATCATTTTATGTTAAAATATCAATTAATTGAGTATGTAACCACAATTTTTATAATGCTAAAGTAGAAAGACTAGCTGTTTAGCCCAGAGAAGTAAACAAGCATACATTATTTGTATTACTGTAATGTAAATTCATCATTTAAAAAAAAACCAGAGCCAATTGGTGAATTTCATTATGATATTTGAAATCAGCATGTCAAAATCAATAAGAAATGGTACATTTAATTTCTGGTACAAAAAACTTTTGAAAATTTGTTGACTAGTGTAATTTGTGTGTGTATTATTTAGAATTGGGCATATCCATAATTTCAGTGCCTTACTTACAATAGTGACTTGGAACAAGATATCATAGAAAGCCACTGTTGTAAGTAGGAACTACCCCATTTATTGAGCCAAAGATCCGGCTTCCCATCGTGATTGAGACATTTTTACTTGGGAATTTTCCGTTTAATTTTTCTTGTTCTTTTAAAATGTAAATAATTAAAAAAAAAAATACATTTCGGTGCCCCCTCCTGAGATGTAGCCCGGTGCGCTCACACTGCCTGCACCACCCAAGGGTCGGCTCTGGTTGTAATCTTCACTTTCTGGGTTTACTTCTGATGTTATTTTGTCCACATACATATTGAACAATAGTGGTGACAGCACACAGCTTGTTGTTAGATCAAATGCACCATCAACTGTTATTACTGCACTTTTGAATGTATGGTACAGAACTCTCACATTATGTTAAAACTGCCCATGTATTTTGTCTTCTTCTTCTTTGATCCTTAGCCGCCGACCGTCAAAGCAGTCAGTGGCCATCACGCCTAGTGGCGTCTTGTAGGGCAACAACAAATTGATTCCACTTTGCTCGGTCGGTGGCCATCCTTCGTACAGTGCCCCAACTCATGTCAGTGGCTTCCTTTCGGCTTTCACCACTGACAGTCATACGAGCCACAGACTCCGAATGTCCATCCCGCAGCAAAGTTTGTTCATTTATTGTTGTTTCCGTAACTTCATTGTTTTTTTTTTTTTACACAGACAGGGGTGTCAGCCCTATGCTAAAACCCCCAACCTGGAGGACCAGGGTACCAGCTTTTGTCTGACCCCTACCCATACAGACCAGTCCAGCTTGGTTGAACCTACCAGGAGTAAAACTCCCACTGGCATAGCTCTGGGGATTGTCAGGGTACGCAAGCTGCCATACCGCTACAAGGTATAGGTACCATTGATGGCAGATGTATTTTGTAGTCTTCTAATACTTCTTCTTCTTCTTCGATCCTTAACCGCCGACCGTCAAAGCAGTCAGTGGCCATCACGCCTAGTGGCGTCTTGTAGGGCAACAACAAATTGATTCCACTTTGCACGGTCGGTGGCCATCCTTCGTACAGTGCCCCAACTCTGGTTCATTCTTTGCATCTCAGCCTCCACAGTCCTCCACCAAGTTGTTTTTGGTCGGCCTCTCTTTCGCTTTCCTTCAGGGGTCCAAAGCATAGCTGTTCTTGTGATGCCATCGGGGTCTCTTCTGAGGACATGACCAACCCAGCTCCGGCGTCTGCCAGCTATGATGGTATGCATGTCCTCTTGCTTGCTACGAGTAAGCAGATCTTGGTTGGTGATGGTATTCGGCCAAAAGATTCGGTGAATTTTTCTTAGGCATGTTGTGTGAAAAGAGGATAATTTTGACATTTCCTTCTCTGTGACTCTCCAGCATTCCGCACCATAGAGAAGCACAGAAAGCACGCAACTCTGGTATAATCTTAATTTTGTGCTTGTGCTGTATTGGGAGGACTTCCAGATGTTATTTAGGCTAAAGAAGGCTGTTCTTGCCTTATTCATTCTGATGTTGATGTCTTTGCCTGCCCCACCGTCTGGTGTTACTATGCTTCCTAGGTATGTGAAGGTATCTGTCTGTACCAGTTGCTGATTCCTTACTGATATGGGCTCAGGGTTGCTCACATTGAGCGTCATGACCTCAGACTTCTTTAAATTGATGTTCAAGCCCACCTGCTGGCTAAATTTATTAAGTCTATCCGTTTTTTCCTGGATGTGTTGATGTGAATGTGCCAGCAGTGCAATGTCATCTGCATATTCCAGATCTTCCAATGTTGAAAATGTAGTCCATCTTATTCCTCTTGGACTGCCCTCTGTTGTCTGGCGCATCACCCAGTCTATGACTGTTAAAAATAGAGTGGTTGATAAGGGGCATCCCTGTCGTACTCCTGTCTTCACCTCGAAGGTTAGGTTGCTCTGCCCAACACTACACGTAAAGTTGGCATAGAGGCTTTTTATGATTGACACTATGCAGATTGGAATTCCATAAGCCCTCAGTATTTTCCATAAACTGTCAAAAGCCTTTTCAAAATTTATGTAAAGCTGTCTTTGCCATTCTGAGCACTGCTCTATAATGTTCCTGAGAGTGAATATATGGTCTACACATCTTCTGTTCTTTCTAAATCCTGCTTGTTCTTTCCTCAGTTTGTAGTCTACTGCCTTTGAAATTCTCTGTATAATTATCCTGCCTAGTATTTTGCTGGGAACTGAGAGAAGAGTGATTCCTCTCCAATTATTGCAGTCTGAAAGATCTCCCTTCTTGGGCAATTTGACAATTATTCCTTTGTTCCACTCTGATGGTGTTGTCCCCGTTTTCCACACTTGTGCAAATAGTGGTTCTAATAGTTCTGCTGCTAGCTCAGGGTCTGTCTTAAATAGCTCTGCATTTAAGTTATCATGGCCCGGAGCTTTACCGTTCTTTAACCCTTTGATTGCTGTGATGATTTCTTCTTTTCGTGGAATGTCTGTATTTACATCTAGATCGTTTTCAGCCTCAGGAACATTCAATTGTGGGCTCTCTGAAGCGGGGGATTGGTATTTCCTTGTTCAGAGTTTCTCTGAAGTGCTCTGCCCATCTTGTTTCCTGTCCCTCTGCTGTCTTGATGAGATTTCCTTGCTTATCTCTTACTAATGTAATATTGTTTGCACCTTGTTTTCCGCTGATGAATTTAGTTATTTTGTATACTGTGCTTTGTTCATTTCTCAGTGCTGCCTCTTCTGCAAGATCTTCTAGGAAATTCCTTTTGTTGGCTCGGGTTTGGCGTTTAACTTCCCTGTCCTCTTCTAATACTGACCAAAGTTTATTCCTATCCACTCGGTCAAAGGCATTTTTCCTGGTCTGTAAATGCTATATTTGGTTGACTGTCATATTCAGTTGTTCTTAAAGTTAATTGTCTTAAGGTGAACATAGCATCTGTACATTCCATTCTTTAACCACATTCACACTGGGCCCTACATTTAGGGTTTGACGATGAGTCTTATTCTTTGCTAAAGTATTTTCACACATTTTTCCTGTGTGACTTGGTAGTGAAATACCTCTGTTTGTGCTACTTTTTCATTACCCTTTTTGTTCCAGATTGGTTCTATTATGGCTTTTTTCAGTCTTCTCGGACTCTTCTTTCTGTCCACGCTACTTAATAAAAAAAATATTTTCAGCCATATGACTTGCCGCAGGTATTAATTGCTTCTGCTGTTATTCTGTCCATCCCTGGTGATTTATTTCAAGGACTGTTCTTTATTATATTAGAATACAGCAAAGCCACTGCCATTATGAGCCTTCAACAGCAGCAGTTATGGATACAGGGCAAGGAGAACACCTGAGAGGAAAGTGGAGAGACAATATTCAAGAAATCCTGAAGAAATAAAACATTACACCGACCAGGGAAATGCAGTGTAAACTAGAATAAAAACAGCTTCTCCCCATGATGCTACACTGGACAAAAAAAGTAAAGTAAAATTATTCAGAACTTGTGATAATACTGCCAGCATTTAATAATTTAAACAAAAATGTATACTGGAAATGTAACCTATAACTTCAATAACCCCATTTCACTCCTTTGCTTCTTGCACTCATCTGTGCTGCACATAAAATGCAGAGATACAGTTCATAATAGGTATAGCTTTGAGCAAAATAAATTTACAGACTAACCAGCATTCCAGAAGTAACTATGATCAAGCTCACACAAAATTTAGTTATTCAGGTGAAATTAGTAATAGTATGGCCTAAAGTAATGGCCTGTATGGACAGAAAGAGGTGACTAATATGAGGTTGTGCTTGAGGACTGGCAACCTCATCACACAGAACAAATAGCTACAGAAGCTCCCACTGTACAAGAACGTGAATACTTAGATGCAGGTTTCCTACAAAAGAACCAGCTGTAATTGTGGCTCCATGTTCCATAAAGAATGAACAAGTAAAAGGATAATAATTAGCAGAAGTGTGGCTATTGGGCATCTGCGTGTTTACATTAGTTTGTTCTTTAGTGTATAATTTTGTGTAGTATTCAAAAAAGGCGTGTTTAATACTATTTTCCTCTGTCTGCTGTTGCCCATTCATATCTACTATTTCGTGAATTTGTCTACTGCTTTGTACATTTTGTTCTATCTGTAAATACTGTCTACTGGGTATTTCTTGTGTAATAGTATTTAATTTTGTCCTAAGTAGAGCCCCTTGGTAAGTGTGTTGTTTGTAAAGGTCTAATTGCTCTTCTAAAGTATGAATGTGTGGGTTAGATTTATCTATCTGTCTGGTTAAACTTATTGCATCTTCTATTATATCCTGTTCTTTCCTAAAAGCCCTGTGTATTGTTGTTGCTAAGATCTGTGTTCTATCCCTTATTGTGTTTTTTAACAGGTCCCAATATTCTGCAATGTTGTTATTGGGAATATCCTGTGTGTATCCTTGAATGAGTTGTGTTATATTATTCGTGAAAAAAGTATTATTTAGCAAGTTATTGTTGAATTTCCAATGCGGGGATCTCTTTAATTTTATATGTGTGTGTCCCGTACTTAGAACTGTGTATACTGCTTGGTGGTCCGTAAATTTAAGCGTATTTTTTATGTGGTAAGTTTTGTGTATATTGTAACTATTTGATGCGTAAAACCTGTCCAGTCTTGAGGCTTGTCTAAAGTAAGGGTTTGTCTTGTCATGGAATGTGAAAGCTTGTGTGTGAGGTTGTAATTTTCTGAAAACGTCTACTAAGTCATGTTTGTCAAGAATAGGTTGTAAGTGTCGTATTGATAAGGGTATCTGAATTTTCTTTCTCTGTGATTCGGGGTCAAAGGAACTACTGTCTAAACTGGTCAAAACACAATTAAAATCTCCTCCTAGCACTATTTTGGTTCCTTTGTAATACCTATCTATAGTGTCATACAGTCCGTCATAAAATTTAGGTTGGTCAGTGTATACTGCAGGTGCGTATATGTTAATAAGTGTGTGCGTGTCTTGTTTGTTGTGTTTGTTTTTTATTTGAATAATGACGGTTCTGCCACAACCGTCTGTTCTATAATGTACTGTTTCCCAATCTTCATTTATTTGGAGGATGGCAGCACCCCCATGGCAGGTGCCCCGGGCGAACCAACCATGTTTCAGTCCTAATCTAGTTACTATCTGATCGGCATGATAATCAGAAGTAATCCCCGTCTGTTGCAAAAACAAAAAATCGGGTTTATCTTTTTTAATCAGTTTAATTACATGGTCTAGCTTATTTCTCAAACCATTGATATTGAGAGATACTATCACTAGACTGCATAACGGAGTGGTAAGCAGAGGTTGGCCACCCGTTATAAACTGTCTACCTGGCAAAGTGGCAGAGTCGTCACTTGCCATATCTAAACTATTTGACATAGTGGGGACTGAGTGCAGACCACTACTGTTACTTAAAATATCTGACGAAGTGGGGACTGTGGGCGGACCACCCATCATAAGTGAACTTAAAGTGCTAGCTGGTAACTTCCTGTGTGCTATACTGGTTACACATGGCAAAGTGGTAGGCTGGCCACTTGTACATGACCTACCCGGCAGAGCAGTGACTGTGAGCTGACTGCCTGTCCTGACTAAACCACTTGATAAGTTCGTGTTTACATTGTTAGACCAGACGGTGCGTAAGGGCTGACCGATTGACCTAATTACATGACTGCCTGACGGAATAGTGACTGGGGGCTGACTATCCGTTCTGCACTGATAATTTAGGCTGAGCGCAGATGAAACCGCGCCGCCAAGCACTCCCACCCCAGTCGGGGGGGGGGGGGGGGGGGGGGGGGTGGAGTTGACTGCTTAAATGAAACTGTGCGCATGTTAAAGTGTGTGTATTGTGGACAAACTATCAAAAAACTATTTACATTAAAAAAACACAAGACTCTTAAATCATAAGAAACACTTCCTAACCTATAGGTATTTTTACATTTTACTTTGAATAAATACATTATTTTAATTGTTTGAAACTGGTACACTTGGGTCCACAGGAGGGGGCACATCTCACACACTGGTGGTTTGAAGCTTGACACTTGAAACGTCAGAAGCTTTGGCTCGCACTGGCCCCCAGTGCAGGGAAGAGGAAGGACTTGTAACATTTGGCTCATTCACCGACATCGCTGACATCCGAGAAATCTTTACCGTCAATGAAAAGACTGGCTTGGGTCATCATCTCTTCCATGGCTTCATCTTCAGTCGCGGCCGCCCAAGAGGGAAACAGTCTCTCTTGCGACACCTCTGAGGACTGGCTAGGACCATTGGGATGACTCTCAATCGGCTCCGGCTCATCAATAACGGGCATCGACTCATATCTCAGGGGGGGTTGAGAAGCGGTTACCTTAGGGGAAAGTGGCAGATCTTGTGGCTTGCAGGGCAAGCGTTTGGATGGCGATGTGCTTCCGCTGCGCCTAATTTCTTTTGGTTTGACCGGCCCTTTTGTCTGGAGGATTAAGTGCTTCCTCTTCGGGGTATGTTTGTCCTCTTTTTTATAGCTCACAGTTTCATACCCTTCTGAATCTACCTTTTTCCGTGGGCTCTCTGAAGCGGGGGACTCGATCGGCTGACTGAGCAAACTTTGTTCGGCCGGCGTGGTATCGGCTGTCACTACCTCCTTCCTCGCTTGTTTGGCCTGGGGGGCGGGTGTCCGCTTCTTGGGGCATTGACTGACCCAATGGTCGTCACCCCCGCAGATGGCACATTGGGTTCTCCTCCCCGGTAGGGACACCCACACTCTCTGGAATTTTTCTGTCGGGCCTTCTATTTTAAGGCTGACAAAATGAGGCACCTGTTGTGCCGACGGCTTGAACAAAAAGTTCCACTTGTCGTGGGCAGTTGTTACTCGTGACACTTCCGCCTCTTTATCTCCTGTCACCGCTGCAGCAATTCGCTGGGCCGCCTCTGCTTTCATGGTCGGGGGCATTCAGTTGAGTGTCCCCTTGGATTTTTCCTTATCCAGGTGCTCAATGTATACAGACATTTGCGGGTTTGACCATTCAAATGTCCTGCCATGCAGGCCAGCGTAATGTTTCATCTGGGCAGCTGCTGTTAGTGTTGCGTACCACTTGAATGGGCCCGCAAACCTGTATAATGTGGCGACGCCACTCGTACCAACACCAGCTGGTCCGGCCAGAATGCTGGCAATCAAAGAATATGAACACTCTATTAGCCTGTGGCCCATTTACTGAGATCAATAATGTTCCCGGTTTATGTAACTCACCTCCCTCCAGGTCTTTCTCCATGTTGAGAACAATAACTGGCACAATTGGTGCGGCCATTTTATATTTTTTCCTTCTTGGCTTTAAACCAAATCAGAAACAAAAAACAAAGTCACAGAGTTAGTTAAGCTAACAGCCTAACTAACACACACAAAAGTCCAAGGAAAGCACCACAGAAAAATCCGACACTGAAACTGTGGTCTCGACCGCTCACTAGCGCGTCGAAATGTATACTGATCTCTTTTTGTCCTTCAAATCATCAACCCGTCATCCGTTCCTTTGTTTTGCAATCAATGCGATTGGTCCATTGTTTTTTCAATTCACCTATCACCACTTACACACTTAACTTCTACGCTGTCAACCCCGTAAACTGTGCTTCATAACTGTTTATATTCTAGACACTATTTTCTCGTGCGTTTGTTATTTACCCTACTCAAAAAGTCCGCAAGAGGCGTTAATTATTTGTTATTTCCCTTAGTGGTTTATGCTCAAATGCTATGTTCTCTTACTTTAATCCTATTAAAAACGATCGTTATGCTAATTTTATAAACCAGGATTATGTACACCTAGGAAATATTAAAGTCTAAAATAGTTCTCTCCTTTACCATCTAAGCACATGTGTGCTGGCTTTTATCTCCCATCTAGAGAACAAGCCTATGTTCTAACAGCCGCACGTCTACCTAGCGTTTTCTTTTTTTTTCTTCTGAGAGTGTGTGTGGGTGTGCAGATTTTTCCAATGTAATTTTTCTGTGTATTTAAAATATACCACCTTTGTTTAAATTTGTACATGTTCTCTTGATTTGGAAGTTTTTACATGTCACAGAGAGTTTATGTGAATAAAAGTCATTTGGAAAAACACATAAATATATATATTCTTATACTACCCCTTTCACTCCTACTTTTTCTATTTTTGTGCTACCTTCTCAAGGCTACACAGTGGAGGTGCTAAACTATCACATCAGTGATTGAAACTTGGAGGCTTTCTGCAATGCAGACTGTGGCCTTCATAGCTTTCCTGTCTATCCGAACCGCCTATTGTATCTCCAAGCCGTTCTTTGTTCTGTAAGCCATAAGTTAACTTCAATGTATTTAACTAATTTTATTTCCATTCTACATAATTACAATTTTGAAGTGATTTAATTTGTGTGTGTATGTGTATAAAATTACTGGTAAATGCACGCAAGTCCTTATATAGCAGGTATTTTAATCACATTCTATGTTGTAAAATGAACATGCTTTAAGATTTGAAATTGGATTGCTAGCGTCGCCAGTGTCTAGCCGCCCTGGGCTGCTCAAGGCTGAGTGTACAATTTAGTTGGCGGAAACCCGCCGAGCCTAGAGAAAAGCGTTATGCAGCACACAATGGACACTCTCCCTCAATCCAGGAAGGGGGGAGGGGGGTTACAATACTAAGCCCAGGCGATATTTTTCAAGTGTTTCTTTGTTACAGCAGCCAGACTGGACACTGAAGTTACTTCAGAATCCAAAAGAGCCCGAAATTTTGAACCACTATAAGCCCCTTGTCATTTGAAGTTTCTGGGTTACTAAAACTCATCCCTTTCCTTTCCCCTATTTTATTTAAAATGTTTTAACCCTGAAGATTGACCATTTAAGTGTGCAAATGAAAGGTTGAATACGCACGAGTGTTATTTATATGTAATTTATAAGGTACTTGTTATGTTTTTCCACTGTAAAATGTACACGGTTTTGTTAAAGTACCGTTATCACATTCTTTGTTTTGTAAAATGCAACAGGTTTTGTAAATTGAAATGTTTAATTATTTATATTTACTGTTTTAAGTGTGCAGATGAAAGCGAGAGTTACGCACGAGTGTTCATATGAAATGTTAAAATGTACTTTCCATGTTTTCTATTTTTGTAACGTGTACACTGATTTGTAAAATTGCAAAGAAATGAAAATAAAGTTCACTAAAAAAAAAAAATAAAATAAAATCTAGAGAACAAATAGTCCAATTTAATAAATTATTTATATTTTACAAACCATTTTCTCATACCCTGTTATTTTAACCACCCTAAATTACTACTCATCTGAACTAAACCCAGCACTAATAATGCTGTGAAGACTCCACGGTGACAAACTCAAATTCCAATAAATACAAATACCATTTCTGAAGAAACAGCTATTTAATAGTTTCAGTTTTCATGTACAATGTCAACAGCTGTTCATAAACGTCAATAAACTTCTCAAAAGAATTTCTGCAAATAAAAATAGAAAACTTTTGCACAAACAAATTGAAACATATGAACAGAACCAAATTCCCAAAACAATTTATACCAGTGTCTAATAAATGAGACACAATTATTACATCTGCACCCATCATTTCTTTTTTCATTATGTAAGGATAATATGGGCACCACTGCAGTTAGCTTGTTGTAGAAAACCTGCAGTTAGCTTGTTGTATGATACCTTCAGTTAGCTTGTTGTAGAATACCCTACAGTTAGCTTGTTGTAGGATACCCTACAGTTAGCTTGTTATAGGATACCTACAGTTATAGTCCGTTCGGAAATTCGTGCCCACAGAAAGTGTCAATTTTCTCCAAAACTGTTTGTTGTATGGACATGAATTTTTGCATGCAGTCTTAGATTTTCCATGCAGTTATTAATATATTTTTTGCCCTTACAAAACTCATGTCATGTTCGAATTTTCTTCTTTACGTTATATAAAAAACTCTTACTGTTGTCTGGGTTAATTTTTAGTAGTTTTACAGAAAAGTTACAAGATCCGTTCAAAAATATTTTTTTTTTGGTTTGAATTAGTGTAGTGACTACATGTCCGCATGAGTGCGCACCTATTGTACACATTCGCGAGTAACTAATTCAAACACTAAAAAAATATTTTTGAACGGATCTTGTAACTTTTCTGTAAAACTACTAAAAATTAACTCAGACAACAGTAAGAGTTTTTTATATAACGTAAAGAAGAAAATTCGAACATGACATGAGTTTTGTAAGGGCAAAAAATATATTAATAACTGCATGGAAAATCTAAGACTGCATGCCAAAATTCATGTCCATACAACAAACAGTTTTGGAGAAAATTGACGCTTTCTGTGGGCACGAATTTCCGAACGGACTATACCTTCAGTTAGCTTGTTGTAGAAAACCTGCAGTTAGCTTGTTGTAGAAAACCTACAGTTAGCTTGTTGTAGAAAACCTACAGTTAGCTTGTTGTAGAAAACCTTCAGTTAGCTTGTTGTAGGATACCTGCAGTTAGCTTGTTGTAGGATACCTACAGTTAGCTTGTTGTAAAAAACCTGCAGTTAGCTTGTTGTAGAAAACCTACAGTTAGCTTGTTGTAGAAAACCTGCAGTTAGCTTGTTGTAGAAAACCTGCAGTTAGCTTGTTGTAGAAAACCTGCAGTTAGCTTGTTGTTGAAAACCTGCAGTTAGCGTGTTGTAGAAAACCTACAGTTAGCTTGTTGCAGAAAACCTGCAGTTAGCCTGTTGTAGGATACCTGCAGTTAGCTTGTTGTAGAAAACCTACAGTTAGCTTGTTGTAAAAAACCTGCAGTTAGCTTGTTGTAGAAAACCTGCAGTTAGCTTGTAGAAAACCTACAGTTAGCTTGTTGTAGAAAACCTGCAGTTAGCTTGTTGTATGATACCTTCAGTTAGCTTGTTGTAGAAAACCTGCAGTTAGCTTGTTGTAGAAAACCTGCAGTTAGCTTGTTGTAGGATACCTACAGTTAGCTTGTTGTAGAAAACCTACAGTTAGCTTGTTGTAGAAAACCTGCAGTTAGCTTGTTGTAGAAAACCTACAGTTAGCTTGTTGTAGAAAACCTACAGTTAGCTTGTTGTAGAAAACCTTCAGTTAGCTTGTTGTAGAAAACTTGCAGTTAGCTTGTTGTATGATACCTTCAGTTAGCTTGTTGTAGAAAACCTGCAGTTAGCTTGTTGTAGAAAACCTGCAGTTAGCTTGTTGTAGGATACCTACAGTTAGCTTGTTGTAGAAAACCTACAGTTAGCTTGTTGTAGAAAACCTGCAGTTAGCTTGTTGTAGAAAACCTACAGTTAGCTTGTTGTAGAAAACCTACAGTTAGCTTGTTGTAGAAAACCTTCAGTTAGCTTGTTGTAGAAAACTTGCAGTTAGCTTGTTGTATGATACCTTCAGTTAGCTTGTTGTAGAAAACCTTCAGTTAGCTTGTTGTAGAAAACCTGCAGTTAGCTTGTTGTAGGATACCTACAGTTAGCTTGTTGTAGAAAACCTACAGTTAGCTTGTTGTAGAAAACCTGCAGTTAGCTTGTTGTAGAAAACCTACAGTTAGCTTGTTGTAGAAAACCTACAGTTAGCTTGTTGTAGAAAACCTTCAGTTAGCTTGTTGTAGAAAACTTGCAGTTAGCTTGTTGTATGATACCTTCAGTTAGCTTGTTGTAAAAAACCTTCAGTTAGCTTGTTGTAGGATACCTGCAGTTAGCTTGCTGTAGGATACCTACAGTTAGCTTGTTGTAAAAAATCTGCAGTTAGCTTGTTGTAGAAAACCTACAGTTAGCTTGTTGTAGAAAACCTGCAGTTAGCTTGTTGTAGAAAACCTGCAGTTAGCTTGTTGTAGAAAACCTGCAGTTTGCGTGTTGTAGAAAACCTACAGTTAGCTTGTTGTAGAAAACCTGCAGTTAGCTTGTTGTAGAAAACCTACAGTTAGCTTGTTGTAAAAAACCTGCAGTTAGCTTGTTGTAGAAAACCTGCAGTTAGCTTGTTGTAGAAAACCTACAGTTAGCTTGTTGTAGAAAACTTGCAGTTAGCTTGTTGTATGATACCTTCAGTTAGCTTGTTGTAGAAAACCTGCAGTTAGCTTGTTGTAGAAAACCTGCAGTTAGCTTGTTGTAGGATACCTACAGTTAGCTTGTTGTAGAAAACCTACAGTTAGCTTGTTGTAGAAAACCTGCAGTTAGCTTGTTGTAGAAAACCTGCAGTTAGCCTGTTGTAGGATATCTACAGTTAGCTTGTTGTAGAATACCTACAGTTAGCTTGTTGTAGGATACCAGTACCTACAGTTAGCTTGTTGTAGGATACCGGTACCTACAGTTAGCCTGTTGTAGGTTACCTACAGTTAGCTTGTTGTAGAAAACCTGCAGTTAGGCAATTCCTGTGCTCTTTCAGTGGTCGTTTCTGCAGCTTTGCATGGTTGGGTTGCCAGCCCCATGTACATCCTTACCACAGCAGCCTTTTATGACATGCCTGGTGGCAGCAGTAGTTAAAAAAAAAATTATCCACAGAGACACCCGTGGATGACATACTGCACAATTATCATCATCATGTTCCTTCGTGCTTTTTATAGAGCATGAAGTCACCAGTGCAGCTGGTCCCCTGCACCAAGCAACATGCTCTTGCAGGGATGGTTTCTATGACAACTTGTTTTACACGGTGAGATCACCAGCTCCATGCATAACCTCATTTTAGTTGTTTCATATGACATACTTGAGGAAGATGTGGTCCTATTCTTTATTTTGTTTCTTTAACCACCGCTGACAACTACACAGGACAATGCTTTATTATGATTAAATTAATTACAACAAGTTTGTCATTCTGAGCTGTCACTGCTGAAATATTTCACAGCTCAGCAACATCCCTGATGAAATACAATAATTTAAATAAAAATTACAACACATTTGCTTACCGTCCAATTAAGCAATTCAATGATAATTGCAAGAAAAAAATAATACGATGAAGTATGATGTCCTGAATACTTCAATAAAATGAACACCTGTCCTTACCAAATGTCATCACCGTCAACATCAGGAGCAACCTTTGGCAATGTTTTTGAAGCTGAAAGAATGGGCCGCTGTGATTGTGGAGGAAGTCTAAAATCAAAATGGAAGGATTCTGCTCTCTGGACAGCAACATTTTTCTTGAGGTCAGAGAGGGCTGCTCTGGCTAAAGCATATGGCAGGCTTGGTTTCTTGGAAGTGGGTGGATTCTGTGGATGAGGCCTACAAGCTTGATCCGAGTGTTTTGACATGCCAACTGCACCTAAGTCTTGCGAGACTTTTAGCTCCGCATTGTGTCTTACACTGGGTTGAGGCAGGTGCTTTAATTCCGTTTCATTTTGTGAAAACTTCCTTGGTTCTGTGGTGAGTTTATGAAGTGGCACAATTAACTCATTCTTTACTCTAGAATTGCGAATCCTCCAGGATTCACCCGCAGTGGAGAAAGACTCTGATGACTCACATGGAATTCTTTGAATCTTTTGTGGAAGGCCTGATACCATCAATTTTTTATTTGGTTTCTCATCACTCTTAATGAATTCAGTTGTACTTCTATTTGGAAGCTGAGCTTCTATGCTGAAGTGACTACCAGTGTTCTTCAAGGCAGAAAATGCTTTGCATGTCTTTTTAGTCTGTGGTACTTTTAACTGAAGTACTGTCTTTGTTCCCTCAGACCAGTTCTCCTTTTCACTAGGTGCTGGTGGAAGTTTCTGCAGTATACTGTTTAGCTGTTCATCACTCAAGCATCTGTCACTGCTCACATTCCAGGGTTCAGAACCTTGTTTAATACTGCGAGTAGTTTTCTGCTTGCTAGGGTGAAGCTGTTCACTACTGTTGAGAATAGGTAATCTTTTAAGGATAGCATTAAGTTCTGTATCAGACAATTCTCTTTGATTTGCTTGTTTATTTGTCTCATGGTGTCCTGACAGAAATGTCACCTGATTACTCTGTGCATACGTGTTCTGTCTGGCCAAACTAGCGGATGTATTTTCTGGCACTGAATTAAGAGTTTTTACTTCAGGTAATAATTTGTCTAGTATAGATTCCATTTGCTCAAAGGAAAGCTCCTTCTCACTAGATAATGATCCTGCACTTTCCAAAGTGTCTACTGGAGTTTTATCTTCACCTGCTCCAGTCACTGTGACATGAGTTTTTGCTGCAGATGCTAAAGTAAGTATTTTGGTTTGCAAATCGCACAACAACAGGAACAACCGCTGTTGCTGTTGTTGCCAAGTGAGCACTAGAATGTTCAGGCTTGGGTCAGTGGCCAGATTATTTGAGACAACAGGCATACCACAGTAAGAGCTGAGTACACCAGGTGTTAATGCATTAGCCTGTGACTGCCTTCTGCCGGTATATGAATCGGTATATAACGAACCTTGGGCTGCTGATTGAATATCAACTGGAAGATAACTGCTTGTCAGCTGCTTATTTACAAGCCAGTCTGCTGTGGTTAAAGTAAGAGCCTGAATAGGATGATCTGATATCCCATAAGTTAAACTTGTGAGCTGGGAATTTTTATTTTCCTTCTGATGTTCACATACTACTGTACTTTGATCCCCACCTGCTGATCCTGCCTTTGACAAACTGCGAGCCACTAAATTCCATGTGTTTGGAATATTATTATCTAATCCACTGGCACCTTCCATTGTCTGGAACAACTTATCTGTGCATGCTTTAACAACAGCTTCACTGCTTGAGAACTTATGCACTGGTATACCATTTTCGACGATCTCAACTTCATTCTTGAAATCCTCCTTATCATTAGCTACTTCTTTAGACTCTTCAGTATGCATTAAGTTTGCATTAATGGAGTTCTTTGAGAGACCAAATGGATGAAAGGATGAAGAATTAAAGTCAAGTCCCTTCATCATAACAACTGATGCAGAAGTATCCTTGGTTTCTGAGGCTTCTTGCGGCAGTCCATATATTTTGTCCCATTCTGATGCAAATTCTAATTTTTCAGTGCTGTTCTCAGTTCTTCCATCCACATTTATCTGGTCTAGTTGGTCAGCTAATAGTTGAACTCTGTTGCTATGTTTAACCTTCCAAGTTTGGCCTTCATTATGACTACTGTTGCAGGGTTTTGTCCACTCTTTCTCAGGACTTTTATTTTTTCTTATCTCCAGGACTGACCCAGAATTTTTGCTTTGGTGCCATTTAAGGTCCAATTTATTTAGAAAATGACCATTTTCTCTACTCAACAAATTATCTTTTTGCTGCTCTGTCATTTTTGTCACTGGCTTGCGCTGAAGCATCTTTGGAATAGCCCCTTGTGAGAGTTTAAGATCAACCAACTTTTCTTCAGAGCTATCATCCTGAACAAGGTCCCAGATGGACTGCAGGTTATCATTTCGTGAGTCATGTGCTGCAGCTTTCATTTGCTTATTTCTAGTGTTACTTTCATGGAATGTGTCATAGTCATTCACTACTTCCTGACGACAACTAGCTTTACTTTCACTCAATTCAATGCTTAAGAACTGTTGTTCTTTTCTGCCCTTTCTTTCATTATCAGTGTCCGTCTCTGTAAAAAATTCCTTCTCTGAAACTCTTAAAGAAGGTGTTGAGAGGTGTGTTGCTGTCAGGGGGAGTTTCACAATGAAGCTGTCAGTTGCTGTTGATTCAATGACAACATCCTGACAGATCATCCATCATCAACTGACGGTGAGGTTGCATCATCACAGGAAGTGTAACTGTACTGTAGTGTTCAGGAAAGGTCTTGGGTAGAGCTGATACAGAAGATACAAAGTGTGTACCGAATTGTTCCTTTTCTTTTTCTGGTGACATCCATGATTTTTTAAATGTGACACTGTTTTGACTTTGTGCAGGATGCGAAGTCAAATTATCTCTGAAATGATAGCGGGATATTTTCAATGGTGCTAAGTGATATTAAATATAATACAGCAATGAATAAAAACACTTTATTTAAAAACAGGCTGAAAATCTAACAGAAAGGAAAATAAGTAAGAGAGGGGGAAAATCTGTCTAAGCAAAGCTTAATGGTGGACTAAATCAGCTCTAAAAAATATAAAATATATACAATGTTGCATTATTAAATTTTCAAACAAATAAACTAGGATATCACATAAAAACTGCTGACAGTAGTTTGAGGTTTTAACAGTATCTCTAGCTTTATCTTCAACCTGTAATTAGTCAGTCAATAGGTGAAACTGTATATCTTTGTTCTGCTGATTCTAGATGGGCCAGGCTAGGGCAACGTCCCACTCATCTGCTAAATAAGATATATCTAACATTCTTGCATTGCTCGCATCATTTGATAAACTATGACTACCAAAGAAAATCATCACTGTCAATTTGTTTCTAAATAAATGTGACACATTCCACATTCATTCACTCAAGAGGCTTAGGATCTGTAGCTATATGGGCTGCTATATTTCTCCATAAAAATAAGGAACCAAAGGCTAGAATAGACAAACATATTTCCAAATCTAGGATGCATAGTAACACCAGATGGCGGAAGAAGTAAAAACATCAATGACACAATGAATAAATCCAGAACATGCTTTGCCAATCTAAATAACATCTTCTCAGTACATCACAAACACTAAATTAAGAGTTACACACTTTCTTTACAATTGTATGGCGTGGAATGCTGGAGAGCAACAGAAAAGGAAATGTCCAAATTGTTTTCTTTACACACAACCCGCCCAGAAAATATGAATTTTGTTTGGCCCACCAACAACGAATAACTGCTTACTCTCAGCTATCAAAAAGATATACACACCATAATTGTGGGCAGATGCAAATACTGAGTTGGCCATGTCCTTAGAAGAGACCCCAACACCATTACAAGAACTGCTATGCTATGGACCCCAGAAGGAATGCGAAAGAGAGGCTGACCAAAAACAACACAGCGGAGAACCATGGAGACGAAATACAAAACATGAACCAGAGTTGTGGTACTGCACGAGAGATGGCCACAAACCGAGCAAAGAAAGACTGTCACTGCCTTACAAAACGCCTGCTAGGCGTGATGGCCACTGATTGCTTTGTCAGTCACTGCTGTTAAGGACTAATAAGAAGAAATTTATTTAGCAATAACAAAGAAAAGCACAAACATGTGATTAACCGCAAAAAACTTCAAAAATGTATACTACATCAAGATTGGTTGCTTGTGGCTTGAACTGTAACAGAGGTCCGCCTTACTGTTTTTAAAAACAGAATTTGATTAAATGAGTGAATTTCTGGGGTTTATTATTGATCAAAATAAAATAAAAAAAAACCTATAATCAGAGCTGTCATCGTTTTTCAGAGTCTGAGAGTTAAGGGTTCTACAGGATTGGGCAGTCAGGCCCCAAGCACAAACAGTCACTCCTGAAGTGTCTTCTTATAAATCATGGGATATGTAGGCTAGGTCACACCACTGACAATTCATACGAGCCTCGAGGACTCCGGATGTGTCCGTCCCGCAGCAAAGTTTGTTTAGTTCGTTGTTGTTTTCCGTAACTTCAATTTTTTGAACATAGACAGGGGTGTCAGCCCTATGCCAAAAGACCATACCGCAACCTGGAGGACCAGGGTTGTACTGCTTTAGAATGACACCTAACCCGCGCATATTTAAACGTTTTCACCAAGTTGAATCAGAGGGGCAGTTCCAAGAGGAATATGGAGATGGACTACATTGTCTTACATTGGAAGATTCTGGAATATGCAAGATGACATTGAATACTACAGCACGTATCTCACATCAACACATCCGGGAAAAAACGGATTGTGACTTAAGTGACGTTTAGCCAGCAGGCTGTGGCTTGAACATCAAGTTAAGAAGTCAGAGGTCATGACGCTCGGCCCCCCCCCCGGCCCCCTCAGTGTGAGCAACCCTGAGCCCATATCTCTATCTGTAGTGGAAATTAGCAACGGGTACTCGACAGACACCTTCACATACCTAGAATGCCATAGTAATAACAAACACAGACCGGTGGGGTCAGGCAAAGACATCAACATCAGAATGAATAAGGCAAGACAGCCTTTTGTTTTGATGCTGTGAAAATTTATATACATGTCTGGTAGTCCTCTCGCTCATACAGCTACAAGCACAAAATAGCAAAATTGTAAGAATCATATCAGTGCTGTGTTTCCTTTATTAGCTTCTCTATCTGGATGACGAAGAAACTGCTGGATGAGTTAATACAGAAAATAGGAAATGTCGAAATTGTCCTCTTTTCACACTTCTACGCATAGCACTATGAGAAAAATTCACCGAATCTTTTGGCCGAATACCATCACCAACCAAGATCTGCTTACTCGGAGCAAGCAAGAGGACATGCACACCATCATAGCTGGCAGACGCTGAAGCTGGGTTGGCCATGTCCTCAGAAGAGACCCCGATGCCATCACAAGAACAGCTATGCTTTGGACCCCTGAAGGAAAACGAAAGAGAGGCCGACCAAAAACATCCTGGCGGAGGACTGTGGGCTCTAGTGCTGACGAGGAAAGGCATGCAGAAGAATGAACCAGAGTTAGGGCAGGTAACACCCCCGAGGGGGGACTGTACGAAGGATGGCCGCCGACCGCCCGCCCCCCTCTGCGACCGAGCAAAGTGGAGGAATCCAATTTTTTTTGTTTTTTTGCCTGCCCTCTACAAGACGCCAATAGGCGTGATGGCCTGTGGTGGGTTTAGATGTTAAGAAGAATGGTGTGCGTATAGTTGTACTTGAGTGAGATCAACTGTGAAGGTCTCTGAGGTAAACAATGGACAACTGTGTTACAGAGTACCTTTCTTGTTACCACCCTACGATCTCACTCTAAGTTATATTCTTTATTGACTAACGTGACTGAAAGCTACATAAAGTGTCTAGAGTATTGTAAGAGTGTTGTTAAAGAATCTCAATACAAAAACATATACAAACATATACTAATTACTATGATAAACTCAACTAACTCCAGCTGTTAAATTTTATATTTAAAATTTCTTTTGTTAAACTTTATTGTTCCTGAGCCTAAAGTTGTTTTGGTCAGGACTACAGTTCAATGAGAATCAATTTAGATGGATAGATATATTTACAAATATATATAAAGATATTTACATACAACAGACAATATGTCCATAGTACATTGTTACAAATTTTCAAGTTGATGTTAATTACTCTATTTACTACTGGTACTAGAAGGCAGGTTGGGGATTGTCATCATCCCAATGTTCTTTTGTTTCACTAGAATTGTTTATGTTAGTCTTTTGGAGGATCTTTTTTTTTTTTTTTAAATTTTCCCAAGATAAACAGAAATCCCGGACAACAAAG
Organism: Oreohelix idahoensis; assembly: GCA_024509875.1. Classification (NCBI taxonomy): domain Eukaryota; kingdom Metazoa; phylum Mollusca; class Gastropoda; order Stylommatophora; family Oreohelicidae; genus Oreohelix; species Oreohelix idahoensis. Next base: position 13,201 of record JAMPIV010005706.1, on the reverse strand, counting down.
ACCTCTGATGGGTTTATAATTAGGATTCGCCACTGGTCTTATTGTTTTCCAATTCCAAATAATATGAACAACTGCCGACATGAGAAAGTGGCATCACATTTGAAAATAGGGATACTCACAAGTGTGCTTAGGCCTATACGTTAAATAAAAAAATAAAAAACAAACAAACAAAATCAAGAAGAAACTATGAACAAGAATAATATTAAAGTGGAGGGGTGTAAAGGCCTGGTGGTTCTAGTTATATAACGGACTTTACCAGATATTTAATTGACCTTCATCTGTTTAAAGTCACATGCATTGTAAGCACAGCATCCGACCTTCACATTCCCAGCCACTATATATTAACATGTGTTCGTGTTAAATATTGTTTGACTATATTATGCAGTTCCCTAGGTCTGTCTATCGTTTTTGTCTATACAGGAGATTTTTCTTTAGTCGTGATAAGTTGTCCCAGGCCAGATAGGGCACTTATCTGGTTCGTGGAATCACAGCAGTTGTAGTTGGTTTGGCCAAACACTTCAGTCTCCTCTGGTCTTGAACTTCTCTAATACCAGCAGGTACCAGAGACTCTTAGAATTCGTGCTGAATTTCTCTATCATCGAGTACCAGCACCAGACAAGTGCCAGCAGGAACCCTTGTCGATGCAAGTTATGGTTCTGTCTTAATATCAAACTAATTCCTCCTAATTTACATGTAAACATACATTCAATACAAAAGAACATGGTCAGCTCTCTCTCTGACAACCCTGCTTCTCCACTTTAGTTTGATGGAATAAATTGTACCAGTATTCTTTTCTCTTCCCTAATGGATGCTACGCCTCTGTCATTCCTGCAGTAATCTTTTCCATGCAATAAGATAGGTGTAATGTTCCTGTATGACCATCATATATATAGTCCTGTAGTTTTAAACTTCTTAAATAGTCCCTTATATGATGGATCAACATCTAGGCTATGCCTAAGTCTGCCATGGAACCATTTAATTACAATCTTTTACATGGCCTTTTCTTTTTTCACACAACCTTTTTAAATTAAAAAGTCAATAAAATCAATCTTACCACATATCAAGGAAATATAAACAAGTAACGATGAATTAGGCAATAGAATATGGACCACTTTCATCACTGCCTCTGTTCAGACTGCTTTCTGTTGTTATTTAGTTTAAAACAAAGCACAAGTCTGCTCATCGCTGCTTGTTCCTCAGAATATTTTGAAAAAATGGCAGCGAGCAGCCTACTATTTCGTTAAAGTAAAAGGCTTTGGCCAATGAGACCAAGCATCTCTTTTCTTGAATGAAACTCTATTTTAAAAAAAATATCTCAAACCTCTATGTGTTACTATTACCAACTAGATTTGTATATTTAGGTTAGCCAATAATATTTCGGCTTCCTTCAAATTTCATCCAATCCACTTCATCGTACTATCTTAGCCTTTCTTTCACCTAATTCCCCCCCCCCCCCCAAAATATGCTATCCAATCTAAGCAGACATGACTTGACCTGACAGTATCTCCGATTCTCTATGTATTATTACCAATATTTGATTATTTAATGGACTATTTAGATAACTAACAACATATTCTTGGTTAACAAGTCTTCAGGTACACGAATATATGATTTTTATGGGGCTAAGTGGCTTGGTTCAAAATTCTATCTTTTTTTCTATGTTAGTTGTTTATTTTTAAACTACCTCCTGTTCAATTCTTTTTCCATGTACTTTCAAGCTAAATACGAGAGTCTCTCGTAATACACGAGAATTACGTCATTCGCAACAAGAGCTAAGCGTGTTTTCATGACCGTAGTGTCCACATTTTCTAACGTTTACATCGTAATTTGAAAACCGCCTAAGGGCAAGGCTAGCAAGTTGGTTTTATTTTTAGAAACAATGTGAGACGTAATTTGCGTTGGGTTATCTATCCGTGCCCCTCCCCTCTACAATGTATTTTAGGCAAATACTTCATTGAACTTGGAAAAGTGGTACGTTTGTCTCAAGGACGAATTTGAAAAATAGGGTATCCTTTTTGGTTCGGCCAAAGCGTTATCAAATAATACGCTGAAGGCGTAGGCGACGACTACCATTCTCGCCGAAAATTTGTAGTACTATCCTATCTTTGACTTTATGCACTATACTGTTATATTCTAATTTAGATATTGTATTTAGAAGTTCACCACATGGCCACTGACTGCTTTGACGGTCGGCGGCTAAAGATCAAAGAAGAAAAAGAATGGTAGGTCACAGTCATACTATGCACTGCTCACTTCTGGAGAATGGTACAAAGAAGCTAATAGGGCAATACGAGCAAAGAAATGGCTTCAAGGTAAAGCATAGCAGTTACTGTCATAGGTCCATCACACTAGGTCCAGCCTTTTTATGAAGTGGGTTACTAGTTTCCTTCCTCGCTGCCCTTTTCCTTCCCTAACTCAAAAGCAGAGTCAGGTACAAATTTAAAGCTGAGCAGACTTAAATGTGACACTTCCAGGTTTCGATCTATGAACCCTGTAACTTCCCCGTGAGAGGAAAGTACTCTAACTACTTAGCCAATCAGACACTTTATTGCTTATTAACATAAAAGCGCAAATGAAGAGTCAGATGGAACATTTCGAAGAACTAAATATACTAGTGTTTGTGATTTTTCTAGGCAATTTTTTTCATTCAGTAGTTTGCCATTGCTTTCTGAACGGTACGGCGCTTATACCATTGTTAAAATTCCACACAAAGCGATCTGCTACCAAACCGCCTGCAGCAGGTTTCGAACCTGGTATATCTGGATTATGAAACTGCGTTCATATCCATTAGGCCACAGACGCCGACAATTACAGAAGAGTAATGTTAATATCAGTGCCAAGGAAAATTATTAAATTATTTATCTTTGAGCTATTATAGAAGCCACAGACGGATAACTAATAGAAGGACAAAACAGGTTTTTGAGACAATAGAGATCTTGTACAGACCAGATAGACAAACTGCACACAACAGCAGAAAAGAGCTTGGAGTGGAACTCACCAATTTACATCTTCTTCTTTCTTCTTTGATCCATAACCGCCAACCGTCAAAGCAGTCAGCGGCCATCACGCCTGGTGGCGTCTTGTAGGGCAGCAACAAATTGATTCCACTTTGCTCGGTCGGCGGCCATCCTTCGTACAGTGCCCCAACTGTGGTTCATTCTTTGCATCTCAGCTTCCACAGTTCTCCGCCAAGTTGTTTTTGGTCGGCCTCTCTTTCGCTTTCCCTCGGGGGTCCATAGCATAGCTGTTCTTGTGATGGTATCAGGGTCCCTTCTGAGGACATGGCCAACCCAACTCCAGCGTCTGCCAGCTATGATGGTGTGCATGTCCTCCTGGTTACTCCGAATAAGTAGTTCTTGATTGCTGATGGTGTTTGGCCAAAAGATTCGGAGAATTTTCCTTAGGCAGATTGTGTGGAAGGAGGACAGTTTCGACATTTCCTTCTCTGTTACTCTCCAACATTCCGCACCATAGAGAAGCACAGAAAGTACACAGCTCTCATACAGTCTTAATTTAGTGTTTGTGCTGTACTGGGAAGACTTCCAAATGTTGTTGAGAACAGCAAAGGCTGTTCTCGCTTTATTCATTCTGTTGTTAATGTCCTTGCTTGTTCCGCCGTCAGGTGTTACTATGCTTCCTAGGTAAGTAAATGTGTCTGTCTGTTCTAACTTCTGGTTCCTTACTGTTATTGGCTCAGGATTGCCCACATTTAGTGTCATGACCTCTGTCTTCTTCAATTGATGTTCAGGCCAACCTGCTGGCCATACTTATTCAGTCTATCGGTTTTGTCTTGAATGTGTTGGTGTGAATGCGCGAGTAGTGCAATGTCATCTGCATATTCCAAATCTTCCAGTGTAGAAAACGTTGTCCATCTAATTCCTCTTGGACTGCCCTCTGTTGTCTGGCGCATCACCCAATCTATGACTGTCAAAAATAATGTTGTTGATAAGGGGCATCCCTGTCGTACTCCTGTTTTCACTTCGAAAGTTACATTACTCGATCCAACACTGCACGTAAAGTTAGAATAGAGGCTTTTTATAATGGAAACAATGCGGCTGGGAATTCCATAAGCCCTCAGAATTTTCCATAGGCTGTCCCTGTGTATGCTGTCGAAAGCCTTTTCAAAATCAACAAAGTTAATGTACAGCTGTCTCTGCCATTCTGAGCACTGCTCTATAATGTTCCTGAGGGTAAATATATGATCTGCACATCTTCTGTTCTTTCTGAAGCCCGCTTGTTCTTTCCTCAGTTTATGATCAACTGCTTTTGAAATTCTCTGGATGATTATCCTGCCTAGTATTTTGCTGGGAACTGAGAGGAGGGTAATTCCTCTCCAGTTGTTGCAGTCTGCAAGGTCGCCCTTCTTGGGCAATTTGACAATTATTCCTTTACTCCACTCTGTTGGTGTTGTCTCAGTTTCCCAGACTTGTGCAAATAGTGGTTCTAATAATTCTGCTGCTAGTTCAGGGTCTGTCTTGAATAGCTCAGCATTCAGATTGTCGTGACCAGGCGCTTTTCCATTTTTTAGCCCTTTGATAGCTGTGATAATTTCTTCTTTTCGTGGAATGTCTGTATTTACGTCTAAGTCCCTTTCAGCCTCAGGAACATTCAGCTGAGTCTCTGGTGGTTCCTTATTCAGTGTTTCTCTGAAGTGCTCTGCCCATCTTGTTTCCTGCCCCTGTGCTGTGGTGATGAGATTTCCTTGCTTGTCTCTTACTAACGTTATGTTGTTTGCACCTCGTTTTCCACTGATAGCTTTAGTTATTTTATAAACTGTGCTTTGTTCATTTCTCAGTGCTGCCTCTTCTGCCTGTCTTGCAAGGTCATCCAGAAATGTCCTTTTGTCAGCACGGGTTTGACGTTTTACTTCCTTGTCCAGCTGACTGTACTGTTCACTATATATTGCCTTTATCCTGGGAGACTTAGCTTCTGTTTTCTTCCTTTTCATTTCCTTTCTCTTCGCTATGGTGTTTAGCGTTTCTGGTGTTATCCAGTCTTGGCTCTTTCTTTCCTGGAATCCCAAGCATGACTTGCTGCTTTCTTTGTATATTGTTGAGATGGTGTTGAATTTCTGGTCCACATCTTCGGTCTCTGTTCTTTCCTGGCTTTTGGTAATCAGATATCGTCTCTTTACGTCGACCATGAACGCTTTTCTGGTGAGGGGGTCCTTAAGTTTCGTGATGTTATATCTTTTCTGTTTGACTGCAACTGGTCCAGCAGCTCTGAGTTTCACCTTCAGTCTTGCTACTACTAGGTGATGATCACTTCCCACATCTGCGCCTCTTCTTACTTTCACGTCTTGTAGTGCATGTCTCCATCTGCCATTGATCATTATGTGATCTATCTGGTTTTTGTCTCGTCCGTTTGGTGATTCCCATGTTAACTTGTGCACTTCATTGTGTTGAAAAAGTGTTCCTCCAATGACCAGGTTGTTAATACTGCAGAAGCTTATTAATTTGTCCCCATTTTCATTTACTGTTCCACTGCCGCATTTCTCCATTACTCTTTCGTTATAATTATTATGTGTTCCAACTTTCGCATTTAGGTCTCCCATTAATATAATAAGATCGTACCTGGGTACAGTTTCCATTTCCTTTTGTACCTGTTGATAGAACTCATCCTTGAGCTCTTCATCGCTGTCGTTTGTTGATGCATAGCATTGTATAATTGTGGTGCTGGTGAATCTCCCTCTCAGTCTTGCTCTTATTAGTCTGTTGTTAATGGGTTTCCATTCCAGTAGAGACCTTTCCATTCCTTTATTAAGGATAATGGCTACACCTTCGTTGTGCTGACCGTCCTCTCTACCAGAATAAAGTACTGTTTCCCCTGTAGCTGTTTTTATTCTCCCCATCCCTGTCCATCTGCTCTCGCTTATTCCCAGGATATGTAGTTTGTAATTCCTCATCTCTGCTGTGATCTGTCTCAGCTTTCCTGCCTCATTCATAGTTCTGACATTCCAAAAACCAATTCTGGTTTCGTGTTTTGCGGTCTGGGCATCCGTTTTCATGCCAGGGGCTTCCTTTCGGCTTTCACCACTGTCAGTCATACGAGCCTGAGACTCCGGATGTCCGTCCCGCATCAAAGTATTTTCATTTATTGCTGTTTCCGTAACGTGTGCGATTTTTTACACAGACAGGGGTGTCGGCCCTGTGCTAAAACCCCCAACCTGGAGGACCAGGGTACCAGCTTTTGTCTGACCCCTACCCACGCAGACCAGTCCAGCATGGTTGAACCTACCAGGAGTAAAACTCCCACTGGCATAGCTCTGGGGATTGTCAGGGTACACAAGCTGCCATACCGCTATAAGGTATAATTTACATCTAGACGGACATTATAAGTTGCTCTAATATTAAAAGCCGGTGTTCTACATCACTTCTTATTGTTATTGTTGACTTCTGTTAACTTATTCTGTTAGCACACATTTTTTCTGCCACACATATTCTGTTAATTGATGATTATTTTAATTGTCGTTTGCAAACATATATCAAGTTTTAAAAAAAATCCCGTTACACGCCTATTGAGGCATATTGGGAATATGGTATTAGGTCCATATTTTCTTGACCATCGGCACACTAGGGGTGATGTGGTCAGCATAACGCCGGCCACATTAACCTTCCAAGAGTTGCTCTGGTACCCAATTCATGAGACTGGGTCGACCCTGGAGCCGTATACGGTCTATAAAAATCCCACCTCACCTGGGGATTGAACCATGGACCACCGAGCTAGGAAGCCAGTGCACTAACCACTGCGCTATCGTAGCTACCATATATCAAATTTTTCATACAAATCTATGTGCTATAGCAATTTTCTTTACACTAAAGGGCACATTCTTCACTTAGCACTTAGGTATATAAAAATGCATAAAAATAGTTTACATTAAAATTTGCTCAACATCCAGCATGTGACGTATAATGGAAAAAGAGCATACAGTAATCTGACAGTCTGTGTAATCTCGTAGCGCTCTATGATTTGCTAGCAAAACCATGCAATAATACGATTGTGGTAAGTTGGGATTATATAAATATTTATAGGGGACTTAGTGTACTGACTGAGATCAGCTGTGAAGGTATCTGTATCTAATAAGTGTGGTGTGTTACCGATGACCTTACTTTGCTACCACATTTAGACCTCAATCAGACTTATTCTGGAATATTGTGATGACTACGTTGAATGTCTAGGGTTATGATAGTGATGAAGTGTAAGTTCACAACAACCAACAGACAGATAAACACTTTTATTAAGATCCACAACACTTTACAACACTATGACAAGCACATACATATAACACTCTAGAAGACTAGCTTAAGTAAGTCAAGTGTTAACTTTTAAATTATGTATTAGTTTCTTTCAATGATAGATATCCTGATCCAACTACAGAGTGAATCAGGAATCACAATCAAATGTAAATACAATATTTATGTACAAAATTTATACAAAGGATCTTTGTCCTGACATATAATATTATTACAATATGTGTGTAGGGTTTTGATGTAGTACTATAAGGTAATACTGGCTTTTGAAGCTAGGTTGTTGTTTGTCATCACGACTTCATGTGTTTGTTAATGGTGGAAATAATATTGAAGGGTTCACAGTTCTTTTTATTTGTATAACACTAACTGTCCCTCTTGATTTAGTATTACAGTCAATTTTATGGTGGGTTATACAAGGGTGAGCTGCTCTGGCTGACGAATTCTTAACTTATAGGTCGGCGGCAGGAAAACTGTCTCCTCTGCTAGCTTGCTTCTCAGTTATCTTGAAATACACTACTGGTCGATATCTTAGACAAGGAGTCTGCTGCCAGCCCTCTGGATCCAGCAAAACTCAGACCAGGTGCTGCTCTAATAATTCAGTACCACGGTCCCTGAAATAAGAAGGTTGTACCTCCTTCTTCAGAACTAATATATAATATCTATTTCCACAATGAAGTACAGGACATTACAAATACAGAGTTCAGCGCTGTAGGCCAACTGCTAGCTTCTCATGTGACAATATACACCAGTATTCCTCTCCCTAATGGTTACAACGCCTCTGCAATTCCAGCATTAATTCCTTCTATACAATAGGATAGGTGTCATGTTACTATTTGGCAATCCTATATATGCCTATGCAGTTATACTCCTCTCTGACAAGCTTTTACATGATGGAGCAATATCTAGGCTTTTCCTTCTGTTCTTCTGTTTGCTACTGAACCACACACATACAGACACAATTTATCATTTCATATTCAATTTTCATATACTATATATATATAGGAAGTATGTCTAGCTTACCACAATTCAAGGAAATATACACAATGGAACAATTTCGATCTGCCTTATCCCAGGCTTTTATTAGAAAAATATTAGCTTGATCTCAACGCACTTGCTTCTTACAAAATGTATTTTCAAAACTGGCCCTGAACTGACGCTTCTAGTTGACTATATCAAACGTTCTAACCAATGAGACCATGTTTACAAGAGCCTTTGAAAAATGTGTTACCACAATAATAGTATTTGCAGTTCGACTAATAAGATTTCGTCTTACATATTACTACAGCCAATCAAATCGTATCTAACTTGTTGGCCTCATTTCCCCTAAAGCAGTGTTTTTCAAACATGCCATTATGAGCAAATATGATCTTGTGCTGTCAGACAACCCCATTATAGTATTTTGGCTATAATTTGTTAATTACTAGCCTATTTGCGTGACACATAACATATTCTTTGTCAGCAAGTCCTAAGGCACACAAATATATAAGTTTAATGGGGCTAAGTGGCTTCGTTCAAAATATGTATTATTATAGGATAGTCGTGTATTTGTTTTTTACCACCCGTTCACTTCTATATCATAGGATGTCTTCTGTACTGTCAGACTAATGTCAGGAGATTAGACATAAATCAGTAGAATGTCAGGTTTCCCAATAAGATTTTAAACCTGTTTTCAAAACCTAACCTTGTATCGTTAGTGTTTTTTATTTACTGTTTATTTGAAAAAATCAGGTCTTCATGCCTTTCGCGTGGGATTGGCATTCCTCCGTGCATCTCTCTCTCTCTCTTCTAAGCCCGTCTGTCTTTTAGGTTAACGTAGTGTATATAATGACATTAATGCTAGTATTATATCTAGGTCATTAAGCAGTTTGCGTATCTCAAGGTTTTCTAAGAAACACAGTACCAGTTTTATTTTTAGAAACGCGTGTAGTTTATGCAGACGGAGCAGAAAAAGGGGTTTTCTGGTTCAGCCATTATGGCGTTCTACAACACAGGCGTACGCTATTGTGACCGCAATGATCTTTCACCATTCTTCTTCCTTTCTATTGAATTACTTCGTTAGGCTTTTGTTGCTGTCATTTTCGACGGAGTCATATGTCAAGTTATTTGCTATGTTTTTTCATAAGAATAATTGTGTCTTTACCTTGCGATGTCAGGTTGATTAGGGGTTGTCTTCCCTTGTTTGTTCGTTCATTGTGTTTGACCTTGTGGGTCAAAGGTAATACAGTTCTGGGCTATATGCGATGCGCAGTGGAGAGCGCGAAATGAGACTTCCGTCTTGTCGAGTTGTGAAGTCCTGGCTTCTGAGGACGTGTAGGTCCATTGTGTTTTCGGGGAAAATCTTCGAAGTGACTGCGTTGGCAGTTCTCCCCAGTGAATCTCTGTGCGTCGGAATGGCGACAGAGTTCCTTATTGTGTTCTGAGGATTCGGTTCCAGGTAATACCGACCTTTTTCATTATTACGCTTTCGGTGGCAGAACATGTTGAAGGATTACCTAGTCTGTGAACTACAGCTCACCGGTCCTACGTTACAGAACTTGTACATTATGCTCAAGATAGCTATGTAAGACTATTTGTCTTTAAACGAACAGAAGTCCAGTGACGAAGTTATATTGTGGAAACCGCAGATTGGCGGTATATTCATATCTACATAAGCATTACGGCAGGGTTGATGTTAACCTGCTTAGAAGAAGTACACAGATGACGCCATAACGAGGCCTGTGTTAAGGCTAATATATTACAGCCTGATAATGTGCAATTGGCGGGGAATGCCAAGTTGTACCTGTATGTCAAAGTGATTAAGGTATCTGACGCGTTTAGTCAGAGGTACCAAAGCGGCATTGAGAACTGTATATACATGAACATACTACTATTGACCATGAACGAATATTGGAATATTTACCAGCCTTTTTGAATGCCTGATGTATACCTAACGATTTCCGGTCAGCATGACCTTGTGTACACTGACTGTTCCTGTTGATGCTACTATGTGTGTTATCGTCAATAAATGTTTTGAAACGTGCCCGCAGTGTCCAAGCATCTTTGACTACTGCATGTGAGTGTATGGGTTGCATGACACAACATATACGAGCCTAAACACATTCGCGCCTTCATGTGCACCCACACTCAGCTCCTCATTACAAGTACTACACATCTTAACAACATGTATACTGTCTTGTGCAAGTGATCACCTCAACAAGAGAAAAAGACAGTTACATTTCTGGTGGACCAATTCCGTGGGCTACACATTGGACAGAGCGAGCAATTAACATTATTGGTGACATTAATGTGATCCAGAAATTTACATTTCTGGTAGGCCAGCTGATGGGGCTATTTTCGTGAGAAGGACAAGTGCACATTACATTTTTGAACTGTGGATCTAAGCTACACACTGGACAGCTGTAACACACATCTGTACATTTCTACATTTCCAAGTTTTGTCTACACAGGACAGAAATAGGTCATCAACTGTTGACCCAGATAAACAGTGCGAGCATTTATGTTATAATGCTACATAAACCAACATGACAAGTACTGGAGTTAACATCTAGGCGTTTGTTTCGTGGACCACAACTGCAAGTCAAGTCCCTTACTGTAAACGGTACCGCTAGTCGTTTGCACGTTTCAGTCAACAACAGACTTTTCTACGTCCGAGCATTCAAGTTACATTGTTTGAGGTCAAGTTCCTGTTTGTAAACAGTACGTGAAATTGTAAATATTCGATGTGCAAGACTCAAGTTACGAGAAGGTCATAATAACTTTATGTTCGAGAAGACCACTTCATACTACAGTGGATCTGTCAATCAGTGCGCGCTTGACATTTTGTTACTGTGTTCGCAAGGAGCAAGATAGTTACTGTAACATCATGTGTGACTAAGCTTTATTTTGCAACACATTGAATTGATTGTTATATATATATTTATGTTACTTGTAATATTGTTGTGTATTTTTCTTGTGTTCTTTTGCGGGTTTAAGGTTGGGAGGCGACTATTATAAGAGATACCACGGTCTGTAAGATATAGTGGTCTTATAATAGCGTTCTGTAGGCGCAATTTCCTTAATTGGAATTTGCTAGCAACAATTCGTTGCTATTCGTGTTAGCTGTGCCGAAACTGTACTTATCGTTGTTTTTGTAATATTTTTTCTGTTTTTCAGTTTTGATTTCATTTGTTTGTATTTGTAGGTCTCTCCTTTCTTTTGTTTATTTCTCTACACCATTTTGTTTATAACAGTGTTGCCATTTGTCTTGTTTACTTTTCGCGGTCATCATTACACATTTGTGTAACATTTTCTTTACTTTCTGCTTTATTGTTTATTTGACTTTCGCGAACGTTTTCGGTCATTGTTTTGTATCTTTGTCTTTGTATTTATGATTGTACCACATTATTGTCAAACACAGTCTACATATATATACTTGGTCATGCATTATTATTATTATTAATAAGGTACACTCTTCATATAGAGATTGTTAATAAAATATTATTATATCAGATATTTATACAAGTTCTTTGCTAAAAGACTTGTTATCCACAAAGATTGAGACAAGGTGAAATACATATTCAAGTTCTTTATAAAAAAAAAAGACTTGTGCCCATAGTGAGTGGGATATAAAGGAATTATTTTCCACAGGTACTCAAGTGATTTTTTGTTACAAGATAACCATACAAGGTCTTTGTCTAAGACTAAGAGAGTGAAATAAAGTGAAGTGAGTATACAAGTCTATAGTACAGACTTGTCTCCCATTGAAGTGGGATAAGGTAATTTATTTAATTTTTTCAGGTTTCTGATCTCATTAGACAGAATGTCTAATTTGGATTTCTTCATCCAGCAAGGGGTAACCCTTGGTAAGTCTGGTAAAGAATTGGAAGAATATTCATCTGCTCAATTCGCCATTGCATTAAAGTCAGAAGAAAAGAAACAAAAAGAAGAAATTAAATTGAAAGCAGAAGCTGAGCTAAAGAAGCTAGAAGCTGAGAATAGAAGATTAGAACTTGAAGAAAAAAGGTATCAAAGAGAGGCTGAGGAGAGAAAAGCCCAAGCTGAGGAAAGAAAATTCCAGTTGGAAATGGAGAAAAAAAACTCCAAGCTCAAGCTGCTGCTGAGGAGAGAAAACTTCAAGCTGCTGCTGAGGCTGAAATTAGAAAAATGGAACATGAGGAAAGAAAACAGAAGATGGAACTTGAGGGAAGACTCGCAACTTTGGAGTTGGAGAAATTAAAATTGGCGAGTATGGGTGCTCATCAAACAACTTCGGATACAACAAAGGAAAGGTCTAGTAAGATCAAATTGCCTCATTTCAATCCTTTAAAGGACGATATAACTGATTATCTTGATAGATTCGAATTTTTATGTGGTACGCATAAGATAAAAAAGGAAAACTATGTTGAACAACCGATGGAATTTTTTACAGGTGAAACTGTGACTACTCTTATGACAATAGAAGAACATAATAGAACTAATTATGATGTTGTCAGAGCAGCATTGCTAAAAAAATATCAATTAAAAGAAGAAGACTATCGTCTTCGTTTTAGGACAATGTTGCCAGAAAATGGAGTAGATTTCTCTGATTTTTGTTACACAAGATACGTCGTAACATTTAACACGATGGGTTGAGTTGTCTCAGACTGAGAAAACATATGAAGGTCTAATGGACTTATTACTTCGAGATAAGGTTTTTTTGTTCTTCTGTTAATGATTCTTTCCTTGCATTTCTTCATGAGCGTAAGCCTAAAAACTTAAAAGACATGGAGGAATACTGTTGCCAGTACGCCACCGCGCACCCCCATGCTACAGTTAGCAATTCTAAAGTGAAAGAAGGGTTGCCAGTTGCTTCCGGCAGCACCATATGGCTCTAATTTTGTCATATAAAAATTTCAGGGTGCTCAACAAAACTGGAATAGGAAAGGTAATCAGAATTACACTCATAAGCAGAGTAATCCAACATATGATGGTTC